>JARPMR010000012.1:12997500-13652008 GCA_029955525.1 Oeneis ivallda | reverse complement strand
GTGCGCGGCCCGCTAAAGCGGACCGCGATTTTTTTTACTCATCAAGTAGACCTTCGGATCCTGGTCATCTTTTGCCAAAAAATTTGTTCGAGCACACCCCACCTATCTGCAATAACCTGGCCGTGCTCCTCATTCACAAAAGAAAAAGAAAAAAAAGAAAAAAAAATGAAAAAAAAAACAAATGTAAAATGAAAAAAAGAAAAAGAAAAAAAGCCCTATGAACCTATCAAAATCAATGTCTTGCATAGTTCCCAACTTCTAGTCCCTTCAATATTCCCGATACATTTAGTATGGAAAAAAAAAAATCCGCCATCTTGAATTTTTTTCCTACTCACCAGGTAGACCTCCGGGTTTTGATCATCTTTTGTCGAGAAACCGCTCCTCCATCTCTTATAGTCTCCGAGAGAGAGACGGACAAAATTTGCCGCCATTTTTTTCCGCCATTTTGGAATTTTTTTTCAACGCACTGGCAACTGCTCGAGGTTTCGAATGACATTTGGTCGAGCACCCTCCACCTATCTTCTATACCCTGGCCGTGCCCCTCGCCCGTCTCCGAACTCCTCACTCATCAGCTCTCTCCACCTTTCTCCGAGTCACATTCTTTGAGCTCTATACGACACCATGGGTGAAAAAAAATTTTTTCATACAAAATTTTACAGGAGAGGGGTCGGAAATTTGAGACGTCACAGCTCGGCCGCCATCTTGTTTTTTTTAATTTTTTTCACTTTTTCTGTTAATCGTTTACTAATTTCTACAATAATCCAAAATTTCAAAGAAATCGGTTGGAAAACAAAAGAGTTGCAAGATTCACGTCGGCCGCCATCTTGTTTTTCCGAAATGTCATAATTTTCCCCAACTCGAATCCCCCCCCCCAAACACATTTCCCGAACATCATTATATCGATTTCCGTCTCCTTCTAGGAGAACAACCCTGTCAATGAGTGAGTCAGTGAGTGAGTGGTAATCGAGCTATATATATTATAACTAGCGTTTGCTCGGTGCGCGAGCTGCTAAAGCAGCTCGCGGGAAGTGTTTTACTAAAAGTAATTATTACTAAAAGTAAGGCGCGTGGGTGCGCGGCCCGCTAAAGCGGACCGCGATTGTTCAGCTTTATTTATTTCGCTCGGTGCGCGAGCTGCTAAAGCAGCTCGCGGGAAGTGTTATTGCTACAAGTAGGGCGCGTGGGTGCGCGGCCCGCTAAAGCGGACCGCGATTGTTCGGCTTTATTTATTTCGCTCGGTGCGCGAGCTGCTAAAGCAGCTCGCGGGAAGTGTTATTACTACAAGTAGGGCGCGTGGGTGCGCGGCCCGCTAAAGCGGACCGCGATTTTTTTACTCGTCAAGTAGCCCTTCGGATTCTGGTCATCTTTTGCCAAAAAATTTGTTCGAGCACACCCCACCTATCTGCAATAACCTGGCCGTGCTCCTCATTCACAAAAGAAAAAGAAAAAAAAAAAAGAGAAAAAAAAAGAAAAAAAAAAAAGAAAAAAAGCAAATGTAAAATGAAAAAAAAGAAAAAGAAAAAAAGCCCTATGAACCTATCAAAATCAATGCCTTGCATAGTTCCCAACTTCTAGTCCCTTCAATATTCCCCATACATTTTGTGTGGAGAAAAAAAAAATCCGCCATCTTGAATTTTTTTCCTACTCACCAGGTAGACCTCCGGGTTGTGATCATCTTTTGTCGAGAAACCGCTCCTCCATCTTTTATAGTCTCCGAGAGAGAGACGGACAAAATTTGCCGCCATTTTTTTTCCGCCATTTTGGAATTTTTTTTCAACTCACTGGCAACTGCTCGAGGTTTCGAATGACATTTGATCGAGCACCCTCCACCTATCTTCTATACCCTGGCCGTGCCCCTCGCCCGTCTCCGAACTCCTCACTCATCAGCTCTCTCCACCTTTCTCCGAGTCACATTCTTTGAGCTCTATACGACACCATGGGTGAAAAAAATTTTTTTCATACAAAATTTTCCAGGAGAGGGGTGGAAATTTGAGACGTCACAGCTCGGCCGCCATCTTGTTTTTTTAATTTTTTTCACTTTTTCTGTTAATCGTTTACTAATTTCTACAATAATCCAAAACTTCAAAGAAATCGGTTGGAAAACAAAAGAGTTGCAAGATTCACGTCGGCCGCCATCTTGTTTTTCCGAAATGTCATAATTTTTCCCTACTCGAATCCCCCACCCGAACATATCCCCCGAACATCATTTTATCGTTTTTTGTCTCTTTCTAGGAGAACAATAATGTCAATCAGTGAGTGAGTGAGTCAGTGGTAATCGAGCTATATATATTATAACTAGCGTTTGCTCGGTGCGCGAGCTGCTAAAGCAGCTCGCGGGAAGTGTTGTTACTACAAGTAGGGCGCGTGGGTGCGCGGCCCGCTAAAGCGGACCGCGATTGTTCGGCTATATTTATTTCGCTCGGTGCGCGAGCTGCTAAAGCAGCTCGCGGGAAGTGTTATTACTACAAGTAGGGCGCGTGGGTGCGCGGCCCGCTAAAGCGGACCGCGATTGTTCGGCTTCATGTATTTCGCTCGGTGCGCGAGCTGCTAAAGCAGCTCGCGGGAAGTGTTATTGCTACAAGTAGGGCGCGTGGGTGCGCGGCCCGCTAAAGCGGACCGCGATTGTTCGGCTTTATTTAATTCGCTCGGTGCGCGAGCTGCTAAAGCAGCTCGCGGGAAGGGTTATTACTACAAGTAAGGCGCGTGGGTGCGCGGCCCGCTAAAGCGGACCGCGATTTTTTTTACTCATCAAGTAGACCTTCGGATTCTGGTCATCTTTTGCCAAAAATTTGTTCGAGCACACCCCACCTATCTGCAATAACCTGGCCGTGCTCCTCATTCACAAAAGAAAAAGAAAAAAAAATGAAAAAAAAGAAAAAAAAACAAATGAAAAATGAAAAAAAAGAAAAAGAAAAAAAGCCCTATGAACCTATCAAGATCAATGTCTTGCATAGTTCCCAACTTCTAGTCCCTTCAATATTCCCCATACATTTTGTATGGGGGAAAAAAAAAATCCGCCATCTTGAATTTTTTTCCTACTCACCAGGTAGACCTCCGGGTTGTGATCATCTTTTGTCGAGAAACCGCTCCTCCATCTTTTATAGTCTCCGAGAGAGAGACGGACAAAATTTGCCGCCATTTTTTTTCCGCCATTTTGGAATTTTTTTTCAACTCACTGGCAACTGCTCGAGGTTTTGAATGACATTTGGTCGAGCACCCCTCCACCTATCTTCTATACCCTGGCCGTGCCCCTCGCCCGTCTCCGAACTCCTCACTCATCAGCTCTCTCCACCTTTCTCCGAGTCACATTCTTTGAGCTCTATACGACACCATGGGTGAAAAAAATTTTTTTCATACAAAATTTTACAGGAGAGGGGTGGAAATTTGAGACGTCACAGCTCGGCCGCCATCTTGTTTTTTTAATTTTTTTCACTTTTTCTGTTAATCGTTTACAAATTTCTACAATAATCCAAAATTTCAAAGAAATCGGTTGGAAAACAAAAGAGTTGCAAGATTCACGTCGGCCGCCATCTTGTTTTTCCGAAATGTCATAATTTTTCCCCACTCGAATCCCCCACCCGAACATATCTCCCGTACATCATTTTATCGTTTTTTGTCTCTTTCTAGGAGAACAATTATGTCAATCAGTGAATCAGTCAGTCAGTGGTAATCGAGCTATATATATTATAACTAGCATTTGCTCGGTGCGCGAGCTGCTAAAGCAGCTCGCGGGAAGTGTTTTACTAAAAGTAAGGCGCGTGGGTGCGCGGCCCGCTAAAGCGGACCGCGATTGTTCGGCTTTATTTATTTCGCTCGGTGCGCGAGCTGCTAAAGCAGCTCGCGGGATGTGTTATTACTACAAGTAGGGCGCGTGGGTGTGCGAAAAGCCCTATGAACCTATCAAAATCAATGTCTTGCATAGTTCCCAACTTCTAGTCCCTTCAATATTCCCCATACATTTAGTATGGAAAAAAAAAACCGCCATCTTGAATTTTTTTCCTACTCACCAGGTAGACCTCCGGGTTTTGATCATCTTTTGTCGAGAAACCGCTCCTGCTGCTGCTAAAGCAGCTCGCGGGAAGTGTTATTGCTACAAGTAGGGCGCGTGGGTGCGCGGCCCGCTAAAGCGGACCGCGATTGTTCGGCTTTATTTATTTCGCTCGGTGCGCGAGCTGCTAAAGCAGCTCGCGGGAAGTATTATTGCTACAAGTAGGTCGCGTGGGTGCGCGGCCCGCTAAAGCGGACCGCGATTGTTCGGCTTTATTTATTTCGCTCGGTGCGTGAGCTGCTAAAGCAGCTCGCGGGAAGTATTGTTACTACAAGTAGGGCGCGTGGGTGCGCGGCCCGCTAAAGCGGACCGCGATTTTTTTACTCATCAAGTAGACCTTCGGATTCTGGTCATCTTTTGCCAAAAAATTTGTTCGAGCACACCCCCACCTATCTGCAATAACCTGGCCGTGCTCCTCATTCACAAAAGAAAAAGAAGAAAAAAAGAAAAAGAAAAGAAGCAAATGTAAAATGAAAAAAAAGAAAAAGAAAAAAAGCCCTATGAACCTATCAAAATCAATGTCTTGCATAGTTCCCAACTTCTAGTCCCTTCAATATTCCCCATACATTTTGTATGGGAAAAAAAAAAATCCGCCATCTTGAATTTTTTTCCTACTCACCAGGTAGACCTCCGGGTTTTGATCATCTTTTGTCGAGAAACCGCTCCTCCATCTTTTATAGTTTCCGAGAGAGAGACGGACAAAATTTGCCGCCATTTTTTTTCCGCCATTTTGGAATTTTTTTTCAACTCACTGGCAATTGCTCGAGGTTTCGAATGACATTTGGTCGAGCACCCTCCACCTATCTTCTATACCCTGGCCGTGCCCCTCGCCCGTCTCCGAACTCCTCACTCATCAGCTCTCTCCACCTTTCTCCGAGTCACACTCTTTTAGCTCTATACGACACCAGGGGTGAAAAAAATTTTTTTTCATACAAAATTTTACAGGAGAGGGGTCGGAAATTTGGGACGCCACAGCTCGGCCGCCATCTTGTTTTTTTAATTTTTTTCACTTTTTCTGTTAATCGTTTACTAATTTCTAGAATAATCCAAAATTTCAAAGAAATCGGTTGGAAAACAAAAGAGTTGCAAGATTCACGTCGGCCGCCATCTTGTTTTTCCGAAATGTCATAATTTTCCCCCAACTCGAATCCCCCCCCCCCCCCCCCCCAAACACATCTCCCGAACATCATTATATCGATTTCTCCCAACTTCTAGTCCCTTCAATATTCCCCATACATTTTGTATGGGGGGAAAAAAAAATCCGCCATCTTGAATTTTTTTCCTACTCACCAGGTAGACCTCCGGGTTGTGATCATCTTTTGTCGAGAAACCGCTCCTCCATCTTTTATAGTCTCCGAGAGAGAGACGGACAAAATTTGCCGCCATTTTTTTTCCGCCATTTTGGAATTTTTTTTCAACTCACTGGCAACTGCTTGAGGTTTCGAATGACATTTGGTCGAGCACCCTCCACCTATCTTCTATACCCTGGCCGTGCCCCTCGCCCGTCTCCGAACTCCTCACTCATCAGCTCTCTCCACCTTTCTCCGAGTCACATTCTTTGAGCTCTATACGACACCATCGGTGAAAAAAATTTTTTTCATACAAAATTTTACAGGAGAGGGGTGGAAATTTGAGACGCCACAGCTCGGCCGCCATCTTGTTTTTTTTAATTTTTTTCACTTTTTCTGTTAATCGTTTACTAATTTCTACAATAATCCAAAATTTCAAAGAAATCGGTTGGATAACAAAAGAGTTGCAAGATTCACGTCGGCCGCCATCTTGTTTTTCCAAAATGTCATAATTTTTCCCCACTCGAATCCCCCACCCGGACATATCTCCCCTACATCATTGTATCGTTTTCCGTCTCTTTCTAGGAGAACAATCGTGTCAATCAGTCAGTGAGTGAGTGAATCAGTCAGTGGTAATCGAGCTATATATATTATAACTAGTATTTCGCTCGGTGCGCGAGCTGCTAAAGCAGCTCGCGGGAAGTGTTTTACTAAAAGTAAGGCGCGTGGGTGCGCGGCCCGCTAAAGCGGACCGCGATTGTTCGGCTTTATTTATTTCGCTCGGTGCGCGAGCTGCTAAAGCAGCTCGCGGGAAGTGTTGTTGCCACAAGTAGGGCGCGTGGGTGCGCGGCCCGCTAAAGCGGACCGCGATTTATTTACTCATCAAGTAGACCTTCGGATTCTGGTCATCTTTTGCCAAAAAATTTGTTCGAGCACACCCCACCTATCTGCAATAACCTGGCCGTGCTCCTCATTCACAAAAGAAAAAGAAAAAAAAAAAAGAAAAAAGAAAAAAAAAGAAGAAAGAAAAAAGAAAAAGAAAAACGAAAAAAAAAAGAAAAATAATAAAAAAAAGGAAAAAAGAAAGAAAAAAGAAAAAAAAGAAAAACGAAAAAGAAAAAAAAGCAAATAAATGAAAAATGAAAAAAAGAAAAATGAAGAAAAATGAAGAAAAGAAAAAAGAAACAAAAAGAAGAAAAAAAAAGAAGAGAAAATCAATATTCGCCATATATTTCGCATGGGGAAAGAAATCCGCCATCTTGAATTTTTATCTGTTCATCAGGTGGACCTTCGGTTCTTTATCATCTGTCGCCAAGAAACCACTCTTCCATCTTTTATACTCTCCGAGATAGACACCCAGAGAAAGTTTCTATGGCCGCCATCTTGAATCCGCCATTTTGGAGTTTTTTTTTCAACTCCCTGCTAATTGGATGTGGTTTCGAGTAATTTTTGTTGGAGCACACCCCACCTAGTTGGTCGCGTGGATAGTTGGCAGAAGAACCACTCTTTCACCTTTTTAACCCATTTCCAAAAAGGAGGAGGTTCTCAATTCGGCCAGTATATTTTTCTTTTTTAATTCTCCGAGATCTAAGACACCTATGAACCTATCAAAATCAATGTCTTGCATAGTTCCCAACTTCTAGTCCCTTCAATATTCCCCATACATTTTGTATGGAAAAAAAAAATCCGCCATCTTGAATTTTTTTCCTACTCACCAGGTAGACCTCCGGGTTTTGATCATCTTTTGTCGAGAAACCGCTCCTCCATCTTTTATAGTCTCCGAGAGAGAGACGGACAAAATTTGCCGCCATTTTTTTTCCGCCATTTTGGAATTTTTTTTCAACTCACTGGCAACTGCTCGAGGTTTCGAATGACATTTGGTCGAGCACCCTCCACCTATCTTCTATACCCTGGCCCTGCCCCTCGCCCGTCTCCGAACTCCTCACTCATCAGCTCTCTCCACCTTTCTCCGAGTCACATTCTTTGAGCTCTATACGACACCATGGGTGAAAAAAATTTTTTTCATACAAAATTTTACAGGGAGGGGTCGGAAATTTGAGACGTCACAGCTCGGCCGCCATCTTGTTTTTTTAATTTTTTTCACTTTTTCTGTTAATCGTTTACTAATTTCTACAATAATCCAAAATTTCAAAGAAATCGGTTGGAAAACAAAAGAGTTGCAAGAATCACGTTGGCCGCCATCTTGTTTTTTCGAAATATCATAATTTTTCCCCACTCGAATTCCCCACCCGAACATACCTCCCGTACATCATTGTATCGTTTTTTGTCTCTTTCTAGGAGAACAATTATGTCAATCAGTCAGTGAGTCAGTGGTAATCGAGCTATATATATTATAACTAGTATTTCGCTCGGTGCGCGAGCTGCTAAAGCAGCTCGCGGGAAGTGTTATTGCTACAAGTAGGGCGCGTGGGTGCGCGGCCCGCTAAAGCGGACCGCGATTGTTCGGCTTTATTTATTTCGCTCGGTGCGCGAGCTGCTAAAGCAGCTCGCGGGAAGTGTTATTGCTACAAGTAGGGCGCGTGGGTGCGCGGCCCGCTAAAGCGGACCGCGATTTTTTTGCTCATCAAGTAGACCTTCGGATTCTGGTCATCTTTTGCCAAAAAATTTGTTCGAGCACACCCCACCTATCTGCAATAACCTGGCCGTGCTCCTCATTCACAAAAGAAAAAGAAAAAAAAAGAAAAAAAAAAGAAAAAAAAGAAAAAAAGCAAATGTAAAATGAAAAAAAAGAAAAAGAAAAAAAGCCCTATGAACCTATCAAAATCAATGTCTTGCATAGTTCCCAACTTCTAGTCCCTTCAATATTCCCCATACATTTTGTATGGGGGGAAAAAAAAATCCGCCATCTTGAATTTTTTTCCTACTCACCAGGTAGACCTCCGGGTTGTGATCATCTTTTGTCGAGAAACCGCTACTCCATCTTTTATAGTCTCCGAGAGAGAGACGGACAAAATTTGCCGCCATTTTTTTTTCCGCCATTTTGGAATTTTTTTTCAACTCACTGGCAACTGCTCGAGGTTTCGAATGACATTTGGTCGAGCACCCTCCACCTATCTTCTATACCCTGGCCGTGCCCCTCGCCCGTCTCCGAACTCCTCAGTCATCAGCTCTCTCCACCTTTCTCCGAGTCACATTCTTTGAGCTCTATACGACACCATGGGTGAAAAAAATTTTTTTCATACAAAATTTTACAGGAGAGGGGTCGGAAATTTGAGACGTCACAGCTCGGCCGCCATCTTGTTTTTTAAATTTTTTTCACGTTTTCTGTTAATCGTTTACTAATTTCTACGACAATCCAAAATTTCAAAGAAATCGGTTGGAAAACAAAAGAGTTGCAAGATTCACGTCGGCCGCCATCTTGTTTTTCCGAAATGTCATAATTTTCCCCAACTCGAATCCCCCCCCCAAACACATCTCCCGAACATCATTATATCGATTTCCGTCTCCTTCTAGGAGAACAACCCTGTCAATGAGTGAGTGAGTGTGTCAGTGAGTGAGTGGTAATCGAGCTATATATATTATAATAATAATAACTAGCGTTTGCTCGGTGCGCGAGCTGCTAAAGCAGCTCGCGGGAAGTGTTATTACTAAAAGTAAGGCGCGTGGGTGCGCGGCCCGCTAAAGCGGACCTCGATTTTTTTACTCATCAAGTAGACCTTCGGATTCTGGTCATCTTTTGCCAAAAAATTTGTTCGAGCACACCCCACCTATCTGCAATAACCTGGCCGTGCTCCTCATTCACAAAAGAAAAAGAAAAAAAAAAGAAAAAAAGAAAAGAACAAAAGAAGAATGAAAAAAAGAAAATGAAAAATGAAAAAAAAAGAAATTAATAAAAAAAGGAAAAAAGAAAGAAAAAAAGAAAAAAAAGAAAAAGAAAAAAGCAAATAAATGAAAAATGAAAGAAAAGAAAAAAAAGAAAAAAAGAAAAAAAAAAGAAAAAAAAAGAAAAAAGAAAATGAAAAATGAAAAAAAGGAAAAGAAAAAAAAAGGAAAAACGAAAAAGAAAAGAAAAAAGTAAAAGAAAAAGAAAAGAGAAAAAAAAGAAAAATGAAGAAAAAGAGAAAAAAAAAGAAAAAAGAAACAAAAAGAAGAATAAAAAAGAAAAATCAATATTCGCCATATATTTCGCATGGAAAAAAAAACTCGCCATCTTGAGTTTTTTCCTGATCATCAAGTAGACCTTTGGGTCTTGATCATCTGTTGCCAAGAAACTACTCTTCCATCTTTTATACTTTCCGAGATAGACACCAGAGAAAGTTTCTATGGCCGCCATCTTGAATCCGCCATTTTGGATTTTTTTTTTTCAACTCCCTGCTAATTAGATGTGGTTTCGAGTAATTTTTGTTGGAGCACACCCTACCTAGTTGGTCGCGTGGATAGTTGGCAAAAAAACCACTCTTTCACCTTTTTTAACCCATTTCCAAAAAGGAGGAGGTTCTCAATTCGGCCAGTATATTTTTCTTTTTTAATTCTCCGAGTTCTAAGACACCTATGAACCTATCAAAATCAATGTCTTGCATAGTTCCCAACTTCTAGTCTCTTCAATATTCCCCATACATTTTGTATGGAAAAAAAAAATTCCGCCATCTTGAATTTTTTTCCTGCTCACCAGGTAGACCTCCGGGTTTTGATCATCTTTTGTCGAGAAACCGCTCCTCCATCTTTTATAGTCTCCGAGAGAGAGACGGACAAAATTTGCCGCCATTTTTTTTCCGCCATTTTGGAATTTTTTTTCAACTCACTGGCAACTGCTCGAGGTTTCGAATGACATTTGGTCGAGCACCCTCCACCTATCTTCTATACCCTGGCCGTGCCCCTCGCCCGTCTCCGAACTCCTCACTCATCAGCTCTCTCCACCTTTCTCCGAGTCACATTCTTTGAGCTCAATACGGCACCATTGGTGAAAAAATTTTTTTTCATACAAAATTTTACAGGAGAGGGGTCGGAAATTTGAGAAGTCACAGCTCGGCCGCCATCTTGTTTTTTTAATTTTTTTCACTTTTTCTGCTAATCGTTTACTAATTTCTACAATAATCCAAAATTTCAAAGAAATCGGTTGGAAAACAAAAGAGCTGCAAGAATCACGTCGGCCGCCATCTTGTTTTTCCGAAATGTCATAATTTTTCCCCACTCGAATCCCCCACCCCGACATATCTCCCATACATCATTGTATCGTTTTCTGTCTCTTTCTAGGAGAACAATCGTGTCAATCAGTCAGTCAGTGAGTGAGTGGTAATCGAGCTATATATATTACTAGTAGGGCGCGTGGGTGCGCGGCCCGCAAGCGGACCGCGGTTTTTCTATCGTCAAGTGGACTTTCAGGTCCTGATCATTTTCTATCAAATAAACACTCTTCCATCTTTTATACTCTCCGAGATAGATGCCGATGAAATTGGTATGGCCGCTATCTTGAATCGGCCATTTTGGTTTTTTTTTCAGCTCACTGTCAATTGGATGAGGTTTCGAGTGACTTTTGTTCGAGCACCCCCACCTATCTTCATTACCATGGCCGTACTCCTCACCCACCTTCCAAACCCTCGATCATCATATATCATCATTTGTCATAATGAAAATTCTTCAATAAAAACAAATCTTGAAAAGGAACCGTATCAAAGTCTTGCATGATTCCCGGCTTATAGTCTCTTCAATATTAGCCATATATTTTGTATGAAGAAAAAAAAACCGCCATCTTGGATTTTTTTTCTATTCATCAAATAGACCTTTAGGCCCTGATCATCTTTTGCCAAGAAACCGTTCTTCCATCTTTTATACTCCCCGAGATAGACACCGAAGAATATTGTATGGCGGCCATCTTTTTTCCGCCATTTTGAATTTTTTTTCAGCTCGCTGCGAATTGGATGAGGTTTCGAGTGATATTTGTTCGAGCACCACCCACCTATCTTCGATACCCTGGCCGTGCTCTTCACCCGTCTCCGAAATCCTCAATCATCAGCTCTCTCCATAATTTTCCTCCGAATGAATTTTTGTCTTCTGTACGAAACAATCAGTGAAAAAAAATTTTTTCATACTAAATTTTACAGGAGAGGTGATCAATCAGTCAGTGAATCAGTGAATCAGCACGAACAGCTATATATATATTAATAACTAGCGTTTGCTCGGTGCGCGAGCTGCTAAAGCAGCTCGCGGGAAGTGTTATTACTACAAGTAGGGCGCGTGGGTGCGCGGCCCGCTAAAGCGGACCGCGATTTTTTTACTCATCAAGTAGACCTTCGGATTCTGGTCATCTTTTGCCAAAAAATTTGTTCGAGCACACCCCACCTATCTGCAATAACCTGGCCGTGCTCCTCATTCACAAAAGAAAAAGAAAAAAAAAGAAAAAAAAAAAGAAAAAAAAGAAAAAAAGCAAATGTAAAATGAAAAAAAAAGAAAAAGAAAAAAAGCCCTATGAACCTATCAAAATCAATGTCTTGCATAGTTCCCAACTTCTAGTCCCTTCAATATTCCCCATACATAATGTATGAAAAAAAAAAATCCGCCATCTTGAATTTTTTTCCTACTCGCCAGGTAGACCTCCAGGTTTTGATCATCTTTTGTCGAGAAACCGCTCCTCCATCTTTTATAGCCTCCGAGAGAGAGACGGACAAAATTTGCCGCCATTTTTTTTCCGCCATTTTGGAATTTTTTTTCAACTCACTGGCAACTGCTCGAGGTTTCGAATGACATTTGGTCGAGCACCCTCCACCTATCTTCTATACCCTGGCCGTGCCCCTCGCCCGTCTCCGAACTCCTCACTCATCAGCTCTCTCCACCTTTCTCCGAGTCACATTCTTTGAGCTCTATACGACACCATGGGTGAAAAAAATTTTTTTCATACAAAATTTTACAGGGGGGGGTCTGAAATTTGAGACGTCACAGCTCGGCCGCCATCTTGTTTTTTTAATTTTTTTCACTTTTTCTGTTAATCGTTTACTAATTTCTACAATAATCCAAAATTTCAAAGAAATCGGTTGGAAAACAAAAGAGTTGAAAGATTCACGTCGGCCGCCATCTTGTTTTTCCGAAATGTCATAATTTTCCCCAACTCGAATCCCCCCGCCAAACACATCTCCCGAACATCATTATATCGATTTCCGTCTCCTTCTAGGAGAACAACCCTGTCAATGAGTGAGTGAGTGAGTGAGTGAGTGTGTCAGTCAGTGGTAATCGAGCTATATATATTATAATAAAATATTATTTGTTAGTTTTTAGAGATTATTTTTTGTGTCGGGGGTTTTTAAAATTTTTAATTTTACTTTTATTTAGTCTTTTTTAAAGTAGGTATAAATATTAGGAAGGTATTTATAGTGATTTGTTAGCGCAGTGGTAATTGAGCCTAATTGATCCCATTTAATTACCCACCTTCGAAATCTAAACCTTACTCTAACATGTCATATTTAAAGTCATGGTTACTGTAGTATATAGGCGGTAGACATCATAATGTCTGCATTGCTCATATCGAGCTATATATATTATAATAAAATATTATTTGTTAGTTTTTAGAGATTATTTTTTGTGTCGGGGGTTTTTAAAATTTTTAATTTTACTTTTATTTAGTCCTTTTTAAAGTAGGTATAAATATTAGGAAGGTATTTATAGTGATTTGTTAGCGCAGTGGTAATTGAGCCTAATTGATCCCATTTAATTACCCACCTTCGAAATCTAAACCTTACTCTAACATGTCATATTTAAAGTCATGGTTACTGTAGTATATAGGCGGTAGACATCATAATGTCTGCATTGCTCATACAGCAAATAGTGGGTAGAAGCAAAACATAGAGGCGCATAAATACGGGCACCACTAGGTGGGGGGACTCAGTCGTGTGTAAGCCACGGACAGAGTAGTACGCAAGTGAAGTGTGTGTGTGTGTGTGCTATTACGTA
This sequence comes from Oeneis ivallda, assembly GCA_029955525.1. Classification (NCBI taxonomy): domain Eukaryota; kingdom Metazoa; phylum Arthropoda; class Insecta; order Lepidoptera; family Nymphalidae; genus Oeneis; species Oeneis ivallda. The sequence goes on along the minus strand of JARPMR010000012.1, from coordinate 13,638,769 downwards.
CTATAGAATACATGTGTACATGTGTATTCTATATTGGCGATGAGTTAAACAAAATGACCTCACGTAAGTGCTTATATTTTATTTTGACTTTTATTAATATTTATAAAGACAAATTTTAATTTTTATCGAAAAGGAAGATGAGTTGATTGTGCTGAAAAGCTACCCTGATTTTCTTAAGTCTAGTAAAACTACCCATACAGTGAAATAGTTCTTAATTTGTCAAAGGAAGAGAATTCTACTGTGGCAGACTGTCAAGTAGAATTTTTAATTTGTTATTGTTTGCATTCATATATCTACTTACACATCTAATAATAATATGGGGTTAGATTACATGAGGCCCCGTCAGAAGGTTGCATAGTTACAATTAATTTACAATTTATTTCCCTCCTGTAGACCTTCTTTCTACTCTGTTAGATTACATGAGGCCCCGTCAGGAGGTTGCATAGTTACAATAAAATTACAATTAATTTCCCGCCTGTAGACCTTTTTTCTACTCACTCTTTAACAATGAATGTTAAAGAGAAAAAAAATAATATTTTAATAATTACATTTACATTTGCTGTTTTAATGGATTTTAATGAGCCCTAGAGGGTATAGTGTAGTATATTGTAACTCTGGAAGCGCAATACACAGTCAGCCACATAAATGACTTGCGGCGGAATTTGATAATGGTACGATTCGCGGCAAGACGATCGTCGAGCTTTGACTGCGCCGAGCTATGATGTTTGCGAGCTAATAACGCTCTGCCCAGCTTAGTCTGTTTGCGAGCCGATGATGATCTGCGTTCTGATTGATGATCCGGTAAATGGAATGGTGATCCATCAAATTGGAATGTGTGATGCGTCAAAGGCTGGAAGTGCAATGTAGCCAAGTGGAATGGCAATTTGTCAAAGCTGGAAGGGGCAATCTGTAGCTGGAAGTGCAATTCGGCTAATACCCGGTCATAGCTGGAAGTGGCAATCAGACAAAGCTGGAAGTGGCGATGGAAGAGTCAGTGCGGAAGGGCGATCTGTCATTGTCAACGCGGAAGTGCAGTCGTGGCGCAAGTGAGATCTGTCGAGCGTAAGGGCGATTTATCGAGCGGAAGGGCAGTCTGTCGAGCGTAAGTGCGATCTGTCGAGCGTAAGTGCGAGCTGTCGAGCATAAGTGCAATCCGTCGAGCGTAAGTGCGATCCGTCGAGCGTTGCGCTGGAAGGGACGATCTGCCTGCTGGAAGTGACGATTTGCCTGCTGGAAGTGACGAGGCGCCTGCTGGAAGTGACGATGCGCCAGCTGGAAGTGACGATCCGTGGCTGGAAGTGACGGTCTGCCTGCTGGAAGTGACGATCTACTTGCTGCGTATTGTGCATTACTTGCTTGGGATTCCTGTTCTCCCTGTATTTAGTTACTGAACCTAGTGGCTGACTTGGTCGGCTGTGAATTAATGACGTTCCGGGTTCAAGTCCCGATGTGGGTGAAATTAATGAGCTTTTGATCAATAAATTCTCATTAATAGCCCAAAGATGTGAATGTTGAAGTTTGAATGTGAATTTGGCCTAAGTTAGGACTGAATAAGCAGACAAGCGTGCTGCCTATTCAGGCCCTGCGCCTTATTTACAAAAGAGTGCGTAGTGTTTACGCGCACGCGTGTGCACTGACACCTCTAACGTAGTTGATTAGTTTCTATAGGGAGTTGCTATCGGAGCCATATTTTATTTATTCAATTTTGTTAAAAGAATATTAAAATAAACTCCTACCAACCAGGAAGATAATATTATGTATTGTGTCATAATATAAAGACTTTTTCGGAAATTAAATTAAATATATATATGGCTCACTACCATCTCAACATTTAAATGCTATATTGAATCACGTGAATAGTAGTAGCTTTCATGCTAGTTGTGACGTATGGTCAAGTGGTAACGATAGCAATCTCACGCCAATCGAATAAACATAATCTTAGCAACTCAAATATAAAAATATTATAGTTCAACTCGGTTGTTGTCAATATTTCACATTTAATGCTAGTTTGAATTCCTGTTAACTCCCAGGGAGCATAATTGATATACAAGTTTATTTATACAAAAAATTTGTGAAGTCATATTATTAGAAACCCATAGCAATCAATTATTTAATTATTTGGAAGGAATATATTAACAACTAGTTGCCAGTTGTTTTCTGAAATATAAATCAAGTATCGAAGTTATATAAACATCATTAGATTGCATTAATGAGTTGTAATAGTTTTATATTTTATAAAGTTTTATTATTAATTCATCTCAAATCACAAAATTACATAATTAAAAATAAAAATCTTAATCTAAAACTTCCATATAGAAATGTTTCCATTGCCCTTGTTGTTAATTGTTAAAGAGTGCCCTTAGAGACCACAAACTTTCTTTAGTTAGGTTAAATTTACCACAGTCAAATAAATTCATAAATTCGGAAAAACAAATGGAAATGTGACAGGGGCTACAACAAATTTAGAAATATAATTTGAAAATATTAATCCTAAAGTAAGGGTTGGAAAATGCCTTATCCCAGGGAAAACAGTTTTTCTTCCCGTTCATGGTTAACATATACAAATTAACAAAATTGGACTGATTTAATGCAGCTCTAAGTTTAAATAATTTCTGCTATTCAGTACTGTCTCTTTTATAGTTTGTATGAAAATCTGTCCTACATATTTAAAACATTGTTTATCTTAAGTCCATTAAAATTTAAGAGACGTACGAACTTCAATGTTTGTTAATTTAGCGCGAAAGTAAGCGCTAGCAGATGGTGAATTGCAATGTCCAAAGCATTTTTGACTAATTAGCGCCATGTTTAATGGTTGCGTTATGTTCATCAAAAAAATTTATTGTTACAACCTACCCTAATCATGCTCACTATTGTCAGACCGACTGATATTCGTAATACAATACTTATGAGCTATTGGCCAGCATATGGTTATAATCAGGACAGCCTAAGGAGTTATCAATTTCTTAGTTAGCTTCTAATTGAGGTACTTATTGTATATTGGGAATATTGAGCTCACAAATTTGGGTATCGAGAATTAGTTGGTATATGAATGATAACAAGGACTCAATGAAAAAAATTTGAGCTTTGTTAAACATAATCTAACCGATTTTAAAGTTATTGGTGTAGTCTCAGAATCTACAAGAGAAGACAAACAATGATTGTAAACAAAGACTGAATCTGAAGCAGTGCGATTGGTCATCTAGGTTTTACTGAAGATTAACAGTTAAGTATAGTAGTAATAATAGACCACAAGGAGTGTTCGCGAGGAGAACGAGGAAAGGTGCTCTGTAAGTATTGTTTAGATTTTTCCTCCTATCATGTTCAAGCAAAAGAAGAAAAGGAGAAAAGGCAGCTGATAGTCGTGAGTATGTTTACGAGTTTCTAAAAGTCCTCAGCACAAAATCTGGAGAGAACTCTGATGTGCTCCTGAAACGTTGGGTGCAAACTCTGCAGGTAATTCACAAAGGTATGGTAGGGATTTAACATTGCAATCTTAAAACGATCGATGATTGAATATGAGTGGCCTGATGCTAGAGAAACAGCTAAGGAACGCTGCTATATAAATGTTGACCTGATTCAAACATTAATTTTCAAGTATCACCTGGTAACATTTAAATACTTCCCCAAATAGGCAGGACCTTCACTTAAATCCGTAAGATTGCTTCGAAGTTTTAAAAAAAATCTTCATATTTTATCAACATAATGTAGATTAAGATTTATTCTGATTTTTAGTTTCAGTAAAGGTTTCAAATCATTACCTTAAGTTTTGTTTATCTTGGTAATAATATCAATTCGAAAAGTTCTAATAAGTAATTTAAAGAGACCCTACTACACAAATTATTAGCAGTAATCTATTAACTTAATTGACGTTTCAAAACGAACATATTTTACATTTACTCTTAGTATTATAAAGAAAATGAGAAATTCGTTATCGTAATAATTATATCCATTTTGATAGTGAATCCCATTCAAACAGGTGGGTATTTGAATACGGATTTGTCTTGTATAATGACCAGGTCAACAATAATTTGTTGTTCTATTGATTTCATGTGCTTAGATTAAAATTTAATTAGTCATGGGTTTGAGAAGTTGCGAACCAGTTATTCACACCTCGATTATTTAAAGTAGTTTCGTGGATCTTTATTGAAAGGATATGTCCCAGCTCAGTATAGTGGCTAGTATTTGATGTATTCATTGATTGGAATTTGTATAATTCCAAATAGCTACTCGAATCTTTTAACTTCAGAATCTGTCAGTAGACAAATGAAATTGAAATTGAAATTATTGAAAATGTCACTGTTAAGCTTCGGATGCATGGTTATAGATGGAAAATTTTCTTATTCTAATTCTTAGTTATTGGAGTAGCACTAATGTAAAAAAATGGTAACTGGTGACAATCACTTATTGACATAATTGGCATTGACAAGTTTCTTTGACAAGAGTGACAGGTGTCTACTTAAGTTTCAGTCTGAGAGGCAAGGTTCAATAAGGCGGGATTTTCTCAAAATTGGCGACATTTAAAATAACTTTATTCATTATTTTAACTACGATGTTAAGGGACCTCCATCCTTATATTATAACATTCATTAATCCTTCATTTTACAATACCATTCTGAGACATCTTCTTTATTTACAAATGGTCAATCTTAAAATGATATCAGAAAACATAGGGGGTAATAACTTTACTTTCCGGGTTCAGATTATGACATTTTGTTGCAGTGCAATTACAGGCATTTATTAGTGATCAGAAAATTCATATTCAATTTCAAAGCCTTTAGTTTTCTCATCTTGCTGAAATATTTTCATTGGTTGAGACCAGGTATTTACTAATCATGTGATCTTTGTTATGAAAAATTCCAGTTCAAAAAAAAAAGGGAAAGAAAGGAAGGAACTTTCTGGCGACCATGGTTAAGTTAATACCTACTACGAGTATATTCATATTAGTGACTTTGTTAATAAGCCACTGACATGACAAGTAAAAATTATTTAAACAAGGAAGGGATGTAGTATATAGGCGGTAGACATCATAATGTCTGCATTGCTCATACAGCAAATAGTGGGTAGAAGCAAAACATAGAGGCGCATAAATACGGGCACCACTAGGTGGGGGGACTCAGTCGTGTGTAAGCCACGGACAGAGTAGTACGCAAGTGAAGTGTGTGTGTGTGCTATTATGTACTATAGAATACATGTGTACATGTGTATTCTATAGTTACCTTACCATGTTCTTTCAATATCATTGAAGTAATACGGTACCTTTCGAATCGATAGGACATATGGAAGGTACTCAGATCCCCTCATCAACTATTAAAGAGCTGATGATCTTCAAACGGCTGATCAGGTCATGGTTACCTTACCATATACTTTCAATATCATTGAAGTAACACGGTACAAAATTTCGAATAGATAGGACATAATATAGAAGGTAGTCAGATCCCCTCATCAACTATTAAAGAGCTGATGATCTTCAAAGGGCTGATCAGGTCATGGTTACCTTACCATATACTTTCAATATCATTGAAGTAACAAGGTACCAAATTTCGAATCGACAGGACATATGGAAGGTAGTCAGATACCCTCATCAACTATTAAAGAGTTGATGATCTTCAAACGGCTGATCAGGTCATGAATATCATTGAAGTAACACGGTACCAAATTTCGAATCGATCGGACTTAAGGAAGTTAGTCAGATCCCCTAATCAACTAGAAAAGAGCTGATAATCTTCAAACGGCTGAACAGATTTTCATGAAACATGGCTAAGAACACTCGGGATAAAATTATCTGACACCACCATTACGCTACCACAGACAGATACACAGATACACAGATACACAGATACACAGATACACAGATACACAGATACACAGACAGACACGTTAAACTTATAACACCCCTCTCTTTTTGCGTCGGGGGTTAAAAAAGGCATATGTTAGGTATATCTAACGAAAATGTTTTAAGAAAGATAAGTTATTAAATAAGAAAAACCTTTCTTCAATTTGCAATAATTTTCAAGTTGTAAGTAGGTATCTTCGACCATACCCATTGTACATCATCTTAATCAGCAAAAATGTATCCTCTGTTTGGACATAGGCCTCTTTTAAGTAGCGCCAACGTTGGCCTATCGCATCCAATCGATGCCTGCCACTTTCAAGATGTCATCAGATGTCAATTTGAAATCGTATTTATCATAGCAAGCCAGGCATAATTACTGCCGATCTGCTAAAATTTATTTCAGTTACATTTTATAAGGTTAAACAAGGCACAGCATGGGCGTCGCCAAGGGGGGGTAAGTAGGGGCAGCTGCCCTCCCCCCCCTAGACAATTGAAATATATTATATATTGAAATATAAAAATATAGGTACTAGTAGATACTACTCATTGAAATCCAGGTACCGCTGCCTAATTGGTACCCCGTGCAAAAAATCACATCGATCCGTTGCTTCGTGCTTCGTTGCTAACTCAACGCATAAGTTTTATTTATTCATACTTTTACCGTCCTACATAATAATATCAACTTGCCCCCCCTTGGCCATCGGCTGGCGACGCTCTTGAGGCACAGGCTAATGTTTGAATGCTATAAATTACGATTTATATCATAATAAAGCCTTATTAGATAATAATTTATGTTGTTATATATAATTTTGTTACGATTTATCACAAGTAAGATTGCATAATTTAATTTAAAAGTTATCTATTAATTTTATTACTTTATTAGGTATTGAATCTCGCGAAAATTTGGCACTAAGGCTATAATATTATAGCAACTATAGTAATTTGTCTCTTTAGAATCAATATGGATAATACAAAATATATACTTACTTTTCATAGGTTTTCCAAGTATTTTACTCTAGCCCCAGCATAATCAACGCGACACATCTCTCATAACAACACAATGAATAAAGGGTATACCGCTGTAGGAAAAAGAGCTGATAAAATACTTAAACGTTTGTACAGATTTTCTAAAAACATAGTTAACACCCAACAAAACCCAATAAAACTCGCGTTTGAATAAACAAAATCGCACTCGCATCGGTCCATCAGTTTGACAGACAAGCACACAAGCTGACATACAAAGACGAATGATATACAAAGCGGTCAAACTTATAGGTAAGGGAAAGGGCAGGCTACTTTTAGCGGCAGCAATCGCGGCGTTTTTATGGCCTTTAGCGATTTTATGGTCTTTTGCGTGCATCGCGTTTCGCGCGATTTCGCGATTCTGCAATCGAAAGTATAAAAACGCGAACGCGTTTTAGTCGCGATTTTCGCGCGCGTAGCCAGTCTGCCCTCTCCCTAAATTATAATATCCCTCTTTTTTGCGTACTGTGTTTATAAAAGTCGCGAGAAAGCTTTTTCGCACTAATTGCTATGCTTGGGTTGCTGGACTCGTTTTATTATATCGTGACATAGTTTCCTGTCGATGGACGTAGAGAAACTTTTAATGTAGTGATTAAACTAGCGTGAAAAGTTGCCTCTATCATTCTAACTTCAAGATTAGAAAATAGTTTAACATAAAATCAACTGCTGCATACCTACCAAGGCTTTGTTAGTGCAAGTTAATGTGTTCGTGGAAATTAAACTATTTACTAAAATTTACCTAGAGCCTGGTTTCTACTATCACTGCTTCACTACTAATATTATAAATACGAAAGTGTGACTATTGATTTGTTGGTTTGTCCTTCAATCACGCCGCAACAGAGATACGGATTACGGATCAACTTGATTTTTCACATGGATGTACAATAAATAATAATATGTATAGTTGAGGATCCTGTGGAGACAATATAGTAGTAGGTAATGTTTTTCTGAAAGAGTATTACGAATATTTCTACCGATATCGCTTTCGCACTTTCGCATATTTTTTTACATTTTTGCGGCTTTTTAAATTAACGCAATAAAATATGCTTGGTAAGCTTATTTTATTCGTATACTTTTTAACCATAACTTCACAAATAAAATCGATTTCGCATGACAGGGCTTTCAGTGTTACTGCCGTCATCGGCTTCAAACAGACAAGTGCAAATTCACCTAAGAAGACTTGAAAACTGTGCTTCACTCCCCGATATAAAATATGTAGTACCTACTAGATACGCGGTTACGAACACTTACCAGGTTCAACTGAGTTGCACTGATGTCCGAGCACTAGTTGTTTATTGTTAGTAGGGTATGGCATGGCATTCGCGACGTACGGAGTCTACGGACGCGGGCGCTATTTATATGCGATGAAACTTTCAGGTACCTAATTGTGAATTCAAAAGCCAACAATGCCTATATTAAGTAAGTAAAAAAAAGTATAGTTATTATAGTGAATCTATACTAATATTATAAAGAGGAAATATTTTTTTGTTTGTTGGTTTGTTTGTTTGTTGTAATTTATTTTCAAAAAAATTAGATCCTCCAGAAAATTGCAATAATGTAACCCAAAGCAGCAAAATTTTGTCTACGGCTTCACTACTAATTAATAACCAATTTCACTTGATCTACTCGTATGAGCTCGCTATCCATGTAGTGGGGTTTTTGAGGTCTGTTTAAAATGTTTGTTTTGCAGCAACAACAACAACACGTATCAGATTCATTTGTAAAAAAATTATCACACAAATAAATTAATAACAATTTAAAAATACTTATCTTCATTACGATTGTGCAATCCTGGCAATTTGCCAACAGAATGCTTTGGCGCGTCGCGTAGCAAAACTGTTTGTGACATTAAAATTCTAAAATTCATAGGTAGTCATTCTAATGCAATGTTGAGTTAATAATTTTTTCCTTGTGGGATTTTTAGATTTTTTGTGAATTGTAAATAAAATTGATTTAAGACGATTTGGTGGCAAATCAAAACCATTTATCACGTTCTGAATAAGCCTCAGGACAGGCTCGATTCCGCGTCCGAACGCTTCAGTGGGCACACCAAACGCTAGTCACAGCGATCGAGACGTGTTTTAGCAACGGCGTGCGTTTCGCGATTTTTCTGCGCACTGACCTTCGCGTCTTTCATCGTCGTCCAACGCCCGCTGAACGCAACGCCGAGCGCCTAATGTGTACTCGCTCTTAGCCTCGTGGCGAAAGCTTTTGAGTCGCTAAAATGCGATGCAGGCGCAAAAATGCCGATTGCTGCAGTTAAAAGTAGCTAGTCTGCCCGCTTCCTAAACCAACCATGAATATAATGTTTTATGTTATAGTTAAAACAACCACTGAAATACTATAACGAATATTATACCTCCTTGACAGCAATATAAATAAAAATTACATTTGTGTGCTTACTTTACCTCTCAAATGCATCAATTCAGTTTATCTACCTTATTATTGGAGCAAATTCAATTTGTGTACACCTAAATGTACTCAGCAGATTTAACTCAATTTCTTTACGTACGGTTCAAACAAAAATTTGAACATGATGCAATATACCTAATTTTATTAATGTGAATCTTTAATTCATATAAGTATGAATTATTTTATCTTATTAAGATGAAACCTTGATAAAACGCGGGCAGCAAGAAATTCAAAATTGGATTTGATCATTTTTTTGCCCTCGCACGTTGCTCCCGAAGCAGACCGAATGGGTCATAATAAGGACAACTGGAGTTAGCTTAGATTAATTATACTCATATAGATCGGAAGTTTCTAAAAAAGTTCTGCTCCAAACCTTGAAGAATACGTTAAGTTTGTATATGGTTTGTTTGTATGGACAAACGACCACTCGCATAGTCAACTTAACTTTGGTCATAGTCGGGTTAGAACTTGAAAAACAAAATTGTGTACAAAACGTTTAAACTGTCGTGACTGTGCATTAATAATATCTAGAGATTTTCTTCGGAGAAGGTAATGCCCTACTTATTATGTTTAAGTACCCCAGCGGTAATCATACCTAGTACCTACCAATTGCAGGATCATTCACAGCCAACAGATGGGTTTGAGGAGAGCTGAAATGTGGGAAAGATGACTCTGCCTCAGCCCTTATAGTGCCTTTTGCTGGTACCGTCAACGTGCTCCAGGCATATCTACTCTAATTTGGCATACCTACTGTTGTTTACTTCCCCATCAGGCAAGGCGTTTTAGATACGAGTAAGTATGTCTGTATCACTAACAAAGTCACGTAAGTAAATGGCATTTGTTGCCCGTCTTATTACCAGTAGTAGCACGGGCAATAATACTTGCAATAATAAGTATCTAATTTTCCATATAATTACCGACAGGTTCAGTAGCAAGATGGGAAGTTCTACCCGAATAAATTTATTTTTACCCGTTGACAACGGGTAGTACCTACAACGGGCCGTTGTAGGTACTACCAGTGGTAACACAGGCCGTATTACTACCGACAGAAACAGTACTAAGAAGGGAAGTTAATTCGTTTTACCTGTTAAACTACCAAAGTGGTAACACGGCCATATTATCCGTATTACCAACTACAGGTCTACTGGTAGTAAAACTGGTAACTAGTAGTTTTGATCTGAAGAGTCCATTAAAACTTTGATCTCGTATTTTCTTATCTGAAATCTTTTACCGTGTTACAATAAGTCAGAATTGCAGTTGCATTACTATCGGCAGAAGTATATACTGCGGGAAACTTATATAAAGAGTTAAAAAGATTGAATAGCGGTCGTGGGATGTATACGTCCTTTCAAAGAAACTCCGATATCAGATAGGGACGTGACTTGAGTTTGAGTTCATTGATGTACTTAATATGTAGAGTGAGCTGTTCTGATTCACTCTTACGCCTAGCTATTTTAATGCATAGTATGTAATCTATTTTCTTTTTCTAATACAGTAAATACAGGGGTTCCATTGAATATACGAGTACCTATTATTGACTCCATTTAACCATTTTATTCCTTCAGAATTGGATTTTGTTAAGGGCCTATTTCACCATCGCCGAGTAACGTTTAACCAAGGAATCAAGACGTTCAGACATTTTTTTTTGAAAATCTGTCAAAACGTCAAAATTCGTCAAAAAAAGGCTTTAAATGCTCTAAGCATATAATAGCTCTAAGATTTTATTTGACAAACAATAAAAGTATGAACACCAACGTCTATACAAAAATCATTATTAAATTTTTGATATTAAGAGCTTCTTCGTTCAAGTGAAATGTAAATAAGAACCGGCCAAGTGCGATTCGAACTCCCGCATCTAGGCTTCCCTACTCCAGAAGTATAAAATTATTCAAGTAAAACGATAGCATTACATTAATTTGCTTATTCATAATTAACGATTAATAAGTATTAATCGTTAGCTTTGTTTGTAGAGGTTTACTGTTATTATCAAAAAACTATGCTAGTTAAAGCGTTGGTTTACATTTTGCCCCATTAATCAAAAAATTGTATATATTAAAATAAATAAAAATTTGTTTTAGAATGTGCAGGTAAAGCCCTATCATATGATACCCCACTCGGTATAGTTAGTTATCTTTGAGATTTCAAACCCCCAATTTTCCCCATTTTTTAATTAAACTAAAAATGATTTTCAATTTTTTTCCAATGATTATGGGCCACTATTATACACAACTATTCCAAATTTCATGTCGATAGCTTTAATAGTTACTAAAATAATCGACTGTGACAGACGGACGGGCGGACGGGCGGACGGAGAAAGTCTCACCATAAGGGTTCCATTTTTACCATTTTGGTACGGAACCCTAAAAACAATCTTATATACCTACCTACGAAGGTCCTTAGAATTAAACTTTTACAAAGATGGATGTGAACAATGACAAAATAAACCTCATTTTGTTCAGTTATAAGGTTATAAGATGGTTAAATAAAGCCTACTATACCTACTATTTGGGTAAAATTAAATTTTCTTTGAAAATAGCTTTTACGTTAAATGTTAAAGTTTGTAGGGATAAAAAAACTATTCCTTTAGTTTACTTACATCTCTGGACACTCGAGACTAAATTACATCTATCATAATATTAGGTGTTAAAGTATGGAATTGCCGCTTTATATTGGAAAACTAGATGATGACCGCGATTTCGTCCGCGTGGATTAAATTTTCAATTCCCGCGGGAGCTCTTTAACTTTCCGGAATAAAATGTAGCCTATGTGTAATATAATCCTGGGTAATAACTGTCTCCATTTCAAACAGCCAAATCGGTTCATTCGTTGTGGCGTGAAGGAGTAACAAACATCCATTCATCCATCCATTCTTACAAACTTTCGCATTTATAAAATTAGTAGAACTAAAACACCTTTGATTCTACGACAAAAATGTAATTAATTAGTTGAAGTAGGTATTTATCCTAATTAAAATCCATTTCTACCATCTCGAGGGATCTTCTCACGAGATAGAAAAGTATCTCGATGATAGAAATGTACTTATCTATATTTTTCCTTATTTCATTCCTAACGGACTTCAAAAAAGGAGGAGGTTCTCAATTCGTCGTTTTTTTTTTATGTATGTTCACTGATTACTCGAGACGCCTGAACCGATTTGAAAATTCGTTTTTTGTTTCAAAGGGTATATATACCTCCCCGGTGGTCCCATTGAAATTTTATCGAAATCGGTCAAGCGGTTTATAAAATAACAACAATAAATTGTATACTTTGTAGTGGCGCGGGCCTTATATTAAAATATTACAGAAATTGTACAAATTACAGGAAACATATCAATCGGTTGGGGTTAGGTCTGGCGAGTACGGAGGAAGACTTCTACATCACGTAGCAAAGATCGATTGATGAGTTACCATGATTGTTCGATTTTATTGCAATAGACATCTGCTGGTATTGATACAACGCATCTCAATAAGCTACAGTGCATTTTAAAAAAAAAATAAGGAATATCAGCCAAGTTGAAGTTGACTAATATCCTCCTCTCCCCTCCAAATAAGCGGAAAGCTTGTGTTAGGAGTGGGTACGACAATAGTGCAACGGGTGGGATTCGAACCTGTGACCTTTCAGTTTTCAGTCCGTACCTCTATTGAGGCAACTAAAATTACACTATGAAGTGGCCACCAAACACTTTCCACAACTTTTCCATGAGTAAGCTTCACTTTTGTACCTTAGCTTTATTCCTGTGTTGACCTGGGTTCAGCCGTTGCATTTTTAACTTGCGATTATCGTAATTAGAATTTTGAAGTGTGATGATGATGAACTTTTCAATTTTCATCCCACCTCAAAATTCTGTCAAAGATACGAGTACCTATCTAGGTACCTTCATTACTGCAATTGCCTATCATTTTTTTTACCACAATAATGCTTGAGAACCTCGGGGATAAAATAATTCTTACGGTACATCCAACGATTAATCCATGCCCATACCCATCACTTCAATTATATTTCTTCAACACAGCTAATACTATTTTTCTATTGCTATGAGAAGTATTATTAAACCAACATACCTACTGATTTAATAACATATGACATATCAATGGAAAATATAGCGTTCTGTGTTGTTTAGTTGGTATTTCATGTGCGACTCGTGCAAGAATGCGAACGGAACAATTCGCCAATAATCCTATTCGGAAGCAATAACTGGGTCGGCATACAACGGGAAAAGCTTAGGGGAAAAGGGTGAAGAAAATAAGTAGAAGTACTTACTTGAATGCAAAGTGTTTCGCGTAATACCTATAGGATACAACCACTACTACATACATATTTGTAAAAATAACAAATTCTAGCAGTTGACATTGAGAATCACCTCGATCCGTGCTCTTTTACAGCGTGATTGAAGGACAAAACAACAAACACACTGTCGCATCCCTACTATCCTTACTAATATTACAAATGCGACAGTGTTTGTCTGTTGGTTTGTCCTTCAATCACGCAGTAACGGGGCAACGTATTGACGTGATTCTTTGCATAAGTTTATTTGTGGACCTGGAAAGTGACATTGGATCCCCGAAATCAAAGAGTTCGGGCATTTTAAGAACTAAATCCACGCGGATTTAGTCGTGGGCATCATTATAATATTAGTATTGTAAAATGAAGATATATATTATAATATTATGTTTTAAACTCTTCTTTAAGTCCTTCGCTTCACACTCTCAGTGCTATCGATCGATCTAAACAGTTGAGTTGAAACATTGTCAGCTGAGGTAGCAATGCACGGGGCACATAGTTTGAGGAAACGATAGATTCAGACCTCTAGACTAGACTAGTTACTATGATGTGGAATTAATTCTTGCTCCATGCAGATTTCCAAATTAGCCTGTACCGAAGCCTTCCACTAGACTTCGACTGTGGTTAGTTATGTACCAGCCTACCGTCAAGTGATTAAGTTGCAAACGACACAGATGTAGGTAGACCTAAACGATATTAGGTATGAATGAATAAAAAACAACATACATAACGTAAAACGTAAACAAGACAGAGTACAATAGGCAGCCTTATCGCTAAGAAGCGATCTCTCATGGTTTGCACTAAATTGCAAAAATAAAATGTTAAAATTTAATATACTAGCTGATATCCGCGACTTCGTCCGCGTGGATTTAGTTTTTAATATCCCTCGGGAACTCTTTGATTTTCCGGATAAAAGTCTATGTCACTCTCCAGATCCTACTACTATACCCATGCAAAAAATCACGTCGATCTGTAGTTCTGTTGCGGCGTGATTGAAGGACAAACCAACAAACACACTTTCGCATTTATAATATTAGTAAAGTATGAAGTATGATAGGGAACAAATGCCACTTGATACTTAATAACAATATTTTACAAAATATATACAACTAATTGAAAATAAATAAATACATAAAATAATAATATATATTATATATTATACATATTTATAAAAGAGTTTAAATACATTATAAAATATAGATATAATACGTATGCAAATTCAAATTCAAAATCATTTATTTTATGTAGGCCAAAGTTTAGCACTTAGGACAAGTCGTGAATCTACCACCGGTGCGGAAAACTGATTCTGCTGAGAAGGGCCGGCAAGAATAATAATAAGTAGAGGTAATAAAAGGGTAATAAGGGTTTACTGAATACTGCAACCAGTATTATAGGTCTCTACCATCTTATAGACTGCATCGTCATCCACCATCAAGTGAGGTCGCAATCAAAGACGAAATATTTTGAAGCCACTTATAAGGACATGCCTGCAAAAATTACCTAAGATATTGACGTTGCCGCAGGACATAAAAGCACTTTAGATACTGTACAAAATTGCCGCCTTACATCAGTAGCGGCAAATGATGGTGATGCTAACCGCCGGCGGCGGGACATTTATTGCATTCTGATAATAATCGACCTTTTTGGGGAAACTAAAAAGAAGAAAAAAGTACGTATCAAAAAAAGGAGGGCAATGGGACTTCCGAAAAAAAAGCAGTTAGAACATTTTGGAGCTTCAAAATATTTTGTTGGGGTAAACAACCTTAACTGAAACTTGTATATTCATTGTAAGTACGCTCTCTACAATGCGGTACATGAATCAATCTAAACTTTAGGGTACCTACACGAATTCAGTTGTATATTTGGAGTATTTGTATTGTATTGAATATATCAATCGGTTCATTTCGGTAATATTGCTGCGTGGCTCGCCCGCCATGCGTCAATCGAGTTACATATGCAAGCGACACATTCAATATTGCCAGCTACACTGCCAGACATCAGTGAGAAATATTCAATGGACATCAATTTATTCCCGATTTTATTTACATTCAACGCCCACGAGACCCAAAATACCAATTTAAAATGATTTTCGTGAACATTCCACTTTTATACGTAGGTACCATAACTTCTATCTAAAAGGCGTTCTTTTTTTCATCAGGTAATACATAGATATCCTGTGGCTTCAATCACACCTGAATGTACCTAAGTTATGATCTCTTTAGGTGGAGCGCTCTTGAAAAGAAAATGCCTATTCACTCTTGAGAACCATTTCCGTTTCTTGGTGCGATTCAAAAATCGCTTAGAACCTACCTACTTTTTCATCAAAATACGGAAGGGATCACTGTTTGTTGCCTTTTGGTTGATCAAGGATCTGTTGATTGTGAATAATTGTATCATTCAATAGTCTAACAGTCTATGACGAAATAGAAAACACTTGCAATATTCCGTGTACTGTAATAGACGAGCTGAAAGACTTGTGTTTGGACGGTATGAATAATTTTAATATAATATCATTTAATATACGAAGCATTAACAAAAATCTCGATAGCTTCCTTACTTTTATTTCGCAACTTAGTGTGCATCCTGATATTATGATTTTTACGGAATGCTGGTGCAATGTAATATCTATTCCCCCGCTTATAGACGGGTACAATGTTTATTCCACAAAGCGCAGCTATAATCAAAATGATGGAGTCATGTTATATATTAAATCTGACATCCAAGCATATGTTGAGGAAATTAATATAAAGGAAGCCAATTGCTTGGCTGCAAGGATAGGGAATATGATTATTCTTGGTATATACAGACCATATTGTTTTAAGGAAATCCGGCCATTTATCGATTCTCTTGACACGGTACTTACTACCACCCGGTCTCGCAACATAGTCTTAACAGGAGACATAAATATTGATATTTTAAACATAGGTAATAATGTCACTTCCGATTACCTGGATACAACTGGGTCACATGGACTTCTCGCTGCAGTCAACATTCCAACTCACGGGAAAACGTGTCTTGACCACTTCATGATTAAGCTGACAGGAAAATATAAATGCTATGCCTTAAATACAGATACGACGGACCACTTGCCACTTCTCCTATCTATTAAAGGATCCCCTGTTTCACGAAAACCTGACCAAGGTTCATACACTAGAACTAAAACCGACTATGACGGAATTAAAAAATGTTTAGAAGAATACAATTGATCATATTATCTATCCATCACTGACAGTAATGAAGCTGCTGAAGTACTTACTAACATACTTCAAGAAATTATTCTCAAGAATACTGACACCATTACACTGTCACGAAGAAAAAGGCCACTTAAACCATGGATTACCTATGGTTTGATTAAATGTTTTAAAAAAGAGACCGACTCCATGCAATTGCTAAAAAATTACCTGAAAGTGCGGAACACAAATTTAATTACATTAAATACAGAAATATGTGTAAAGAAATAACTAAAAAACTTAAAATAAGTTACTATCAAAATAAGCTCCGGCAGCACAATGGCAAGAAAAAAGATACATGGGATATACTAAAAGAAATATGTGATTTAACCCCTCAAAAAACTACAGCTAACGAATTACTAAGTTTAGCTCCCAACCGGAAGGAATCCCTTAACACAGTTAACAATTTTTTCACTAATGTAGGAAATTCATTGGCTGATAAAATATTTAAAAAAACGAATAATACAGAACAACTACTTCTTTCTCTACAAAAAACACATGCTCATAATGGAAATTCGATGATGCTCAACCCCACAGACCCCATAGAAATTAAAGGCATTTTAGGTAATTTAAAAATACGTTGCGCTCCTGGTGATGATGCGATATCCACTGGACTATTGAGAAGATTCCGTGAGATACTATGCTTCCCTATTGACCATCTTTGTAACTGTAGCTTGAAGACAGGTACATTTCCAACGATATTTAAGCAGGCGATTATTGTGCCTATCTATAAGAGTGGAGACAAAGTATCCGTATCGAATTACAGGCCTATCTCGCTACTAAGAGCACTAAGTAAAGTATTGGAAAAGGTGGTTAATTCTAGACTGACAAGCTATCTTGAGAGTAATAACTTGATGGCAAGCAACCAATTTGGTTTCAGGGCCAAGAAATCTACGGAAGATGCTGTAATTTCATTCTCAAATATAGCAACCAAGCATATGGACCAGAGAAACAAATGTCTAGGGGTATTTATAGACCTCAAAAAGGCGTTCGATACAGTTTCCATACCAATACTGCTCCGAAAAATGGAAGGACTTGGTATACGTGGAACGCCTCTAGCGTGGTTCAAAGACTACCTCAGTGAGAGGGGCCAAAAAGTTTTGGATACTACTAGTAGCATCCAAAAAGTTACACATGGCATACCCCAAGGTAGTACACTGGGCCCAACGTTGTTTTTGGTGTATGCCAACGAAATCTGTAATTTAGAACTGGAAAATGCCCATCTAATAGCCTTTGCTGATGACACTGCCATATTATTTCATGGGAGAACGTGGGATGAGACTCGCAGGACAGCTGAAAAAGGACTCAGCAGGATTACGCAAACGCTAGAAAATAATTTACTAACCATAAATGCACAAAAAACGAAATACATATGCTTCAGTATCTCGCGAGTTACCCAACCCCCACCTAATTTTTCAATCAAGTTACACACTTTCCCATGCAACAGATCTGGAACTCCACCAAACGACTGTACCTGTGAAATACTTGATAAAGAAATAACTATGAAATATTTGGGAGTAATCATCGATGAAAATTTGAATTGGCATCCCCATATTACATCTCTTGCCAATAGAGTCAGAAGGTTAATTCCGATATTTAGGAACCTCCGTGATATTGTCGATAATAAACTGATGACACAGGTCTATAAATCTTTATGCCAATCACTACTGATTTATTGCATTTCAGCATGGGGAGGTGCAGCAACCACACACATGATCGAAGTAGAAAGAGCTCAAAGAGCTATCATAAAAGTCATGCATGGCAAACCTCGCAGATTTCCCACAGAGGAACTGTACAAAATGTCCAAATTACTTACAGTACGGCAACTTTACATCGAAAGGAGTGTAATTCGATGCCACCAGATACTTGTACCAACAGTACTCCTCGGCGACGACCTGATATATATGTTCCCCGAACAAGTAGTGTATTCGCAAAACGGCAATTTAGCTATTTAGGACAATTTCTATATAAGAATATTAATAATAAACTCAAAATAATGCATTCTAATAGATATGGAATTAAAAATAAACTTAATAAGATGTTGAGCCAGTTAAACTATGAAGCTACCGAAAACCTAATTCGATTTTCAAAAAATTAGTGTAGGTAGTATATAAATATAGCAATGTAGTGTACTACTACAGGTAATATAAACTTACTTCTTACACCTATCATGCCCATTCACATACACACACGCGCGCGCACACAAACACACACACACACACACACACACACACAATCACACACACACACACACACACACACACACACACACAAACTTTATTTAAATAAATAAATTATTATTATTAATTAATATTCTGTGTGTAAGACTTTTTCATTGATCTTTGAGTTCCCAGTTCCCACTCTTCTGAGTCCTGATGCTACAGGATGCTACAGGCTGTTCACATAAACCGCGAATATCATATTTTCATATCGCGAATTTTATATTCATATAATTTGAGAGTACTGATGATGCAACTCCTAAGGTTCAGTGGTGGATATTGGATCGTGTCAATAAAACTGTTCAACTCAAAAAATTTAATGTTAATTTACTTCCGCTTAAGGTGGACACTTAAGACACAGTTCTGCCCGCGAAATTCAAATTTAATTTGGTTTTTCGCAATTTGTAAACTAATACGACAAAGTAGGCTTATGGCATTATAATTGCGACAATGGCAGTATCATCTTCACAGGTTAATGTAAAAATCTTTACTTGAAAGTGTCCAGTTTAAGAAATTAATCAAAATATCGACTAATTTGTGAGTAACTCACGTCCAACTCAGTAAGTATTTTAATTAATTTCTGAAACTGGTCACTTTCAAGTAAAGATTTTAATGTAAACCTGTGCAGATGATAATTCTACTGGCGCAATTAGAATGCAATTAGCCTAGTTTGTCGTATTAGTTTACAAATTGCGAAAACCCAAATTAAATTTGAATTTCGCGGACAGACTCGTATAATCATCCTTAAATATGAACGTAGGACTGATTTCAAAATTCAAACATATTACTATATGTTATATCGTATGTTTTTTAAAACGTGACTATAGATATCCGTCTATGTAGTTTCATAAACTGCATTCTACTTCATTCTACTTGCATCCTAATAACTTAAATGATGGCTCCGTTGTCATCCGATATGCGTTTGGAGCCGAAAGCGAATAAAGCTTTTAAGCAAATGAATCCCATACATTACCGAATAACGCACTCACAACCAACATAAACTCAGAAAATTGTCGCCACTGAGCAATAAGTGAAAATAATGCTTTCGTGTTAGGAAAAATACTTAGGTAGGTGCTAAGTACATAAAATCATTATCGATTTCTGTTAGTTAGCTTCGTTGACTTTAACTAATTTATGTTTACGCGTAAAATATAATAAGAGCATCGTAAAGAACTTTAACGAGGTGTATTCAGCGTTACTTATACACAGAAACATTACAGTGTAAATAAAGCCCAGTATACGAAGCGTGACGACAGCGACGCTCGGCCGAGTAGACAGCTGTAAATTGAGATTTGAGCTTCAACCACATTTTGTTCTGTGATCGAAGGATTTGAGAGAGCAAACTGTTCGCCCTCGCCAAAATAACTTCTTTCTATTTGTATAGATTTCTGAGTAAATAAAATCGCAATTTTTATTGGTATTGGAAAATTCCATTTTTTGATTCGGGTCAGTTGAATTAGTTGACTTTAAGTATGTTTATACGGAAAATATAAGTAGCACCGTAAAAAGTTTTAACGAGATGCATTCAGCGTTAACATTTTACACAGAAACATTACAGTGTAAATAAAGCCCAGTATACGAAGCGTGACGACAGCGACGCTCGGCCGACTAGGCAGCTGTAAATTGAGAGAGCAAACTGCTCGCCCGCGCTACAATACCTCCTTTCTATTTATATAGATATTTGAGTAAATAAAACCGCGATTTTTATTGGTATTGGGAAAAGCTATTGTTAGAAAAAGAATCAGAACGATTAAGTGGGTAAGTACATATTTAACTTGTTCAACAATAATGTATGTTACCTATTTTGTTTGTGTATTGAGGATGACAAAGGCATACATGAAAAAGGCTCCCTTTATTAAATTCAATAAAAATATGTACGAAATCTTGTATTCCAAGACAAGTGATCCATTGTTGGTAAAAGAATCTGAACAAGTGAGTTTATCTTCCTATTCAATAAAAATTTATCTAAGCATATTCATTTGTTAATTGTTTACTGTAGCTAAGAAAAAGCTTACTTTATTTACTTCAAACTTCTTATGTTCGACATGTAAACTCGTCTATACCCTAGTGTCTAAGACTCTATTACCTCTTTGGAAAGCAATGCAAGCCTTTGGGCTAATTAAGCCCAAATATCGGCTCTAGTAACAAGATGTTTATAAAAGTAAAACTTATAATTTATAATTTTCGGAAAAATCTATTTCATATTTAACTACCTATTCCTATGTGTATGTGTGAACTGTGAACTCAACGCATTGTGACTTTCTCTATAATATTTCTTAGTTCACGGAAAAATGAACACACAAAGTCCAAAATCACGCTTTCATTACAGAAACGATGTGAAACAATCGGCTTTCATTTTATAGCCGAGCAAGGTCGTAAACACTACAGTAAAGTTTAGTGGGCACTTACGTGTTCTATTGCCGAGGCTCCCGATATATTGTTTGTTTCCTTCCTTACTATTGCCCTTTACAACTAATTTATGTTACCTCCCTACATACGCGATATAGGTAAGTAAATCACAAAATGGTTTGAACTATGTTTGAACAAATCCTAGTATTTTTAAACCTTTACTTAAATATTTATTAGTTGGTAAGTACATAAGGAGGATTGTAAATTAAGTTAAGGAAATAAATAGTAATATAAATTGAAAGAATAATGACAGAATTGTACCTGAATGATTTAGGAGGCGTCTACGAATATGATTTATATAAAACAAAGTATTTAAATTAGTTCGTTTTTTATATGAAATTAGTTTTACATCTTTTGCCTTGGTTAAATAATTATTAAATAATGAACCAACATCTGACTAATTCATATCGCGCTTTAATTTTGATCGTCAAACGATCCAAACCAATCCAAACTCGATCGATGACATTGCTCGCCCGGAAATTCAAGAGTTTGTCTATGTAGAGAGTTCTATAGTACACATCCCAATGTCAAATTAGAACTAAAAAAAACATGAAAATAGGAATTACGACTACGTCTTTTACCTATCTACATATTTTTATAACCTCAAAACTATCCTCAAAATACATATAAAGTTGTTAATATCTTCTAGTTCCTCAAAGGAAAAATCTCAGTGATTATGTTTTAGTAATGGAACCTCTACGGTTTTAACAATTTTTCATGTATAGACGCTTCGAATTGATTTCAGGTAAACGGAAGTATGGACCCTTGCCTTTGTTCTTTAGTAATTTAGAAATGAAGGTAGGTAAGTAATTTAAAAATAATATGTTACTTTATGTTAAGTATGAGTTTTCCGAGTAATATTTCATTCTTCATCTTTCGTATTGAGTTTATTAATTATCTTATTGAATTATATTCTAATTAGTACTAATTAAACTGGACGTTATGTTAATTATTATGTTTGGTATGCTACCTGTGTAGATTCCCTGCATACACCATCAAGAATATGATCTCCAAGAACTTGCAGCTACTTAGTTACATAACTAAGCCATCCAAAGGGGCAATGTCGCCTGCATTTATAAATTATTAAGTTGTACTTAGATTTACTTCATTTGAATAGTATTTGTATGCAACAAAGATCTTAAAGTCCTATATATAACATGAAAAATATGTTATACTTATAACATTACTGGAACTGCAATATTCAGGCATAACATACATTGAACAATTAAGTTCACATTTAGACCTAGACTCAACTCTCTTGTATCACTGTCAACCTATTAAGAGTTAAAGCGCGGTCACCTTCAGGTTTAGTCGTATGCAAATATAATTATGGGGCAGTGCAACGGACGGGCGCGCATTAGCAGCGCTTTGTGCCGAAATGACCTGACCATTCCGTGCCGCTCTATAAATTATCCGTTTCGGGTCCAGACCGAGTGCGGTCACTACGCCATTCGAGTTTCAGTGCAAATAGCGGTTCTATAAACTAGCTAATGATTAGCTTTCAGTGGTGCTTGAAGACTGTGAATCTATCGAAGCAAAATCAGCTACGGTGGAAATTGAATCAATCAATCAATTAAAATCGTTGATTCCTGTGGATTTCTGCGAGATTAAGCCTATATTCTGAGACAGGAAAATCTGTTTTACCACCGCCATCGCAACTTACTTATCGTATTTTGTCGTGTAGGTACATACAAGACCGACCAACACCGAGATTTCTGAAACAATTTGCGCTAATTTTTGTTAGTTGATTAATAAAGGTTGCTAGATTGTCTCACAAAAATTTTAGGTTGCAACTCCCTCGACGCTGGCCCAGCAGACCACTGCCCACCTTGACTGCGGGGACAGGAACTGTCGATTTCGAATTGATATTACTAATAGGTACTAAGTCAGTAGGAATAGATTTCAACATTGAACTTTAGGTCCCACTCCCAACTCTTGAATTCTGTTGCTTTATTAGTTTATTGCAATTCAAATAAAAAATAAACGACGAGAAGACGATACACTGTAGGTAAATAGACTTTGTATTGGCTTTTGAAATTAATGTCCCATAATATCAAGGAGTTCCCACGGAATTTTTAGAAAGCCAAAAGATATGACACCCGGAAAATGGTAGGCATTGATTGGATGCGAAAGGCCGAAGATAGACAACGTTGGCGCTACCAAAAAGAGGCTTATATGTCCGATATTGGACATAATATTTTAAATAGGTTTATTAAAAGTTTTAGCAGAAATAATGTCAAAAGTACAGAAGTAATAAATGTATCTAATCCTGTTGACGTGTTGGTATAGTGGTAAGTTATGACCCTCCACCGGCATTTGAGGTTGATACAGGGGTTGAATATTTCATACACAATTGGCGCCAGAAGGCGAGTGAAACAATTTGCCAATAGTCCTATCCCCGGGCAATAACTGAAGTGCCGCACAATAGTAATGGGCGATATTGCCCGTGAACGCCTTCTAGAATTGACTTATTGCTCGAGACTTTTATTTTGCTCTATTTGTAACTTTTTATTTTGTAAGTAAAAGAAGTTTTTGTGCTCATTTTGTGGCGGAAGTAAAACCACATAACACTTTTGAATGTTTTGGCTGCTTTATAATTTATGGTATGGTTCTTCTTGGTAGGAAGGGCATTCCGAACCAGTTGCAGTGGTAGAGTCATCGACGATTCAAAAGCACTTGTAAAAGTTTATTTGAATAAAAAATATTTCTATTCTATTCTATTCTATGAAGTTATGTCCACCCGACCGAATCTGACTACGGCGGCCAATCTGCACATAGAATAAGTCATCTATTTTTAGACATAATATACTACAAAATATGCAACTTACACTAAGTGTTATACCTAACCTAGAAAAAACAGATATAACTCCTTAACTGATGAACCCTAATTAGCCGTGATAGTTTTTCTATAAAATTCTATAATACTCTTGTCAAATCACAGTTTTCTAGTACCAATTGTCTCTGAGCTAAACCGCGGATGGACGGACGGACGGACATGGCGAAACTAAAAGGGTTCCTTGTTTACTACGGAACCCTAAAAAGATGTGTTTCCAAGAGTAAAGTGCCTACTTTTACGTTCAGTTAGTGCATGCAGTAGTGCATGCTAACACAAATTGACACGAAAGTAATATAAAGTTTAATAAGGAAGCGACATCTCAACTCATTTATTACATGTAAGAGCCCATCGAGGCAAGTTCAACAATTAAAAGACTTAACAAGCTCGTAAAATGGAGCTTTATAATTTACAGCTTACGCTGTGCTCCATTTTATCACTGAAATTATTATGAACGTTAATGTTAATTACATATTGAAATCGATATTTCTTTTCTAGGCCGCTACGAAATACTTCCACTGGCGCAAATGTGCCTAAGAATACCTACCTACTCATCGCCATTTGCAACTCTTAGACATGGACTTCTACATTAGAAGAGAATAGAATAGAAATATTTTTTTATTGAAATAAACTTTTTTCAAGTGCTTTTGAATCGTTTTACTCTACCACTGGCTCGGAATGCCCTTCCTGCCGAGAAGAACCAGCAAGAAACTCGACGGTTGCTCTTTTCAAAACAAGTTTACAATACAATAAATACTATGCTATGTATGCAGTGTTTCCACAATGAGGGGAAGTTCCAAAAAACCTACTAACAATGCAATATATCTTAAGATGGGCAGACACAAAGTAGCCCTATTCCCGCCGGTGGAACCCGTTCACGAGCATGACGCATGACCCATTAGGCCAGCGTGTTGGACGATAGCTTCTCTTCTCAGTTTGAGAGGAGACCCATGTCGTTTAGTGGGCCGACGATCGAGTGATGCATGGGGGCTGCGCTGCCTTGCTGAAGTGGATTGACCGCAAGACCATAAAACAATATCATGCAATTTTATACCTACCTACAATTCTTTCAATCGTGCCTGTTTTAACCTTATAGGTAAGTACTATGTTTTTGGTTTAAACTTAATCAACCTAAGAACCAGTTGTGCACTAAATATTTTTGGAACAATGGAATAAAAATATTTGGACGTTTTACTCATATCGTCGCAAAAGGAAAACAATAGATATGTAGGTACAGAGAAAATCCCACTCCATTTTGGAATCCCCAGAGTTGGTCCTATCGTACCAACCTACCTACTCTACGGACTTTTACGGTGCACTTAATAGAGCAAATATACACTTTACTGCAAATTGGTTTGATGTAACGAGAATTAGGAGATTTCTTTGTTTAGAGCAATAAATAAAATATATAAAACACAAAATGCCTTTAAACTTAATCCATAGGTAATTGTCATCATAATATCTACTCGTAAGATTTATGAATCATACCACTGATTAGATAAAATTTATCTATTCCGTGAATCATACCTACCGTTAATGAAGAAATTAATTTATATTTACCTGTTCTGCTGATTTAAGTAGGTAGGTACATCTGAAATTAATACAAAAACAGACTTTCTACTAGTAGCGGAAGATTTAGGGAAAATAATCGAGGTAATAACTAGGCAATACTAGTTGACTTTTCGGAACTATCTTCTAAAATAAATAATAGTTTCAAAAAAATCGGACAAGTGCGAGTAGGGCCTAGCTCTTTTAGGGTTCCGTAGGTACATATGACCAAATCATTTTTTAAAACTAGATGAGTGCATATTTAAAGTCCAGATTTCCTTACTTGAGTATTCGAGTAAACAATAATGGCCGAATGTTAACCAAAGACAATTTATAGGGTTAGGAAGTTATCGCATGAGCGATAGAACGAATGTGAAAGCATTATACAACTGAATGATTTTCATCCCAAGTGATCATTACTACAAATACGGTCATAGATGTATGGGGCTCTTCAGCCGCCCCATAATAATTATATAACTTGATAGATGATTGAAAGACTTCGTTGATTTAGAAACTGTATATATTATAAAATAAAAGCGATATAAAAATACACAATAATTTTGAGGCCGGCCTAAACGATGTCCGATATGAAATCCTTTGCGCAGACAGCTTGCGCATCTATTTATATTCTCTAAACGTTCGAAAATTAAAAGCTTTCTCACTGACATGTGGCTATATTTTAATTCCTCAATAGAGGTTGTATACGCCACATTTGTGTACCATTACTACAAATTTGACGTAAAACGTAACTAAACAATATATTTTTCGTAATTATATTAAAAAGAGGAATTTACTAGAAAAAGTTAAAGAAGATATTTTATTACAAATCAGATTTCTGTCCTATTCTAAAGTATCCCCCAATTGTGGGTAAAATTGTGATACAAGCATTCCTTAAAAAGATTGATTCTTTTTAACGCTTTTTTAAAACAATCGGTAATTCATACATAACGTATGGTAAGTGTATTGTTTCGATACCGGTATGGGTATGTTTAACACCTTGTCTGTACCCGTATATAGGCAAATAAAGAAATTGATTGATTGATATTTTGGTTTCTTCATAGTTTGGAAATAATATACCTAGATTAAGATTATCTATATTTTATTTTATAATAATATCCAATTTTATTTAAGTTAACCATTACAATCATTTTCTGCTAGTGATTTATTTTTTATCAAAATCCATTATATTTTGCGTTTCTAAAGTTACTCACCTCTACTGTAACAATGATTCAATCATTGAAGTAGGAAGAGTAATCGTAATTCCTAGTTCCATGGATTCAACCCATTCATAAGGTCACTCATTCGCCTGTCCCCACCTCAACGATTCATAGACAATCTAGGGTTACGAAATGTCACTTTCTCCTAATCTGTGCAAATGAGTTCTGCTATTATTTCGTTTTTAAGAAAATAAATATCTTTTAATGGTAAATTCAACGCAATTTTTGGTGTAAATCGTAACGAATGTGTTTGATGAACAGATCTAGACAGTTATATATAGTTCAAAATGTGTGGTTGGTGTGTAAATAAGTGATATTCATATCAAGAGGTGTTTGTTTACTCGAATACTCAAGTAAGGAAATCTAGACTATAGATATCTTAGTTCCTAGAAAGTACTAAATTAGCACATGGGGAAAAAATGCTCGTTTGTTTTGGTCACAACTTACAAACCGCATTATAAATCGTGTTTTCAGTATGTGTTGTTTAAATACACTATACAGTACATAATACACCATTTCAAATTCCTAACTAGTTTAGTTTTTGAGATAGACCCCCTAACAAAATTGGTCTAAAACCGACAACTTTGACGGCCCCCTATTTCTTCATTTTTGTAGCTAAAAAATAAAAAAAATATATATTTGAACTCCACGTAATGAGCTCTAGACAATGACACCCCACATGCCAGGGTAAAAAAATAAAATTTTATTTCGACTCCTTTTCCATGTATGGGAGGGAGCCCCCTTTATTTTTAACTTATAACTTAATTTTTATTACTTATAACTTAATTTTTATAACTTAATTTTTATTATTTGTTGTTATAGTGGCAAAAGAAATACACAATATGTGAAAATTTCAACTGTCTATCTATTACGGTTTACGAGATACAGCCCGCTGACAGACGGACGGACGGACGGACAGACGGACGGACGGACAGCGGAGGCTTAGTAATAGGGTCCCGTTGGCACCCTTTGGGTACGGAACCCTAAAAACTAAAAAACACGCTTTTCAATAAGTTTAAAATAATAATATTAACGTGTGTTGAGTGATTAACAAAAAATATTTTATTGTAAAAAAGCGTGGGGTGCTTTATCTGGGGACAAGGTAGTGTCCCCGCCACGACTGCAAGCGAAGCGTAAGGGCACTGCCTACCTTTTCTCGAAGCGCTTCGTCGTTTTTTTGGACCCTCATAACTTGGGTTTAGATTATACCAGCTAAACAAAATTTTCGGGATATGATGTTAATAGTGGACTTATTAAACATAATATTCAAATACATAGCTCATATATACTTTAGATTTTTTATCTAAAAAATTGATTGATTGATATCTAAAAAAACCCGATTTGGTCACTGAATCACTGATGATAAACAAAATTCTTAAGGTATTTCCTGAAGTCCTAGAAATCTTAAATTTGGTATACAAGCTAGTATTAGTACACAAACAACAAAAAATCCTAAAACTTGGAACTTTTACGCCCCAACTCCTTAAACTAAGAGATGAAAGTTTGTATGAGACTTACGCAAAAGACATGTCCCAGTTTAGTATGGAGGTTGGTTTTTTATTCTGAGTGTCAATTAACCAGAACCAAACTGTCATCACGTGAAAGAGAAAAAAAAATAAAATTAAATGCCATAAAAATAATAATTTTAGAGTCCTCGGCTTTTTTTAAAATTAATTATGAAAAATACCGTTTGTAGAAAATATTTTTCAATGGATGGTAACACTAAAAACTTTTATAATCTATAGACTATCAAATCTGGCACCGGATAATGTCACGTAAATGTCATTTTGAACCAAATACATGTCATTTTGAACCATGGAACTAGGAATCACAGACAAGGAACTAGGAATTACGACTAGGTACTTTTGAACTGCACTATTCGAAAATGAAATTATTTGTTCCTGACAATCATCTGACATTGACAACTTACATAGAATAATATTTTCAGTTTTTTACCGGTGTATAAATCACATGGAACAAGGAATTACGACAAATCACAAGCAAAAAAATGAGTCAAAACAAAAAATTTTTTTTTTATTATCGGAGGCTTTAAAAAAATCTGTAAATTATTTTGATAGAAGCCTTTTGGGATCTTTATCCAACTACATTAAAATCATCCTTGTTAGTTAAATTCAAATTTAAAAAACCAATTTTGGACAACTCCTTTGATGCTAGAGGTCTGAAAATTGATATAGATTCCTTGTTATAAATAATAATAAGCAAAAGAAAGAAATATTGTCATAAGCAACTTACAAAAAGAAGTGAAATCCCACCAAAACCATTTTCATGCAATGTAAAACGTCACGACGAGGAAACGAGTGCTCACGCACTGTCAAAAAGTTATCATATCTCAGGTAGAGCCAAGCTTCTAACTCTACACGCCTTAGGGCGTGTAGAGTTAGAAGCTAGGGTCTACATGAGTTCTGATAACTTTTTGACAGTGCGTGAGCACTCGTTTGCTCGTCGTGGCAACATTTGACATGAAAATGTTTTTGGTGGGATCAGATATTTTCATGATGACGCTAATTTTACAAATATTTACAACAATTGACATCAAGCACCCCACGCTTTTTTACATGGTTGGCATTGCTTCAATTCAATTGCTGCCCACTAGATAGTGTGGTAGGTACCTAATTACCTAATAATTTTTATATTTTATATTGATAAAGTAAACAGTATGTTTTGAAAAGAAAAACTGCTGAGTTTCTTGCCGGTTCTTCGCAACATAATTGGCTTGCCGAACCTGTGGTAGTCATGACTTGCCATAAGAACCACAAGTGGGTTTCCATGGAAATAAATAACGTAGAATTTAATAAAAATAGTATTATAAAAATATTTAGTAAAATGTCAAATACAATCTATATACACATGAGCATGGATCTTTAAAACAAGAGTGAATAGTCATCGTCTAGGCAAGCACGTTCCATCTTAGGTCACATCATCACTTTCCATCAGATGTGATAGTGTATGTGCGTGTGTACCTATTATAAAAAAACAAACCCGTATACATAATTGTAAGAATTGGGTATGGGCACAGAATATATTATAATACGTAGTACTACGTATGGGCGGAGCAGTGTCGAGTCCGCGCACTCAGCGAAAAATGGAGTAACCCATTTTAAGCTACAATGAATTGCATGTCGTGCAATGCAGGTTTGCTGGAAAGCTGCCCACTGACAATTCTTACACACAATACGCAGAGGTTTTCTAAATAAAAGAATGCTAAGCACTTGTATTTACATACAGTTTATACTACACACATGTCCCATACCTTCCTACTGACCTCAATCAGAGCTAATAACAACAAAACTGCGAAAAAAGTACTTACCTATGACCGTTATTAACACTGGGGTTCGGATTCGGATTTCAGATAATGTTTCTATTTTGTTCGCTTAACCGGTTTAAAAACGATAACGTGTCTTATTCGATTTCACACAGTCTTCCGAAATTAACCGGTTTACTGAACTTTTAATTAGGTTATTTCTCTGTGCGGAACGCGATTGGTCTCATATAGGCCGATCGATCGGCGTCCAATAACAAACATGCACGCAAGAAGGTGGCGTGCAAGCGCTGCCGTGGCGCGTCTGTACTCTGTATGGTAGGCATGCTCTTGCTCGGTCACTAAAAGGAGCGCTCCGGACTAGTGCATTCCAAAGACTTTCAAACTTCTAGTAGGTACTATTAGACTATTAGTTCAGTAGTTCCAAGCTAAGCGACAGAATCGTATACTAAATAGGTCCACAAGGAACGAAGTACTAAATGAACGATTTACTTACCTACTATAAATTGTCCGATTCCTTGTTTCCGCTCGTTCAGAGCCGAGCAAACGAAGTACTAAAAGAACGATGTACTAATACGGATACGGACTAGTTCGTTCTCGTTGAGTTTCGGGAATTACTTAGTACATGACTACACAAGACTGTATGAGTGCAACGACGCATCGCAAAAACGGCGCCGCATCGCACCGTTATTTTTATAAAAAATCCCAAAATGCGTTGTGCGACGTCGTAAATGCGACGCATACCTACTGCATAATTATGGAATGCTGCATATGGCATAAACCGGTTATTTAAGGTATCCAGTTAAAATTTTAAAGTAAATAACACTTCCCTACCCTGTAAAGAAGATATGAATTAATAATTAAGAAGCATTTATTTCGGTAACTTTTATGTTTGTTTAGAAGGATTAAAAATCAAGTAAGTATTTCAAACAAACAATAAAAATCAAATAAAAATAAATAACTATTTTTGCTTGCAACGTTTCGTTATGCGTAGGTACCTGTGAGAGTGCGCAATCAGGTAAGTTGATATTACTTAATAACAATAACCATTTGCATTTTTCACTTCATTCAAAAATGCTGAGCTGTAGTAAATACAAGTGTGAAAGTAGGTATACAGCGCAAGCAACACGTTATACCTATCGTACAAATTTTTCTGGTTTGGCGGTATATAGCAAAAGAAGTTTTACTTATAGGTTCCGTAGTAACAACAAGGAACCCTTATAGTAATGTTCCTTGTGTATCATGGAATTCCGCAAAGTAGCGCCTGCTTTTATCCAATACTAGCGTTTGCCCCCGCGACTTAGTCCGCGTAGAAATAGGTGAAAATCCCGTGGGGACTCCTGGTTTTATTAGGATAAAAGTAATCTGTAACAGTACAGGTCTGCAACCATACCCAATTACGCATCAAAGAATCACGTAGATCCGATGCTCGTATAACTAACTTGAAAATTATGGACTTCCATACAAACTTTAACCCCCCTCTTGGGAGTGGATTTTCAAGAAATCCTTTCTTAGTGCTCGCCTACGTCATAAAAGGAACCTACTCTCAAAATTTCAAATTCCAGCTTCAGTGGTTTAGGCTGTGCGTTGATAGATCAGTCAGTCAGTCAGGACGTCTTTTTATTTGGCAGGTAGGTACTTTTAAATCAGCGAAACCATAATTATTTTTCTTCTTCTTTCTTCTTATAAAATCTTTTTTTTGTTGAAAATCTAATCTTGATTTTTGTACTACGAATATTATTAAGTAGAATACATTATTAATGGTGTTTAATTCCAGTATCTACGTATGTTTCTAAATTTTGAAGTTAACGAAAATCCTAGTCCGTTTTGAATAAAAAATAAATCCTTTGCCTTTGAATTATGAATAATATACTACAAATACCTAATAAATACGACATTCGCATGCAGCTGGCGGTCCCCATCCGTTTACTAATTTTCCACGTTTCGTTAATGGCAAAGGAATACATAAAGTTCCCTTTACGGATTACAGACAACATTGATTGGATAAATTCGGTCGAATGTAATATGAATACAAATTAGGTTCTTTCCAGCCTAGGTACAATGTCAGTAGATTCGGAAGCTTCGAGATGTTTTCTTAACCAAATCGCTAGGCCAGTCTTCGAACACGCTAAATGCACCTACTAACCTACTTATGGCTCTGAGTCCCAGGGGTATGGAAATGAAATAAGCAGATTAGGAAAGAGAAAAACCAGACTACTTATGACCTACCTACATGATAATACATTTTAATATTATAATCCTACTTAATATTATAAATGCGAAAGTTTGTGAGGAAGAGGATGCATGTATGGATGGGTTGATGTTTGTTACTTTTTCACGCCATTCACGCCACAATGAATGAACCGATTTGGCTGGGAATGGAGAAACCTCATACCCAGGATTAGCACATAGGCTACTTTTTATCCCGGGAAAATTACAGTTTCCACGGGTATTAAAAAACCTTGATTCACGCGAACGAAGTCGCGGGCATCATCTAGTGTTTAATGTTTATGTGTCTTTATGCATGTGTCATTTAATTGTATCCACTAATATTAGTTCCAGTAGTATTAGTTCCACTAATTGCCACGGGAGTTCTTTAGTGGCGCGGACTCTATCTTTGTGCCAAACATACAGACAGAATCTTAATAAAACCGGCCAAGTGCGTGTCGGGCCACGCGCAGTGTAGGGTTCCGTAGTTGCTTTCAACTACGGAACCCTACACTAAAAATTAATATAATCTCAAATATTATTGCTGACCTAGGATAGTGATTTTATTTTATTTATGAATATTGAATACATTTTGAGTTCCATGGTTTAAATACTATAATATTACAAAATATGCAACTTACACTACGTGTAATACCTAACTTAGAAAAAACAGATATAACTCTTTAACTAATGAACCCTACTTAGCCGTGATAGTTTTCCTTTAAAATTCATTATATATACTACTGCTGTGAATTTTTTCTTGTATTCTTTATACTACCATTTAGCTGGCAGAGGGGGGGGACACTTGACTCTAATAAAATTTAGCACTTTAAAATATAATATTTCACAAACGGATCCCTGAATTGAAAAATGGTGTTCCCACACCCACAATATTTTTGAAAGACCTATTCAACGACACCCCACACTATGGGATAGACGAGAAAAAAAAATTCATCCTCACTTTACATGTAGGGGAGGTACCCTAAAAAAAATTATTTTTCAAAATTTTATTTCACCATTTTGTCGGCGTGATTGATATTTATACCCTTGCCAAATTACAGATTTCTAGTACCAGTAGTCTCTGAGCTAAACCGCGGACGGACGGACGGTCGGACAGACAGACAGACGGACGGACATGGCGAAACTATGAGGGTTCCTTGTTAACTACGGAACCCTAAAAACGTGTGTTTGGGTTAATCTATTATTTAAATATAATCAATAACTTATTATACTCAGTTATTTCGCAGTTACAAACAGACACTTCTATTTTATTTATTTCCATAGACACGAATTTGTTTTCCTATTATTCATCCCACAAAGACCCATTCAGATTTTCTATTAGATAAGACACAGAAAATACCTATTCATAAATCGAACTGAACTGATAATAAAGTCAGAAATAGGGAATTTATAGAGTTTAATATAATAGAATTGAGATCGTTAATCTAGCCCAAGATTACGTAAGGCTGGCCATGTGCCTAAACCTTGGGAAAAATATTAGGTATTATCGCTATAGCACACGGAAATTTTAGAAAAATGTGTTCCCATAATCTCCAAATATTAGTTGATACCAAATGATAGTAGGTACGAACTGAGTACCTACCTAATTATTTGGTTCTAAAGTATCCCTAATATGAAAGTACAGAATACCTATATGTATAAGTATACGAAAGTTTATA
Source organism: Oeneis ivallda (assembly GCA_029955525.1). Classification (NCBI taxonomy): domain Eukaryota; kingdom Metazoa; phylum Arthropoda; class Insecta; order Lepidoptera; family Nymphalidae; genus Oeneis; species Oeneis ivallda. The sequence continues at coordinate 13,604,597 of JARPMR010000012.1, read as the reverse complement.
TACATATGCGCTATTTCCGACAAGTAGTTTGCGGCCGATTTCGTCTAAACAAGCATACACGCACAATTCGGGATTTAACATGTCAACTTAGTTACGGCAAAGTCAAAATAAGGGCCCTGTCTCATTAGAGCCTTATCTCATTAGGATGCCATGTCAGTGACGCCAGCAACGCTTCCGTGGCTACTTACCCTTGGCATCCGTAAGACGCCAAAACTAGCCGCCAAAGCGGATGCCAGACGATATTAGTAACCAGTGTTGCCGGCACGGGTATTATTACCCGAATTCGGGTAATTTGGACCTTAATCGGGTTTGTTGTGGGTAACGATGACTGCCGGGTAATTTTAATAAATAATTTTTCGGGTAAATTTTAAAAAATAATTTTGGCCTATTTTCAATTTCGGCTATACCTAAATCTTTCGGTATCGAAAACTATTTTAAATTTTAATAATATGTCATCATCATTATCATCATCATCATGAGCCACCATCAACGGCTCACTACTGACCGCAGGTCTCCTTTCAGAGAAGAGATATATGCCATAGTCCACCACGCTGACCCAATGCGAATTGGCAGACTCCACACATCTTTGAGAACATTATGAAGAACTCTTAGGTGTGCAGGTTTCCTCACGATATTTTCCTTCACCGTTGAAGCTTGCGTTAAGTATTTTAATTTCTTAAACGCACTTACTTACCTTTGAAAAACCGTTTTATGTTGTCCAATGTAGGTAAGTATATTTTACAATTTTCTTATCAACGAAACAAAAAAATAAGAAAAAGACTGGCGTATTCCTAAAATAAATCAATAAAACTTGTGCAAAAGTCTCTGTCAACTAAAAATATTCCAATTTAATATAATCCTAAGGCCGCCCCACGGCCCACGGGAGATAGTTTTATTCGTATGACGAATGTTATCTATAGAAAGGAAATTTGATTTCGCTGTCAAGATTTGATTCAAAGTCTAAGATATATATTATTATACTTTTATATGAAGGTCTTCCAAAATAAGTAAAATACACGTCCGTCCGTCCGTCCTTTACCAAATTATCGATTAAACTACAAAAAGTGAGTAGTCTAAACATCACAGTTCACTATTCCATACAAGCTCCTACGCGCGTTTTGACGTTTGATAGGTAAGTTGTTTGTCAGAGAGTTGTTGATATTATTATGATTAGTGAGCAACATCCATATTATGTAGGCGCAACAAAAGACAATTAGCACCAATGTGTGCCCAGCCTGTATTGGGTTTTATTCGTGCTTTGTATATGACGTAGTTACCTATACCTACCTACTTAGTTATTGATTCACTTGTATAATGTGTCGTTACACATTATACAATAGAATTGGTAACAATCAATATAGCTTAATACGGATTAGTTAAAGCTTCAACATGACAATGTAAAATCAGTATTCAGCGCCGCATTAATTACCTACCTCCCTACTCGTTTTAATTAACATAACGGTTAATATACTTAATTGTAATTCCAATTAATCTGATGATCATTGTTTTCAAACAATAATTAGAAAATTGTCCAAATACTCCAGTCATTTGGTAGTTTTACCTGGGAAGTTTTCCGGGAGTTTTGAAAATTGGTGATTTTATAGATTTGGACGTGCTCTTTCCGAATTTTCATTTTGCCACCTTTTGGAAATTTTCTGTAGTTTAATTTGTTACATAACTATTTTCATTGTAAAATGAGTCTGACAGTTATTGTCAAAAAACTTTTTGGGCGCCATTTTTCCATTATGGCGGCGCGAGCGGCAAAGATACAAGGTGGCAAAATGAAAATTCGGGAAGAGCACGTCGAAATCTAAAATCACCAATTTTCAAAACTCCCGGAAAACTTTCCAGCTAACCCCCCTTTCTGAGCACCAAATGACTGGGGTAAAATGTACACGTACCGTGTACGTAAGGTAAATTAGATAACTGAAAATCTCATTTGAACCGACCGCGACATGTCAGTCGGAAATCACGGAATTGTTCCGAAAATAGATACGTCGTAGAACGAAGTTTTCTGATTGTAATAATAAACGGTCAAAGTCAATGTTTGTTTGTGTTCAGAAGTGATTAGTCAGATTTGCTTAAAAAATATATAAATATCTATAATTACCTCTGTCTAGTTTCAAAGCCGGGCTCGGGCTGCAAAAAGGTAGGTACTTACATCAAATAGGTACATACTGACACCACAGCTAACACTGTACTGTACCTAGACTAGACCTACCTACCTGATACGAAATAGTTACTGCCTACTACCCAGTACTCAGGTACTGGGTAGTAGGCAGTAACTATTGCTATAGAAAATGCGTTGGTAGGTACTCAGGATTCAGGTCCTGAGTACCTACCAGCACATTTTCTAACTCAAATGTGATACTCCTCTCTATTATTGGTACCTACCTACCTGATAGGATTAGATGACGATAGCGTCGTTTGCAGGCATAAAAGTATCTACGACAAACAAGAACATTGAAAATGCATTCAGTGAAGGCGGCTATTGTTGCCCATATCTGCTGTGCTGTTACTGCGAAGCGACGGCGTTTCCGCAGCCGCGAACACCGACGCGGCGCCGCGCCGGCACGCTCATTGTGGCAACTTGTGTTAAAGCCCCTTGTATTTGTTCGCGACACACTCTGTGAATGAACTCCACTAACCACTACACTATACTACCCGTGCCTATACTAGCAAAAAGCTGAGCCTTGTGAGGGCTCGCTACGATGTATTTGAATATTGAGTTCTGTTGCAGCGATGTTAACTCTTTGGTTGTCTAACAGACGGCGTTAGTAGTACAATAACATTCTCTCCAATGAATACAAAATTATTAATGTTAATTTTTTTTAATGGTTATAAAATTATATTTTTCTGACAGATAAAACATCTGGATAATATGAAGTTAAATTACTATGTTAAAGCACAAATCTATAAGCATGACAGTTTTTCAGTAAAGTGTACCACAAAAATGCTCAGGTTGTGGGATAGTGATAGGGCTCGCTTCGCTCGCCCTAACAAGCAATACGAGTGCCTAAGTAGTTTTCAAATTGATTATATTTATTGCAACTTGCAAAAATAAGTAAAAGTACTGGGCCTATAGGTACTCACAACGCTATTCAGCAAGCAGTAGGTAGGTATTATTGGAACGAAGTGCCTTTTCGGACGGTTTACCGGATGGAGGCTAGGCCAAATAAAGTGTAAGAATTTTCCGTCACGACACTTCTTGCCTTCGTTTATTACATAAGTTCCATCCATTGCAGGTGGTTCGAATCCTAACTTCAGATTATTATTATCTTTTTATTTTTTATTTTGTGTGTGTGGTGTTTGTTTGTACTATGGAGTCGTATGTCTTGCATAACTTCACAGTTCACACCGTTCTAGCTCGCAATACCATCGAAGTTGCGAACGTTGAAGATCAGAGGCTTTTTATGCACGGCTATTGAACCTATCTGTACTCTGTGATGTTAGTGCAGTTCATAGAGAAGTTCATAAAATTTGAATTGGACTGTACCTAGGTACCTACATCAGTCGGTTGAGAATTGGCAGAAGACATTGTTCTTTAACTTTTTATCAAAACACCTAATCGCAGTTAAAAGACGTACCTATATGTATAGATACCTAGACCTACTAACTAGTCGAGCCCACATTGTTTGCATTTGGCGGGCAAATTCAACTTTACTGGTACCTAACTTTAATCGCTCTGACGTGCAACCGCATGCAACCAGCTCGGGTAAGATCTATAGATGACACTCTCACTCTGCTCAGACTGAGCTAAAACGAGACAGATTTATGTCGGAGTATATTTGTGTCTCATTTTAACTCTATCTTGAGTCTTGAGCAGAACCAGAGTACGATCTATCGATCTCAGCCTAAATGGCTGTGATAGCCACGTAGATATTTCGATAAATAATAAAATATAAACATTAAAACAAAGAAGTAATTTCAGGGACGATCCGTCGTTAAAATTTTACGATCGGCCAATATCGAAGGATAAAACCTTTAATCGGAGATATGAGTTTGTGTGGATTTCGCAGGAAATTTTGTGGGCCGGATAGATTGAGATAAACTGAACGACCTACGTATAAACAAGGAAGTCATAACTATAAACTGACGGAAGCTCTCTCCAAAGATAAATGTAACCACACAAATATTCCCCTTATTTTATACTAGCTGATTAGCTGATTCCTGATACCCGTTACTGCGTCTGCTTTTTTCTTTCTGCAGTTTAGTTTATTAAAAAATCAAATAGTTTCAATTCCCTAAACAAGTGGATAAACTCTAAAAACTCTGTTCTTCTCCTGGATACAAACTTTGAGTCAAATGTTAAAACTGAAATATTAGCGGTGGTTCTAACATAGGTACTTAGGCGCGCTTGTATAAACGTCGAGGAGTTAGCTTCTAACTCTGGGTTAGAAAGACAGATTAGACAGATTTCGTATAAAGCTTCTGTCAAAATTACAAATTTATTCCTGGGTTCACTAACCCGGCGTCTCTGCAAGCGGGCCTAAGACATGAACATGAACAATAATAGCTCATGATTTAAAGGTTTCTTATCACAGTATAACGTTAAATAAAATAATAATAATCAATAACTAATTGTTTACTTCTAAACTTTATTTTAATGACAGTCAATCCCGGTTCAAAATACATTTAGGTATGATCTGAAAGTTAAAATGAAGTAGGAGTAATTGCTAAATTAAATTGAAGATCTACCTACCTAATGTTGTTAGCCAACGAATTACGCCGTCAGTTATTTTGACAGGCGTTCCCTCTTGTTAAATAACGCTATTAGATTGACGAAAGTACTTTTACAAATCAAACTCGCTATACCGGGCTAATACCTACCTAGGTACTTACTCCTACGTAAAATAAATTTCTGGAGTTTCAAGATACATTTACCGAATAAGTTTAGATTGAAATGAAATGAAATAATTTAGATAGAAATGAAATGAAATAATTTAGATGTATCTAATTCGGTACCTATATGAATTGATAGGTAAGTAGGTATAAGATTTAAAAAAAAAAAAAGAAACGCCGTCAGCCAACAAGCCTTGCGCCTAGCGCCTGTATCCAGTGCATCGGGTCCCTGCGACTCGACTGGTGTCGTTGGTCCACTGAGTAAACTTTCCTTGGTCCACCTACATAATATTACTAGCGACCCGCCCCGGCTTCGCACGAGTAGTAGAGCATATTACGCCTATGCTTTGCAAACTCCTTGAAATGTTCCATAAGTTATATTGAACAATGTGTAGGCTTATAAAAGAAGTATCGCTCGGCTTATAATATAGCAACAACGCGGCGCGCGCGCGCCGGGATAGTCACTGGTTGCATGAGCAAGTCCCGTCATCGCCAACGGGTTGAAATCCGCGTATTTTTAGGGTTCCGTACCAAAATGGTAAAAATTGAACCCTTATGGTGAAACTTTCTCCGTCCGTCCGTCCGTTACAGTCGATTATTTCAGTAACTATTAAAGCTATCGACATGAAATTTGGAATAGTTGTGTATAATAGTAGCCCAACATCATTGAAATAAAAAAAAATCGAAAATTATTTTTAGTTTTATTAAAAAAGGTGGAAAATCGGGGGTTTGAAATGTCAAAGTAAGATAACTATACCGAGTGGGGTATCATATGAAAGGGCTTTACCTGGACATTCTAACAGATTTTTATTTATTTTTATACATAATAGTTTTTGAGCAATCGAGCAAATGTCGAAAAAAATAAATAGAAATAAAGAGTCAATAGAAGTTTATGTATATTTTACAGGAAAAATAAAACCAACGCTCTAACGCTATGGATGCTCTAACAATATGGATTTCTGATAGGATTTCTGCACAAAGATATCTGTTCAAATGCTTTGAATTTAGAATAGAAAATATTTTTTTTACATATTATTAGGTTTACGTAGGTACAACATTGTTTGGATTTATTCAAAAGGTAACCATACAATACAAGGTGTACATATTGTTATCTACGCTCTGGAAAAGCTTTTGCATGCAGAATACAATTGAGCGAAGAAGTGTCTGCTTCGAGCTAACATAATTTAAAATTCATTTGAAAACCGACTGCATAGGATCACCAGAAAGTACCTACCTAGATATTTTCTTTCTTACAGATCATACTTATTCTTAAAGTTTTTCTGTACCTACCTGCCTAGATTTATGTACCTAGTACCTACCTACCTAATATAAAGTAATCAATGTGACAGTGGTTTATACCTACATATTAATCTCTCAGAATGAAAACGGTTTAGGCCACAACCAACTGGTCATTGAACACTACATAGAATAAATAAATCAGACATGCAGGTTTCCTCAATGTTTTTTTTTTGCTTAAAGCCACTCTTGAAGCCTTATAGTGGGCTACCACCACGCTTTATTAATACCTACTTACGTACAGTAGGTAGATATACTTATACCAACTAATCAACTAACGCTGTCAGATCGAAAGCTTTTATCCAAAGCACCCCTTTTTAGTACCTACTATTTGCGTAATTACTTTACCAGCTTTCTTTTAGAATAGGTAGGTATTTATTTAGAAAAAACTTTCTCTTACCACGTTACCTACCTATAAAGGTAGGTATATACTTAAGTCTTTAAACTTGATACAAAAGGTTTAATATAAAAATTTAATTTCCACTTTCGCTTACCTTACAGATATAAGGAAATGAAAATCCGCGGAAATCCTTCAGAAAAGCCAACATTAGCATATTTATTGAACTTAGCATCCGCCCCAGGCCATGGCGGACGAGGCTCCGTTATCAATAACAAATTAGCTACGTGACATTACAATTAAGTTTCCGATTTTTTACCGAGAATCTGCTTCATGGTAAGAAAATAAACCATTAAATACTAAATATTCATTTAACTAAAAAAAATTAGTTTGAATTTTCGAAATTTAAAATATTATGAGGTTTTGAGGTCTTAGGCCCACTTGCAGAAACGCCGAGTTAGCTAACCCAGGATTAAATTTATTATTTTGACAGATATTGTATACGAAATCTTTCAAGTCTATCATTTTAACCCAGAGTTAACGGCTAACTCTGGGTTAGCAGAGTTCTGCAAGAGGCCCTTAAAGTACCTACGAACACAACAATACATTAGTGACGCTTGCAGCTGAAAGCCTAATCAGCTTTGGACATTGTTTTAGTGGCTTTTAGATCCTGAATAGTATACCTACTGAAAATGACAGATGTGCTATCTATTACTATATTTGAGAGACAATAATTAATGTTCGTGTGCTCGCGTCCTAAACGTATGCAAAATCATCTAGTGTATTTCAACCATACAAAATACCTACTTAGAATGACGCGTTTTCTCAGGTATAGAGTGAATTAAAACGTGCTAAAATCTGCATTGTAAGTAATTTAGCTGAATGCAATTAAAGTGAATCATTCATAACAAAATTGTTTTATTATACGAAAGAACTTCCCATGCAGTGGCAGTGACTAATTTTTTCACGTAAAAATGATTGAAAATGGAAATAAGACTTTTTAACGTTTATATTAGTTGTTGTGTTCTTACTATAACATGTAAGTAGATACCTACTTAATATGCTTTTTCCTAAACAGGGCGGAAGCTGAAGTGTGCGCAAGTGAATACCAATTTTTTTTAATAATATTTTGAAATAAGTATCGAAAACTTCTACACTGGTGAAAAAATTGGATATTAAAACAACCTGAGTAATCAATCATAGTAGGTACAGGAAAGTCATATGATGGTGCTTCATAATACATAATATAGAGTTCGGACGAAATCGTGAACATTAGCTAGTTAACCGATGGGTTTAATAAAGAAAAAGCAACTATTCTAAAAAATCAAAAATCAGTGTCTTACTGTAACTTTTATTACCTGTGATGTTGATGCACCTTAGTTTACCTCAAGGGTACTGAAGGAAAATTAATTCAAAAATCTGGGTCCACTTGGTGCGCTATTCTAGCTCCCATTTTACCGATCCTATTAATTATTTGTTTCCAAGGTAGGTACTTACCTAGTACCTACCTAAAACTAACTAAGTATTAAGGTACATCCTTACTAATTAATATAAATGCGAGTGTTTGTTTGTTGGTTTGTCCTTCAATCATGGAGCAGCAATTCAATCATGGAGGAGAAACGGATTGATGCGATTTTTTGCATGGGTATGATTGATGACCTGTAGGGCTAAACTGCACGCCACGAGAAATATTTGTCTACCCGTTTTCTCGTGACATCCCTTAGAGTTAGAGATTCAGAAGTAAATGAGTAGACAAAATTTTCTCGTGTCGCACATGTTAGCCCTACTAGAGAGTGACGAGGGGCTACTTTTAATCCCGGAAAAACAATGGGTTCCAGAGGGATTATAAAAACCTTACTCCACGCGAGTGAACGAAGTCGTGGCCAAAAGCTACTAAAGTACCTTCTTCTTCTTCTTCTTTATCAACCTATAGACGTCCACTGCTGGACAAAGGTCTCCTGCATGGACTTCCACAGGCTTCGGTCTTGCGCCGCTTGAATCCAGCGGCTCCCTGCGACTCGCCTGATGTCGTCGGTCCACCTGGTGGGGGGTCTGCCAACACTGCGTTTCCCGGTGCGTGGTCGCCACTCCAACACCTTGGGACCCCAACGACCCTCAGCTCTTCGAACTATGTGCCCCACCCATTTCCACTTCAGTTTCGCTACTAAAGTACCCTACCTTAATTAATAATATTTTCCAGATCTCGATGCTAAGACTGTGTCGCTGAACGACCTTATAGCGGCTGAAAAGCAAACCGCGCAGCGCACCACTCGCAGATCAGCATTGCAATATACTTTAGCAGGCAAGTAGCCTTTAGGTCCTTTTGGTTTTTGAGCCTATTATAGAATCACTAGCTGACCCGGCGAACTTCGTACCGCCAACTTATCTACATATATAAATAAAATAAATAAACTATCCTAATCCAAAAAAACTATCCTATCTTTCAAGTTGGATCAAACCGCACACGTTGTGCTAATTTGATTAAAATCGGTTAAGTGGTTTAGGACAAACAACGTGACACGTAATTTATTTAGATTAAGAAGATTAGATTACATATTATTCGTTTCAATAAAATTGGTCGTCGTGAAGAATTCCATTTACCAATTAATATCTCAATATATATCTATATTTTTTATAGAACCTTTACCTGTATATTGAAAATATTTCATCCATCCATCCATCAGCCTGTATTTATCCACTGCTGGACATAGGCCTTTCCGAGAGCGCGCCACCAAACACGGTCCTCCGCTTTCCTCATCCAACCGCTTCCCGCCACCTTCTTAAGGTCATCGGTCCAGCGAGTTGGAGGGCGTCCTACACTGCGCTTGCCGGTACGCGGTCTCCACTCCAGAACACGTCTGCCCCATCGGCCATCGGTTCTGCGACAGATATGACCTGCCCACTGCCACTTCAGCCTGCTAATCCTCAGAGCTATTTCGGTCACTTTTGTTCTTCTACGAATCTCCTCGTTCCGGATTTTATCCCTGAGAGAGATTCCCAACATAGCTCGCTCCATAGCGCGCTGAGCGACTTTTAATTTGTGAACGAGGCCCACAGTCAGTGTCCACGTTTCCGCTCCATACGTCATTACCGGTAGGACACACTCATTGAAAACCTTTGTCTTCAGGCTTTGCGGTATCGACGAATCAAAATAACGAATGAAAATATTTGCTAAAAACTATTTAGGAGTGATGTACCTACCTACGGATTGTAACGTGTAACAAAACACAAGACTTAAAAAAATTGTCTGTTTGTTTGAATTCCCTTATCTCCAAAACTTCTAGACGAATTTTCATGAGGTTTTCACAGGTAGGTAACTTGAGGCAGCATACATTACATTCCGTGAGTTCATCAAAATCACGGAAAAAAATTAAAGTTTAAGAATTCTGCTCATGGTAGTACCTACGCTGCATTTCATAACGTACCTATAAGGAATTGGAAATTAAACTATAGCTCATTCTAATAAGAGTAATAAAAGAATGTTTAGTATAGGTACCTACCTATGTTACTACTATTAAAATATGGTATATAAGTGGGATTACAAATGACAAAGATATTATTCAAAATTTTATTTTTCTAATTCGCAGGTACTCCCATACCAGCTTATGGTAAGAAAACTTCGCCATTAAATTACCGAAAAACTTACCAAAACGCTTCTCCGTCAAAACCAAGGAAATTTGGAACCATTCAAAAACTTCGACTTAAACGAAAAAATTTGACGAAAAAAAGGGAAATCAATCACAATGATGGAATTATACAGAAATACATTCCATTACTCAAAAATATTAGGTTGCTTGTTGATAACATTCTCACTACAGAGTCTAGCGAAAACTCCGAACCTACAGAAAATAAATTTAAAAGAAATCTCCCTAATGCCAACGGAAGAGGCGATGTTGTTTGCACCTGCGGACGAAAATCTAATTCAGACTCCACATTACATCCGCACGAGGAGACAATCACTTCTACCTCGGCTGTTGCCACTGAGATCCCGAAAGCGATTATCGCCTCTACCGTTGCTACCACCCCGCCGGCCTTTACTGCTGTCGATGATAACGTCCGCCGTATCGGACGGAATAAGAACATATCCGTACTATCTACAAGAGATCCCACTGGCGTTTGGGGAAACAATAGCGGACTCAGTCAGAGAGGCAGCTCCTCATTTAACAGGAGCTCTGAAGGACATATCACCGGGAATAATGGAAATAATGAACATAATACCAGACGAGAAGCTCGGCCCCATACAGAAAATTATGAAGAATATACCGATAGTTATTCACGAAACGATGCAGGTCGCGATAGATCCAGCGAGCGATTACGAGGACTCGGAATCGAGTCCCGAGGTACAGAGCTTGATAGAGGAACCAATAAAATCGAGGAATCCACGGTTCCGAGAAGTGAAACCTTTGAAGACACTACAAGAATCCTACCAGAATACGAAAGAGATGTTGAATACAAAATTCGAAGAGACGAAACAGAAAGCTCACTATCTGTACCAGAACTTGATACAAGATTACGAGGACTTCACTCCCAAGAAAAAGACAAGACAATACGATCCACCGAAATTAGTGAAGAAAGCGTCACAGACAATAGCGCCAGTGATAAACGATTCTTTGACAGAGATGGCTCAATTACCTCAGAAAATCAAGAAATTAGTGCAGCATATGAAGCAGTAGCACCAAAACATATTTTGCCAAATTCTACTTATCCAGTGGGTAAGGTTGTAATGATTTTTGATGGATACAGTGTTGCTAAAGATGTCAACGGTGCTAATAAGCTGACTGAAAAAGCTATCCAAATCCATATTTAGATTATGAATATTTGTTATTAGAATTAAGTATAAAAACAAATAATTTAATTTTAGCAAAAATGTATTACTTGTAAAATTATAATAAACAATTTATCTGCGCCCTTTCTTCCCCTTGGCTTTATTGCTACCTTGTTGAACAACTTGAGGCTGTTGGTCAGCAGGTCTACAACAATGATATTGAATTAGTATGAAATATTTCAAAATTGTGGGACTAAAGATGCAGTTTCCTCGGATAACAATTGCACCAAACATCGTTTTTTGGAATCAATGCCATGAATCAACATCATACAACATCTGAAAAATGCTCTTTAAATTGTGCTATCTAATTTCAATGAGAAGTTATGCATTTCAGCGCTACTGACACCACCATCATGCCAGGAAACTGCAGCTTAAAAAATCTTAAATCAAAATTAGGACAAAAGATTATAAAATATTAAATTCTTATAAAATTTTGTGCAAGTACAAATAAAAGCTTATGGGGTAAATTAAATCTGTCAGCTTTGATTCATATATTTTTATCATTTGAAAATGGCTTTTTTTGTATGAAAATGTGTACACATTCAAAAAGAAAATTGAACATCTGCATAAAAAATAGGTACTTTTAATAGATAAAATATATAAAATAGATTAGAAATAAACTGAAAATTGACGCAGACAAGTGTGATTTCATGCTATATTATCTCATATCAGTCAGTATATCTCAAATGCAATAATTAATCAGCATTGAATATTCCTAAAAGTGTGTACATATAGTTCTTGCAATTCACAACGGCGACTGACTTATGGTTGTGTGTGTGTCGTATCTGTATAAGTGTGAGCGAGCGCAATGCTCGCACCTAAACTAGCGGCACGCTATGATGGCCGGTTTGACACATTACAATAGTGATGTGGAATGTCAATTTATTCTCGAACAAAAAACAATTAAGTTTTGTTTTTGTACCTGATTAAATAGGTTTACAGTTCTCTGCGTACGTTCGGTCATATCGACGAAATCCACAACAAAGGGCTTGAACAGAGTCCAAATTAACGAGCAAGGGTCAACAGTAATGCAGTATCAATATTTGAAATCCAAAGCCAGGTCAAAACTATATCACAATCGCATTGCACTGACAGTTTATACTTTTCGAAGCAACGTCAATTCGAAACTGCTTTGTTTTGCATTGAGCATTGACGCGAGTTTGCCGGAGGTAGTAGTTGTGCTAGCCAGCGATCCTATGTGACGATCGTATTAGATTCCATTTTTAAAAATTTTCAATTTAGAAAACCAAATGCCGAGTTGTGGTATATATCATATAAAAATAAAAATTTTACCTTTTGTATGAAACAGCTGATATTTTTTTGCGATTTCAGAGGTTTGTCCACATAGTGAAAATTGTTCATATTCACAAGTACATTCACCCCTTAAATGGTGCAAACTGATTTTTCTACACTTGTATACATTTTAGAAATCAATTTAATAAATAAATTTTGAGTCCTAAACCTAAAACTACATTCGATAAAATTTATGAATCTCTGCACATCACTATCGTCAATAAAGTAATACAATTATTTCCTTCAAAGTCGTTATCAATTAATACGGAACTTCATGAGCGGACAAACGTCAAACCGGCCATCATAGCGTGCCGCTAGTGTAGGCTTTGACAGGCACGCACACTTATGCAACGTGCATGTACACGAAGAAACCACAAGTAAAGCTCACTCGCCTTCGTGAATTACAAAAACTGTACAAGGGTGAGGTAAATTATATTTCATTTTATATGTACATTGGAGCATTGATTTTAATACCTGTTCTGACGAGTTTTCAACTTGGGTATTGATTCAACTATGAACTTCATGACAGATTCCCTAGTTGGATATTCCTCCTTAATGGGTGAACCATCATCATTCTTTATCTCAACTCGAATCCGACCCCTGTGTAACATTTCCTGGAATAGAAACAAAATGTTTTATTAAAAAAAAGGTGAAGAATAATTATTTCTCATACATTGGGTCTAGGGCATCGAGCCCGGGTTTACCCGGACCGAAAAAACCCGGGTTTTCCCGGTTCTGAGGATTACCAAAAAACCCGGGTTTGATTTTTAAAACTCGGGTTTTTCGGGTTTTTTTTAATACTTTTGTTTTTGTTATTTATTAAGTTTAAGCAACTTCAAATGCAATATTATGTAAATGGAATAAAAACGCTTTGATAAATTATTATTTATTACGTAAAAACAAAAAGTAGCTTCGTCTCTACGTTCCTACTTCCTACCAATAAAATAAGCCATGCAAGTTAAATGGAACGCGCGCGTCCATCTCAGGACATGAATGGGGTGAAGTGTGGAGCAGTGGAGGGTGTAGGAAGCTCGTCGCGCGTTGCGCGGGTGATGAGTACCTCCGCCATTTTGTTTAGTCAGTCTGCCATAAGTATTCGACGCGCCAGCGCGGGCGGCGTGAACGTGAGGAGGGTTATATGTAGTGTTTGGTGACGCTCTTTATAGGTGAGTATCTATCTACTAAATTAATTTTGTTAATCAATAAAACGTAGTTTACAGTTTTAGCTTGTTGTTCTAGGATTCTAATGTAACTAATCCAATTATTTGATATATTGACGTGATGTCGTCCGCCACTCGTCGCGCTATTTTTATTGTGTTTTTTAAATGTATTTGAACTTTTTTTTGATATTTATATCCGATTTTTATTGCATATATTTTAATGTAATACTAGCGCTAAAGAACCATGAATAGGTACGGCCTCGCAGCCGTTGCCTGCAAGCATTACATCGTGAAAAAATACGATTGCTATTATTATAATAAAGCTAAGTTTCCTTTCAGATGAATCCCCTCCGTTGACAATAAATCAATGAGATATGGATTTTGGAGTAGTAACTAGTAAGGAAGGAGACAACACATCTGTTTGGCACTATTTTCTCAGACACAAAAACAAAAATGAAGCTAAATGTAAAACATGCCAAAAAGTATTGAAATCAGCCGGTGGTAGTACTAGCAGTCTACTAAGACATTTAAAGAATATTCACACGGTTGATATAGAGGCTGCAAGGCATTCAACAATCGAAACAACAGCTCAAGGTAGTGCATCTTCTTCAAAAGAAATTCCCGAAGCGCCAAAAAAGAAAACTAAGTTGACACACTATTTTGAGACTGATGCAAACCCAAGTATGCAGGTTATGGTGTCTCGTATGGCTGCAGTTGATGGAATTCCTCTTAGAACGTTCTCAAAATCTCAAGATTTAAAGTACCTTTTTGAAAAGACCGGCAACAAATTACCCACTACTGCTGATACCATTCGCAACATAATTCTCAAAGACTTTGATAAAAGGAAGCTAGAAATAATCAACGAGATAAAAATTATACTGTCAGATGAAAAGAAGTTTTCGATATCATTCAATGAATGGACATCCAATAAAAATAGAAGATATATAGGGTTCACTTTACATTCACCAAATTTTGCAAGGGATAGCAGTTTTCGAAATCTAGGTCTCATACGCATTCACGGGTCCATGAATGCAGCCTCATGCGTACAATTGATTGAGGCCAAGTTGGACGAATATGGGGTATCTCTAACAAATGACATCGTCGCTCAAACCACAGACGGTTGCAGCCTAATGGTTGCATTAGGGAAGTCCCTTAAGTCATACCATCAGCTATGCATCGCTCATGCCGTTCAGCTGGCAATTGTGGACGTAATGTACAAACGCAATGCCGGCTTCGAGGAAAACGTCGCTCAGCTTGCCGATCCTGACGAGGATGAAGATTTGCCTTTATCGGTATTGGCTCAAAGACTGCGAACTATAGAATTTTACGACGACACGAATTCTACAGACAATGACGAGGATGGTGTTGAACTTAATAATGAATCCTCGTTTATGGAGTCTTTCAGTTCACAGTATTTTACATACAACGATCTGCTGTCAAAAGTACGAAATGTTGTAAAAATATTCAAGAACTCTCCGACAAAAAACGATGACATCCTTCAAAAATATGTCAGAGCTGATTTTGGACAGGAGTACTCCCTGCTGTTAGATGGGAAAACGCGCTGGAGTAGCATTTCTGCCATGTTAGGTCGGTTTCTGAAATTGAAAATATCTATTACAAAAGCTTTAATTGATTTAAAAACAGACATTGCATTTACTGATGATGACTGGAGAAATATAGATGAGATCCATAAAATATTGGATGTTATTAAAACTGTCGTCGAGGCGCTATGTCGACGCGATGCAACATTACTTACAGCTGATGTTTCCCTAAAATTTGCATTGAAGAAAATGGATGAAATGAAGACACCACTAAGTAACAAAATGGCAACTGCATTGAGCAAACGATACGCAAAAAGAAGACTAACTCAAGCAGCAAGACTACAGTACTTGACTAATCCGGGTAAATATTTTGAGAACATTCAAAATGAAGATCAAACTATTTTTATCGGCCTACAGGTGATGAAATGCTAAACGAAATTGTTAATCTGATTAATCGCACAACCAAAAAACAAAATATACCTTTTGAAAATTTGCCAGCGCCAGACCAAGACCTGCGAGAAATTGACATTCAGTTGTCTACTTTGACAAATGAAGAGGAACTGAACAGACCGTTAAGTCAAGCTGTTGCTACTGATAATACTGCTCCTGAAACTGGATCAGCTTGTCCATCAGACGATTTGCTTACTATTGTGAGGGTAGAAATGGCATTTCGAGAATGGCGGTACGCGACAGCGAGGGCGTTACCTATCGCTGGTATATGAACATTTAAAAACTATTCCACCTACTAGCGTCGAGCCGGAGCGTATATTTTCTTCGGCTGGAATTGTCTGCAATAGATTGCGTTCGTCTTTGAGTGACAAAACTTTGGATTTTACATAAGTAAGAAGAAATTCTAATAATTCAGTTCTGATTTCTGTTATTTTTATGTTACGTTACGATATATCCAAAATGGTATTACTTAGTTATTATTTTATATGAATATATCTTTTTTTCTAAAGTGGTCAGATGGTCACTGGTCAGAGGGTATGTCTTAACTATGTTGTTTAAATAATGTGTCAAATGCATAACTACTTTTTACTTAGTATTTTAGTTAATTAGATAAAGAACTAATTATTAACCAAACTACTGCAATTTAAATTATATTAGAATAGTAGAATAGAAGACTAGAACTATTCGCTACTTAATTGTTAATGCGAAGAAGAGTTTTATTAATGTTAAAATTATTTGTGATACTACAAAAATGTCTCTTGAAGATATTATTTTTATTAGCTTTTAAATACAATAAGTGAATGTTACCAAAATAATTCATTTAATGTTAAAACTAATCTCTGCAAGTCTGTGATTTAAAAAAGACTAGATTACTTACTAAGTTTTAAGATATTCTGAAGAAAAAATAAATCTTTATCACTTTTTTAAACATTAAAACTGTTTTTGCAATTTGTAAAGTACTGTTTCATTTATTTAAATTCTTCCTCATCCTTTATATTTTGTACTCATTGTAGGAAATCGATATATAAACGCAGATTAGTGTATTTTAAAAAATTACAATATAAAGATCGAAATGCTCGGAAAAACCGGTCTACCCGGGTTTTGATTACTCTTAGACCCGAAAACCCGGGTTTTCAAAATTGAACCGAGTTTCGATGCCCTAATTGGGTCTTTCTATTCAATTTTATTTGACCGAGCGAAGCGAGGTCTCTGAGTTTACTAGAGCGATTTGCACTTGTCCGTCCGTCCGTCAGAGCCTTATAACTTTTGAATTACTGAACGTAATTACTTCAAATTTAGATATAATATGTAAACCAATGGCCTCCAGCCGAAAATGGCTTAAAAAGTTATAAAAATCTTTATTTCAGGGGGGCTCTCATAGAAGCGAATGAGAAGTAAATTTTTTTTTTTTTTGCTTTTCATAGGTTTTCTGTGTATTATTTTAAAGACAATTTGGAACAGAGTACAAACGTATTTTTTTTTTTATTTTTTTCCTAAAATTGACGAAATGGGGGGCTTTCAAAGTGGCGATTTAATACGCTCGCTTGAAGACGCTCTCTGGGAAAATTGGCTATATATTTTCAAGTTCTACTTATTTTCTTACTTCACTTGTATCCTGTACTTGAACAACAAATACTAAAATTATATGAATATTTTAAAGAAACGAGATTATTTAATTTTTAATGAGCATCGGTAAATTTCACATAGCTTCACAATAATGCTAATAGATGGCGCAGTCATTAACTATTCCATGGAACTACTCGTAGGAGTTACGACTACGATCTATCCCAAAAACAGTTTTGCGTCGAGCATTATTATTTAGGTACATAATATTATACTTTATTTGTGTTTCTACTTTATTTGTGTCTAAGTGATGTCTTAAAATTAGCATTTGAATATTAGTTTTCAGTTTGATGCCTTGACATGGGTAGCATAAGTATGTCACGCACTCTTTAAACATTTCTGTGGTGGTGTCGTGTGATGCGGGTTGTTACGTTCCCTCAAATATGGTTGAGCGAAGCAATGGCTGGGTCATGCGTCATGCTCGTGAACGGGTGCCACCGGCGGGAATGGGGCTACTTTATGTCTGCCCATCTTAAGATAGAAGTTAGTCTGTATGCATTTTTGGAACTTTCCTCATTGTGGAAACACTGCATATATAGCATAGTATTTACTGTATTGTAAATCTGTTTTGAAAAGAGCAACCGCCGAGTTTCTTGCTGGTTCTTCTCGGCAGGAAAGGCATTCCGAACCAGTGGTAGATTCATTGACCATTCAAAAGCACTTGTAAAAGTTTATTTGAATAAAAAATATTTCTATTCTATTCTATTCTATAATAACATATTATTCAATTAAAATTATTCTTTAGTTAAATATCAAACTTCAATAAACTATTAATTGCTGCATTTTGTATATTTTCTATTCGCGTCGATAGATGACGATTTGTACAGATGCCCCTAACCAGTTTTCACTCGTTAGTACCTACATAATAATTCAATGTTTTCACTGACGTTCCCTAACCTTTACGGGCTACCTATGATAAGTTAGGTGATGATTACTGTCAACTTCTTTATCACGATCCTGTACGGGATAATGTTAGGACTTAGGATTGTGTTTTGGAGCTACCTACGTAAAGAGACTCCTACATAGGGGATGATTTAGGTATGTTTGGTGAAAACGGGCATAATAATAATGTCAGTTTTGGTCGTCATGTATCGATTGAATGAATAATCATGGGATACCGTTACCGCGAGGTCTCAGTTCGGGGCGAACCACTAGTTATTTCATTTAATTAAATAAGAAGTAAATTAAATAAGTAGTGATCTAATTACCTTACTCCGTTCACGTGGATAAAGTTTATTTTCAACCCCAATTCGTAAGCCAGTAGAAAATAAAACATCTCTAATCTCTTGATGCGTAGGATTTTCTACACATATCTCTTTAGGTAACCGTCGTCCCTGTGCCAGTGTCTTCTTATTGTTTAGATAAGCTGGATATATGCAAATCCATCTAAAATACACATGATATTTCCATATTAGTTACATTGTCACTATAACCAATGCCCTCTAAACTTTTTTTTTATTCTTATGGTTAATACCTACCTTTCAACATCAGTATGCTTCTTATCTGGAGTCCAAGAAGTGATCATCGTTGCCATTGCAAGTAGGTACTATTGCACAAGTAGCTTCAAACAATTTGGGGAAGAATGCAGCCAGCTGTTGTTTTAACCATTGGTGGATGCGAGCAGCTAAAACTTAGGTACTTAAATAGTGGGTCAAAAGTCTAAGAATTTGAGGCTAGAAGTAAGTACCTGCTCCGTGAATTGATCGAAAAATAGGTCACATTAGTTTGGAAAAACTAATAACCTTTTTGTATTTTGTGTTGACTTCACGACTCACGTTGACTTATTTTTGACAATTGAGTCAATTACTCAATTGACAACAAAACTGAGACGTAGTCGTCGTAACTCGTAGGTAACTCCTAGTTCCATGCAGAACTACAACGTCAACAGTTAACCATAGACTATAGTCGCAATTCCTAGTTCCATGAATTTAACCAATCATCTAGGATTTACGATGCAATCATCATGGTAGGTAGGAAATAGATGGAGATGAAGTATATAAAGTAACTACTAGTCAAGCCGGGTGCCATCCGCCATTTTATGAGCCTTATGTACAACACATTATGTATTCACTCTTATTGGTTGAACTGCAGCTGTCAGCCTGTCAAGTAGTTGCGTGTTATTGGATTTGTGTCAATGGAGTATCGACTTGTCGATATTATTATAGGTGACGTTAAACGACTTGAATAAATTCTAATGCATTAGGTACTGCTCATCACCATATTATCAGATATTACAAGAAGTTTGGTGTTTATAGTTGAAATTTATATCATTTGTCCGGTTATTTTAATACTTCACATAAATAATAAATGCTAGAATCTAATACCTCTATATAATAGATGATAATGTCCGTGTTTTCTGCTGTCGTTTCCGGCTAGTGAAAACTTAAAGAAAAAATGTATGGGTGCTATAGGCGTGGAAAATATAAATATAACACACATCCCTCTACATAAAATATGAAAAGATCGTGTGATACATTTCTTTTCTGCGGTAAGAGCAAGAGGTGGATTTAATAATAATCCATGTGCAATTCAATTACCGATTTTAACCGATTTTTATAAAACTTCTTAACTATCTGTAATTTGGTCCAACTTAAAAGATAGGATAGTTTTTGAATTGGGATAGTTTATTTGTTTTATTTATATAGATAAGAAGCGGTACGAAGTTCGCTGGGTCAGCTAGTAATATATATAAATTACGTATCACGTTATTTGTCCACGATGGACTCCTAAACTATTTAACTTGTGTGATAATAATATGAGGAGCTGGCGAACAAAAAGGGGTAACTGCAAGATATTAAATTTTACAGTAGAGGTAAAAAACTAAAACACTAGGTTCTAGACCACCTATAGTGTTGTGATTTTAAGATTAATATGACTCTCAAATTACAAGTCTATATACGTTTTGGCTAAATTTCAGAACTCAAAATTGAACGAAATACAGACTAGACAAGTTTTCAATTAACCCATTTTGTTAGCCATCGGTTCACTTATTCCGTTTTGATTGAAACTGATGTGTAATTACCACATTTTGATTGAAATTATCGATTAAGTAGAAATAAAAAATAGTCTGTTCTAGGATGAAAAACTATTTAATCAACTTAAGAATTTCTTATTGTTACATTAGTAATTTAAAAAATAGAGTTTTATGAAAAATTTATAAGTTTTCCTCTTACTTCTACTTCAACACATTCGCATCTTTCTCCATAACCTTCAATGTCTTCATTATCGTCCCTTTTATCGCCGTTTTCTACTTCACCAACTGCAATCACCCAAAACCTCGCGATACCATGGGTTTTCAGACCACGTAGTGAGTAGTTTTACCATGTCTCTTTTTTTTAGGAGACATTTTAAAACTTTTTGAAATGAAAACTTCTTTAGGCGCGTTAAGTATTTTTGTGGGTGAGCAAAAAACATGGATTTCGCGTCATCGTCACCGTTACCATCACCTATAAAGCTTTCCATGAGCTATATTTATACTGTGTCTATAATATGTACATAGATATACCTCCGTGCGTTATTAGTATACAAACTTGTCTTGTATGAGGGACTCAAGTGCTGGTAAAAAAACAGGGTCATGTTTCGTTGCACAGGCACAGACACAGTTATAGGCACTGGCACAGGCACAGGCACTGGCACAAGCACAGGCATAGGCCCAGTTTTAAAGTTTGTTCACGTACTCATTACAAACAAAGGCTTAAGGTGTGATAAATTGATTCATCACAATTTCTTAGTTTTCACTTCTATCGGCAGTCCCTATGACTGCCAATTTTTTTTGGCGCGGAATCGACTTCAAAGATACACAAAATAACAAACTAAAATTTTGCCTTGATTAAATCGGGGCTCCTGCCAGTGTAATATAAAAGGATTTCCCCATAAAATAATGTCAATTACTTCGTTTTGATTGAAATCCATGTTCTGTAATCTTAAATAATATGAAATTTAGCCCCTTTTGATTGGTATTCAAATAAATATTCGACAGATGCGATTTTTATTTTACAATTACCACGTTTTGAACGCAATCGTCAACTTTGAGTGCTTTTTTATACCACTTGTAGGCCGTTTTGCCAGACTTTTTTGCACCTAATAGATGGAGAGGTATGATAAGAACACGATTTCATGAAAAAAGTTGTTTGAGAAAATCATGCAATTACCCCTTTTTGTTCGCCAGCTCCTCATATATTGTGTGATATAAAATTAAATTTAAATTAAAGTGATTTTGATCAAACTTCGTTACTATCTGTAATTTAGTCCAATTTGAAAGATAGGATAGTTTTTTTTTATTAGGATAGTTTATTTGTTTTATTTATATAAAATATAAGTTGGCGGTACGAAGTTCGCCGGGTCAACTAGTATTCTATATTTGTTTATTTATATGTAGGGCATGCAGATAGCTGTCTCATGCTAAGCACGTCATGTTTCGACTCTACCACCGCAAGAAAGAAATTCTACTACTATGAGCCAGCAAGTTGCTCTTTTAATGAAAAGAAATAGTGGTTTATAATTAACAAACGATTGATACATATTATAATTTATAAATGAGTACTTTTTTATATATGGTGATCTCTTTCAATTTCACAAAACGGCAGCGAAACTGTTTGGATATTCCAAGATCTTTAAAAACCTAAATCAACACAGTACAAACAGTACAGACGTACAACAACAGAGTACAAACGTACGTTACGTAATTATTACAACCTATAAATACTACGTATACATAAATGCTTGATTATCGCTTCACTCCTTATCGATGTCGATAGTTTCGAAGCACACTCCCTAATGGGCGGCCATTTTATGAGTTTTTTTCTGTAGGTATGCACCCGATTTTTGTAGGTAAGGCACCTCCATGTATTTGCTACCTTCATGGCAATCATTAAAATATTTGATGATACTATGACAGTTGACGGTTTCGATGACAGAATTGTCTAAACATAATATGACGGTCGCAATCATTGATCGTCACACGATCAAAATCGACACACGATCGACACATAGCGTGAGAGTAGCGGCGTTAGGGTAGGACGCGGTTGGGCGACCGCCCAAGCGCGAACTAAAATAATTTTCGTTTTTTTTTATTCCAATAATGTTGGGCCACTACTACAACTATTCTAAATTTCATGTCGATAGCTTTAATAGTTACTAAAATAATCGACTGTCTGACGGACGGACAGACGGAGAAAGTCCGTTCATGTCAAACATGTTTGTCTAACAATTCGTTACCGAGATATGGCTCTTTGAAAAAGTAGTCCAGTCGACAGGTAGGAAAAAGTGGTTGAGGAAAAACCGGAGGAAGGTCAAAAATATTGCAGCTTTCCCCCCACCCACCTCTTTTAGCACAGGGTCCTCGAGGTCCAAAACTTGAGAAAATGTTAATCCCTAAGCAATATCCCAAAGTTTCATTGACTTCCGACCTTTTTCCACCGATACCCACTTTTTAAAAAAAACTAATACTACAAAGTAAGCTTAAGGGCATGGCATTGTAATAGGGTATTTGACTATATTAAAAATATCGTTTCATTTGGTGTCATCCTAAAAGATTATTATCTAAAAACATTATTCCATACGACAAAACTAAAAAATAAAGTTTTATTTAATTATAAAACATTAAATAAAATTGCTATAATTCCGGCCATGGTCACGTGATCGAAAACGTTCCGTGATCTCGAATGACGTCACAGTCCACACCACCTATGGGATGTGGAATTGTCATTGTTTGAAATGTGAACTGTGACGTCATGAGAGCAAATGGAACGTTTCGGCAGCAATTTATTTTTTTGAATTTATTTCTCGATTTTTATAAAAAATACTGAAAATTATGCCGAAATATACGTTTTGTTAGCTTCAGCATAGCATTATTAACAATTTAAGATGATTTTCTAAAAGTAGTCAAATACCCTATTGCGCCAATGGCAGTATCATCTTCACAGGTTAAAAATCTTTACTTGAAAGTGTCCAGTATAGGAAGTTAGTCAGAATATCGAGTTGGACGTGACTTACTCACAAATTAGTCGATATTCTGACTAATTTCTTAAAACTGGACATGGACTTTCAAGTATAGATTTTTATATAAACCTGTGAAGATGATACCACCATTGGCGCAATTAGAATGCCATAAGCCTACTTTGTCGTATTAGTTTACAAATTACGAAAAACCAAATTAAATTTGAATTTCGCGGGCAGACCCGTATAATCAACCTTATACCCTGTCCTGTGTAGGCGTAGACTCATGGAACTAGGAAAACGACTACGATGCGTAGACTGGAGCACCTCAGTAAGGCTGGAACCACATCTGTGCGCATCGATTCACATTTTTCCATACAAAACATTCATTTTCATTCATCGGCATTTTTCAGTCGTGTACGCATCGAAAAGCCGATTTGATCCGTACACGTACCAAAAAATGACAGTTTTGTATGGACAAAATGCGAATCGATGCGCACAGATGTGCTTCCAGCCTAAGTCAATTAAATCAAAATAATATGTCAATGTCACACTCACAGTCGTGGACTTGTGGTGCGTGATTTTTGCCGATTTGAGGTTAGGTATGTCTCAGGGTGAGAAACAGAAGATTGTGGTGAGAAATGAGAATTGAACTAGAAAAACTCTGAAAATTAATACATAATTCAATTGCTGTTAATTGACCGATAGTCTGAAATATGTGGTTTTCGAATTAATACTAATGTATGTAATATTCATTTAAAACTATGTTACTTCAATCATGTCTCATATTGCTGTAAGTAAAAACTACATTGTCGTATCAAAGGGAGCTTACGTCGATTGTTACGATTATTTAAAACATTATATTTCAAAAATTACATCAGGAATACCTGGCGAAGATGAAATAATTACAGATATTGTTTTATCATTAGATGGACAATTTCTAGCAGTGTTGTTGCCCAAAACAATAATGATATATGAGTTACCAAATTTAAAGAACATCAAAAAGTTTACACTACCAAGAAGTGCTAGTAAAATAAGATTTGACGTGAATAACTCAAAATTATTTGTAGCAGATAAAACTGGCGATGTGTTAAAGTTTGATTTGAATGAAGACAGTGGATCTAAACTTCTAGGGCATTTAAGTCTTTTATTGAATGTCTTGCAAACCAGTGATGGTAAATACATTATAACATCAGACAGAGATGAAAAGATCAGAGTTTCATGTTATCCAAATACTTACAACATTCAAACTTATTGTTTGGGTCATAAAGAATTTGTGAATCATATAGAACTCGTCGATGGTTACTTGACAAGCACTTCTGGTGATGGAACTGTCAAATTCTGGAATTATATCAATGGAAAGCTTTTATACACTATTGACACATTTCAGGACTTGAAAAATATTGATGAGATAAAACAAAGATTCAGTAGATTGATGGATGAAGAAGGAATAGAAATAAATAGTTTACCTATAGTAAATTATACAATTACAAAACTCAACAATGTTTCTAGTCTTATAGCAGTTACTATTCATTCTTATATGAAAATATTGGTTTATCAAATTAATATTATGAATGAACAGGTCACCCACTGTCTAGTAAATGATATTCCAGTGAAGAACTTACCTACTGCTATAAAATTTCATAACTTGACACTATATGAGTATGATAGTGTAGAATCAGTAATAAATGAATACCAAGTTGTAACTAATAATGACAATATTGTAATAAATTTACATAATACATTAAAAGTTTTTGAAAATATGGAAGTCCAGTTAAATGCACATGACCATAGCTCAATTAAATTATTGTTCAAAAGAAAATTTGATAATGTGCAAGAATATCATGAAAGAAAAAAGCAGAGACTAGAAAAACCTAGTTGAGTACTACCTAATTGAGTAGGATGTCATACATAATAATGTAATAAACCTTAATTTCAGAATATAAATGGCATTTATTTAAACTTAAATACCTACCTTCCTATACATACATAATATCTGAGTGTAGATGTTTTTAGGGTTCCTTCCATACCATCATGGTAAAAATGGAACCCTTATGGTGAGACTTTCTCTGTCCGTCCGTCTGTCACAGTCGATTATTTCAGTAACTATTAAAGCTATCGACATGAAATTCGGAATAGTTGTGTATAATAGTGGCCCAACATCATTGGAATAAAAAAAAATCAAAAATTAATTTTATTTTTATTAAAAAAGGGGGAAAATCGGGGGTTTGAAATTTCAAAGTAAAATAACTATACCGAGTGGGGTATCATATGAAAGGCCTTTACCTGTACATTCTAAAACAGATTTTTATTTATTTTTATCTATATAAGGTCAGGGGGAGTAAGTGAAACATACTTTACTGTTTTTTCTACAAAATGACCTGTAAGTCAGTAAAAAGATTGTCAATTTGAATAACGATAATTGCTATATACTCTTCATTAAATCTGCTTTCTTATGACATGATCTTCAAGCCCTCTAGTCGTGCAAATAGCGACGAAATTACTAATTACAAGTAGCCTATGGTTTTGTTTCACTTACCCCCGAAATGGGGTAAGTGAAACTATGGTCAGAACTCTATAAAATATGAGGCCTATAGAACTATTTCAACAACTAAAATGGCATCTTTAATTGCCTCAATCGATAACGAGTCTGAGTGCATGGCTTTATGGTCTAATTTCTTAAATAAATGGAAAAAACTGAAAATGGGGTAAGTGAAACATAGTTGCCAAGGCAGGGGTAGTAAACCAAAACAAAAATTGAGTAAGTTCTAAATTTATTAATTTTTTAGTTCAATAACATAGCTAACACCGTGTTTACAATATTTTTACGTCTTTTTCTATTCTTGATTTCACCAATAAAATTAATAAATTTGGTGTGGCAGACACAAGATGACCTATAATCAAATATTAGTTTTTTTAAATAATTATATAATTTAAAGAAGGTTGGTAATCTCTGAAAATGGGGGAAGTGAAACATATGTTTCTCTTCCCCGCTCATCTCTGTTTCACTTTCCCACTCGGAACTTTAGTGACTAGAATCTTTAACATGTCTTAAATTAATTAACTGAACGTTTAAGACAAAAAAAACAATTGGAACATTAAATCTATACATTACTCTAAGTACTTACCACAAAAAACTGTTGAAAACTCTACAAAATCACTTTAAAACAAGCAATAAATATAACCGTGTCTAACTCGTGTTTTGAGTTTTGAAAAATGGCAAATTTCTTTCTTTAATATAACCTTGAAGAATTATCGCAGCGACATCTCTTTAAAAAAATTTAAACCACTTCGACAATACTGTTTTATCGACTGATAGCAAATTTCGATAAACTGCATAGTTTGCTAGATATTAAGGCTTTGTGTTTCTCTTACCCCACCGTTTCTCTTACTCCCCTTGACCTTAATAGTTTTTGATTAATTGGGCAAAATGTCGAAAATAATACCGTCCCCCCCCCTATCTCCGAAGTTTACCAATCGAAAAATCAGAAATAATTATGGTCAATAGAGGTTTATGTATATTTAACAGGAAAAATAAAATCAACGCGAAAATTATTTTAGTTTGGTTAAAAAAGGGGGGAAATCGGGGTTTTGAAATTTCAAAGTAAGATAACTATACCGAGTGGGGGAATATGAAAGGCCTTTACCTGTGCATTCTAAAACAGTTTTTTATTTAAGTATTTCTATATATAATAGTTTTAGATTAATCGGCCAAAATGTCGAAAAAAATACACCCCCCCCCCCTTATCTCCGAAGTTTACCAATCGAAAAATCAGAAATAATTATGGTCAATAGAGGTTTATGTATATTTTACAACGCTTTAACTAGCATAGTTTTTTTTTTATATTAACAATAAATCAAAGTTAACGATAAATAAGCAAATTAATATAATATTATCGTTTTACTTATGGAGTACAGAACCCTCGGTGCGCGAGTTGCACTTGGCCGGTTTTTATTTTATTTTAATTAAATATAATATTCCTGTTAAGTGTTTGTACTACGAGTAGGTATATATAAAAGAAGATTATTATGACATTCAAAATAAAATGCAGTAATAACCAGGTAAGTGTTTATTTTAATTACAGTTTAAACAAAAAAATTAGGATAGGGGGTGAAACCAGATAGTTGTAATTTCATTTCTCTGCGTATAGCTGTAACGTTCTAACGAAAATTGAAAACTAAGGTAAGTTATCTAATATTTTGATATTTTTAAAGTGTTATCATTAAGTTTAACTATGTGCTACGATTATAGAGTTGAATTTTTAAGAAGTAATACATATCAACCTTCTAAAACGGTATTTGTTTTTGCTATGAGTGTAAACATAGGTAACCTGTTAGTTATTGTATTTGAGAAAGTCAAATAGATTGCAAATTGCAACAGTCTCACGGTATAAAGGCTACAGCATCAGTTATTATTAAATCAAATTAAAAGGCAAAGGTATCGGTAAAAAGACGAAAAACTGCGAATAATTACAATATTTTGTTATTTTTTTAGTAAGTATCATTCTTTATTCAACCCTTTCATATAAAATGTCTATCCGGTTTGACCCATAGGCATGGATGGTGTGAATTCGGATCTATAATTTTTGATTAAAATTGTTCTAGTTTGTAATTATTAAGACTAATCTCAAACATTTTCATGCCAATGTAATGCCTATGGTATACTTTAAAAGTTATGATATTGATTATCTCAATAAATGACAGTGATTTATTTATTGTGTCTTTATTTTAACTATCCGGTGTCCCCCCACCTTCGTCTTTGTAAGTTGTACAAAAATAAATGAAACTAAGGGCCAATTCACACCGGAATGGCAGCGGCCGGCAGCGACCGTCAGCGGCCGGCAGATGCGCGAGGAGGCCGACCGCGGAAGCCTCGCGTCCGCGTCGCCGCCGCTCGCGGCCTCCCGGCACCGCGCGCCTTGTGTTGTCCTCTTGCCAGTTTAGTTTCTACATTCGGCAAGGAAACTCGTGTGTTTGAAGTGAAAATAATGGAATTGATTATTATAGCACATATTTCTGAAGAAAAGGAAAGAAACAAACAAAGGAAAAAAAGAAGAGGTGTGCAGAGCGGGGAGCGCGCGGCCGCTCGAGGCGCCGCGCGCGGCCTCGCGGTGCCGCGCGCGGCCACGTGCCCTTTTCAAGCGATACTGGTCTTTAAAATAATTAACATAAAGTTTAAAATTATTTCACACTGAAAGTGCTCGCCGCGCCGCTGCCGGCCGCTGCCATCCCGGTGTGAATCGGCTCTAAGTGTTGTTTCAACATTATGCTAACAAGATATCTAAGCCATGTTTCTCTAACAAAAAGCTAAATTACATATCACATTTTTAATTAAACACAAGAAAATTTTTCAAGAATTTGATATTGCTTAGAATCTTTTAAGGCCTGGAAAAACATAAAGCGTGACGGAAAAAGTAAACAACATAATATCAGAATGTCACACTATCTATTTTATGTACCTACCTGTTCCTAGTAAGGGTTACCTCACACTTACCAGAGAGTCGAAGCGACAATCTTAAATTTTAGAAAGTATATTGACCTCTGTCTTGATTGACGTAATGCACAAATGACTACTATAATTTAGACGTTAATTATGCAAAAATAATCCAACCCACAAAGCACTTGTTAAATTAAATTGATATCAATAAATTCAAACTTAAAGTTAGGTTTAAATTTTCTATTGACAAGTTTCCTGGGTATGATTTTATTTGCTAAGCTACGTCCATTAAAAGAACACCAACGCACTATGCTGAAGATGCGCAACTGTATTTTAAATCTTTTGTAGTAATTGTGGATTTATTGGTCAATATGCTACATAAAACTTCAGATTTGCGGTTCAATGCACTTCGACTCCGCATAAAAGTGAATCAACCCTAAGGGCCTTTACGCACTGCATCCGATCGGAATTAGAGGCAACTCAGATCGAATCCAAATGAAGATTTTACACTACGTCCGTTTCGAAGGATGTTCAGCGGATCGCGCCGCCACCACAACCTGGACGGTCGGTTCCGGATTCAGATTGGACTCAAGTACGCAAGCCTTCATACAAGTAGTACTGTGATTCTGTCCGTGAACAACGCTCCAAATTGGAGATATTCCCGGATTCGCAAAACGAAATTCGGATCTATTGCGCAACCTTTCATACAAATAGTACTACGGCTACTTCGGATCGAGAATTCTCGGATTCGGATTGGATGCAGTGCGGAATGAGCCTAACCATCTAAGACGTCCTACTGTGGAACTCGACGGCAACACCGAGAGACATCCTTGCGCTGCGCAGTATGAACGCTTTTATACCGTTAGGAGTCGCGTATACATGTTTGCGTCGCGCACGTGTTAGTCCAAGCCTTTAGACCTGTTCAAACTTGTTGAATGACTACTGAAATTCATCAAACTTAAGTATACATTTTATTATTAATACTAAAAAAATTTTTACAATGCAATAAATACAGCTGGGCTTCGATTTACCTAGATTTAAGAACATTCGCAAAGTTACGGAGCTGAGAACCTAGACTGTCTATTTGATTCAAGACGCTGTCAACTTCAGATTTTAGTTCCATCAGGTCGGGTAAATTGTTACAATCCGGCACGTTTAGAAGTGTCGTAAATATTTTGTCCCACAAGATATTTTTCATGTACCTGCAAAAATATATGAAATGTCAATGCAATCCATGCGAACTTAAATCCAAAGCGTTCTGCACATTCGACGTGAACTGCTGAACATAGGTCTCCTGTAAGTTTCTCCACAGCACACGATTTCGTGCCGGTTGTGAACAGTCCTACTTAAGATCGTCCATTCATGTAGTGGGGGAGTCTTTCAGTGCTGTGCTTTCCTCTACGGGGTCGCCACTCGAGTACTTTGGAACCCAGACGTCTATCAGTTTCTACACATGTGGGGAACACAAGAAGTCCATTGCCTACTGATGGTCCATGATAAAATTGAAAATCTGGGTACTTTTTTTATCAGAAGTAAAGTTTATCCTACTTCCTCCTAATATTATAAATGTGAGTTTGTGAGGATGGATGGATGGGTGTTTGTTACTCTTTCAGGGCACAACGAATGAACCGATTTGGATTGGAGATAGCTCACACCGAGGATTAACACTTAAGCTACTTTTTATCACGGAAAATTACAGTTCCTGCGGGAATTAAAACCCTAAATCTACGTGGACGAAGTCGCGGGCATCATCTAGTACAAATTAAATGTAAAACTCATACAAAAATCTAAAAATAGAAGCTTACAAATATAAATATTTTCAAAAATAGCTTACCTGGGTAATTTTTTATCTATGTTCCACTGTCCTAAACGGTTAGCCACCTTCATGTAGTTACCCATCAAGATAACGTAAATTGTACCAGCGAGGCAGTACAAGTCGGTTTGGTATGTCCAAGGCTTTCCTTCTCTCATTTCTGTACATGTGAATCCTTCTGTAGCAATCAACTACAAAAAAGAAGTAAGTATATTAGGTAATTTATTTTCTCTATCAATAAAAACAGAAATCACTTTGGGATAAATATTAATTATTTTTTATATAATATGTATGTTTTTTATTTATAAGTATTTTTTATGACCCTTCTCTGAGAGGAGACCTGCGCTCAGTAGTGAGCCGTTGATGGGTTGCTAATGGTGATGATGATATAATATGTATGCTATTTTTACAAATCTATATTCTTTTGCTAATATTACAATCTGAGTTGTCCTCTCTCTCACTCACTCTGCAAGAGTGACTTTGAGATCGTCCGTCCCTAGTGAGGGTTTCCCAACGCTGCGTATCCCAGTGCGGGATCGCAATTCGAAGACTATGGAAGTACAAATCCAATCTTTATGGGTCTATCTTTTTGCACTTTATTTCATAATTTATTCATAAAAAAGGACAGGAATTACAATTTATTTGTAAATTGGACCAGATTGATATTCTAATTTTTGGTGTAAACTTAAATAAAATAGGTTTAATTTTATAACATTGGCTTGTTAAAATAGACACGCGGCAAGCGACATGATAGGCGTGATAATACAATAACATACTTCTCTAAATGTAGTCCCTTCAGGGAACAACGACATATCTATGGCGCATCCTAAATCAATCAATTGTAAGGATGGTGTTCTCCATTCCTGCGTGGGGCTGTAATACATAAGAAAATAGTTTTACACAAATAAACAACAAAACAAACAACACCATAAACACAAAACACACAACAACAAAAAGAACAAAAGTAAATATATAAATCCTTATTAATATTATAAATGCGGAAGTGTGTTTGTTTGTTGGTTTGTCCTTTAACCACCGAGCAACAGATCAACGTGATTTTTGCATGGGTACAGTTGAGGACTTGGAGGTAACAATCATTCTTCTTTGTCAACCGAGCCGTCCATGGCTGGACAAAAGTCACTTGCATGAAAAAAAAAAACAATCATTAGCCACCTTTTATCCCAGAAAACCAGAGAGTACCCGTGGGTTTCCACGCGTCGCGAGCAATTTAAGCTATAATCTATTTTTTCTTAGTTGCCTTAAAATGTAAACAAATCGCAGAAATATAATTTCTTTATGTATTATTTCTTCACGTGGCATTGCAACGCATGTCGGGTACAGCTTGTAGTTAATAATAATATAATATTCTAAAAACATCAGTCAGAATCATACTTACATCTTCATCAATAGAAAGTTGTCTGGCTTGATGTCAGCATGAATGATCTGCGCTTTATGTAAGTAGTGAACTATTGAGAGCATTTCTGAAGTCAATAAAATGACGATGAATTCATTTATACATTTTGAAGTGGCAAGTCTAACTTTGTTTGCGACATCTAGTAAAGATCCATATTTTGAATATTCAGATACAAATAAACTTGCATTTTCTCCTAGGAAAGCAGTCGTTATGTCCATGTAACCTGGAAGCTGAATTTCACAATAATTGTTAATGTACAAGATCAAATAGTTAAAAAATTAATAACAATAAACTATGTTTTTTGTATGATCAAAATAAAATAATCTGGAATTTACCATGAATGGATCCTTAATTCTAGCTTTTATTTCTTGACAAATATAGAATTCCCACGGTCGGCTCGGTTTTTGATATTTCACAGCAACCGACTTATTGCTTTGAAGGTCCAAAGATAAAAATACTGCTCCGTAATTTCCTTTACCAAGTTGCTTATCTATGGAAAATTTGGTATGTCCTACGTTCATCACAGTGCCTGTCTGTATTTTTGGAATAGATCTTACTTCTACATAGCCATCTGCATGAGTTTTGTTAGGAAACTTAACATATTCTAATAATGAGGCTAATATTTTTTTATTAAACGGATCGATCACTTTCGGAAATTCAATATCTGCTGGTCTGGGGATGTCACTGGTGTCTATCATGGAAATCGAGTGGGTGCACTTGAAAGCTCCACACTCCATTGAATTTTCACTATCGACATCCATCCCGTAGCCATCGGACTGAAAGTCGGACTGGCGCGAGTTAATCGACGAGATTCTACTCTCCTTTCCGACAGAATCCCTGCTGTCTTCGGATTGAACCTCAACTCTATGTTCGAAGTCCAACTGTCTTTTAGAAATGTCTTTATGTTTCTCCACAGAATGAGATATTTTAGCCGATTGAATGGGTGTCGCTGTCTGTGCTGTCATGCCGTCTTTACTATCGGTGTCAGACAGACCGGAAGATGGTGGGACTTGACCCTGTTCTGGACTCGATACATATAAATTCTTATGCATTTTCTGAGATATGCTTGGACTATTAGTAAATTTGGGTGTATTTGCGTTGTCTTTGGGTTCATTTCTGTTGGATATGAAGTTCAAAAATTGATTCGAAAATCCAATATCTGGCGACTTCTGACTTAGCTTTACATTTGGCTGATCGTGCCTGACGTTTCTTAGCACTGAACTGTTAGGACTTTTTTGTAATGCAAGATTTTTAGACTGAGCATTAGAAACGTTATTTACAAGTTTATCTTCTTCACTCTTATCTTGACTTTTCATAGACGAATCGGAAGTTTCTTGTTTAACTTGAGATTCAGAATACGTATTTTGTACCATATTAGTGTCTTGTACTACAGTGTTACGGTAATTATTTTGAGGTGGCTGAGGACTTTGGTAAATTTGAAACGGTGGATTACTAGGCATTCCATATGGCGATTGACTGCTCTCTACAGGTTTAGCGGGTTGTCGATAAGGGCTTTGAACATTATAATTTGTACCTCCCAAGTGCTGATTTGTATTGGAGTACATATTTGGGTTATTGTATTGACTTTGAGTGTTGTAACTTGGTTGTCCATATGCTTGATTAGGCGCAGTCACTTGACTGGATCTTTGTTGGTAGTACATAGAGTTGGAGTACTGAGGTTGGTGTGGAGGGCTTTGAAAAACAGCAGACTGTTGATGCTGCTGTTGCTGACTAGCGTAGACGTGCCGATCGGCCGGATTGGGGTAGTGGAACTCTTGCCGATTACCGTAGCTCGGTTGAGGACTCATCATGGCGTGCGCGGGGCTGGACACTGGGGAATGCTGGTACACCATTTGGTTGGAGTATGTGGGGCTTTGAAACCCCACGGGGACTGAAGGATTCATTTCGTGGGTGTTTTGTACACCAGGGTGTTGAGGACTGTGATAAGCGTTTTGGTTTGGACTTCCGAATCCTTGAGCCTGTGGTTGATTCATTAAATGGCTGTTAGGATATGGCTGTTGGTAATTGTAACCCTGTTGGTAGTGGGAATGCATGGATCTCTGAGGTGAATATCCGCTGTAGTTTTGCGGCACAGGTTTCTGATACTGATGGTCGTGAGTATGATAAGGCACTGAGGACGGCTGCATTGCCCCTTTGTTTTCTGCATGATCGCGTTTTGGAGGATAACTTCTAGCGAATTGCCCATTGGGAAGTCTCGATTGAGTTGAAATGGAATTTCTTTTAGGTGCAGTGTTGTGTAGGTTTGGATCGTTTTGATTATTGTACATGGAGTCGTAGTTAGTCGTGTATCCCGTAAAGTTTGTTCTCGTTGATTGTCCTGAGGAGCTAGAGCCCGATTTACTGCAAACAAGAATATAGCAACTCATAGGCGGATCAAGGCACGGACTTAAGGGATATTGCAGAAGACTCAAAGCGACGAAGTGTCAAATTTACCGAAAATAAATCCAGCACGTCAACGAACTGGTCACGAAAAATTTGCTACACAATTTTTACATTATGAAACGGAAGTGAAGTCCAGAATTAACGCCATGCGTCGCTTGGACTCTACCGCAGTGTGCTTTCTGCCTGTGACACTAGAAATGCAATAATGCGAATAAGCGAAGAGATTAACGCAAGCTTGCGCTTGAACTATCGAATATTGGTATCCCGCAAACCTGCGACGAGCGCTTCGCTTATTCCAGCAATTCTCACGAAATTGTGTTGTGACTACTTACCCAAATAGAACACGTAAATAAGTGGGTAGTTTTAAATTAGTACAAGTACAGTTTTTAATGCGCACATAATATTATATCACACGTCAAGAGGTTTTTTAAAGTACTATGTAGAAGTTTAATGCAGCTATTAGCAGATGGGATTGTCTAAAAATTATTGCTACATCAATGCATTTGAACCAGTAGCGAGAAAGTAGCAACGAATCAGAGGAGGTCACAGTGTAGCAATCCTTAACCAATCCCACAGAATGTTTAACCTTAATTAAAATCCAAGATACCAATCAGACTCAAAACAGCTGGTCTATTTGGCATAGTTGCGTTGGTCACTTAATAAAAATAAATCTACCTACTCCAATGTTAACAGGTGCGGTTTTGTGTCACTTTACACAACCTGGTTAAGCTATCAAAATTAAGTTTTTTACATTTGTGAGTGAAGCTAAGTTTCAATTAAACGTAGTTTTACTTTAATGCAAATACATGCTTTAAAAAAAACAATTTGAAACTGCAATGTTTCAACTTTCATCCCATCATATTTACAGTTTGATATCATTCCAACAGGTTATTCCTAAAATAAAGCAAAACTACGTTTGTATGAAAACTCGAGCTTACGAGAGACGCTTACAAAACCTTGCATACTTATTAGCTTTTTAAAGTATTAATTTACCGCACATGTGTAGGTATTAATGATTTTTTGGGACACTAGCTCTGGTAAATGGTCAACTACGGTAATAAAAAATGGTTTTGCAATTTTAATTGAATGCATAATTTCGAAAAGGGCATTTTTCCATTAAGTGATTGAAATATTATGTTTTCGCACCTTTTTACTTCAAACAAAAGACATAATGTAATAAAATGGCCACCAGCATCATCTATACTTATAATAAAACTGTAACTGGATGATTTCGTGTCTGTGTGTTTGTCCTTCTTTCACGTAAAAACTACCGCACAGATTTCTACAAAATTTTATACCGTGGTAGCTTATTACTCGGGTCAACATCTAGGCTACTTTTTATCCCGGATAATCAAGGAGTTCCCGAGGGACTTTAAAAACTAAATCCACGCGGACAAAGTCGCGGGCATCAGCTAGTGTTATCTAAAGCAATAATTTCAGAAAATTCACAGTTCTATTTTTATGGGATCATTTATTAGAAGAAACGGCGCTTTCAAAATAAACGACATGTGCCCTTTTCGAAATTGCTTGGTAAAATTGTCTAGTTTTCAAACGAGGTGTACAGTTTATAAAAAAAATTTGAAAAAAATAGATTTTATGTGAGCTTACCTGTTGTATTCCCTAGTAGCTTCCATTATAACAGACAGTCCCGCGCCCTGATTGTCCACAGTGGCGTGTTGTTCAATGCCCTGTCTCACGCATTCGTCCCTCTTGTTCCCCGCGTGCTCAGGCTGTTCCATCACACTCTCGTCCATAACAAACTTCGGCACAGACGCATATTTACTGGAGTGATCGATACTTGTAGGTTTCTTAAACTGGGACATATTTGGCGTGCTCGCGTCTTTTATGTTGAAATTAAATACTTGTGTGCAGGAAGGTTCGTCATAAAAAGCAGTCTTGTTAACCTGGAATATGGTAATTTAATTAGGGCCAACAAACTAAAAAAAAACGTGGGCAATCATGGGGACTGCCGGCAGAACTGAAAACACATCATACTCTATTCTTCATCTTCTTCTTTATCAACCGATAGACGTCCACTGCTGGACAAAGTTCTCCTGCATGGATAGCCACAGGCTTCGGTCTTGCACCGCCTGAATCCAGCGGCTCCCTGCGACTCCTACACGAAATTGATGAAATTCCTACACAAGATCTATATCCAGCAGTGGATGACAGGGACGAAAGGATTATTACTATATTTACTTGAGCCATTAGAAACGTGCGAACCGAGTCATAATGCTGCTGAATGCTGCACAAGTCGCTATCGATAAATTCAATACCGCTTGGAGTTCGGATGCAGGTAGCTGGGGCGACGACTATCGGCAATCCTTATTTATTGTGTTACACACAACACCAGGGCAGTTTCATGACCTGTAAGTCCTAGTGAGAGGTTCGATAATATGATTTATAACCACTGATCTCTTAATCTATAATTAACACTGGACTGGCTGTCCCTATACAAATGACAGCTTAACTATGGATCAATTTGAAGCGCCACATTTGACATACGAGTGTCTCTGGAACTAACAATAATTAATCTATGTCATATGAAATTATAGATGAATTAAAGATGTCGGTTATGAAGTCATAGAGGTTGGTGCACCATTTGCAATATTATTACTTCTAGAGACACTAGTTTAAATGCTTACAACGCCAAAATGGCGTCAATCAAAACAAAAATGGCGTCAATCAAGTAGGTCCAAAAAATAAGACAGCAGCCTCTCCAGTGTTAACTCAGTTCGCACGTTTGTAACGGCTCAAGTATATACCTACCTGCTGCGGCTGTTGTACGACGGGAGGGGCGTTGAATTTGTTGGCGTTCTCTTTGTCTTCAGGAAAACTTCTTGCAGCATCCACTTCATAATTTTTCTTGACGTTGATGGCCATCGTCATGGATCGATCTTCGTGGATATCGAATTTGGGCACCTCGAATTGTTGAACCGCTACAGGTTGCACTATAGAAGGGTCTGCTGCTACAAAAGTATTGCAATAGTATAGTGCGAGATTTATGCTGATAGGGTTAAGCAGTAATGTCTTTGTAATCAATATAATAAAGTGTTTTTTTAAACAAATAACAGTCTATAGACTTGCGGCAGACGACAACTGATGGTAAGATAGTAAAGCCTAAGGCATTTGCCAAAAAAAAATTCATCATCATCATCATGAGCAACCCATTAACGTCTCACCACTGAGCACAGGTCTCTGCTCAGAGACGACGCATAGACCACCACGCTGTCCCAATGCGAATTGGTAGACTTCACTAACACACCTTTGAGAACAGTATGGAGAACTCTCACACTCTGGCGTTTCCTCACGATGTTTTCCTTCGCCGTCGAAGCATGTGATATTAAATTGCTCAAACATACATAACTCCGAAAAGTGCGTGCGTGCCTGGGGTCGAACCTGCAACCGCCCGAACAGGAGACCGCAGTCCTAACTAGGCTATCACTGCTTCTTACCTAAATAAACCTATTCAAACTTAATTCGTCTCACAAAGTTGATTCAGCCCTGATTTGAAGAATAAATTGGTTGTCTGTACAGTCGGTTTACGGACGATAGTTTTACGTGATAACGTCATAAAGAAACATTGACGATGACTGGCGGGCGGCACAAGCCAACGCTTGGGCCGATCGTGCCTCTCTATCGGCTCAGGCGGAACGTGACACTTTTTCGTGGGTGCAGCCGGTGTTCATCGATTTTTAAGACGTTATCACGTCAAAATGGACTTAATGAAATAGTAGAACTATGCCAATCTCGAGTTTAAGACTAGATTCCACATGGAAAGATCAGATTTCAAGGTCCATACAACCAATTACATTTAAAAGTAGACGACTGTGTGGGCTACTAAATAAATATATAATTGTTGCTTCATTGTTGAAAATTGATTTTGTTTTGTCACCATAGTAAATGTATGGATGAGTTATTCAATTTATAAACATTTATAAACCTTTACCATTATCATTATCATTGAATATATTTCTCAACTCCCATCGAGCTTCTTTAGTGTTCACAGTAACGGAGTCCCCAAGAAAATTACTCATTAAACTTCTATTGAACTCTTCCATCAAATTGTTTTTGCCGTAGCCGTT
This sequence comes from Oeneis ivallda, assembly GCA_029955525.1. NCBI lineage: Eukaryota > Metazoa > Arthropoda > Insecta > Lepidoptera > Nymphalidae > Oeneis > Oeneis ivallda. The sequence goes on along the minus strand of JARPMR010000012.1, from coordinate 13,566,141 downwards.
GTCGGTATAGCTATTGGTTTGCGGTGCCATTTGATTTTCCTTGTCAACAATAACACTTCTCTCGTTATCGTCATTCTTCTTAATGCTAACTTCTTTAGAGTCTAGATTAACTAATACTTTGGGTTCGCCCGGCGAGTGCATGTTTGTAACTTTTACGTTCTGGAGGGTGGGCATTGTCAGCGGCATCAGTTGAGCCATATGGTCATGTTCGGCGTCCAAAGCGCAGTTAGCGAGTGTTTCTAAAGCACTGCACTGTGCAAGGGTCTCATTAATACTCTTATAGGTCTCCTTTATTTCAACGTTTTCTGTTTTAACCTCTTTTTGTACAATACATTTTCTAGCTCTTATCTCTTCTAAACTGAACTCTTGGTCATCAACATATACCTAAAATATTACAATTAAAATAATGAATCAAATGAGACTAGTGTTTGTGTCATCATCGTGATTTTATTATACTGTATAAATTATAATAATTATACATTTATAAAAAGCATACCTGTGTTTTATTATAACAGGGTATTTTTGTTGGGTCTGCGGGATCAGGTACACATAGAGGCACATTAAATGTCAGATCATCAAGGCAGTAAGGCAAATGATTCCCAGAAAGTTTTAATTCATCGTCTTCATCCTCATATGCTAAAAATGTAAATATTTCATAATTAATTCACCATTCATTAGCAACCCATCAACGTCTCACTACTGAGCGCAGGACTCCTTTCAGGCAAGGGTTATAGGCCATAGTCCACCACGCTAGCCTAATGCTAATTGGTGGACTTCACACACCTTTGAGAACATTATGAAGAACTCTCAGATGTGTAGTTTTCCTCATCATGTTTTCCTTCACAGTTGAAACAAGTGATATTTAATTATTAACGTACAATATTTTATTATAGAATGTATTAATTATTATATTAAACAACAGTATAATAATAATTAAAACTTCATTTTTCATCAACCAATAGACGTGCACTTGCATGGACTTCCACAGGTCTGGGTCTTGCGCTGCCTGTATCCAGCGGCTCCATGCGACTCGTCTGATGTCGTCGGCCTGCCTAGTAGGTCTGGCATCACTGCGCTTTCCGATGCGAGGTCCCCATCTCAGCACCTTGGGACCCTAATTACCACCAATTCTTCAAAGTATGTAATTAGAAACCATGTCACACAAATTCTAAAAAACCAAAATTTCCCAGCTGTGTCTACCATCACTTCTGTGTGTTCAGTGCTTAAATCAAAAACTTAGCATTTTACTTACGCGTAAAAGGTAAAGGCTGATGTGGTACAACATTAGAATGAACCATCTTAGTCTTTGGATTTGTCCATATACCAACTTCCTTCTGATTTTCAATGTTACTGCAGGCTTGCACCAACGATGATGGACCTGGATCTTCTGATACTTGAACTATTCCTCTTGAAGTAGAAGGGGCATCCTAGGAGCATAAAATGTCAGTAGGTAAATCATTGTATTCTCTGCATTTACTTGTGCTAGTTATTTATTTTATTTATATTTATTAATTAAGACATCTAAGTCTATATAGTATAGAGCACCATCAATGTTTGAACCTATTTATGATGCCTATGAACTCATACCAATCATTGATTTTGCAAGTTTTCATCCAAAATAACTTTTGACTTGCTGTGTGGCAATGAGATTCTCTAAAAATAATTGCTGAAGATATAACTATAGGCTCAGGATCACTCAGCAGGCTTTGGAGAGAGCCATGTTCGGAGTATGCGTGCGAGTTCAAATCAGAAATAAGTAGACCCACAGGAGAACCAAAGTCCACTGACATAGATATAACAGCGAGTCACGAAACTGAAGTGGAAATGGGCAGTGCACATAGTTCAGAGCTGATAGTCATTGGGGTCCCAAGGTGCTGGAGTGGTGACCCTGCAATGGGAAGCGCAGTATTGGTCGACCCCCCACTAGGTGCACCGACGATATCAAGTCGCAGGGAGCTGCTGGATTCAGGCGGCGCAAGACGATATCCAGTCGCTATTGGTTAAAATGCATTGTTTCAGAAAGAACGCGATAATTTCAGCCAATCACTACAATTGAGACTGTAACGATGATTGATGCAGCTTTTAGCAGCTGAACTAGCAGCAGAACTATCAGTTCGACTCTCCAAAAGAGTTAAGAAATAGTAAGAGTGGGTTTTCCCTTTTTTGTTTTACAAAAATATACTTATCACTTAGCGAATTTGTCATTTTTCTAAGGACAAAAACTATCCTATTTTAAAATATTGGATAGAAGCAGGCGTTACTTTGCGGAACTTCATTATTAGCAAGAAAAAGTTTGAATTATTTTGCTATAATCCTCCAACAGAAAAAATCTGTATGGTCAAACATGCAGTAACAAGCTAAGCAGCAGTACTGCAGTACCTACAGCAGTATTGTCTACTAGACATTACAGTATTGTAAAGTAGACATCTCCTGAGGATGCTCGGGTGTCGGGGCGAAACGTGCGTCGAGATTAGTGTAAGTCTTGTGTGGTGGTTGGTGCATGTGAGTGGCATTGCTTGCTTGGGAACTTTGCTTTCTTGCTTAGGGAAGGTGAGCGGTGCTTAGCTTGATACTGCATGTTTGACCATACAGATTTTTTCTGTTGGCGGATTATAGCAAAATAATTCTAACTTTTCCTTGCTAAGAAGTTTCCTGTCAGCCTGTTAATCTCTAGATGTACATGTATGTACTACATCCATGCAAAAAAAAAGTCATTTGGTGCTCTGTTGTTGAGTAATTAATTGACAAACAAACCCATTTTGGTTTTTATAATATTAGTATTATTCATGCATTATGTAATGTGAACTTCTTAGTTGCAATGTATTTATGAAAATATGAATCAACCATGACTGAATTAATTTAATTTCCAGTCAACTTATCCTCCATATCCTGCATATTGCAAGGTCTACTCACCTCATAAATGTTTACCATGACATTAGAATTAGGAACCCTATTGTCAACAGCTTGCTGTCTCACAACACCAGGCACTACATTTTTGATGCTGTCACCAACTCTATGTACTGGCGCATTGGCTATGTTACGCCTTTTAAAAGATTTTAAGGATGTTAAAGCCTTTCTGGTCTCTGCCAAAGCTGAGGCTGCCTTCCTTTTGGTTGGTGAATCATCATGTAGCATCCTTTGAGCAAAAAACAGCTGGAAGTTCCTGAAAAGTTGCTATATTTTAACAATTTCATCTAAACTGAAAAAACAATTCATAACCTTAAAAACAGTGATTGACAAAATCCAATAATTAACTACAATAATAACACATATTTTTAAAAATAAAATGAACGCCTTTTACCTACCAATAAAACGCTTATTAATTTACTTACCTTATTCGAAGCTTAAATAATTGAGATATAGGCGCACTGTTTCCCGCCTTTAAACATCTCTCACTATTTCTCTCTATCATATTGCCGTATTTTTCCAACCCCACCACCGGGTAGTGGAGCCAGTGTGTGAGCAGTTGAAAATCACCAGGCAGACTGACCAAGGTCATCAGCACACTGAACCAGGTGCGGATGACCATCCAGGAGCAGCGAGATCCAATCCCGTTGATCCTGGACTGTATAACGGAGATCTGCACGGCCTATGTCTGAGACCGTTTACTTGGACATGACTGCTTCCTCGCCGCTGGCTGACGGGCGCTCACCGGTACACTACCAGTGGGCTCGACCTCGCTAAGCGGCGGGCGAAGCCCATCACAAATCTACTACGCTGGCGCAGTCCGCGGATCGCCCACGATTTACTCCGCAGGCTTGATCGCACTGCAGCAGTATTCCACTGGACTTGACACACCACGGACCAGCCGGTCCCACCCAGCACCCCGCCTGTCGTTGCAGGCGGCGTCGCTACCACCGAAAGGGGCCATCGCCCTGAGCGGTTACCCCGAGGCTCGTGAGGGCCTACGGTGATGAAACCCGGACCAGGCAGTTAAAGTTAAGCTTCGAATAAGGTAAGTAAATTAATAAGCGTTTTATTGGTAGGTAAAACACGTTAATTAATTTGACTGTACCGTTGTTCGAAGCTTAAATAATTGAGACGTGTTTTTTATCGCCTGGTGGTGGTGGTAATATAAGCCAATGTGACGTGATAATCATAATTGCTAGAGAAGAGAAACGAACAACGAAAATTAATTTTGAATAGTACATTCATTCAAAATATGATTTTGAATACTTGTACAACTTTTTTCAGTTGTTTTGTTCCTGACGGAGCGTCGCGTAACAAGAGCTGGGTGTAATATAATTACACACAGAAATTAGGAGGCACATATTTAAAAAGGATATTATTTGTGTTATATAAGCTACCACACCACATAATCCATCAAATGATTTCAATGCATTTGAGAAATAATTTCGACAAATATAAAAACAATTATACACTGGATTAAATAATGCGTTACAGAGGGTGTATGGGAACGCCAACTATCACTTACAAGTAATACCGGTCCAAAGTGGTTGGTCGGTCTTCCAAAGGGTAATACCGGTCCAAGTTTCCAAAGAAAATGCAGACCGAAATCTCCCTTGAGTTGCAGATACAGCAGCATCCTTAAGCAAGGATCTCATCATCCCAAAGAAAAAATATGTATTGACAGAGCTGCCTTCGGTTAATTTCTTGCAGTTACAAACAAACTAGATAGAACATTTGAACTACGTTCCTGCAGTCTAAAGAGTAACCAACTGGTAAACTGAAAAACCATATCAATCATTGCTACACTCTCAATTGATTGTTGGTGAATGCCATAAGAATTTATGGTATTTTTACTGCAAAACTGCATAGCCAATAGCGAGTGTCAGTGTGTGAAGTGAACCAATTTTAGACCTTCCCGTGGAAGGCAATAATAAATAATAGGTTCTAGTAATCCAATAGTCCGGATTAAGATTTGCAGTTTAATTTCAAACCATATTGATTCAGTCAGTTTGTGAACCGAGGATTGGTAATTTTCAGCCAGCACATGGTACTCAAAGCACCTTAATTAATTATAAATATTAAATTATCCGCCCAGTAACTGTAAAAGAGTCGCCGTGTCTTTGAATGTGGAAGACATTTACATCATGCCTATTTTCCATGTTGAAAGCCTCTCTTTGGTCAGCTTATTTAAGACTATGGATACTAGGACTTGTTAAACCAAAAGACTAGAGCTGTTGGTCGAAATTTATCAGAGCTACAAGGAGTTACTATCAATTGTCAAATGTCTGACATAAAACAAGCAACCAAAAAGCCTGTTCTGTTCACTGCTCACACACTGGCGAGCGCTCGCCCCTCTACCCGGTGGTAGGGTTGGAAAGGGACGGCAATATGTTAGAGAGAGAGAGAGAGAGAGAAATGTTTAAAGGCGGGAAACAGTGCACCTATCTCAATTATTTAAGCTTCAAATAACGGTACAGTCAAATTAATATCAAATATGTTTTTATATTATTTCAACTGAATCTGTTTGTTTGATATAAAATATTATATCAAACAGATTGAAACCTAGCTTGTTATTTTTATTTAATAATATTATTTTTATTTTTATAACAAAAGGAAATTACTATTAGTTAATCCTAAATGGTAAATAATGGATTTTATTTAGTTCTTTGCACAACCCTAACTTTCAGATTATCCAATAGCAACTTGATAAGCAGAAAACGCTCCCAAAAACTCTGAAACTCTATAGCTATAAAAAAATCAAATTTTAAATAGGAGTTATCAATGCCTTTTGTTATTCCAAACATAGTCTCTAAAAACTGTATGATGATATTGTCATGATGGCAACATTATAAAAGACTTTCTTAATGACAAGGTTGCTTGGAAGCATTCAGCTTTGCTTCAGCTGTCCATGAGATAGATAATAACATTTTGTAACATTTTTGCTTTGAAAAGAGCAACTGCTGAGTTTCTTGCTGGCTCTTCTCAGCAGAATCAGCTTTCTTAACCAGTGGTAGTTTCTTGACTTGTCATAGAGCCACAAGTAGGCCTACATGAAATAAATAATAAGGCCTCAATAGCCCAACGGTTAAAGGTGCGGACTGATAACTGAGAGGTTGCAGGTTTGAATCCCACCCATTGCACTATTGTCGTACCCACTCCTGGCACAAGCTTTCCGCTTATTTGGAGGGGAGAGGAGAATATCTAAAAAAAAATTTTTGAAATTTGAAAGAAAAAAATATTCATTTGTACATAGCAAAATAAGGAGTTCTTTTTAGTGATCATCTGCAAAAAAGGATAGTATTTTAAGACGGATTGTGTACAGTTGAGCATCAATTAGCACCAATTTGCTACTTAGAAACTGCAAATGCCTTCAGCTAAAGTTTATTTATTTATTTCATATGATACACCATCAATACACTGTATAAGCATTAAAAATATTACATTGCGATAAGTTTTCTAGTCCTAGTACAGTTACCATTACAGGTGTACACAGCATTAAAAAATTTGTCCGGTTAACAAGTAGCGCAAATATGCGGTCAGTACCTTTACAGTTACAGAAACAGGGAGTTAAAAATTACTATAATAATAATACCTAATAATATTGTCAATGAGATATGTGAGTAAATTAGAACGATAACAATAATGCTATAATATTATACAGGGCTATGCATGTTGATATAATTTTTTCTTAAAACTAAATAGAGTGTCGTGGAAGATGTCGATGTCATGGTTTGTCAAATTGTTATACAAGCTAGTTATTCTATTAATAGGGGAAAATTTGCCTAAGTTAGTCTTCGAAGTTTTTGAAACGAATGTTTTTTGTAAAGGGTGTCTGGGAATGCGGCGGGGGACGTTGATGCTTATGTGCTGTAGCAGGTCAGGGGAATCCGTGATATTACGAACAATTTTGTAGAGAGTTATGAGGTCAGTCGCTTGCCTTCGTTTTTCGAGGGAGTGTATTTTAAAATGTTTTAAGCGAGCATCGTAATCGGCTCTGTAAGGACATGTTTTGTCTTTAAACGCCAGATACCGCGTAAAAGAACGTTGTATTCGCTCTATTCTGTCTATGTGTGTTCTATAGTGTGGGTGTGGGTGTGTTCTAAAGTTATGATTATGTGTGTTATGTGAGTGTCAAAGATCACTTACATATGGGCCTGCTCAAGCTCATCTAATGGTTGTGCCTTCGCCTCCAGTCCCAACATATACACTTGATTTGTTCTTTTATAGTCTTCAGCCTCCTCGCAGTAGCAGGCCCAAGCGCGGTAAAACTCTGCACATTTAACACCAATCCCAGTATTGTATAACCTTTGATATATTTCAAGTTGATTTGAAAGACAGTCAATCTGAAACATTTGAAAGGGATAGCAAAATACTTTTCGCTATTATTAAGTTCTTATAAACTGTGCTATAGTAAATAAACTGATCTCTTGTCATTGTATTTCAAAAGCATCGCTTGTGTTATCCTTCCTTTGCAAACAAATATTGTTAAATAATAGAAGTATCTCTCTTACTTTACTGGTTATGTAACAACTGGGTTAGATCTATCTGGATTTCTTATTTAACAGTATTTCCTTACAAACTTTTTCCTCCAATTCTTTGACAACTAATATTTTACTAATATCTCTGAATTTTCTTTCAAGATTATCAAACTGCTAGGAGCTGCAGATACAACACTATACAATATGAAAATATATTGCTTACAATTAATGGTTGTTAGATTTAAAAAATTGAGACCTAAGAAATGATAGCTGAAATCTCAGTAAAAAAAAAAATTATTTCAAAAACTAGAAGACCTATAACTTATAATCAACAGTTGCTGGAGTCTTCTGTTAGTGTGTGGTACACCTGTAATAGAAGACTCCGCTCTTCTATAACAATAGTTACAAAATATTTAATTTTAATAAATTTGTGGGTAATTGTGTTATAAAGAAAATTTGACTGAGACATATATTTGCTCCAAGCAAAAGAAATTCTAGTACTCTTGTTCTCAATAGCACAAATTAAACTGTAAATAACAACAAGTTAAACTGTAACTAATAAAAACAAAAGTTCTCTGTTGCTTACATATTTAATCCACAGTTTTACAAGTCTCCGGTCTTGAAAATATCTTTCATCTTTTTCAAACAACTGCAAACATTCTTTTATTAATCTATCAATGTTGCCTTCATGGCCATGTTTGGGATAGGACTGCTCCACCCACTGGATGTAATTAAACCAAGGCTCTAAAGGATCAGTACCTTGATAGTTCTTAATGGCTGATTCATGTTCCCTGCAAAGAAGGTATCTATGAACATTTCTATCAACTATAATCCAATGAGTTATTCTTATTATATTAAACTTATGTTAAATAATATGCAAATTATAGAGAAATTACTGTTTACAATGCCTTCAAAGGGCCAAATATGGTTTAGAAATTATTTTTAACAAATAAATCACCAAAGGAGTAATGTCAATATAACCGATAGATAATGAAGAAAACTATTTAAATCTCAAGGAGGGGAATACAAATTGAAGTTGGAAGCATACTTACTCTTTTTGCAATTGAAGCTGCCTCTGAGCATCAACATCAGACTGAGCTTGTAGAGCAGTTCCCAGCAGCTCGAGGTTTCTACCACCTCTCAGAGGCTGAATGTTTTCCTTACTGTTATCATCCATCTTACCACTTAATTACAATAAAAATATCAGAGCATTACAATTAAAAACAAAATAAATATCACAAATACGTGACTCTAAAACCTCAAATGGATACCATCTACTTTGCCCGTACACATTAATCAGACACTATAATAAAGTTCACTCTTTCTATAAAATAACGTTACGTTTATGAATGTATCTCTAGCAAATCATAATCTTAGGGATTCGCCGACAATTTTCTCAAAAAATTCATAACAAGTATAAACTGAAGCACAATCACAAATCCAAAATTCACCTATCCAACGAAGTGTCAAAAATACGCAGAGGAGCGATGTCTATGGTACAAATTCAAATTTTTAGAAACAGCCGTTACAGTGGAGATGGGTAACCACTGGTTTTTATAATAGAAAACAAAAATACAAAAGTTATTGTAATAACAAACATTTAAATAACTTCAAATTTAAAAATAATAATAATTCGTAAAATGTAAAGTAAAACCAAGAAGCTTAAATACCTACAACCACAGCTACAACTGAGTAAAACTTATTAGTTTCACTCAGTTGTTGGCTGTGTGGTTGGTTCCCTAAACAAGCCTAAACAAAGCACAGAAATATTCTTAATTTATTCTATCCCCATTTTATCAAAGGTCACTGTTTTAGTACTTTTCCCTGGACTCAAAAAATAGCTTAACTTAACTATCAGTCATATTCAGATTCAGACAAACTTAGTAAGAAATTATAATTAACTAGCAACGCGCCCCGGCTTCGCACGGGTAGTAGAGTATCTTACGAGTTACGCCTATGCTTTGCAAACTCCTTGGAATGTTCCGTAAGTTATATCTTGAATAGCTTATTGAACAGTACGTAGGCTTATAAAAGAAGTACCTATCGCTCGGAAGCGCTCGGCTTACATTATAACAACACATGGGGCGCGCTTGAATTTATTTTGACGCGTGATCGTTTTTATTTTGCGATAACTCCAAAGATATTCATTTAAATTATATGGTGTAAAGGATTATCATAATGTGCATGAAAATTTTATGGTAACTGACGTATTTAAGTTGATAACAATTAATACTGTATCTGTCTAAATAGATTTCCAATTACCGCATAGTCCGTGACCATTTTTTTAGAAGTTAAAATGGGTTAAGCAAAGAGTTCTATGTATAGAGCGGCAATTCGAAATAAGAACTGTGTACAGTTTCGATTGCGCGGGCTGAGGTAGAGAGGAGAGCCGGCATGGTAAATAAGGTTGCAATTCGCGCGACCGTAGTCGCAGAGGCGTGCCGCAGCCCGCACCCCGCTTCCCGCTCGCTCGCTCGTTCGTAATAAAAAAGTATTTGAATAAATCGAGAAATAATTTTTTCACCTCACTAGCTCAGCCTTTGCTGCCCAAAACTAGTGAGCAAAAGTCGTTATTGCTCACTCAGTGACAAAAAGTGTTTTGTGCTTAGAACGCTTTGGATTGTCATTTAGTTTGGTTTGGGTTCCGAAATACACTGGACCCCTGTAAGGTGTGACGTCAATCCAATAATACTGTGAAGTCGTTCATTTTTAGTTCATACATTTCCCTAGGGTACTGCGGCAGTGTTCCGGCAGTCTATAACGGAACGTTTCACCACTGCGAGCATTGAGAAGTGCTCGGTGTATTTCCGAACATACCCTTATTCAATTCATCGCCTCAAAAAAATTATGGAAATATATCCTAAATATTATTTTCATTTCATCAAAATTTTCTAATTTATTATTTAAACGATTATTTTTTTTTTTAATATGTGTTTTTGAATTTTATAAATCTCTTAAATTGCTGTAAAACAACATGAAACGTGTGCGACACTTGTATAAATTCTAGTGTTCGTGGTCTATGTATAAATTGGTGCGGCTGTGCGCCACTGTGCTCAACATTAGTGTTGCCATTGTATAGAATAGACAATAGACATAAGACTTAATTTGGGAAAAAAACATTTTTTAATTAATCATTTGCGTAATCGTAGTTTAAATGATAATGTTGTCTTTCATAGTTCAGTTCATTTCGGGATTAGATTAGCCAATAGGAAAAATTTTAAAATAATTCAAGAGCAGGTACGTATTTAACTATATAAAAATATGGGTCTGTACACCCATATTTTTACTTTCATTAAATTAAAAATAATACATTTTACTTTATCTTACTACTTTTATATTATGACCAGTTTCTAGTTCAGCATGAGGATGTTAGGAGATGGAATACTTAAAACAATTTTTTTTTACTTTTATTACTTTTTATGATGTCAAATTGCTGGATCTTTCTCCCGAACCACACCTAGATCAAAGCTTTCCAAATTCCATTTGGCCTCTGATATCTTTCTTTTCTTTCCTGGTGTTACAATTTTTGACGAGGTTTCCTCTGCGTGTTTTCCTGCCTGAATATAAAAACGCCTGAAATAATTAAAAATGTACACATGTACCTACACATGAAATTGGTACAGATGACAATATATATTTCTTATAACAATATAATAATTAAGTGGCTAGCGTTTTGACCACTATCTGACTGTCTAACGGTTAAATTGGGTAAATACATGAAGCTGACAACACTTACCAGTCATTGCCGCCACTCTCCCATTTATGGATTTTAGTGGTTTAATTACTTCGTTTTCTCACATTCTTGAGCACAAAACTAATGTAATTTTAGAAATACTTATATTTGGTTGCAACCTGTTTCGTGTACCTTTTCAATAAATAAATAAATGAATAAAACATGGCGGGAAAACAAAAGAAAAATTGTCTATTATCTTAATAATTACGTACCATAAGTACCTACTTTAATATAATTATTATAAAAGTTTTAACAGCAAATAGGGATAATTTAACATCTTCAGAATTAAAGGAAACAATGTTTAACGCTGAATTAAACTTTCTTTCGGAAAAGTCGCGTAAAAAATACTTGAAAGCCTGTGAATTATTTAACGATTGGAGACTTGCTAAATGTGTGAGGACCTGCTCAGAAACTGTAGTTTTATCCTATTTAAATACGTAATATACATGAATGTAAAAATTCCTTAGCGTTTCAATAAATATTTTTCTTTCATCTTGTATTTTTTCGCTATTGAGGTGAAAAATTGTATATATCACACGATAGCAAAGATTTTTGTTTCTTGTGCCTTTCAATCCCTCACTACACTCAGGATTCTAAATAAGAATCATTCGCTCGCTCGGGATTCAAACTAGGCACTCGCAACAAAAAATACTTTGCTATCTTGTTGAATAAATAACTACTTTTGCGTATCTAGTGGTACGAATTACGATGTTGACATCTTTTTTTTTTCAAATTATTCACTCTAATAACTATACTTTTTATTACTTACTTGAATATAGGCATAGTTGGATTAGGGTATTTTACTCCTAGTGAGAAATAATCTAAAAATATTTAAATAAGATAGTTTAGGCAATAAGAAATCGGGAAGTGTAAGTTTCAGTTCACAAAATTATAAAGTTTTTATGGTTTATTTCAAAGTTTTCACTTTTTTTAACTATGCAACAAGCGAAACGATACCCGCCATAGGCTCAGATGGGCTGGAACCCAGAGCCGTAAAGCCAGTTAAATAAAAAGCCGGCCAAGTGCGAGTCGGACTCGCGCACCGAGGATTCCGTACTCCAAAAGTAAAAGTAAAACGATAATATTATATTAATTTGCTTATTTATCGTTAACTTTGTTTGTAGAGGTTTATTGTTAATATAAAAAAAACTATGCTACTTAGAGCGTTGATTTTGTTTTTCCTGTAAAATATACATAAATCTCTATTGACCATAATTATTTCAGATTTTTCGATTGGTAAACTTCGGAGATAAAGGGGGGGAACGGTATTTTTTCGACATTTTGGCCGATTACTCAAAAACTATTATATATAGAAATAAATAAAAAACTGTTTTAGAATGCACAAGTAAAGGCCTTTCATATGATACCCCACTCGGTATAATTATCTTACTTTGAAATTTCAAACCCCTGATTTTCCCCCTTTTTTAATTAAACTAAAATGATTTTCGCGTTGATTTTATTTTTCCTGTAAAATATACATAAACCTCTATTGACCATAATTATTTCAGATTTTTCGATTGGTAAACTTCGGAAATAAGGGGGAGGGGGGGAACGGTATTTTTTTCGACATTTTGGCCGATTAATCAAAAACTATTATATATAGAAATAAATAAAAAACTGTTTTAGAATGCACAAGTAAAGGCCTTTCATATGATACCCCACTCGGTATAGTTATCTTACTTTGAAATTTCAAACCCTCGATTTTCCCCCTTTTTTAATCAAACTGAAATAATTTTCGCGTTGATTTTATTTTTCCTGTAAAATATACATAAACTTCTATTGACCATAATTATTTCAGATTTTTCGATTGGTAAACTTCGGAGATAGGGGGGGGGGGGGGGGGGGAACGGTATTTTTTTCGACATTTTGGCCGATTAATCAAAAACTATTATATATAGAAATAAATAAAAAACTGTTTTAGAATGCACAAGTAAAGGCCTTTCATATGATACCCCACTCAGTATAGTTATTTTACTTTGAAATTTCAAACCCCCGATTTCCCCCTTTTTTAATAAGACTAAAAATAATTTTCAATTTTTCTTTATTCCAATGATGTTGGGCACTATTATACACAACTATGCCAAATTTCATGTCGATAGCTTTAATAGTTACTGAAATAATCAACTGTGACAGACGGACGGACGGACGGACGGACGGAGAAAGTCTCACCATAAGGGTTCCACTTTTACCATTTTGGTACGGAACCCTAAAAAAAATAGATACCCGCCATAATACTAAATCCCAAGGAACTAGGAATTGCGACTATTAAATCCTTCCTATCTACTTCCATGGATCTAACTGACATCTGACATGATTACTGATGCATTGAATATAATTTGTAGTTTGGGATCCCCTGTCTAAAAAATGCTTTTTATCTTTGCGTGAGACACGTGTCTTTTTTTATATAAAATATTTCTATTTTTATTTAATTTCTTTTTATTTTTCATCAACAAGCGTGTAATGGAACGATATTTTTAACTTGGAAACTATAGACGATTTTATATACTATAAGCGTAAATATAATATGTAGTTTGGGATCCCCTGTCTAAAAACTGCTTTTTATCTTTGCGTGAGACACGTGTTTTTTTTTTATATAAAATATTAATTTCTTTTTATTTTTCATCAACAAGCGTGTAATGGAACGATATTTTTAACTTGGAAACTATAGACGATTTTATATACTCTATGCGTAAAATGGAACGCAACTTGACTTGACTTTGACTTGACTGACCAGCAGGGCGATCAGCTAAAAATTATATCAATCAATAAAGGACAGCATCAATGTCAAAACATGGTTATGGTTTTGGCTTCACGTACCTATCATTGATACAGTCCCATAGGTACTAATTCTTAACATGGAACTAAATATGAATTACGACTATAAAAAACGACAGTGAATAGGCTTGACGTACGTCAATAATTATTATTAACAGTTTGCTGGAAGTGTATGAGCCGTTTTAGGGTGGAACCACACCTGTGAGGATCGTTTCGGATTTCGCCCATACAAAACTGTCAAATTCCATAGAAACGTGAACGGATCAATTCGGCTTTTCGCATCGATTCGGCTTTCGCATTTTTTGTACCTAAAAGTGCCTAAAATCCTTACAAGTGTAGCTCACGTTTCGCATGCGAAAGGATCCTTTCGCATCCTTACGGATCCGTAAGGATGCGAACGGATCCTTACGGACGCGAACGGATCCGAAAGGATCCTTACGGATCCGTAAGGATCCTTACGCGTGCGAAAGCGTCATCGCCAACTAGGGAAATGCATGAAGTGCCAAAAAGTATCGATATATCGATGAAATTAGTTTTTATCTCAAGTATGTATGCAAACACAGGTACCACTTTTCCGCCATGTTGAAATTCTTTGTTATTGGACCGATTTCGTTCAAAATCGATATTTGGGCTTCCCTGGGCTCAAATAAGAGGAAATGATTTGCAAAATTATAAAAAGTCGCCGCCATATTGAAATTCTTTGTTATTGGACCGATTTCGTTCAAAATCGATATTTAGGCTTCCCTTGGGTCAAGAAAGAGGAAATAGATGCCAAAATTTTAAAAAGTGACCGCCATATTGAAATTCTTTGTTATTGGACCGATTTCCTTCAAAATCGATATTTAGGCTTCCCTTGGGTCAAGAAAGAGGAAATAGATGCCAAAATTATAAAAAGTCGCCGCCATATTGAAATTCTTTGTTATTGGACCGATTTCGTTCAAAATCGATATTTAGGCTTCCCTTGGGTCAAGAAAGAGGAAATAGATGCCAAAATTTTAAAAAGTGACCGCCATATTGAAATTCTTTGTTATTGGACCGATTTCGTTCAAAATCGATATTTGGGCTTCCCTGGGCTCAAATAAGAGAAAATGATTGGCAAAATTATAAAAAGTCGCCGCCATATTGAAATTCTTTGTTATTGGACCGATTTCGTTCAAATTCGATATTTAGGCTTCCCTTGGGTCAAGAAAGAGGAAATAGATGGCAAAATTTTAAAAAGTGGCCGCCATATTGAAATTCTTTGTTATTCGACCGATTTCGTTCAAAATCGATATTTAGGCTTCCCTTGGGTCAAGAAAGAGGAAATAGATGCCAAAATTTTAAAAAGTGACCGCCATATTGAAATTCTTTGTTATTGGACCGATTTCGTTCAAAATCGATATTTGGGCTTCCCTGGGCTCAAATAAGAGAAAATGATTGGCAAAATTATAAAAAGTCGCCGCCATATTGAAATTCTTTGTTATTGGACCGATTTCGTTCAAATTCGATATTTAGGCTTCCCTTGGGTCAAGAAAGAGGAAATAGATGGCAAAATTTTAAAAAGTGGCCGCCATATTGAAATTCTTTGTTATTCGACCGATTTCGTTCAAAATCGATATTTAGGCTTCCCTTGGGTCAAGAAAGAGGAAATAGATGGCAAAATTTTAAAAAGTGACCGCCATATTGAAATTCTTTGTTATTGGACCGATTTCGTTCAAAATCGATATTTGGGCTTCCCTGGGGTCAAATAAGAGGAAATGATTGGCAACATTATAAAAAGTGACGGCCATATTGAAATTCTTTGTTATTGGACCGATTTCGTTCAAAATCGATATTTGGGCTTCCCTGGGCTCAAATAAGAGGAAATGATTTGCAAAATTATAAAAAGTCGCCGCCATATTGAAATTCTTTGTTATTGGACCGATTTCGTTCAAAATCGATATTTAGGCTTCCCTTGGGTCAAGAAAGAGGAAATAGATGCCAAAATTTTAAAAAGTGACCGCCATATTGAAATTCTTTGTTATTGGACCGATTTCCTTCAAAATCGATATTTGGGCTTCCCTGGGGTCAAATAAGAGGAAATGATTGGCAACATTATAAAAAGTGACCGCCATATTGAAATTCTTTGTTATTGGACCGATTTCGTTCAAAATCGATATTTGGGCTTCCCTGGGCTCAAATAAGAGGAAATGATTTGCAAAATTATAAAAAGTCGCCGCCATATTGAAATTCTTTGTTATTGGACCGATTTCGTTCAAAATCGATATTTGGGCTTCCCTGGGGTCAAATAAGAGGAAATGATTGGCAACATTATAAAAAGTGACCGCCATATTTAAATTCTTTGTTATTGGACCGATTTCGTTCAAAATCGATATTTGGGCTTCCCTGGGCTCAAATAAGAGGAAATGATTTGCAAAATTATAAAAAGTGACCGCCATATTGAAATTCTTTTTTATTGGAAAGATTTCGTTCAAAATCGATGTTTGGGCTTCCTTGGGGTCAAATAAGAGGAAATGATTGGCAAAATTATAAAAAGTGACCGCCATATTGAAATTCTTTGTTATTGGACCGATTTCGTTCAAAATCGATATTTAGGCTTCCCTTGGGTCAAGAAAGAGGAAATAGATGCCAAAATTTTAAAAAGTGACCGCCATATTGAAATTCTTTGTTATTGGACCGATTTCGTTCAAAATCGATATTTGGGCTTCCCTGGGGCCAAATAAGAGGAAATGATTGGCAAAATTATTAAAAGTGACCGCCACATTGAAATTCTTTTTTATTGGACCGATTTCGTTCAAAATAGATATTTGGGCTTCCCTGGGGTCAAATAAGAGAAAATGATTGGCAAAATTATAAAAAGTCGCCGCCATATTGAAATTCTTTGTTATTGGACCGATTTCGTTCAAAATCGATATTTAGGCTTCCCTTGGGTCAAGAAAGAGGAAATAGATGCCAAAATTTTAAAAAGTGACCGCCATATTGAAATTCTTTGTTATTGGACCGATTTCCTTCAAAATCGATATTTGGGCTTCCCTGGGGTCAAATAAGAGGAAATGATTGGCAACATTATAAAAAGTGACCGCCATATTGAAATTCTTTGTTATTGGACCGATTTCGTTCAAAATCGATATTTGGGCTTCCCTGGGCTCAAATAAGAGGAAATGATTTGCAAAATTATAAAAAGTCGCCGCCATATTGAAATTCTTTGTTATTGGACCGATTTCGTTCAAAATCGATATTTGGGCTTCCCTGGGGTCAAATAAGAGGAAATGATTGGCAATATTATAAAAAGTGACCGCCATATTGAAATTCTTTGTTATTGGACCGATTTCGTTCAAAATCGATATTTGGGCTTCCCTGGGGTCAAATAGGAGGAAATGATTGGCAAAATTATAAAAAGTGACCGCCATATTGAAATTCTTTGTTATTGGACCGATTTCGTTCAAAATCGATATTTGGGCTTCCCTGGGCTCAAATAAGAGAAAATGATTGGCAAAATTATAAAAAGTCGCCGCCATATTGAAATTCTTTGTTATTGGACCGATTTCGTTCAAATTCGATATTTAGGCTTCCCTTGGGTCAAGAAAGAGGAAATAGATGGCAAAATTTTAAAAAGTGGCCGCCATATTGAAATTCTTTGTTATTCGACCGATTTCGTTCAAAATCGATATTTAGGCTTCCCTTGGGTCAAGAAAGAGGAAATAGATGCCAAAATTTTAAAAAGTGACCGCCATATTGAAATTCTTTGTTATTGGACCGATTTCGTTCAAAATCGATATTTGGGCTTCCCTGGGCTCAAATAAGAGAAAATGATTGGCAAAATTATAAAAAGTCGCCGCCATATTGAAATTCTTTGTTATTGGACCGATTTCGTTCAAATTCGATATTTAGGCTTCCCTTGGGTCAAGAAAGAGGAAATAGATGGCAAAATTTTAAAAAGTGGCCGCCATATTGAAATTCTTTGTTATTCGACCGATTTCGTTCAAAATCGATATTTAGGCTTCCCTTGGGTCAAGAAAGAGGAAATAGATGGCAAAATTTTAAAAAGTGACCGCCATATTGAAATTCTTTGTTATTGGACCGATTTCGTTCAAAATCGATATTTGGGCTTCCCTGGGGTCAAATAAGAGGAAATGATTGGCAACATTATAAAAAGTGACGGCCATATTGAAATTCTTTGTTATTGGACCGATTTCGTTCAAAATCGATATTTGGGCTTCCCTGGGCTCAAATAAGAGGAAATGATTTGCAAAATTATAAAAAGTCGCCGCCATATTGAAATTCTTTGTTATTGGACCGATTTCGTTCAAAATCGATATTTAGGCTTCCCTTGGGTCAAGAAAGAGGAAATAGATGCCAAAATTTTAAAAAGTGACCGCCATATTGAAATTCTTTGTTATTGGACCGATTTCCTTCAAAATCGATATTTGGGCTTCCCTGGGGTCAAATAAGAGGAAATGATTGGCAACATTATAAAAAGTGACCGCCATATTGAAATTCTTTGTTATTGGACCGATTTCGTTCAAAATCGATATTTGGGCTTCCCTGGGCTCAAATAAGAGGAAATGATTTGCAAAATTATAAAAAGTCGCCGCCATATTGAAATTCTTTGTTATTGGACCGATTTCGTTCAAAATCGATATTTGGGCTTCCCTGGGGTCAAATAAGAGGAAATGATTGGCAACATTATAAAAAGTGACCGCCATATTGAAATTCTTTGTTATTGGACCGATTTCGTTCAAAATCGATATTTGGGCTTCCCTGGGCTCAAATAAGAGGAAATGATTTGCAAAATTATAAAAAGTGACCGCCATATTGAAATTCTTTTTTATTGGAAAGATTTCGTTCAAAATCGATGTTTGGGCTTCCTTGGGGTCAAATAAGAGGAAATGATTGGCAAAATTATAAAAAGTGACCGCCATATTGAAATTCTTTGTTATTGGACCGATTTCGTTCAAAATCGATATTTAGGCTTCCCTTGGGTCAAGAAAGAGGAAATAGATGCCAAAATTTTAAAAAGTGACCGCCATATTGAAATTCTTTGTTATTGGACCGATTTCGTTCAAAATCGATATTTGGGCTTCCCTGGGGCCAAATAAGAGGAAATGATTGGCAAAATTATTAAAAGTGACCGCCACATTGAAATTCTTTTTTATTGGACCGATTTCGTTCAAAATAGATATTTGGGCTTCCCTGGGGTCAAATAAGAGAAAATGATTGGCAAAATTATAAAAAGTCGCCGCCATATTGAAATTCTTTGTTATTGGACCGATTTCGTTCAAAATCGATATTTAGGCTTCCCTTGGGTCAAGAAAGAGGAAATAGATGCCAAAATTTTAAAAAGTGACCGCCATATTGAAATTCTTTGTTATTGGACCGATTTCCTTCAAAATCGATATTTGGGCTTCCCTGGGGTCAAATAAGAGGAAATGATTGGCAACATTATAAAAAGTGACCGCCATATTGAAATTCTTTGTTATTGGACCGATTTCGTTCCAAATCGATATTTGGGCTTCCCTGGGCTCAAATAAGAGGAAATGATTTGCAAAATTATAAAAAGTCGCCGCCATATTGAAATTCTTTGTTATTGGACCGATTTCGTTCAAAATCGATATTTGGGCTTCCCTGGGGTCAAATAAGAGGAAATGATTGGCAACATTATAAAAAGTGACCGCCATATTGAAATTCTTTGTTATTGGACCGATTTCGTTCAAAATCGATATTTGGGCTTCCCTGGGCTCAAATAAGAGGAAATGATTTGCAAAATTATAAAAAGTGACCGCCATATTGAAATTCTTTTTTATTGGAAAGATTTCGTTCAAAATCGATGTTTGGGCTTCCTTGGGGTCAAATAAGAGGAAATGATTGGCAAAATTATAAAAAGTGACCGCCATATTGAAATTCTTTGTTATTGGACCGATTTCGTTCAAAATCGATATTTAGGCTTCCCTTGGGTCAAGAAAGAGGAAATAGATGCCAAAATTTTAAAAAGTGACCGCCATATTGAAATTCTTTGTTATTGGACCGATTTCGTTCAAAATCGATATTTGGGCTTCCCTGGGGCCAAATAAGAGGAAATGATTGGCAAAATTATTAAAAGTGACCGCCACATTGAAATTCTTTTTTATTGGACCGATTTCGTTCAAAATCGATATTTGGGCTTCCCTGGGGTCAAATAAGAGAAAATGATTGGCAAAATTATAAAAAGTCGCCGCCATATTGAAATTCTTTGTTATTGGACCGATTTCGTTCAAAATCGATATTTAGGCTTCCCTTGGGTCAAGAAAGAGGAAATAGATGCCAAAATTTTAAAAAGTGACCGCCATATTGAAATTCTTTGTTATTGGACCGATTTATCATCTATTACAAGATGATCTCAACTCTATTGTAGACTGGTGTGCTAAAAATAGAATGACTCTTAACGTTTCCAAATGCGCGCACATAAAATTCACCCGTAAAAAGAACATACTAGGAACTGGCTACTTTATTCACAACCATCAGCTTGAGGAGGTTTCAGTCATCAGGGATCTCGGTATTATGATCGATAGTAAGCTTACATTCAAGGAACACATCAACCAAATAGTCTCCCGAGCGTGGAAGCTACTGGGTTTCATTAAACGTAACACGAGTGACTTTATGAGAACCGACTGCATTATAAAAATATTTAATGCACTAGTGCGTAGTATCCTGGAATACGCAGTCCCGGCATGGAACCCGCACTACAAAATCCACACTTCAAGAATAGAGCGAGTTCAACGCTCCTTCACGAGGTACCTAGCCTTCAAAGACAACTCTTGTCCTTAAGAAGCTGACTATGACACACGCTTGAAACATTTTAAAATCCAATCCCTGGAAAAACGCAGGTTGGTGACTGACCTCATAACACTTTATAAAATAGTCCACAGCACCTTGGATTCCCCTGACCTGTTGTACCACGTCAGCATTCATGTCCCTCGACGACCC
The DNA here is from genome assembly GCA_029955525.1 of Oeneis ivallda. NCBI lineage: Eukaryota > Metazoa > Arthropoda > Insecta > Lepidoptera > Nymphalidae > Oeneis > Oeneis ivallda. Next base: position 13,545,303 of record JARPMR010000012.1, on the reverse strand, counting down.
TCTAGACATCCTATCAAAAACATCTTCCAGCCCCACTTCTCTAAATCTAACCTAGGCAAATTCGCCCCAATAAATCGAATTATTAATGCATACAATAACTCGACGTGCCCTGACATTGACATATTCCATGATAGTTTGTTTAGCTTTAAGAAAAAATTGTACATATCAGCATGAATAATTTATGTTAATATCATCTAATTCAAATTAATAATATCTATTCCTTAGCTTTGACATTGTAAATATTTAATAACTGTATCTTGCTAGCTATGACAGTGTTAATATTTATTGATTATTTAAAATTTTGATCGGTTTGTAATTGTAAATTGTAAATATTTAATAACTGTATCTTACTAGCTATGACATTGTTAATATTTATTAATTATTTAAAATTTTGATCGGAGTTACCCTGGCAATGTTGAATATGCCTATAATTGGTAATTTGTAACAGCATTAGAATTTATTAAGCACATTGTATTATTTAAAGTGTATATTGCAATTTATCGCTGGCATATCTATTAAATAAATAAATAAATAAATAGATTTCGTTCAAAATCGATATTTGGGCTTCCCTGGGGTCAAATAAGAGGAAATGATTGGCAAAATTATAAAAAGTGACCGCCATATTGAAATTCTTTGTTATTGGACCGATTTCGTTCAAAATCGATATTTGGGCTTCCCTGGGGTCAAATAAGAGGAAATGATTGGCAAAATTATAAAAAGTGACCGCCATATTGAAATTCTTTGTTATTGCACCGATTTCGTTCAAAATCGATATTTGGGCTTCCCTGGGGTCAAATAAGAGGAAATGATTGGCAAAATTATAAAAAGTGACCGCCATATTGAAATTCTTTGTTATTGGACCGATTTCGTTCAAAATCGATATTTAGGCTTCCCTTGGGTCAAGAAAGAGGAAATAGATGCCAATATTTTAAAAAGTGACCGCCATATTGAAATTCTTTGTTATTGGACAGATTTCGTTCAAAATCAATATTTAGGCTTCTCTGGGTTCAAAGTTGTTCGTGGTTTAGATTTTTAGTTCGCGTACGTCGATGATATTTTAGTTTCTTCAAAAGATAGCGAACAGCATGCAAAACATTTACGTATTCTTTTCAAACGTTTTTGAAGGATACGGTATAGTTAATAACGAGAAGAATGGTATTTTAATGTTCCAGAGGTTCGTTTCCTTGGATACAAAATAAGCGCTCCCGGGATTGGCTCTCCTGCTGACCGCATTAAGAGTTTACAGGATTTTCCTCTACCTAAAACAGTACAGGGATTTAGAAGATATGATTAATTTTTATCGAAAATTTCTCCCTAGCATAGCGCGACTTCAAGCAACATTAATAGATGCTTTATCAAAACTTCAAGATAAAAGTGCTAAACCTTTTACTGGGACTCCCGATTTAGAGCGTATCCTACTTCCTACTAATATTATAAAGGCGAAAGTTTGTATGTATGTTTGTTCCTCTTTAACGCAAAAACTACTGGATGGATTTGGCTGAAATTTGGAATGGAGATAGATTATACCCTGGATAAACATATAGGCTACAAATTATTCCGGAAAAATCCAAGGTTCCCGCGGGATTTTGGAAAACCACTGATAGATGGCGCTGATTGTACTTAAATCACGCTTACATTATCCGCAGTATCGAGAATAAGTAAAAAATTCCAATTCAACAATCAAGTAGGATAACCACAGTTATTGAAGTTTTTCATTAGCAATAGAAAATTTCTTAGGGATTGGGGATTAGGGATGGATTACATCATGTGTAGATGTGTTATGGCAAATATTTCCTCTTTCTTGACCACAGGAAGCCGAAATATCGATTTTGAATATCGATTTTGAATTTCAATATGGCGGTGACTTTTTAAAATTTTGGCATCTATTTTCTCTTTCTTGTCTCAAGGGAAGCCTAAATATCGATTTTGAACGAAATCGGTCCAATAACAAAGAATTTCAATATGGCGGTCACTTTTTATAATTTTGCCAATCATTTCCTCTTATTTGACCCCAAGGAAGCCCAAACATCGATTTTGAACGAAATCTTTCCAATAAAAAAGAATTTCAATATGGCGGTCACTTTTTATAATTTTGCAAATCATTTCCTCTTATTTGAGCCCAGGGAAGCCCAAATATCGATTTTGAACGAAATCGGTCCAATAACAAAGAATTTAAATATGGCGGTCACTTTTTATAATTTTGCAAATCATTTCCTCTTATTTGAGCCCAGGGAAGCCCAAATATCGATTTTGAACGAAATCGGTCCAATAACAAAGAATTTCAATATGGCGGTCACTTTTTATAATGTTGCCAATCATTTCCTCTTATTTGACCCCAGGGAAGCCCAAATATCGATTTTGAACGAAATCGGTCCAATAACAAAGAATTTCAATATGGCGGCGACTTTTTATAATTTTGCAAATCATTTCCTCTTATTTGAGCCCAGGGAAGCCCAAATATCGATTTTGAACGAAATCGGTCCAATAACAAAGAATTTCAATATGGCGGTCACTTTTTATAATGTTGCCAATCATTTCCTCTTATTTGACCCCAGGGAAGCCCAAATATCGATTTTGAACGAAATCGGTCCAATAACAAAGAATTTCAATATGGCGGTCACTTTTTAAAATTTTGGCATCTATTTCCTCTTTCTTGACCCAAGGGAAGCCTAAATATCGATTTTGAACGAAATCGGTCCAATAACAAAGAATTTCAATATGGCGGCGACTTTTTATAATTTTGCAAATCATTTCCTCTTATTTGAGCCCAGGGAAGCCCAAATATCGATTTTGAACGAAATCGGTCCAATAACAAAGAATTTCAATATGGCGGTCACTTTTTATAATGTTGCCAATCATTTCCTCTTATTTGACCCCAGGGAAGCCCAAATATCGATTTTGAACGAAATCGGTCCAATAACAAAGAATTTCAATATGGCGGTCACTTTTTATAATGTTGCCAATCATTTCCTCTTATTTGACCCCAGGGAAGCCCAAATATCGATTTTGAAGGAAATCGGTCCAATAACAAAGAATTTCAATATGGCGGTCACTTTTTAAAATTTTGGCATCTATTTCCTCTTTCTTGACCCAAGGGAAGCCTAAATATCGATTTTGAACGAAATCGGTCCAATAACAAAGAATTTCAATATGGCGGCGACTTTTTATAATTTTGCAAATCATTTCCTCTTATTTGAGCCCAGGGAAGCCCAAATATCGATTTTGAACGAAATCGGTCCAATAACAAAGAATTTCAATATGGCGGTCACTTTTTATAATGTTGCCAATCATTTCCTCTTATTTGACCCCAGGGAAGCCCAAATATCGATTTTGAACGAAATCGGTCCAATAACAAAGAATTTCAATATGGCGGTCACTTTTTAAAATTTTGCCATCTATTTCCTCTTTCTTGACCCAAGGGAAGCCTAAATATCGATTTTGAACGAAATCGGTCGAATAACAAAGAATTTCAATATGGCGGCCACTTTTTAAAATTTTGCCATCTATTTCCTCTTTCTTGACCCAAGGGAAGCCTAAATATCGAATTTGAACGAAATCGGTCCAATAACAAAGAATTTCAATATGGCGGCGACTTTTTATAATTTTGCCAATCATTTTCTCTTATTTGAGCCCAGGGAAGCCCAAATATCGATTTTGAACGAAATCGGTCCAATAACAAAGAATTTCAATATGGCGGTCACTTTTTAAAATTTTGCAAATCATTTCCTCTTATTTGACCCCAGGGAAGCCCAAATATCGATTTTGAACGAAATCGGTCCAATAACAAAGAATTTCAATATGGCGGTCACTTTTTAAAATTTTGGCATCTATTTCCTCTTTCTTGACCCAAGGGAAGCCTAAATATCGATTTTGAACGAAATCGGTCGAATAACAAAGAATTTCAATATGGCGGCCACTTTTTAAAATTTTGCCATCTATTTCCTCTTTCTTGACCCAAGGGAAGCCTAAATATCGAATTTGAACGAAATCGGTCCAATAACAAAGAATTTCAATATGGCGGCGACTTTTTATAATTTTGCCAATCATTTTCTCTTATTTGAGCCCAGGGAAGCCCAAATATCGATTTTGAACGAAATCGGTCCAATAACAAAGAATTTCAATATGGCGGTCACTTTTTAAAATTTTGCAAATCATTTCCTCTTATTTGACCCCAGGGAAGCCCAAATATCGATTTTGAACGAAATCGGTCCAATAACAAAGAATTTCAATATGGCGGTCACTTTTTAAAATTTTGGCATCTATTTCCTCTTTCTTGACCCAAGGGAAGCCTAAATATCGATTTTGAACGAAATCGGTCGAATAACAAAGAATTTCAATATGGCGGCCACTTTTTAAAATTTTGCCATCTATTTCCTCTTTCTTGACCCAAGGGAAGCCTAAATATCGATTTTGAACAAAATCGGTCCAATAACAAAGAATTTCAATATGGCGGCGACTTTTTATAATTTTGCCAATCATTTTCTCTTATTTGACCCCAGGGAAGCCCAAATATCGATTTTGAACTAAATCGGTCCAATAAAAAAGAATTTCAATGTGGCGGTCACTTTTAATAATTTTGCCAATCATTTCCTCTTATTTGGCCCCAGGGAAGCCCAAATATCGATTTTGAACGAAATCGGTCCAATAACAAAGAATTTCAATATGGCGGTCACTTTTTAAAATTTTGGCATCTATTTCCTCTTTCTTGACCCAAGGGAAGCCTAAATATCGATTTTGAACGAAATCGGTCCAATAACAAAGAATTTCAATATGGCAGTCACTTTTTATGATTTTGCCAATCATTTCCTCTTATTTGACCCCAGGGAAGCCCAAATATCGATTTTGAACGAAATCGGTCCAATAACAAAGAATTTCAATATGGCGGTCACTTTTTAAAATTTTGGCATCTATTTCCTCTTTCTTGACCCAAGGAAAGCCTAAATATCGATTTTGAACGAAATCGGTCCAATAACAAAGAATTTCAATATGGCGGTCACTTTTTAAAATTTTGGCATCTATTTCCTCTTTCTTGACCCAAGGGAAGCCTAAATATCGATTTTGAACGAAATCGGTCCAATAACAAAGAATTTCAATATGGCGGTCACTTTTTAAAATTTTGGCATCTATTTCCTCTTTCTTGACCCAAGGGAAGCCTAAATATCGATTTTGAACGAAATCGGTCCAATAACAAAGAATTTCAATATGGCGGTCACTTTTTAAAATTTTGGCATCTATTTCCTCTTTCTTGACCCAAGGGAAGCCTAAATATCGATTTTGAACGAAATCGGTCGAAAAACAAAGAATTTCAATATGGCGGTGACTTTTTAAAATTTTGGCATCTATTTTCTCTTTCTTGACCCAAGGGAAGCCTAAATATCGATTTTGAACGAAATCGGTCGAAAAACAAAGAATTTCAATATGGCGGCGACTTTTTCAATTTTTGGCATCCATTTCCTCTGTGTAGAAGAAGATTAATATCGTGGTTGAGCTAGCAATTAAAATATCGATGCCATCATCGACCATCCCTACGCAGACAACAATGTTTATAGGCTTTCGCCTCCTTACGGATCCGAAAGGATGCGTACGCATCCTTACGGATCCGTAAGGACGCGTACGCATCCTTACGGATCCGTAAGGACGCGTACGCATCCTTTCGGATCCGTAAGGACGCGATCCTTACAAGTGTGTCTTATAGCATCGGCATAAATGCGAATCGATCCTCACAGATGTGGTTCCACCCTTACATCCAGCAGATTTCCCCCACCACTTACTAAGTCGCGACGTACGTCACCGATGAATAGTGAATAGCTTTGACGATGCGTGTATGCTAGATATTAGATGGTGTGGAGTGGAGACTTGCTGTACAGCAGAGTCGTCATTCAGCCCACAGAATTTGGATGCCGAGGTTAATCTGTGGCCGAGAGAAGTGTGCATCACAGATTATGTGCACGGCAAAGTGCTCCTTGTGAGTGATTGTATTCTGTGGCAAAATCAAAAAAACCGGCCAAATGCGAGTCGGACTCGCGCACCGAGGGTTCCGTACTCCAAAAGTAAATTTGCTTATTCATCTTTTAATATAACTTTGCTTGTAGAGGTTTATTGTTAATATAAAAAAAAAACTATGCTAGTTAGAGCGTTGGTTTTATTTTTCCTGTAAAATATACATAAACCTCTATTGACCATAATTATTTCTGATTTTTCGATTGGTAATCTTCGGAGATAAGAGGGGGGGGGGGGGGGGGGGGGGGGAACGGTATTATTTTCGACATTTTGCCCAATTAATCAAAAACTATTATACATAAAAATAAATAAAAATCTGTTTTAGAATGTACAGGTAAAGAATGTACCTTGTATTCTTTCATATGATAGCCCACTCAGTAAAGTTATTTTACTTTTCTTTTTTTTTGAAATTTCAAACCCCCGATTTTCCCCCTTTTTAAATAAAACTAAAAATAATTTTCGATTATTTTTTTATTCCAATGATGTTGGGCCACTAATGTACACAAATATTCCAAATTTCATGTTGATTGCTTTAATAGTTACTGATAGATAATCGACTGTGACAGACGGACGGACGGAGAAAGTCTCACCATAAGGGTTCCATTTTTAGCATTTTGGTACGGAACCCTAAAATTGGCAGATCACGAAATTATTTCGCGATTTATAGAAAAACACAAATTCCACACCTGTTTGTGAAATATTTTACATGAATAAACAAAAAAGGACTGGGCACGTTTTTTATAGATTGTTTTGATACAGAACCTTTTCCTTTTTTTTGTTCTAAAGATAACACAAGTAGAATAGGGTATTTGACTATATTAAAAATATCGTTTCATTTGGTGTCATCCTAAAAGATTATTATCTAAAAACATTATTCCATACGACAAAACTAAAAAATAAAGTTTTATTTAATTAGAAAACATTAAATAAAATTGCTATAATTCCGGCCATGGTCACGTGATCGAAAACGTTCCGTGATCTCGAATGACGTCACAGTCCACACCACCTATGGGCTGTGGAATTCTCATTGTTTGAAATGTGAACTGTGACGTCATGAGAGCAAATGGAACGTTTCGGCGGCAATTTATTTTTTTGAATTTATTTCTCGATTTTTATGAAAAATACTGAAAATTATGCCGAAATATACGTTTTGTTAGCTTCAGCATAGCATTATTAACAATTTAAGATGATTTTCTGAAAGTAGTCAAATACCCTATTCCCATCATTTGACATCTTGACAACACTGGTGGCATTACAAAAAAATTGCGTGCGTTCGATACTAAAGTTTCGTTTCATCTGTCATGCACGATACTGCGTATGCTACTGTCCAGCACCGCGTCCTTGGCGGGACGTACGTACAGCAAGATGGACAATGTATAGGGCGCTTAATGGTATAAGTTATTACAAACGTCGAACGCTCGACGCGCGGAGCCACTAAACAGATGAAGAAGAAGAAGAACGTTCGTGACATTATGACATATGTAGAAATAGTACTCTGTGGTTCGTGGTCTATGAATCTATGATTTACGTAGTAACTAAAGTCGGAATCTATATAAAATATTAACTTTTTATAAAATAAAGCAGCGGTTACTAATTAATAAATAATTATCATGAGTAATTATGTATTTATTTAAATAAAAATCAATAATTTAGTCTTTATTTGGCACACCAATATTATGATTACATAAACACAAATCGCGATTGTTTATCGATTTTTGTGTTCATCACTACACTATTATATGTGGTATCATTATTTTACAAAATGACAGTAGCTAATGTCAAAGTCAAACGTGGAATCGAATTATAATTCCGATTATAGTACCTAATCTCATAATCTGTGATTATGATTACAAAATAGAAAATACAAAGTTTAATAGTAAAAATAAGAAAAGGTCAAAACCACGTCAAAACGGAATTATTACACGATACAAGATTTAGATTTTCTTTTGTTTCATAATTTTGTTTGATATTACACTAGCGGCACGCTATGATGGCCGGTTTGACGTTTGTCCGCTCATGAAGTTCCGTATTAATTGATAACGACTTTGAAGGAAATAATTGTATTACTTTATTGACGATAGTGATGTGCAGAGATTCATAAATTTTATCGAATGTAGTTTTAGGTTTAGGACTCAAAATTTATTTATTAAATTGATTTCTAAAATGTATACAAGTGTAGAAAAATCAGTTTGCACCATTTAAGGGGTGAATGTACTTGTGAATATGAACAATTTTCACTATGTGGACAAACCTCTGAAATCGCAAAAAAATATCAGCTGTTTCATACAAAAGGTAAAATTTTTATTTTTATATGATATATACCACAACTCGGCATTTGGTTTTCTAAATTGAAAATTTTTAAAAATGGAATCTAATACGATCGTCACATAGGATCGCTGGCTAGCACAACTACTACCTCCGGCAAACTCGCGTCAATGCTCAATGCAAAACAAAGCAGTTTCGAATTGACGTTGCTTCGAAAAGTATAAACTGTCAGTGCAATGCGATTGTGATATAGTTTTGACCTGGCTTTGGATTTCAAATATTGATACTGCATTACTGTTGACCCTTGCTCGTTAATTTGGACTCTGTTCAAGCCCTTTGTTGTGGATTTCGTCGATATGACCGAACGTACGCAGAGAACTGTAAACCTATTTAATTAGGTACAAAAACAAAACTTAATTGTTTTTTGTTCGAGAATAAATTGACATTCCACATCACTATTGTAATGTGTCAAACCGGCCATCATAGCGTGCCGCTATGCTTTGTCAAATCTAGGATGATAATTTTGACAACTCACAGTAGGGATGAGGTTGTGTGTAATCGTTACCGAACTTATTCGATTATCGATTAATATTCCCATAGAACTTGGAATCGATAGTTGCATGGATATTCGATATTATATTGTATGGTCAGATAATAATACAAATCAAACTATTTTTTTCTATTGAATTAATATAATTTATTAATATGACTGTATAAGCCCTCCCACAACGACGATTTCGATTCGTGGGTATTTTTATACGCTTTTTCGACCGAGCGAAGCGAAGGTCTCTGAGTTAACTAGAGCGATTTGCACTTGTCCGTCCGTCCGTCCGTCCGTCCGTCCGTCTGTCAGAGCCTTATAACTTTTGAATTACTGAACGTAATTACTTCAAATTTAGATATAATATGTAAACCGATGGCCTCCAGCCGAAAATGGCTTAAAAAGTTATAAAAATCTTTATTTCAGGGGGGCTCTCATAGAAGCGAATGCGAAGTAAAAAAAAAAATATCGCGTTACATAAAATTGTTACGTATCATTTTAAAGATAATTTTGAACTGAGTACAAAAATATTTTTTTTTTAATTTTTCCCTTAAAATTGACGAAATGGGGGGCTTTCAAAGTGGCGATTTTATACGCTCGCTTGAAGACGCTCTCTAGAAAAATCCGCTATGGATTTTCAAACTGATTTTATGTTTTTAGGTCACTTATATCCTGTACTTGAACAACAAATACTAAAATTATATGAATATTATAAAGAAACGAGATTATTTAATTTTTAATGTACATCAGTAATTCATATAGCATCAACATAGCTTCACAATAATGCTAATAGATGGCGCAGTCAGTAACTATTCCCATGGAACTACGAGTTACGACTACGACCATTATTATTTAGTTACTTATTTTAATACAATAATTGTATTGTAATTTTTTTTGTACCATATTATTCAATTAAAATTATTTTTTAGTTAAATTTTAGTTAAATATTGTATATTTTCTATTCGCGTCGATAGATGACGATTTGTACAGATGCCCGTAACCCGGTTTCACTCCTTAGTACCTACATAATAAATAAATAATTCAATGTTTAATAAATAATTCAATGTTTTCACTAACGTTCCCTAACCTTTACTATAAGTTAGGTGATTGATGTTTTCTGTCAACTTATTTATCACGATCCTGTACGGGACACCTAAAAGGATATTGGGACGGATGTTAGGACTTAGGATTGTATTTAGGAGCTACCTACGTTAAGAGACTCCTACTTAGGGGATGATTTAGGTATGTTTGGTGAAAACGAGCATAATAATAATGTCAGTTTTGGTTATCATGTATCGATTGAATGAATAATCATGGGATACCGTTACCGCGAGGTCTCAGTTCGGGGCGAACCACTAGTATTAGCTTCACTTGTATGTTTGTAACAATGTTTGTAACTTGTAACCGACTTCTTTGGGCGCGATTTTGACCCACTTTAAACGGCCAGATTTCGTTCAAACTTTGTAGATTTATCGAGGACCGATGACAATACACTAATTTGATAAAAAAACAAAAAAAAAGAAACTTGTATGTTTGTAACCGACTTCTTTGGGCGCGATTTCACTTGTATGTTTGTAACTTGTAACCGACTTCTTTGGGCGCGATTTGGACCCACTTTAAACGGCCAGATTTCGTTCAAACTTTGAAGATTTATCGAGGACCTATGACAATACACTAATTTCAAAAAAAAAAAACAAGCTATTAAAAATAAACCAAACTAAAAAGTAGAAAATAAATAATAGCTTAAAAAAACTAAAAACACGCTTTTTATAGAAAACCAAACTAAAAAATAGAAAATAAATTTTAATAAATTTAAATTAAGAATAGGGTCCAAAAATTTCAATAAATATAAATTAATAATAGAATAAATTAAAAAAATGTATTTTATTTTAAAAAAGCGTGGGGTGCATGGTGTCAATAGTTATAAATATTTTATTGACAGATATGAGTAGAGTGATTATCATTTTGATAATATCTTAAAAAGCACCCCACGCTTTATTAAAATAAAATACATTTTTTTAATTTACACTATTATTAATTTATATTTATTAAAATTTTTGGACCCTATTCTTAATTTAAATTTATTAAAATTTATTTTCTTTTTTTTAGTTTGGTTTTCTATAAAAAGCGTCTTTTTAGTTTTTTTAAACTATTATTTTTGTTTCATCAGTCAACCTTTTTGGCGTGGAAGTCAAAATTGTTGCTGTGAGAGGGCCTTTGGGGTGAAATGAAACAAGGAATAAATATTTAAGGTTATTTAATACTAGTACAATGGTGCACAACTTAAACAATGTTTTTCGATTTATTTCATTTCTAATCGATTTTCTATTGTCTGTGGTTGTTCGAGAGGCATGGCACTTTACTAAGTGGGCGGTACCCATCAATGAAGTACGAAATTATCTGTAGTACAACTACCGAAAAAAAAAATACGAAACTTCATGTGCGTGATCTGCCAAAATTATCATCCTAAATTTGACAAAGCATAGTTTATGTGGTATTATATGTTGTTAGCTAACTACTTTAATGTAGTCTTTTTGGACTGCGTGATATTTATAACCTCAGAATTAACACTGAGTGGAAGCATCCGAAAAGAAACATGACGCTTCGCATGCAAGTTGAAAAGAAGAAGGCTCAGGAGGAAATGCGACGTTTGATGTTGGAGCGAAAGAATAAAGACAGAAAACCTAAACAGACTATTAATAACCCACTTGCAAAATACAACAATATTGGTCAACTCATGTGTGTCCTCTGTTCCTCAATAGTACGCTCAGAAAACGTTTGGCAAGTACACCTCAACAGTAAACAGCACAGAAATAATGTCGAACAAGCAAAGCAACTAAAAGAATTAACAAAAAATTTCACAGATGATAAAATAAAGAAAAGGCTAGCTTCTACAGCATTAGACACACCACTAGAAAAGAAACCCAAGGGAATATTGAAAAATTCTGAGAAACAACCACAAGTGATACAGAAACCTAAAAATAATGCACCTGTAATTTTTTCACATCATGACGAAGAAGTTGTTAGGAAAAATGTTAGTTCTGTTACTCAACAAGGTAAATTACTAGAAAATGACTTTTTGTTAAGATTAATATATTACTAGATGCCACTTTTATAATAGGTTTAAATGTGTGCTTGCAGTAAAACTACTATAAATTTAGCTAATCAGAGGTCATTGTGATGTCACACAGCAATAAAATTCTGGTGGTATCTAGGATGCATGGGCGTCGCCAAGGGGGGGGGGGGTTAGGTAGGGGCAGCTGCCCCCCCCCCCCCAGACATTAGAAAAATATAGTACTAGTACATAAATACTTCATCATTCTGCCAAATTGGTACCCCTGCAAAAATCACATCGATCTGTTGCTTCGTGCTTCATTGCTAACTCAACGCATAAGTTTTATTTATTCGTACTTTTCCCGTCCCCCATAATAATGTCAACTTGCCCCCCCCACCCCTTGGCCATCGCCTGGCGACGCTCTTGCTAGGATGTAACAACAAATATAATAAAAATTTTAGAACTTCAACTTAATAAAGATTAAAGAGGTTATCAATCCGACACTTATTAATGTTATAATATTGGAACTGCAAAATATTCACCTATCATATTCTATTAACCCTTTGAGTGCAGAAGGTGCGGGAAACTGCTACCAACAGTCATTCTTACGCTTTTGTAGGGGGAGGGGGAGCCATCCATTCGTCAATATAATATTTGCCTATCACCAGATGAACCAGTTTTAGTCTATGAAAACCTTTTTCATGTTTTTTAACTGTGTCTGTGTCAAAAAAAGAACATTAACCATTCTCTATGATAAAAAATACGACACAGCATTGGAATCTGGTTTTTTTATGAAAAAATAGATAAAAAGCGGATTTTAATGCAAAAATGCCTACCCACAATGTGCCTCCGCACATGCGGCCCAAGGTCACAAAATGGCAGCACCATTTGAAAGGTTTAGGCTACCAAAACAAATATACCATATTTTATAGGTGTATGTATGCTTGTCTACACAGTTCTCCGAAACTATTAATTGGATTGTGATCATTATTTTTTTATGTTTACATTTACTTCAACTTAGGGAACAGTAAATGTTTCATCAAAATCGGTTCAGTATTTTTCAAGATATGGACCTTTCCCGTTTCAGTCATTCTTAATTTCTGTATATTGAAGTTGGTTTAGTTATTCCCAAATTATAGCTTGTTTTTACCTGTCACAGGTTGGACTTAGTAACTCTAAGCACGAATTTGGAGGTAAACAAATTGTAGTTGATAGAGCTTTGGTCCACGATTATAGTGCTACTACTCTTATTACAAGGTAATGCACGTTTTCAAGAAATTAACGAAAAAATTTCTAACCTCAAGATGGGTAAAACACGTAAATAAAACGCTACATGAGCACTGGCATGGCAGCGGGAGGCTAAAAGCTGTCAATTAATGTAAACTAGCTGATGCCCGCGACATCGTCCGCGTGGATTTAGTTTTTAAAATCCCGGGATATCTTTGATATCTCTTCCGGGATGCCTATGTCCTGCCTATCCAAAAAATCACGTCAATCTGTAGCTTTGTTGCAGCGTGATTGACGGACAAACCAACAAACACACTTTCGCATTTATAATATGTATTAGTAAGGAAGAATTAAAACTAGGATAATAAAGGCGATGTAATAAAATTTTAGAACACAAAAGCTATTATTGTGACTTAAATATGATAATGAGATACATTCCCTCGCGGACTTTTTTTTGTAGAGAATAATGAGTACTTCAATCATGTAGTACATAATTAGGGTTCCATACCAAAATGGTAAAAATGGAACCCTTATGGTGAGACTTTCTACGTCCGTCTGTCCGTCAGTCTGTCCGTCAGTCTGTCCGTCCGTCTGTCACAGTCGATTATTTCAGTAACTATTAAAGCTATCAACATGAAATTTGGCATAGTTGTGTATAATAGTGGCCCAAAAGCATTGAAATAAAGAAAAGTCGAAAATTATTTTTAGTTTTATTAAAAAAAGGGGGAAAATCGGGGGTTTGTCGTCGAGTCGAGTGGGGTATCATATGAAAGGCCTTTACTTGTGCATTCTAAAACAGTTTTTTATTTATTTCTATATATAATAGTTTTTGAATAAACGGCCAAAATGTCGAAAAAAATACCGTTCCCCCCCCCCCTTATCTCCGAAGTTTACCAATCGAAAAATCTGAAATAATTATGGTCAATAGAGGTTTATGTATATTTTACAGGAAAATAAAAGCAACGCGAAAATTATTTTAGTTTGATTAAAAAAGGGGGAAAATCGGGGGTTTGAAATTTCAAAGTAAGATAACTATACCGAGTGGGGTATCATATGAAAGGCCTTTACTTGTGCATTCTAAAACAGTTTTTTATTTATTTCTAGATATAATAGTTTTTATCTACTCCAGCATCGAAAAGTTCCAATTTCGAATTTGACAGCTGAATCGAAATGAACCCTCTTTCGGTTTTGCTTCTCATTTCGATGCAGCTCGTTGTATGGGAGCTGAATCGAAATGGTTATCTTCTTAAAATAGGATACCTAAAGCTAAGGCTCTGAGTTCTGGCACTTTTGTACCGTTCATAATATGACAGAGGCGCCACAGGCGGCTGGTGGCGGCTTACGGAGTTACTTTTTGTTGACAGAGGCGCCACAGGCAGCTGGTGGCGGCTTACGGAGTTACTTTTTGTTACTTTATTGAGCCTACGGCGTATTTTGTTAATGATTTTATTTTCCTTGTCGTAGATAAAATCTTGTATGCAACTGAACGTAATTAGTCATTTTAATTCTCGTACTATCCTATTTTGATACTCGGCAAGCCTCGTATCAAAAAACAGCACTCGAATTAAAATGACCCTCATTACGATGCAGTTGCATAAATAGCTATTGATTAATCGGCCAAAATGTCGAAAAAAATACCGTTCCCCCCCCTTATCTCCGAAGTTTACCAATCGAAAAATCTAAATTAATTATGGTCAATAGAGGTTTATGTATATTTTACATGAAAAATAAAATCAACGTGAAAATTATTTTAGTTTAATTAAAAAAGGGGGAAAATCAGGGGTTTGAAATTTCAAAGTAAGATAATTATACCGAGTGGGGTATCATATGAAAGGCCTTTACTTCTGCATTCTAAAGCAGTTTTTTATTTATTTCTATATTTTTTTTTTTTTTTTTTTTTATTATTATCAAATAAGAGGAATATACAAAATGTTCTTATTAGCACACGAAAAACCACTGAGGTTTAAATTGTGAGCTATAAACCGATTCTGTTAAACACAAATACCTATACTAACATCAACAAACCAACTTATCCAAAAAATATGATTTTAGTTTACGTTTTAAATTATTTTCAGTGAATTGTAATCTTACTTTACTATCTAAATTGTTTATTAGACGAGGGACTATGTATGCAGTGGTGCGTTTACCATATTTATTTTTTGATCTAATAGTAAGTAAAGTTTTATTATTTACTCTACGTTTATCAAATTTAATTGGAATAATATGTTGTATATTTAAATTAAAAAATTGCTCCTTTAGCAGCTGATATTGGACCTTGTCATGAATGGGTATTACTTTGCAATGCTTAAATAGATATTTTTCATCCGTTTTAGCTATAATTTTAATATTTAAAGGTACAATGGATTTTAAAATTCTACATTGTAATCGATAAATATGCTGAAGATATGATTTGTCTGTTCGACCATAGCTGCTAAGACCATAAGTTATTATCGAGTCTGCAAGTGCATTGTAAAGCATAATTTTGACTTTATAATTTAAACGCTTCCTAATAATAGACATATTTGCCAAAAAAGCTCTAAGCTTGTCACAAACATTTTTAATGTGCTCGTGCCAGTTGAACCTATGATCTATTGTTAACCCAAGATATTTATGCGATTTAACGACTTCAATAGTTGAACATAAGCAATTGAATTGCGGCTGATGTAAGCAATTATGATCATGTGCAATTATTTTATGTTTTAATATACTGTTTGTCTTTAAATTAGGTGAATGAATGTGGACTAATTTAGTCTTTTGGGAATTTAAGATCAAACCACTATCGTGACACCATTTATTTAAATTATCGAAATCCTCCTGTAGCAGTAACAAAGCAGTATTGACATCTTTATGTGCAACCAGCATGCAAGTATCATCCGCATACTGATAGGAGGCACAATGTCTAAAAACTTTATGCATGTCATTGACGTAAGCTATAAAATGCAATGGCCCAAGTACGGAACCTTGAGCTGTGCCTTCAGTTACTGTAACTGGTGAACTGTAGCTGTTGCAGATTCTTACGCAATAACTTCTGTTCGTCAGATAATCTTTACACCAATTTAAGAGCGGTCCACGAATTCCTGAATCATCTAACCTTTTAATTAGCTTATAATGATCCAATGTATCGAAAGCACGAGAAAAATCAATAAAAAGAGCCAGAATATGTTGTTTTTCGTTCATCCAAGAATTAACTGTGTCCGTGAAATCTGACAGTAGCATTGTTGTGTTTTTACCTGGTCTAAATCCGAATTGATTGGAACTGAGAATATTGTTTTTCTGATAAAATGTATGAATTTGATTACAAATATATTTTTCTGCTATTTTATCTATTGAAGATGTCAAAGTAATTGGTCTATAGTTACACAAATCGTCAAACTTCCCTCGCTTGTGCACCGGTCTAACGCAGCCCATTTTAAGTTCGTCAGGATACGACTCTGCTCTGATACAGGTGTTAATAAATTTAGCTAATGGTTCCGAAACTCTGTTAGCAATGGCCTTAATGTCCCGCATTCTAATACAATCAAACCCAGGGGCTTTATCTATATTCAACTTATTTATTAATTTAAAGATGCCATCAGGAGTTGCTTTGTTAAAATACATGCTACAGCTAGGTTCACTTATAGGTAAATTGATTGAATAATAGTTAAAAAGATTTTGATTGCAATTCGGCAATATGTTTTTTACAGCAGTGTCAAAGTTGGTCGCAAAATTATCGGCAATTTGCTTTGGTAGAAGATTTTGTGATTTAAAAGCATTTAAAACTACCTCATCAATTGATTTTACAATTCTACCAGCAATGTCATTTAAAATTTGCCATAATTTTCTTGAGTTAGCAAAATTTTTGATTATTTTATTTTTATAATATGAATTTCTATAATATTCAGTTACTTTATTTACCAAATTTCTTTTTCTATTGTACTGTAATCTTAAAAGAACATTATTCTGGTCCTTCTTCCATTTATGAAACAGTTCATCTCGTTTATTACTCAAATTAATTAGTTTTTTGTTAATCCATGGTGCTTGGCGATAATATTCCGAGTTTTTTGTGATGATTTTTGTTGCTTTTGAATAGGCATTGTTAAATATATCTTTAATGAAAGTATACATTTGCTGTGGTGATTGCATACCATCCAATTGCGACCAGTTCGCAGTACATAATTCCTCGCGTAATATTACAGGGTCATAGGTAGGTATTAGTTTACTTGCATTATAGTTCAACATTTTTGATTCATGCATGCTGCACAGTGCAATCGCGACAAGGCGATGATCCGCTAGTACAGTATCGACCGCGGCCGTGCAAGGGTCTGTTGTGTGGGAGCGAACGAATATGTGATCAATGCAAGATTGTGTTGTTATATTTAATCTCTTTTCAATGCGTGTATAATCAGAGATACCACACTTCAGGCCCTGCTCCGCCATCAGGTTTAGGTACTTATCTCTCAAAATTGATGATACTTTTAGGTCTATGTTCACATCCCCTGCTATTATAACGTTATCAAAGTGATGCAAGTTATTTAAAAGTGATGACATATCATTTATAAACAGCTGTTTATTATAGGAGGGAGGTCTATAGATAGCACCCACAGCGATTACTTTATTACAAGGTGTTTTGATAGAACCAATAATGGACTCGAAAGTTAGTGATTTATAAGTAATCGTCGTAAACTTTAAATAATTCTTTATATAAACAATAATACCTCCACCTTTTTTGTTAACACGAAGTTGAGAGTGCAATCTATAGCCGGGAATATTAAACAAATGACAGTTATTTTGTGATATACCTACTTCGGTCAATATAATTATATCAATCGGATGTGAACTTATTTCAACAAGATGCAGCAATTTAGAGTAATTTTTTATCATGGAACGTATATTAATATGTATGCAAAGTAGGTTAATATGACAATTAGGAAGTTTTTTAATAAAGTTGTTGCAATTCAAACAATCGAAGTATTCAATTATTTCAGGCGAGTTTACATCCATTACAAGATATAATACTTATAAATTACTGTACAAATATTCTTAAGGGAAAAAGCTATAAGTAATTAAGGTTATATCAAATAGACAATATATAGACAATATAGACCTATAAGTATGTATAATACTAATCAGACTGAATTGGTTTAATAGTTTTTCTATTTAGTTAGGGATACAATATCATTCATGGATCGAATGAGATGCACTTTACTTGCCTTAGTTTTCCTTGCAAAAATTTTACCATTTTTACACCATATAAATTCATAGGTTTGGCGAAGGTTTTTCTTTGCGTTATATAATAGCATTTTATTGTGAGGCGTAAGTGCTTCTCGAATGTACACAGGATTCCTTGCCACTTCGTGTAACGCGTTAGGCACAATGTCACTAACCGTGGGCGTCAACTGCTTAGCTGCGGAAATCCACTGTTCACGGGATTCAGAAGATTTCAATTCCACTAGCAGAGAATTCGCGTGATCCTTCCGGATAGGCATGCAGCGGGTTGAAGCTACTGTATCATTGTTGACCTTTAACTTAGCGGCAATTGATTTTACTGTATCTTGGGGTTTTTGTAAAGAAATATCTGGTAGTCCAGATATTTCTATAAAATGCAAAAGTGCCTTTTGTTCCATTTCTTGCATCTGTGTCTCAACACAAGCCACTCGAAGTTCTAGGTTCTTGTTTTTGTTTTGAAGGTCGGTGTTTTTATTTTCCAGCGCCTTAATTCTGCAGTCCTGGTTTTTTACACTTTCTTCCAAACTAGAAATTTGCTCACCTAGAAAGTTTAGTGACACTTCGAACTCCTTCTTAAACTCCTCGAATTCCTTCTTGAAAACTTTTTTCATTTCCGAGGTTATCTCATGAAGTAGTTTTGTTCTGACGTTTTTGCTTAAGTTAGGTAATTCTTCCTCTTCCTCCTCATTTTCCGATTCCTCAATGGAAACAAACGTAGATGATCTGCGGGACGCGTTACGTATGCATTCGTCGCAGCTCCACTCAAGTCCTGGGGTATTTCGGAGGGTCGCCAGCTGTTTGTTCGATAGTTTAGCACATTCATGAGTAGCATGTACGTTTTTTTCACATCTACTACATATTATCCCCTGTATTTTTTTCGTTATATTCTTTTTACACGTAACACATTTTGCCATTTTTGTACGCAGTATTTGTGTGACTCACGAGCGTAGCGTGAGACGACCGATATATAATAGTTTTTGATATATATAATAGCTTTTGAGTAATTGGCCAAAATGTCGGAAAAAATACCGTCCCCCCCCCCCCCCTTAGCTCTGAAGTTTACCAATCGAAAAATCTGAAATAATTATGTTCAATAGAGGTTTATGTATATTTTACAGGAAAAATAAAACCAACGCTCTTTTAACTAGCATAGTTTTTTTTATATTAACAATAAACCTCTACAAACACGCCAAATAATGCATTTTACAGGCAAAATTTTGCTACTTTGGGTTACATTATTGCAATTTTCTTAAGGATCTCTAATTTTTTTAAATAAATTATAGCCTATGTTACTTCCTGATAACTTAGCTTTCAATTGGTGAAAAAATTGTTAAAATCGGTCCAGTAGTTACAGAGCCTATTCGGTACAAACAAACAAACAAAATCACAAACAAACAAAAATCTTTTCTCTTTATAATATTAAATATAGATGAGCAGGCGGTCAAGCGATGCGGGGCAGAGGGGATGGACTCGCCCTAGGCATCTCAAGGAAAGAACGCTGGCTCGTCGAGCTTTAAATGTTTCGCTGCTAATTCCCCCTTCCCCCTCGGGTTTTGTTCAGAACAGACGTTCTTACGTGTATTACGTGTTTACTAAATATAATTTTTCTAAAATAAAAATAAAAATAATTTAAATTACGTCCAGTAATTACTCTCAAGTACCAGGCGTGCATAAAAGTTTACAAGTGCCGGGTTGAGTTCATTGGTGCGTACGTCTAATGCAACTTTCTAATACACACGCGCGTACGCTCCGCCTGCGATACAACAGAAGACCAATAAGGTACGACATACAACTGTGTGCTTGCAGTATCTAGTCGCTAATGTATCATACACCGCCGCATACTTCGATGTCCGCGTCATCTTCACCGCGAACATCACAGCGTAGACGGTCGTCCGAATCGGATTTAAGCGCGGAAAAGCGGTACTCAAATTTTCAGACTTAGTAAAAGGAAACGTTCGGAGTCTGAGGATGACGATAAGTTAAAAGTGTTCATCAAAGAATTAAGGCACATGTTCGATGAACAGGAAAAAAAGATTGACAAATTTTGTACGGCAGTTGAAGATATCCGTTCGTCAGTTGAGTTTCTGGCACAAAAGTATGATACACTCTTCAGTAGGCTGGATAAATTGGAGTCAGAGCGCAGCAACGATGCTAAGTACATCAAGTCCTTGGAGGAGCGGCTGGACCATTTGGAGCGCGGAGCGAGATCTTCGTGCTTGGAAATCAGAAATATTCCTATGACTAAACCAGAAACCAAAGACGATCTCCTTAAAGTAGTCATGAACATGGGAAATGTACTTAAAACAACGATCGAGTCTCACGAAGTTAAGGATGTGTACCGCATTAAAACTAAGGACCCGGCAAATAAGACGATAATCGTGGACTTCCAGTAATCTTCTAAAGGAAAAAGTCATTACTTCACTCCGTAAATTCAACAAATATAATAATGGCTCAAATAAATTATGTACGGAGCATCTGAAAATCTCAGGTCCCTCTAGGCCAGTTTTCATCTCTGAAAATCTTTCTACAAAAATGAAACGTGTATATTTCCTAGCCAGGGACTATGCTAAAACGAACAACTACAAGTTTTGCTGACTTTCACACGGAAATATCTTTTTAAGAAAAAAGGAGGGAGAATCATATGTGCGAATCGATTCCGAACTGGACCTGGAAAAACTCAAAGCTCAGATATGACTACTGATGGTTCACGGTAGCGAATGGATTCCCCCCCCCCCCCCCCCCCAAATTCAGTCTAAGTAAAGAGCCGCTGTACTTGCATGTAGTAACTAGGTCGTACTTTGACCTTGGTCTTTTTAATTTAATTTTCCAATTGTGTCATTTTTATTTAACATACACTTACAATTTCACACATACTAATATTTCAACATACACACATCACAAAACTTACACTAATTGTAATATAACAATTACAAACCCAAACACAATATGTAGACTTTACTAGCGTTTTGATTTGACCCATTTCATCATAAGTACCTACACTTGTCATGAGGTTCATTATAACTGTGGTTCGGAGGGTACTAACATACTTCTTTCAGAAAATTTTTATTCTCATACCGTTCTTGCTCACTTGTACTTTTTTAGTAGACTCGAACATGGATGACATCTTATCAATTAATAAGGATATAGAAAAGTTCTCTTTATCGCAGTCGTACATCTGTATTCCAGAAGAAACTAATAACTATGTAAAAAATCGGCCAAGTGCGAGTCGGGCCTCGCTCTTTTAGGGTTCCGTTAAAAAAAATTAAATTAAAATATTTTCATGTACCCAAGGAAATATTTTAATTTAATTTTTTTAATTTAATTTAATTTTTATTATTTGTTGTTATAGCGGCAATAGAAATACATAATATGTGAAAATTTCATCTGTCTATCTATTACGGTTTACGAGATACAGCCCGCTGACAGACGGACGGACGGACGGACAGCGTAGGCTTAGTAATAGGGTCCCGTTGGTACCCTTTGGGTACGGAACCCTAAAAATGATCACATGTTCTTTAAAATCCTACAATTTAATATTCGAAGTATTAATCGTAACTTTGGTAGTCTACTTGTTTTGTTACAAAGAATACAGTTTCAGCTAAGACATTATTGTCTTGTCGGAATGTTGGCTTAGTAAGTCTCCCACAATTCCATCCCTGGACGGTTTTCAGTCATTTGCTTCTGAATATTCGAATCTAAATGAAGGTGTTATTGTATACAGGGTGGCCGGTCAATTGACGTCACAAAAAAATATTTAGGTCCGGTATGTTGTGGGGTATCCGAATCACCCCCATGTATGTTCTGCGATTGTTTATAGTTTTGGAGTTATGATTTTTTTTTCGATTTTTTGAGGACTTTCGATATGACCATATTAAAAAAATCCTAAAAAAAAGCAAAAGACTTTTTAGAGATTTTTTTTTATTGCAACTGAATTTTCATGAGTTGTATTGTACTTTTATGCATAAAATAATCAGCTTCGTAACTTTGATGAAAATTATGAAAATGTTGGTCTAAAGTTAAAAATTTACGTTTCGGGAATTATGACAAAAATTTTCAACTTTAAATTGAAAATCTAAACAGGTGACCTTATGATTTCTTAGTTAGTCTTAAAAGTGCGCCAGACTATCAGCTTTCATAATAATAGTAAAAAAGTGATACCTAATGGGGGTAATTTGGCTAAAATCGGTCTTCAAAGACAGCAAGGTGGCAAATTCTTAAAATTAACCTACTGATTTTTTTATCATTCCTAAGGCTAATTAATGATTTGAGAATGCTGGAAACCTATCGTGTTGGTTGGATGACGAAAGTTTTAAGTAAGAAGTAGATCATAATGTAAATCCTTGAATGATTCCTGGTCAACGCGGCAATCGTGAGGGAATCTTTAGAGCAGACCCGGATCGCACAGAAGTGGTGCTGGAAGCGTTTCAGCGAAATCCGTCTACGAGTACGAGAGCTATGGCTCGTGCTTTAGACATCCCAAGGACTTCTATCCAAGACATTCTTCATGATGAAGGATACCACGCGTTCCACTTACGACGAGTCCAAGCTTTACAGTCGACAGACCACCAACTTTCCTTATCCAACCAACACGATAGGTTTCCAGCATTCTCTAATCATTAAATTAGCCATAGGAATGATAAATTTTTTTTTAATCAGTTGGCTAATTTCAAGAATTTTTCACCTTGCTGTCTTTGAAGACCGATTTTAGCCAAATTCTCCCCATTAAGTACCACGTTATTATTATTATTATGAAAGCTGATAGTCTGGCGCACTTTTGAGACTAACTAAGAAATCATAAGGTGACCTGTTTAGATTTTTAATTTAAAGTTGAAAATTTTAGTCATAATTCACGGAACGTAAATTTTTAACTTTTTTAGACCAACATTTTCATAATTTTCATCAAAGTTACGAAGCTGATTATTTTATGCATAAAAGTACAACTCATGAAAATTCAGTTGCAAAAAAAAATCTCTAAAAAGTCTTGCTTTTTTTTTAGGATTTTTTAATATGGTCATGTCGAAAGTTCTCAAAAAATCGAAAAAAAATCATAACTCCAAAACTATAAACAATCGCAGAACATACATGGGAGTGATTCGGATACCCCACAACATACCGGACCTAAACTTTTTTTTGTGACATCAATTGACCGGCCACCCTGTATGTAAGGTCTAACCTTAAATGCTCACTGGAAACTATGAAAATAGCTGAAGCAAATAGTCTTATTCTTAAATTTCCCGACGATGTTGTAGTTATAGCTCTGTATCGATCACCTTCATATAAAAATATTAACATTTTTCTTAATAGTATTGATCAAGCTCTTAATCTTTTAAAGGTCTTTAAAAATATTATTATGGTTGGGGACATTAATATAAATTTTCTTCCAGATAGTAATGATATAAATGCAGATTCTTATCTAAATCTTCTTGCATCTCACGGCTTGCTCCCCGGTCACTTTCTCCCCACCAGGTCGAATAACTGCCTGGACCATGTCATATTTAAATCTCCAAATCACGGGACTACTTTAGTCCTTGAGGTTAATATCACTGATCATGCACCAGTTTTATTTTTTTGTGATGCTAAAGTTAAATCGCAATCAGTAAACCGCACATCTCTTCGTATGGACATTAAAGCTATAGTTTCCAATTTGGAGCAGGCTGATTTTTCTTCGATTTTAACATCCTCCGACCCAGAATATGCTACTGATACTCTTGTTACACTAATCTCTGCTATCATAAAAAATCAATCTCACATTACGATTATTTCAAGCAAAAAGAGGATTTTAAAACCGTGGATAACTCCTGGTCTGCTGAGATGTATTCGTCATAGAGATAATCTATTTCGAAAATTTAAAAAAGACCCAAGTAATCTGGTTCTAAATAAGACGTTTACTCGATATCGAAACTTTTGTAACAATTTATTAAAAAAATTAAAAGGCGAATACGAACGTAACGAATTCCGTAAGGCTGACAGAAATCCGGCTAAAACGTGGAAACTAGTCAAGAAAATAGCTAATATCAATGCTGTCAAGTCTAACTCTCCTGACTTGCTGAAACTGTGTACCGAGCCATCGACTTCAGTAAATAGAGTTAATGAATTTTTTGCAAAGATTGGTAAGACCCTCGCCCAAAAAATAGTCCAGCCTCCAATTGATGAATTAAAGGAGGTTTTACCTCCCATCCCGACACGGTTAAACTCAATGTCATTGCTTCCTGTGGACAACAAGGAAGTGGAACTTATTATATTTAATTTAAGGGAGAAATGTGCTGTTGGCTGGGAAGTGGGATGGCATTCCCTCTTCCATAGTTAAAGCTGCTGCCCATACGTTAGTTCCTATCCTTACCTACATTTTTAATCTTTGTCTTACTCACGGGGTTTTCCCACGAGCCTTTAAAAAGGCCCTCGTGCACCCTATCTATAAAACTGGAGACAGGGGCAGTATCAATAACTATAGGCCCATATCGGTCCTTACTACCTTATCAAAGATTTTTGAAAAAATCTTGAACAAAAGATTAGTTAATTACTTGGTTGTAAACGACATTCTCTCTGAAAATCAATTCGGGTTCAGGGTGGGTAAGTGTACTGAAGATGCTGTAGTGACGCTAACTGATCACATTGCTAGAAATTTTGACAATAAGCTTAAAACTGTGGGCATATTTCTGGATCTCTCAAAAGCCTTCGACACTGTGTCTGTCTCATTGTTGTTAAATAAACTTGAACGCATTGGCATACGAGGGATTGCTCTCGAAATCTTCAAAGGTTACTTGTCCGAGCGGTCACAATGTGTTATTATAGATAATCACACTAGTGACTCGGAATCAGTACATTTCGGAGTTCCTCAGGGTTCTGTGCTTGGACCTACATTATTTCTTATTTATGTTAATGACTTGTGTTCACTTCACCTATCACACTGCAAAATCATCACGTATGCCGATGATACAGCTCTAATTGTTAGCGGTAATAACTGGAATGAAGTCTGTAATCACTCTGAACTAGCCATTAGAACTGTTATGAAATGGCTAAATTGGAACCTTCTTACATTAAACTTGTCCAAAACTAAGTTATATAACCTTTGCCCCGAACACACTTACCCAAGCTCCTATCTCCTTCACAATACGTGCTCACGGATGTAATGGCTCTAATCCTACCTGTAATTGCAAAGCCCTTGAACGCACATCCTGTATCAAATACTTAGGTGTTTTGGTAGATTGCTTCTTATCTTGGAAACAACATATTGCATCAGTCTCTTCGCGCACAAGAAAATTAATGTTTGTTTTTAAAAATATAAGAAACGTAGCTGACCCCAAATGCCTTAAATCCGTTTACTATGCCCTCGCTCAATCAATCCTATCATATTGTATAACCGCTTGGGGTGGTTCACCAAAAACGCTTATGCTACGGATTGAAAGAGCTCAGAGGGCAGTTTTAAAAGTAATGCTCGGTAAGCCCATACTTTTTCCTACTGCTCAGCTATATTCTAGTTGCCAGCTGCTCACGGTCCGGCAATTGTTCATCTTGCATACGGTGCTCCGCAAACATTCTGAACTGACCTATGATCCTAACCTATTTACTATGAGCGGAGAACTCATATGGTTTGTGCCCACAGACCTCGCCGGACCGCTGTTGCCGGTCGGCATTATTTTTATTTTGGTGGCTTAATATATAATCGAGCAAATAAAATACTAAATATATATCCGTTAACATTAGATAAATGCAAACACAAGTGTTCAGAATGGCTTCGAGCCCTCACTTATGATGAAACGGAAGACCTTGTAAAGCTGCGTCAATAAATGTTACACTACTCCACTAACATTCACACACACAAACACACACACGCACACACACACGCGCGCATACACACACACACACATACACACACACACACATACACACCTCTCACACCAATTACCCGACACCCAACACATTGCAAACACGCACATGCACTTTCAACAATCTACAACTACAATCTAACACTTTAAAATTTGTCTTTTTTCTAAATTTTCTAAATTTTATTTTATTTATTAAGTATATAATTTTGTTTGTAATAAGTACATATTATAAATCTTGTGTTTAATGGACGAGGAGGGCGATGATCACCGTAACACAGTTTATACTTCTGCGGGATCATCGTTCAAATCTGTTATAAAATCATTTGTAATTTTGGAAAAAATAAACGATTATTATTATTATTATTATTATTAAATTACTTCTAACCACGATATCTCAAAAACTATTCATGTGATTGATATAGTGTAAAGGGCAATTTTAATCTGCATTAAATGCCTAAGCTAACATATTCATTTGGACAAGGATTAATACTGAACTAAAGAAAATAGCTGAAAATAACGTAATAATGTTTTTAATTAAAAATTTGAACATAAAAGTGGTTATTGTAAGTCAACCGTAAGAGATAGAGATATGCTATCGCGGACTTTTCCCCCCCTCGTGCTAAGGGATACTAAGTTTTAACCCATGTCACTGCTGTGCTGATTTTTCGAGATAATTTTCCTAAAGGTGACATACCCAAATGGTCAAAGGGAATTTAATTCACACCGAAAAAAAGAAGGCTATGGTATCAATTTTACTCTAAATCCACACCTGAACTAGCTTTCATACAGGCTCACACCTTATTAAGGGTTAATAAACATACTCCAACTGCAATCAGTCTGCAGTAGACAACTTGACAACTCCATTAGAAATAAAGAATTTGAACTGCAGCCAAACTGTTGTTGTCCTTTGCATAATTTTATATTTTCATTTTTTAGATAGTTCTTGACTAACTATTTTTTTAATATTAAGGTGAAACATTAGAAGAGAACAACGTTGATAGTACATTACTGGATGCTAAAGAAGACCCATCACTTACCCAGCCAATTCCAGAAGGATTCTTTGACGATCCCATCTTAGATGCTAAGGTATTTCACTTCTATTTATGTTATGATTTTTGTATGGTAAAAATAGGAAATACTACAGGATATTTTTATCTTATGTTGCTCAGAATATAAATATTAAATTCATGGCAAAATATGACAGATGGTTAAATAGCTAACTGCATAACTCATGAAATAAAATAATAATTTAGATTAACTTTATAAAACTTCTGAATAATAAATTCTTCTAATAAATGGGCGACAGTTCGTGAGTGACTACAAATATTAAAAAACCGGCCAAGTGCGTGTCGGGCTACGCGCAGTGTAGGGTTCCGTAGTTGAAAGTCTCAACATACATTTTGAGTTCCATGGTTTAAATACTATAATATACTACAAAATATGCAACTTACACTACGTGTAATATCTTACTTAGAAAAACCGATATAACTCCTTCACTAATGAACCCTACTTAGCCGTGATAGTTTTCCTTTAAAATTCATCATATATTTACTACTGCTGTGAATTTTTTCTTGTATCCTATATACAACCATTTAGCTGGCAGAGGGGGGGGGGGGGGGACACTTGACTCTAATAAAATTTAGCACTTTAAAATATCATATTTCACAAACGGATCCCTGAATTGAAAAATGGTGTTCCCACACCCACAACGTTTTTGAAAGACCTATTCAACGACACCCCACACTATCGGATAGATGAGAAAAAAATTCATCCCCACTTTACATGTAGGGGAGGTACCCTAAAAAAAATATTTTTCACAATTTTATTTCACCACTTTGTTGGCGTGATTGATATTTATACCCTTGTCAAATTACAGATTTCTAGTACCAATAGTCTCTGAGCTAAACCGCGGACAGACAGACAGACAGACAGACGGACGACATGGTGAAACTATAAGGGTTCCTTGTTTACTACGGAACCCTAAAAACGGTAAACTTGAAATATTTTGAGTAACTAGCTATTCAAAACTATTAGTAAATAATAATTCTTAAGCAGTCTCAGCTCTCACAAGGTTCTCAAGGATGTTATTATTGTAATAATTATCTATACATATAATAAAACTGTAACTGGAAGATTTCTGTACATTTAATATATTTTGAAAATTTTAAATGGGGGATGCTTTACTATCGATACTGAGCCCAAAACAGATTTTTATTTAATTTTTGTCTGTTTGTTTGTCCTTCTTTCACGGAAAAACTACCGCACAGATTTCTACAAAATTTTATACTGTGGTAGCTTATTACTCGGGTCAACATCTAGGCTACTTTTTATCCCGGAAAATCAAGGAGTTCCCGAGGGACTTTAAAAACTAAATCCACGCGGACAAAGTCGCGGGCATCAGCTAGTGTTGTATAAGTTTTTTAACTTTGCATTAGGTATTAATATACATATACCCAATAGAACCTAAGTGAATATTTATGTACAACCCCAACCTAACCTAAGATTTTGGTACTTAAATATACTGATCGTGCTGTGGCTACAGAAAAAGCTGAGTTAGTTTATTAGAAGCTTTGTTTTTATTTATTTTCCCATTGCTTAGGTAAAAATTAGAAGTTAGGTTAGGTTAGGTTTATGAATTTATAACAGGAGGAGGAGATAAGCTATTTTTATACCAGAAAGTTTTTCTAAGTAATTACTACAGAACCCTAAAAATGGAAGTAAAATAAAGCTATTGTAAGACTTTTATTAACATTTCCACATTTGAATAATTCTTGTTCTTAAAGTAATTTACACTTAAATAGACAATGTTTACAATATAATATAAAGATACTTAAAAATAAGTTTTCAATAGAAACAATAACTTAACAGCATTTGCAGAGTCCATTTCCCAATCATTGACAGCTGCAATTTATCAAACATCCCAATCTGTCTTTGTAATGTAGCATTATTTTTGGTGGGACACACAATAGCAATAATGTTTAGCGTAGCACAGCAGTTAATAACTTATATATTGTATTGTCACAATTTAATTCTTGGAAGAGCTCATTGGACTATTTTTTCTTAGAACTTAGTACAACAGTATCAGGCTGTCCTTTAATAAGCCATTAGAAATTTATTTCATCACACAACACACTACAGATTGAGCAATAAAATTAGTTGTTAGCTTACTTTTCATACAAATTCTCAAAAGCTTTGTGAATGTGTTTTATCATGTCTGTGGCTAACATACTTCTTCCTTTTTCCTGAAAAGCTTTTGAATTACATGATCTTATTAATGCAGAGGCTGCAAAACATGATAGTGATGATGCTAATAAATTTTTATCGGTTTGTATTCCAGTGTCAAGTTTGTCTATGTTAGTTAGAGTCCAATGCAAGAAGGTTGCAATTGATCCAGATAGTAAGTCACCTTGACCCCCACATCTCCTTCCTGATCCTCCTGTATTATGTTTCCATCTTAATTCAGAATTATAACTGAACAATTCATCAGTCTCTCCTTTTTTTAAAATAGTTATATTTTTACCCAGTGTGACAAACCCAGATTCTCCTTTTAGTTTATTACTAAGCCTTTCAAATTCTATTTTATTTGGTGTCAATATAACTGGCGATGAAAAATCCTTTATTAGTTCAGGATTTTCTGTTATTAAATATAACCCATCAGCATCAATAACAAGTGGTATTCTTTTATTTTCAATTAATTTTATAAGTTCTGAAACAACATTTAATATCTTAGAATCTCTTCCTAAGCCAGGCCCTATAACTATAACATGGAGTCTTTCAAGCCAAGGTGATATTTGATTTATAGGATTTGTTGTGTCAAGTAAAGGGTGAACAATCAGCTCTGGACTATATGACTTAATCACAGTAGATGCTGGTGTTGAACAGAAAACGTGCACTAAATCAGCTCCAACCTACAAAAAACCCAAAAGATTAATAATAATGTTGGTTAACTGAATTAAACATAGAGTATTAAAAAGAATTTAAATAAGTACTGTTTTAATTCAAGATTATTAGATGGCAGGTTGTTATTTTTTTTTTTAAAGAATATCAGTCAAGCAGAAGTTAACCGTTGGTCTTTTGAGGCTTATATTTGCTTAGATGTATTAAGCACAAAATAATCAATCAATATCTCATTAGTTCAAATAAAATTAGGACCTAATAAGTTAATAACTAAAAAATTGGATGAACTAACTTTTAAAGCACTTATTCCTGCAAAGTAGGGAGCTCCTGTGTATTCAAGTGAGCCGCCCACAACACCTATTCTTCCAGCTTGGCCTTTATGGTGTGTTCCGTCCAATGGTGGTATGCACGACTTTATCAACCTTATCATATTTGCTGGGTCCATTACTGAAATTTGGCGTAAATAAGAGTAACTTCTTATTAAATGGACTGTGGGAAAATATGGTAATGTCATAGCAGTCTTAAATAAAACTCAAAAAACATCAGTATTTTGGCAAGTCGCCAGATAGGGTAAATACTGTTCAGAGAATGTAATAAACTCCGGTCTAACAAATACACACAAACAGTAGTAATGAAACCAAACGTATGAGACCACCTCAGGAGACCACAGTATTTAATTAAGAAAGGTCACCTAAAACACTAGTCACTAATAATTAAATATTCTTCATAAATGGGTATTTTTTTATATGTATGTTGGTGGTTTCCTTTCCTTGTTACACTGTCATGTCACTTCACTTGTCAGTTGTCTAATGTCATTGTCAAATGGCACTGAACTAAAACCCAAGAGTTTATAGGGTATGTTCCGATATACACTGCGAGCACTGTTTAGTGCTCTCACTGGTGAAAAATTCGATCCGTTATGGACTGCCAGTACACTGCTGCAGTACCCTAGGGAAATATATGACGTCATAAATCGCCGCCATTTTTGTTGTGAGCACTGGCGCTTTCGTGATAAGGTGCTCGCAGTATTTTGTACATGCGTCATGCTCGTGAACAGGTGGCACCGGCGAGATTGGGGCTACTTTCTGTCTGCCCATCTTTACATGTATTGAATTGTAAATATGCATTCTTGGAACTGCCCCTCATTGTGGAAACACTGCGTACATAGCATAGTACCTAGTGTAAACTGTATTGAAAAAGAGCAACCGCCGAGTTTCTTGCTGGTTCTTCTCGGTAGGAAGGGCATTCCGAACCAGTGGTAGGAATCTACCACTGGTTCTTCTACTTTCAAATCGTCAAATGAATATTTGACGATTTGAAAGCACTTGTAAAAGTTTATTTGAATAAAAAATATTTCTATTCTATTCTTTGATCACGTGATCAAAAATCATAATAGCGCGAGCGCCTAGAGATTTAACAGCTTATTATAGTTTATTATCTATTAGCTTTTGTTATTATTATTAAACTAGTGGTTCGCCCCGAACTGAGACCTCGCGGTAACGGTATCCCATGATTATTCATTCAATCGATACATGATAACCAAAACTGACATTATTATTATGCCCGTTTTCACCAAACATACCTAAATCATCCCCTAAGTAGGAGTCTCTTAACGTAGGTAGCTCCTAAATACAATCCTAAGTCCTAACATCCGTCCCAATATCCTTTTAGGTGTCCCGTACAGGATCGTGATAAATAAGTTGACAGAAAACATCAATCACTTAACTTATAGGTAGCCCGTAAAGGTTAGGGAACGTTAGTGAAAACATTGAATTATTTATCAAACATTGAATTTAACTCGTAGTTCCATGGGAATAGTTACTGACTGCGCCATCTATTAGCATTATTGTGAAGCTATGTTGATGCTATATGAATTACTGACGCCCATTAAAAATTAAATAATCTCGTTTCTTTATAATATTCATATAATTTTAGTATTTGTTGTTCAAGTACAGGATATAAGTGACCTAAAAACATAAAATCAGTTTGAAAATCCATAGCGGATTTTTCTAGAGAGCGTCTTCAAGCGAGCGTATAAAATCGCCACTTTGAAAGCCCCCCATTTCGTCAATTTTAAGGGAAAAATTAAAAAAAAAATATTTTTGTACTCAGTTCAAAATTATCTTTAAAATGATACGTAACAATTTTATGTAACGCGATTTTTTTTTTTTACTTCGCATTCGCTTCTATGAGAGCCCCCCTGAAATAAAGATTTTTATAACTTTTTAAGCCATTTTCGGCTGGAGGCCATCGGTTTACATATTATATCTAAATTTGAAGTAATTACGTTCAGTAATTCAAAAGTTATAAGGCTCTGACAGACGGACGGACGGACGGACGGACGGACGGACAAGTGCAAATCGCCCTAGTTAACTCAAAGACCTTCGCTTCGCTCGGTCGATTACATTACTCGCTTATGCCCGCGAATTCGTACGCGTGGATTTAGCTGTTAAAACTCCGGTGGAAACCCGATTTTTGGGATTAAAAGTAGCCTAGTATGTTACTCCAGTCTTACTACCACAACTTATTTTGTGCATGCACAAAATAACACCAATCATGTCGCAATCCGTTGCGACTTGCGACGTGATTAATGTGATTGACAAACCAACAATCAAACAAAAAACACTCGCATTTCTAATATTAGTAAGGATTTATCTTAATGCTGCGTGGTCGTGGGCTGAAGTACCTTTAACAAATAATAACAGAATTTAAACCCAGTTTAAGTCAGCGCTAGCTTTGTCATCCATGTGTATACTGTATACAGTATACGACCTGTAGTCTTCAAAATAGTTCAATTTTTAATGAATCAAATTAATAATAATAACTTTGATTCAGGCGCGTAATATAGAATATAAAGACCCAGTTGAGGAGGAATGGGAAAAATTTCAAAAAGAAATAAAAGAAGAAACAACTACTTCTGCAGAAATCATTGCTGGAGAACAAGAGGAAGCCACTGCAGAAAGACAGATTGATGAAATAGATGAACAGATACGAAACTGGTCAAGGTATTTTCCTACCAAACATTTTTTATCAAGTTCCATACATCCATACCAATAAAATAGTACCTAAATACTCACTGATAGGCATTACCGTTAAAATACCGATTGATCTATGATATTTCACTTGGCCACTCCAGTTAGACTCGCCGTTGTGGTTGCAACGTTGATCGCAAAAGCTTATACACACAATCGGATGTCATTATTAAATACACAAAAACGACTATTATATTCACGGCATCACGTAGTGCCCCAAAGTTTTTTGACGTTTAAAGCACTAATAATAGGTATGTTGTTTTTTTTGTAGAGTTTTGGACTTAGAATTGAAAAAAGAAGAAACAAAGAAAAAAATACAAGATATAGAAATGCTCAATGAAGACGACGATAATGATTCAGAAAATGAAGCAGATATTGATGAATTTTTAGACTGGCGAGCTAAGAAATCTTATTCTTAGTGTTATTAACACCATGTTATTATTTTTACATTAATGTAGTATTATGGTAACCATTATGGGTTTTATTCTAAATGTAAATAAAGTACTTTATAATAATTTAATAAACTAGCTTTTGCCGGCGTCTTCCATCTGTATGCCAAAGGACCATGCAAAAAATTGTATGGGCACTGTCCCCCACCCCCAACAGACGTGGCACTATTTATAATATTATTGTGACAACCCATAAAAAGACTAATAACCATTTCCAATCCAAAAATTGTTGGGTTTTTAAAAATACAAAAGAATGTACGCCTGCTGAAGAACGGGCGCGCGCATACACATGCGACGAAAGGGCGGGAGGTAGTCATTGGGAGCACAGGAAGCTCGCGGCGCTGTTTTTTTCTACGTCTCAGAAACACATCGTCGTTTTTTAGTTGGTTAATGAACCTGTATGTTCGTTTTATAATAATTGTTAACTACTAAACTGGTATCCAAAACAATTCACTGTAAAATATATAAAAAAATGCGCGAGTGTCAACACTCGGTTGGAAAGAAGTGCCCTTTAAAACATTACCTTTTAGAATCAACGCCATCTCTCACCACTTTTTTTCCTAATTTTTTATAACTTATTTAAGTTATAAAAAATTAGGGAAAGGTTCCACATGTAGAAATTGTTTAAAATAAAATGAAAATGGAAAATTCGGTCTGTCGAGCTGGGATTCGAACCATCGACTTTTAACTGTTAGGCGACTGCAGAAGCCACAAGGCTACGGAAACCCAATATTGTACCGCGAAAATACCGAACACAATGCCAAATTAATTAATCGAAAGGAACTTCCATCCGGGTGTCCCTTGACACCTCTCAAGTTTTTTTCAAATATATTTGAATAGATTTTATCAGAATAAGTTCAAAAGAAATCGTGGATTTTAAGACTTGTTCTATTCTCAAGTTCCAATGATTTTAGCTGCAATTAATATAATTTTGGCTGCAGCATAGAGAGTCTGCCTATTGGAAGTGATTGCGATCATCGCACTACAATTTTTAGACAATCCGCACGTAATCCATTATCTTTGTTCTTGCCATGGAAGTAGGAATAAGGATCGTGCTTTAGCCTTTGAGTAGCAGTGACAAACACAAACATATAGATTAAAGAGGGTTCTTCTTCTTCGTTTGTTTAGTGGCTCCGCGCGTCGAGCGTTTGAGCCATAGTCCATAGTTTTTCTGATCCTTTCCAAAATTCCGTTTCTTCAAATCCCAATTCCACCATTACAAAATAAGTTTCTCCGTTTCAAACAAAAATCCATTTCATTATTTCAATAGTTTCTACAAAATGTGGTTTATTTTATCCATTTTGGGCATATCGATCTTCTAAAATTATTCATATTGAAATCATGTATAGAATCCATAGCAAAAATATTTTGTTTACAAAAAATTAAGCTTCATTATTCCACCATTTTCATTTGTCAAGTCATATAGAGGGTTATTCCCCAGATTAACACCTTATGCTAGCGGCACGCTATGATGGCCGGTTTGACACATTACAATAGTGATGTGGAATGTCAATTTATTCTCGAACAAAAAACAATTAAGTTTTGTTTTTGTACCTGATTAAATAGGTTTAATAAAACAAAAATGTATATGTTTATTTAATTTATTTGAACGAACTGAATATTTGAATGAAAATGAATATACCTACATACTTTATATGCACACAAGAAACATATGAATACAAAAGATACCAAAAAAGGTGCCACAAAAGGCCATAATTAATCAGATTCGTCCATACTACTATTTTCACTGTCGTCACTGCTATCATCACCTACATTAATAATTATATGTTCGTTTTCTATAATATTATCTATTTTCACATCTCTTTCATAATCTTCCCTTATTAATTTAACAGTTCTATTCACAACCTTTTCCCAGTCTCCTTTAGTCACATGTTCACAAGCTTCTTCTAATAATTTTAGCATTTTTTTTTGTGGTAAATGGGGGTTCTGTATTGTGTCTTGCAGCATATCCCTTAATTTGAGCCCACACCAACTCAATCGCATTATACTCACAATGGTAAGGCGGTAACCGTATAACTCTGTGCCCATGTTCTAATGCTATTTCGTCAATGACGTATCGGATCTTGGTTGGTTTGTTTTCTTTTAAAAGACGTACTAATTCCGCTTTTAACATATTCATGTTTGCATCTACGCCATTTTTACGAAGCCATGCGACGATATCAGCTTTCTTTTGGGATTGGGCAGGTGGCTTGTCAATTTGCATCGAGTGGTATGGGGCGTTGTCCATAATTATAATAGATGGTTCAGGGAGGCTACACAACATTGAGGTAAACCATTCAGTAAACTTTTCTCCATTCATGTCTTCATGATAGTCTCCAGTGGTTTTTGACGCAAAAGCCATGAGAGAACCTTCGACAAACCCGTTGATGGTTCCGGCGTGACAAATTATAAGTCGCGATCCTTTTCCTACAGGAACTTTGGAAGTAGATGCTGCTGTGTCATCGTTCCAAGAACGGCCTACAGTATGGTTAGCATTAAGCCATGTTTCATCCAAGAACACAACATTTTGCCAATTTTTGATTTCTTTCACTTGCCGTAAAAAAGTATACCTTGCCATCGCTATATCAAATCTTTCCATCAATATTTTGCGTTTGTTACATTTTTTGTATCGAAATCCAATGGTCTTCAAAATCTTCGTTAAAGAACTTTCCCCACCGAAGAATAATCCAGCTTCCTTCAGTGAATGCACCAACTTTTTTCTTGTTGGATACTCCTTCTGTAAATAGTAGCCGTAAACATGTCTTCGGATAGCATCGGCATCAAAGCTATCGATGCCTACGACTGGTTTTGCTCGTTTTCTCTTTTTTGGTGTGTGAAGTTTATTTTCTTCTGTGCCAGTCTCGCCATATTTTTTTTTAGTTATCCGTCTAACAGTTCGTTGTCCAATATTAAGCGCATCAGCTACGCGTTCAACCACTGACGTTATAGGTAAAATTGGCCCTCCATTTTGAGCTTCACGATCGAAATAGTTACGAAGGCGTATTACGAACTCACGTGTCTGACTATTTAGAACAGTTCTCTGCGTACGTTCGGTCATATCGACGAAATCCACAACAAAGGGCTTGAACAGAGTCCAAATTAACGAGCAAGGGTCAACAGTAATGCAGTATCAATATTTGAAATCCAAAGCCAGGTCAAAACTATATCACAATCGCATTGCACTGACAGTTTATACTTTTCGAAGCAACGTCAATTCGAAACTGCTTTGTTTTGCATTGAGCATTGACGCGAGTTTGCCGGAGGTAGTAGTTGTGCTAGCCAGCGATCCTATGTGACGATCGTATTAGATTCCATTTTTAAAAATTTTCAATTTAGAAAACCAAATGCCGAGTTGTGGTATATATCATATAAAAATAAAAATTTTACCTTTTGTATGAAACAGCTGATATTTTTTTGCGATTTCAGAGGTTTGTCCACATAGTGAAAATTGTTCATATTCACAAGTACATTCACCCCTTAAATGGTGCAAACTGATTTTTCTACACTTGTATACATTTTAGAAATCAATTTAATAAATAAATTTTGAGTCCTAAACCTAAAACTACATTCGATAAAATTTATGAATCTCTGCACATCACTATCGTCAATAAAGTAATACAATTATTTCCTTCAAAGTCGTTATCAATTAATACGGAACTTCATGAGCGGACAAACGTCAAACCGGCCATCATAGCGTGCCGCTAGTTTAGACACCACAAACATATAGTTGTTGTTGTTGTTTTGTTTTTATGGCTTTTGACATGCCAGCACGGCACAATTTACTTTGCCAATTTCACGTAGCTTGAAGAAAACACACAGGAGATTGCTCGGTTATATCTCGATGAGGTTGATCGCGATTTTTCGGCTTTTATTCGAGGTACAATAGAAGGCTTGAAAAGTTAGCACAACCTACAACACAATGACAAAATAAACAAATTAAGAATATTATATAGGTATATAATACAAGTTAAAATAAAAATAGATATTATAACTTTATTTTGTTAATCATAATATATTTACATAAGAATTTAACATAAGGACTAAACACAAACATAAGGAGACATTCAACACTTATGGGACGGGGGATCTTAGGAGGGAGAACATCATAAAGTTTATGGAGAAGTTTGGGACAGGAGAAGAGAATATGAGAAGTTGACCCCTCATCCAAGCCGCATTCACACAAAGAATGATCTTTAATTCTTAATTTGGCCAGGTGGACTGGAGTACAAGCATGACCAATACGCAGCCGGGTGATGGTTGAAGCAACCCATCGAACCATATTTTGATGAAAAAAGAACCATGGCCGTCGAGGGATTTCAGGTTGCATAGAAGCATAGTATTTGCCTTTGACCAATTTTGATGAAATCCATAATGTATTCCAAGAATTAATAAGGTCAGTTTTTGCCAGTGCACGAAGATCCTGAGTATGGTTTTTAAAATATGTAACAGAACCTGTCTCAGTAGCGAGTTTAGCAAAGGAATCTGCAGTCTCATTTCCTTTTATACCAGTGTGCCCCGGTATCCAAGCCAGAGTGACAGTCAATCTTTTCTGATGGCAGGTGAATAATGTTTCTTTAATTTTAAAGATGATGGAAACAAGTGTTCTACTACGGAAGGGATTTCCTTTAAGTGCTTGGAGACAACTTAAGGAGTCTGTCAGTATGATTGACTGTTGTATATTATGGGACTCTATAAAAAGGGCAGCTTCTAAGATAGCAATAGACTCTCCTGTGAATACCGATGTTTCAGGGGGACATTTGAATTGAAGGGTTATTCTATGTTTGGGAATCCAACAAGCGATGCCCACACAACCATCACTAGATAGCTTGGAAGCATCTGTATATATAGCTAAACAATCGGCCCAGTTATTTTGAAAAATTTCATTAAATTTAGAATTTGCATCCACTGTGTCTTTATTTATTCCTAAACTTACAATAAGAGGGGTGTGTATAAGCCCTGGGAAGGAGGAGGAGAATAAAGGAAGCTTAGGGGATGAGTACAAAGGGTGTGGTAAGTGAGTGAGCTTGAGATAGCTCTTTAGGAGACAAGAAGGGGTTTGGCTAGGCCTCATAACTGAAGCTAACTTACGGAGGTTATTTATTAAAGGATGGGAGGAAAGTTGCAAAACTTTACAAATGAAGCGATCACTGAGATATTGGGCCCGTAGAAGAATAGGAGGGTCAACACATTCCACCTGCAATACATTTGTGGGGGAAGATTTCATTGCCCCGAGAATTATCCTCAGGCATTTATATTGTAATTTATTTCGTTTTTCTGTGGCAGATTTATTAATCGGGTCTAATATAAACAATCCATAATCCATATGACTACGGACAATGGCATTATAAAGCAGTTTTTGAGTGTATGGATGGGCACCCCACCATACTCCGGATAAAGCTCTAAGGATATTAATAGAGCTTTCACATTTTCGGCTAATGTAGTCACAGTGAGCTACACCATTCAGTCTAGAATCCAAAATAACACCAAGGAATTTGGCTTTGCATGAAAGTGTAATGTGTTGGTCCTCGAAGGTGATATTAGGGAGGGAGACTTGTCTTTTTCTAGTGAAAATGACGGCCTTGCACTTATCGACTGATAGTGAAAGCCCATGTCCTGATAACCACTGACCTAGATAAAGCAAAGCAAAGTTCAATCGCGTAGAAATTTCGTCCATGGAGTTAGAGCTGATATAAAGTGCAATGTCGTCAGCATATTGCAAGATGTTACAGAAGCTGTCTACAGACAATTCGAGATCGTAAGTATAGATATTATAGAGCAGAGGGCTCAGAACAGAACCCTGCGGGAGACCTTTCCAGACCATTCTGGGGGGAAGGCTTTGGGATTTTGTTCTCACCAGAATAGTTCTGGACGAGAGAAGATTGCATATGATCTGAGTAAGTCTCGGCGGTATACTCAGCTGTAGCAGTTTCTGCCTGAGTAACGGGAGAAGAACACTATCATATGCTGCAGCTATGTCCAGGAATACACCCACAAGGTACTCTCCTTTAGCAAGGGCTAAACGAATGTCTGTAGAAAGAACCCCAAGGCTGTCGGTAGTGCCAAGGCCCTTCCTGAAGCCAAACTGGGACTTAGCAAGTAGTCCTTTGCTTTCCATTATCCATTCCAGACGGTTTTTAATCAAGTGCTCCATAATTTTGGCCAAAGTAGATGAGAGGGCAATAGGGCGGTATGAATTTGGTTCCAAGGGGGCTTTACCAGGTTTCTTAATAGGGATTATTATTTGAGTTTTCCAAGGTCCTGGGATGAATCCTGTTTCTAGAAACCTGTTAATCAAATTGAGAAAGCAGTGTTTTGCTTTATTGTTAAGTTTTACAATGAAGGAATATGGAACACCATCTTCTCCTGGAGTGGAATCTTTAAGATCCGAGAGTGCACATTGCAACTCTGAGAAGTTAAATGGGGAGTCCATATTGTCTGAGGAAGGAAGTATAGTGTGAGGGTTGTAAGAACTTTCACACGGAACAAAAGGAGGGGCAAGCTTATCAGCAAAGGCATCCAACCAGACAGATGGGTCGTTAGAGGTAGGGTCGATGGAGGAAACTGACTGCCTAAATCTTTTTATTCTATTCCATACTAAGGTAGATGGCGATCGTGGATCCAGAGATTCGCAGAACTTTTTCCATCCTGCCTTTTTCTTCTTTGATACAGTCCTTTTAACCTTGCTATTTGAACGTTGATATTCCAAGAAATTTTCACGGGACATTAACATCG
Source organism: Oeneis ivallda (assembly GCA_029955525.1). Classification (NCBI taxonomy): domain Eukaryota; kingdom Metazoa; phylum Arthropoda; class Insecta; order Lepidoptera; family Nymphalidae; genus Oeneis; species Oeneis ivallda. Next base: position 13,505,074 of record JARPMR010000012.1, on the reverse strand, counting down.
AGTAGGAACGTTCTGCATTCTTACGTTCATTTATTATATTGGTACATTCATCGTCCCACCAGGGAGGAGATGTTATAAAATCGAGTTTAGTCTTTTTGAGCGGTATGTGGAGGTCAGCTGAAAACTTTAAAATTTTAACAAAATCTACATAGTAGAGCTCTATATTTTCAACATCTGAAATTTGAGGTAAGTTATCAATTAGGATGTCAACTGATTCTGCAAAGACAGACCAGTTGGCCTTGTTGATTTTGTATTTAAGGAATGGATTAGGGTTATAAAGAGGGATAGGTTTTTGGGCTATTGAAAGTAAGATAGGAAAGTGGTCACTACCATGTGAACTAGGGAGGGTTCTCCAGGAGGTAAGTGATGCCAAAGAAGGAGAGCAAAGGGATAGATCAACAGCAGACCTAGGGTTCTGATGGGGGTATACTCTTCTTGTTGGAGATCCGTCATTGAGGATGCAAATGTTTAATTCATCAAAAACATCCAACAAAAGAGAGGAAAAGACATCAGATGAATGAGAACCCCAGGACAAGTGATGGGAGTTAAAGTCTCCCATCACAAGAACTGGGGAAGGAAGAGAAGAAAGGATAGACTTTAATTCAGGGATAATAGATTGATTTGGATGAGGAAGGTAAATTGAAAGGAAGGAAATATCCAGAGTTCTCACAGCAACGGCATTAATTTGTTGTGAGTGAGGGGGAAGGGGGATAGAAGAATAAACAAGTGAGTGCCTAAGAAAAATGGCACTACCTGCATACCCATCATCTCTGTCATCCCTGAGGCAGGCAAAACCTGGAACCCGAAAATGGGAGCCAGGGGCAAGCCATGTCTCAGAGATGGCAAGGATAGCAGGTTTATGAACTTTAATAAGATCTAAAATTTCATGTTTCTTTCTACGTATGCTTTGACTATTCCATTGGAGTATCTCCAAGGAATCCATTGCTGAGGATAGAAGCGATTTTGATGATAATTTGAGCAACGTTGGGCGGTAGGGGGTTTTGAGTTATATTTACAAGGATATTATTCAGAGATTTGGTAAGGTCATCGGTGTCATTTGGTGATGTAGCATAGGAGTGCTCAGTATTTAGAGCACATCCATTAGGAGTGACAGAGGGACAGTTCCGGGTGATGTCCAAGTGTGCTTGTTGATCATAGCCCTTTGTTGGTTGGGGCCTGGGGCGAGGATTACGGATAATGGTTTGCTTGTATGATTTATTAAGAGGGGGAGGTGTTTGAGTGGAGCGTAGTCTATTGGGAATGGGTGTAGGAGGAATAGGGGAGTAGGAGGGTGCAGTGAATATCTCTTTTGCCATATCAGCATAAGAACGCCGTACTGGAGGGAATCTAGCTGATGCATCTTGATAAGAAAGATTTTCCTCAGACATAAGCAACTTAATTGACTGCTGCCGAGAGTGTTCAGGGCAGCTTTTGCTTGTGGCCAAGTGCTTGCCAGTGCAAAGCAGACAAGTAGAATTTTCAGCTGTTACTTCACAGGCTTCACCTGTGTGGGGTTGAGAGCATTTGAAGCAACGCGGACTAGATCTACATTGAGTTTTAATATGCCCAAAACGACAGCAGTTCAAGCACTGGATTGTAGGAAGCCGGTAAATTTCCACAGGTAGTGATGTGTGATAGGAAAAGATTCTTGAGGGAAGAGTTTGCCCTCTGAAAGTCAAGACTACAGTCTGAGTTGGAACCCAGGACACAACACCATCAGTAACATTCTTACGGTTGAATCGGCGAGCTTTTAAGACTTCACCACAACCAGCAGGAAGTACTAGGGAATTAATGAATTCTTCCAGATGCCAATCTACAGGTACACCTCTAACTATACCCATACGAGTGATGTTAAATGTGGGGATGTATGCAGCGTATTTTGAGATGTGGAGAATAGGATTCTCCAAAAACTCATTAGCAGATTGGGCACATGAGAACTCAACTGAAATTTTATTTCTGCCAACATTTTTAACTCCATCATTAATGACTGATTTTATTTTACTGTTATGTAGGAACTGTCCAAATTTAATTGCTCTAATAGAAACGCCGGCTGAGGGGTCAGACACTTCTCGAGATACGTAAACTACGTAAGGACCTTTGTCATTTCCGGTATATTTCTTGGGTGCATCTGATAACGAGGGGTGCACGTATACAGACTGAACAGAAGGAGCAGCAGAGCTTGGGTCTGTAACTGTTTTTTTTGATGATGAATCACCATTATCAACACGCATAGAACGCTTGGTACCACGTGTAGTAGTTTCAGAGTGCACAGACACGGACTGCGGGCTCTGAGTCGGTTCGGTCTCTATCGTCACATTGGCCCCGGGATCGGGGGGTTTAGGGGGAGGATCAACCTCCATAGTCCCACCACCAACTTCCACCAACACTTAAACTAAATACTCACGACAAAAACCAGCTATTGCACAAAAAATCTGATAAAATAACACAATAAAACTTGTTTAAAAACACAAAACCTCACTACACTAGCGGCACGCTATGATGGCCGGTTTGACGTTTGTCCGCTCATGAAGTTCCGTATTAATTGATAACGACTTTGAAGGAAATAATTGTATTACTTTATTGACGATAGTGATGTGCAGAGATTCATAAATTTTATCGAATGTAGTTTTAGGTTTAGGACTCAAAATTTATTTATTAAATTGATTTCTAAAATGTATACAAGTGTAGAAAAATCAGTTTGCACCATTTAAGGGGTGAATGTACTTGTGAATATGAACAATTTTCACTATGTGGACAAACCTCTGAAATCGCAAAAAAATATCAGCTGTTTCATACAAAAGGTAAAATTTTTATTTTTATATGATATATACCACAACTCGGCATTTGGTTTTCTAAATTGAAAATTTTTAAAAATGGAATCTAATACGATCGTCACATAGGATCGCTGGCTAGCACAACTACTACCTCCGGCAAACTCGCGTCAATGCTCAATGCAAAACAAAGCAGTTTCGAATTGACGTTGCTTCGAAAAGTATAAACTGTCAGTGCAATGCGATTGTGATATAGTTTTGACCTGGCTTTGGATTTCAAATATTGATACTGCATTACTGTTGACCCTTGCTCGTTAATTTGGACTCTGTTCAAGCCCTTTGTTGTGGATTTCGTCGATATGACCGAACGTACGCAGAGAACTGTTCTAAATAGTCAGACACGTGAGTTCGTAATACGCCTTCGTAACTATTTCGATCGTGAAGCTCAAAATGGAGGGCCAATTTTACCTATAACGTCAGTGGTTGAACGCGTAGCTGATGCGCTTAATATTGGACAACGAACTGTTAGACGGATAACTAAAAAAAAAATATGGCGAGACTGGCACAGAAGAAAATAAACTTCACACACCAAAAAAGAGAAAACGAGCAAAACCAGTCGTAGGCATCGATAGCTTTGATGCCGATGCTATCTGAAGACATGTTTGTTTGTTTGTTTTTTTTTCTTGTGTGCATATAAAGTATGTATATTCATTTTCATTCAAATATTCAGTTCGTTCAAATAAATTAAATAAACATATACATTTTTGTTTTATTAAACCTATTTAATCAGGTACAAAAACAAAACTTAATTGTTTTTTGTTCGAGAATAAATTGACATTCCACATCACTATTGTAATGTGTCAAACCGGCCATCATAGCGTGCCGCTAGTTTAACACGTGTTTTCAACAACGCAGACGCTAGCAAAGTCTCCACAAACATATAGAGGGTTATTCCCCAGATGTTTGTGGTGTCAAAGGTGTTAACTGTCAATGTCAGTAAAAATTTTTGGCGCAAATTTCATAGTGTCATTTGTCAATGACAGACCTGACGGTAAAAAAACAAAATAAACAATTTGATTTTCAATTTGAATTGTGTAGTTTTTGTGGATTTGAAATTACGTTTAAAACGGGAAAGAAATTTTGAAGGAGTAAAATATCAGTTTGAACATTGAGTAAAATATCAGTTTGAAACTGATTATCCAACAACCACAATGACTCAACAAGATATTGAACAATATAGACTTTTCACCGAAAAACTAAAAACTGAAGAACACAAATCAGCAGCTCTGAATGATATTAAAAATTTGCTAGAATACAAACCGGCACCCGAAGCGGCACTGACTATTAGAAATATTGGAATCTCCAAAATTCTACACTGTCTAAATGGATCTGATAAGTATGACTACATTATGTACCTATCTCTTTATTAATGTATTAAGAGGGGGTGTGCGCTCGTTAACAGTAAACAGATTTGATTTTTACAGTAGTAGATCAAGTTTCAACTATCCGAAAAAAAACACGCAAGAATTACATCATACTGCCAAGGGACCTGTCTGGGCAAAAACATAAAATGATGAAATTTGTTCGATAATAAAAAATCGCGAAGTTAGGTCTAATTTTTAACCAATATTCATTTATTTTCAATGTGTTGCATATTACAGAGCCAAAATTTTTACATTAAATTCCGATTGATATTATCAAGGGATTAGCCTAGCGAATTGAAAAGAAAATGAATATTTTATTTATTTATTTATTTATTTAATCTGTACATTTTAATACTTAAAAACTAAACTTAAATATGAAAAGGACGTGTACAAGGACATCTTATCGCTACAAAAGAGGATCTCTTCCAGATGCCCTAGACAACTAGATTTTACGAGTAACAAAGTATTTTGGTGCTTACTACACTCCTATTCCGCGCAAAACGCTATCTTTTGTCGCGCCTCACATGAGGTTGTGGCTATGTTTTATCTCATCGCGAAATCTGATTTTTTTTGGGGTTACACGCGCTCTTAAAGAGCCGTCTCAGATGCACCAGGCCACATAATGTGTTCAATATAAATACTTAAGAGCTAAATTGTATTAAAATTGATGAGGATTTATAAACTTCAATACTTATACAATTTTAGGGAGCAACTTAATCTAACATGCGAAGTGTTGAAGTTATGCTTTGAAAAATTTGATATTGGAGATGTTGTTAAAACATACACAAGCCATATCATGTATTTACTTCGTCATGAACAGGATTGTGTTCGTAGATTGGCTATCGATGAGGTATGTTGTTTTTATGTGGTTTCTATTGTTTGTTGAGGCATCTGAGGAAGAACACTGAGAGTTATCTTGTCTGCTAAATCATGAAAAATCATGCAAGGAAAAAACAATATACGGTCCCAAAGTGCAGTGTTAACCTTGCAACGGAAAGTGTAAAGAAAACTTGTGAAAGAAGTTTGCTAACTGCAGTCTTTTGCTACAAATACATTTATTTGGTTCAAATATTGGACTTTAAATTTTCAGATTTTGGATTAGATTGGTTATTAAAACTGAATATAAGGCAAAAAGGGACTCAAATCTCTTTCTTTAATTATACTATAATATATATCTTTTATATAATTTATTTTACAGATTTGTAAAGTTGTGACATCAGATCCATCATTATTGCCTGTCCCTCAGTACATAGATGTGTATGTAGCTGTTGCACAGATGGTTACTGACAAAGACATAGGTGTAGCAAACAAAGCTGTACTGATCACCTCCAACCTACCAGCTGAGGCCTACCCTAAAGTCCTCGAAGAAATGAAAATTGCCTTGGAAGGGAATTGTAGTAGCAAATTGAATGCATATGAGGTAATACAAGTATTATCATCATTAGCAACCCATCAACGGCTCACTACTGAGCGCAGGTCTTCTCTCAGAGAAGTGTTATAAGCCATAGTCCACCACGCTGGCCCAATGGGAATTGGCGGATTTCACACACCTTCGAGAACATTATGAAAAACTCTCAGATGTGCAGGTTTCCTCACGATGTTTTCCTTCACCGTTGAAGCAAGTGATATTTAATTGCTTAAATGCACTTGACTTCGAAAAGTCAGAGGTGCGTACCCGGGATCGAACCTGCGACCCCCCGAATAGGAGACCACAGTCCTAACCACTAGGCCATCACTGCTTCATTACTTCACAAGTAATATATGACAACAAATACAATGTAAAACAAAGATTCCATGCAATCATAAAATAGAATAAGCACACATGCTAACTGTGTGGGTATTGGGTAAACCTATGAGTATGAGATGCTCCCTATATTCTAACTGTATTACTAGGCTTAAATAAAATTAATTTAAGAATATTATGTATCATACATACTAATATTATAAATGTAGTTTGTGAGGATGGATGCATGCTTGTTTGTTAATCTTTCGCACCACGACAAATGAACTGATTTGACTGAAATTTGAAATGGAGACAGCTCATATCCAGGACTAACACATTTTATCCTGGAAAATTAAAGAGTTCCCGCTGGAATTATAAAATCTTTGTCCACTCTGGTGAAGTAGCAGGCATCATCTAGTATAAAATATACCTATTTTGAATGTGTACTCAACTATTTGACTTAGTTCCAACATCATCTTTCTAATATTAAAACTGCAAGCTTTTTTTTAAATTAAAAGTAAGGTGTAAAAAAAGGTATTGCTAGTTCAATCCACGAAAAGATTCACTGTTAATCCACAAATTTTTTGTGAGATTATTATACTCATGCCTTGTCCTCTAGATTAGCTGAAATAAAATGTTATTTTATTATAAATATTGTAGTAACACTTGTCAGTTACTACCACGAACACTGTTTTTAGGGTAGATTTTTTTTTTGTGGGTAGTTATTACCTACATTTCTTCGTGGGTACCACGGAGTACTATTTATATGTGGGACTCAGTTGTTTAGCCTCATTCGCTTTTTAGTGCTCTGCCACGCAACACTGTATCATTCAAATATTTAAATATTCAGATAGTTCTTAATTAATATTCAAGCTTTTATAAATAATATTCAAGTATAATAAAAAATTAAATTACAGCGGGCACATAGAAGTGAAGAGTCTACGAGCTCATTTTCATCATCTACTGGACTTGAAATGTACATCGAATTACTCAACGGAGTCTTTCACGTACCTTACATTAACAAAGTACAATCAATTCACAGGAATTGCATCATAAAAACTTTGTATGTAAATTCCATTCAATGGAATTATTATATTATGTACATCGAATTACTCAACGGAGTCTTTCACGTACCTTACATAAACAAAGTACAATCAATTCACAGGAATTGCATCATAAAAACTTTGTTTGTAAATTCCATTCAATGGAATTATTATATTATGTACATCGAATTACTCAACGGAGTCTTTCACGTACCTTACATTAACAAAGTACAATCAATTCACAGGAATTGCATCATAAAAACTTTGTATGTAAATTCCATTCAATGGAATTATTATATTGTGTGCATCGAATTACTCAACGGAGTCTTTCACCGTACCTTAAATTAACGATCAATTCACAGGAATTATGTAAATTCCACTCAATGGAATTATAATCAAACTACCCACCTTTGGGCGAGGTATTCATGATATACACCAGAGATACCTACGGAGGTTCCCACTGGAGATAAAGAAAAAACACCCGCTTCACAATTCGGGCTGGAAATTTACAAGGAGTTGGCCGATCGATTAAATCATATTGCTACTAAACTTTATATGTTTGTGCTACCTACTAAATGGCCTTGACAAAGAGGTCCGAAAAGATTTGTTCCAGAACAAAAAATATATGGTTCCTGCTTACAGCGAACGCGTTAATGCTCCTTTATTAAACATGGAACTAAAGTCTTGCCCAAGTTCGTATTAAAACGAAAGAAGGGCATGGAAGCCAGACAGAAACAGATATCTTCTGTAATTTCTCGCCTCGCTCGTGTCGTAGATAGTGGTTATATTCTCCTGGTCGCAGACACTCAACTATAGAATGCAGACAGCAAAATGGCAAAGGAAATAATGGAAGGCATTCGTATGCTCTGTAATATACAATACTCGGATTCTATATGAGGGAAATATTTCATTTCATCGTACCTATGGTCTGTACTTTGTGCTCAAAACAGAGGTGAATGACCACCTTATTCAAATAAAGATTGATAAATACCTACATTTTTGGTGAAAACGTAGCAGATACCATAAAAACAGCAAAAGCTGACTCAAGATCAAAATTTGATATAATAAAGGGTCAGGACAAAAGTAACAGATCAGCAGTAAGAAAAACGATACAACCTCAACCATTGACTTCAAAAGTTTTAAACTACAAAGCTCCACCGCCGGCGCGCAGGCAGCCGGCCCAAACGAGGAGCCACCTGCCTGCTCCAGCGCGGAAGCCCGACTACTCATCGAGAAGGTCGCGGCAACAGCAGCAGCAGTACAGAAATCCGACTTCGCGACAAGATAAGGCAAAATATGCCGGTCGACTTTCATTATTTGCCCAAAAGTGAGCCTTAATCACAAATGATCAAACGATTATTTCTTGGTTTCGGGGTTATTAGTTAACATTTTCACGTAAAGTTATTCCGCAAATTCCTCCCATCGTTTTTCTGAATATACCGCTGAAGAAATGGGCAGTTTATCACATGGCAATTAAGTAACTCCTTACGATTGGCGTGCTACTACTCGTGAGCTGAACAATACTTATCGAGCATAAATTCCTAATAGCAGTCTAACGATCGATAAAAATCGTTTTATATTAAATTTAAAAAATCTCAATAAACATATACTTACACATATCACATACAACATTTAAATTGAAAGATATACGCACACCTATAAAATTAATAACTAAAATTCATTTATGGCTACACTTGATGCCTATTTTTTATTAAAATTCATCCGGATTCTTGAAAATGCCTAAGTTTTTCATTCAAGGGAAAAATATATGAATTTAATGTCCTACCTTTCGGATTAAATACAGTGCCATACATATTTTTAGGGTTCCGTACCCAAAGGGTACCAACGGGACCCTATTACTAAGCCTACGCTGTCCGTCCGTCCGTCCGTCCGTCTGTCAGCGGGCTGTATCTCGTAAACCGTAATAGTTAGACAGATGAAATTTTCAAATATTATGTATTTCTATTGCCGCTATAACAACAAATAATAAAAATTAAATTTAATTAAAAAAAATAAATTAAAATATTTCCATGGGTACATGGAAATGTTTTAATTTAATTTTTTTTAACGGAACCCTAAAAGAGCGAGGCCCGACTCGCACTTGGCCGATTTTTTTTTACATAAATAATGAAACCCGTCATTAAACTGTTGAGTCAAGCTGGTTTCATGCATGGAACTAGGAATTGCGACTAGGTCTAGGTTTCATGTCTAATAATATATTAGCTTGATGAGATTTTATCCATCGGTAGATCTTCTATTGAATGTAATGAAAATATCAATATGACTATTAAACTTCTGACAGCATTAGGCTTTATAGTGAATTTCGATAAAAGTAATCTTTCACCATCCCTCTCTTGCAAATTCCTTGTTTATAATCGATTCTCATGATTTAAAAGTTTATTTACCTAATGATAAGAGACCCAAGATTCGGGGAAAAAATTAGTATAGATTAGGAATCAAACTAATACAAAATAGTCTTAATCAAACATTTGCAAAATTGATAGGTTTATTAATTCCTGCCTGTACTGCCATAGAGTATGGCTGGCCATACGCGAAAGCTTTTGAACGATGCAAATATCTTAATTTACTAAGCCACAGGGATTATAATCGTACAATGTATATCCCAGATTCGCTAAACGAAGATTTTGCTTGGTGGCTGAATAACATTAATAGTTCTATGCGCAAAATTAGAAGTGACTATTATAAAACAGAGATAGGTACATATATTCTGACGCCTCAACATCGGGATGGGGTACAGCGTGTGGGTCAGAATCCACAGGCGGACAGTGGTTCGAGTGGGAAGCGACCCAACATATTAAATAACTAGAACTACTTGCAGTTTTTTCCTGCTAAACGTCATCACTGTCAGATTCTTCTATGAATCGATAATACCACCGCCAGCAGTTATATTAACCGAATGGGTGGTGTCCAATACCCTCACTTAACAGAGGTGTCTAGGAATATTTGGCAATGGTGTGAATCGCGAAGTATTTTTATATACGCATATTATATTCGCTCCTCTGAAAATACCATTGCTGACGCTGAATCAAGACGTACTCACGCAGACATTGAATGGGAACTCAGCGATCCAGCATTCACTTGAATTGCCAATCTTTTTGGCCAACTTCAAATCGATCTTTTTACAACTCACGTCAATAAAAAATGCGAAAGATTTGTTTCCCGAGGCTTTCGCAATAAATGCTTTTACAATCAGATGGTCTAACTTCTATTTTTATGTGTTTCCTCCATTTTAAATCACATTTAAAACACTTCAAAAAATTATTTTTGACAGAAACAAGAATTAAAGTCGTACCTACCTAGGTGGCCGACGAAACCTTGGTACCCCCCTTTTTTCAATCACTTTTAATTTCTGACATGATAATTCAAAACCCACATGAAAATATTAAAATTTCTCTTTTTAAGAAAACGCGATATACAATTGCAACTTACCTTGCCGAGATATTATACGGCGGTTATTACGAAGAGACTTCTCACCAGCATCGTTAGACATAGTGCTGGCATCCCTGGCAGAAGTTCCATCAAATAGTACGACATTTGCTTGAAAAAAGGGGTTTACACATTGTTCCCCTATTCGATAGACGTATTAGACCACCAGTACCAGATATCTTAAATTTCCTAACATTGCTTTTCAAGAGTGGAGCTCAGTATGGAACTTTAAATACTCATAGAGCCACATTATCTTTAGTACTGGGCTCAAATATTTCTAAAGACGAGAGTTTTAAGATTCTTTCAGGGAATCTGTGGACTAAAACCCCCTCTTCCGAGATATGAACTTACATGGGATACAGCTTGTGTTCTAGATCATTTGACCAATTATCTAATAGCTCTATTTATATATATATTATCTATTAGCTCTAACAACATTCAAAAATCAAACATTTTCGAAAATTAAAGTAAAAAATATAGAAAAAGCCTTTCTAGCCTCTTTAGAATTAATCATCAAAATTCCTGATTTGGTCAAAAAATCTAGACCAGGCTCAAATCAACTCGTCCTCATCATACCTTTCTTAACTGAAAAACCAGCTATGTACCCAGCACAGACACTTAAAGCTTATTTAAGTGAAACTTGTGTACGGCGTAGCCAAGACTATTTATTTATCAGTTACAAGAAACCTTTTAAACCAGTTTCAACACAAACATTAAGTTGCTGGGTTAAAAACACGCTAAAAGGTAGCGGCATAGATGTCTCCATATTTTCTGGTCACAGTACCAGACATGCAAACCAGACATTGAAGTTACACTTCAAAAGCCAAGTTCAGGTTTCAATATAGATCCTATTGGCAATACTGCTGGCTAGAGTCATGACTCGAATACTTTTTGGAAATGTTATAGTAAAAATATTTTTAATCAGGACAATACTTCTATGGCCAGAGCAATAGAATAATTAAAATATTATGCAATAAAATAAATGTGATGATTATATAAAAATTTAATCTGAAACTTTAATGATTAATTTTTCAGTTTTGTATTATTATTAATAAGTAAGGGTTCATCGAAAGGAAAAAAATAGCTATAAATTAATAATAATATTATGTTTACGTTTTACTGTAAAATAATATTATATATCAGTATTTTCGGAACATGCTCTAAAAGTCTACAATATTTATAATAAAATAACATTTTATTTCAGCTAATCTAGAGGACAAGGCATGAGTATAATTAATGATTAAATGAGCTTACGTACCTGTAAGTGAAATTCAATCATAATTATACGAGATGCCTTGTCCGAAGAGATTAGCTCCCTCCCCCCCTGGAAATCCCTAATGTTGTTCCGAAAATACGATTAACTCTAAAATAAATGAGGCTAAACAACTGAGTCCCACATATAAATAGTACTCCGTGGTACCCACGAAGAAATGTAGGTAATAACTACCCACAAAAAAAAAAGAAATCTACCCTAAAAACAGTGTTCGTGGTAGTAACTGACAAGTGTTACTACAATATCTATAATATAATAAAACTGTAACAGGTCCAATTCTGTACATTGAAGATATTTTGAAAATTTTTGTTTGAGGGCACTCTATAATCGATACTGAAGCCAAAACAATTTTTTTTTAATTTTTTGTCTGTCTGTCTGTCTGTCTGTATCTTGGCCGCGCATCACGCCGAAACTACTGGATGGATTTAAATGAAACTTGGCATGATTTAAGGTCATACTAAGAGGTATAATATAGAATACTTTTTATCCCGAAATTCAGCACGGTTCCCTTGGGAGACGGGTTGAAAGTCAAATTGTGTATTTAGCTGTAATTCATTAAGGCGTATTCCGATTTCATTCATTCTTTTTTTGTTAGAAAGCGGGTATTTTAGAGATTGTCCTGTAATTATTTCAAAGTCGTCAATTCAGTAGTTCAGACATTATATAACCATCACAATCTTCAGTATAAGGTCCAAATAACTTGAGCCCCGGAATCTACAAGATACTTTGAATGTACGGCTCATCTTAAGCTGGCCATCGTACTTTATCGTATATAACCATCGTGGATAGCCTTATTTTGTCTTTAGTTAAACGACTCCCGTCAGATTTTGCCAAACGATCATTATACCTACATACTAAATTGTAGGTATGGATTTAATATATCGTATGGACGTAATTTTACAGTGTTTTCCTATGCAATTTTATATTACGAAAGTGTCTTTGTTTGTTGGTTTGTCCTTCAATCACGCCACAACAGAGTCACGCATCGACGTGATTTTTTGCATGGATACTATATTTGAGGACCTGTAGAGTAACATAGGCTACTTTTTATCCCAGAAAATCAAAGTGTTCACGAGGGATTTTAAAAACTAAATCCACGCGGACGAAGTCGCGGGCATCAGCTAGTTTATAATAAAATAACATTTTATTTCAGCTAATCTCTTCGGACAAGGCATCTCGTATAATTATGATTGAATTTCACTTACAGGTAGGTAAGCTCATTTAATCATTAAATATAACCAGCAAGCACACCCCATTTAAGGCTTGTATGATTGCAGTCAAGCTGTAGTAATCTTATGTATTAGAATAAGGGCCTGTATCACTACTTGCTCATAAAGGTCTGATCCACAACTTATCTGATGGATGTATATAAATTTCTGTTTCATAAGTATCTAGTCTAGTAGATAAGTCTATTTGGCAGTGAAACTCAAAAAGATATCACACAGATTTATCCACCTGATATTTTATCTGTTAGATATATATAAGGCACATTATCAGCAAGTGGTGAAACAGGCCATAAAACTTATTTTTAGGTGGTTGTCAATATTTCATTGAAGACATATGAAAGATTTGAAATGTGTGTTGAACAAGGATACTTTGACACCATGGTCAGTGAATTGCAGACTGACGATATTCTATATCAGTTGAATATTTTAGAATTGTTGTCACAATTGGCAATAAAACCTCAAGGTATCAACTTCCTTGTCAAACAAGGAACTTTGCAAAAAATTTCAGAATTAGTAATGGATCTACCGAATAATCCTTTTGGAGGCCTTTTAACACCAGGTAAGTTTTCTGTCCTAGACCATAGGTTCCGTTTATGATGTAAGTGCTACACATAGAAATGGTTTCAACTATTTCTAAAATCATAATTAACAAATTAATAATCTTTTATGAAAATGTATCGCAGGATCTTATAAAGTATATACATCAAAAGGGCTCCACGAAGCTTAAAATTTATAGGCCAATTATTTATACCTTCCATCCCATTGTTTATGCCAATGGATATTGGGAAAAAATTTGTCAGTTAACAATTGAATAACTTTTTGAAAAATGGTGGTTAAACTTTTTTTTCTAAAGGGCTCGATTCTTTCAAGTGTTAAGAAGATACTAGAATTTTTTCAAATTTTTAAAATCACATTTTATGTTATAAAAAATTATTTTTATTGCTGAACTCTCTTTAGCGGCGGCGCGCGCATGCCTTAACAGCCCTATTTTCAACGTCAAATTAAAATTTTAAATAATGGAGATAGAATTCCGGGAGTTGGGATTTTTTTATTGGAAATTTCCTCCTCTTTTTTCAAAATTGCTTAAATGTTAATATTTTTCGAGTTATTAACAAAAAACGAAATATCATTTTTTTTTCATCTTATTTTGTTAATAACAATTGCAATTTTTTACCTGCACCAAAATCCTTCAAAAACATTTTTCTAGAGGTGATTCCGAATCGAATGAGCCATCGCTCATATTTTTAGGACCTTTATCTCTATTTTTCACGCTTTTGAACTTGTGGACTAGACTATAGTAGTAGGCTGGTGATGGATAGATGAAGAGTTTCTAAATTATCTTTGATCTGATCTACTGAGAGGATTCGGCCATGTTTAATTATCACCCTAGCAAAGACGCGGCGCCACGAGATGTACGTTTCGGTCCGATGCGTCATGCGGCGTAGAAACTGATTAGGGGTATGGGCTTAGTTATAACTTATGCTAGTTTTACCCCTCCCAAGTTAAAATATAGATCTATCATACAACAAACGAAGTTATGAGTCATAACTTCGATTCAACTGTATTATTTAATTTTTTACAGGTTATTTGAAGTTTTTTGGTTGCATCGCTCATAATTACCCAAATGAGGTGTTCCAAAAATATCCTGTTTTATTGGATTTACTGTTCGATGCATTAGAGTCTGAGGATCTGACTGTTTTACCCGTTGCTTTAGACACACTCGGTTTTATAGGAACAACATGGGAAGGAAAACTGTGCTTAGTAGCCATAGGTAAAAGATAGTTATAGCACCTACTACCTATATATTATAAAGAAACTTTATCTTTTGTCTTATTTTGCACCAAGAAAGGCCTTGGGTATTTTTTATAAAGTTTATTTATTAAATGAAGTTGCTGAAAAGTAATAAGTAATAACATAGCATTGAAACACGTTAAGTCACAAACGATTGAGAGTAGTTTTTGTTTAGCTTAACACATTAGATGCGTGACTGATAAATCGATGGGTCCTATGTATAAGGGCCAAAGTGCAAAATCCTAACTTTTCAGTAGAGGCTCTCAAAGTTTCAATTTGATATATTTCTTACATGCTACAACTGAATTTTATGAAACTTTGCATATTTGCTATTACACCTATTGCCGTTATTTGAGCTATAATATTTTTTTAATATATATTTTAGTTTTTTAATTATTGCACATATGCCCATATTCGTCAATTTTTTAATATTTTCACTCTGCCAAAAAAACTAGTAAAAAGGCCAAAGTGCCATTTACTGGGTACACGCTTACATTTAAAAATCGTATATTTTCTAGATTTTTATAGCCCCAATTTTATATTGATGGATTAAAATAAATAAATCATCAAAAAGAACACAAATTATGTGACTGTTTTGGTAATAAGTCACATTGTTACTTATACGTTATCTTACTTGGTAAGATAATGTTCTGAACTCTCAGTTAGACCCTTAAAATAATAAAACTATTAAAATTATTTGACTAATTTTTTTGATTTTTTTTCCGGAAAATAATCAAAACTTACATTAATTGAAGACTAGCTGATAATCGCGACTTCGTCCGCGTGGATTTAGTTTTTAAAATTCCGTGGGAACTCTTTGATTTTTCGGGATTCCTGTGTCACCCTCCAGGTTCTCAACTATATCTATCATAATAATCACGTTAATCCGTAGCTTTCTTGAAGCGTGATTGACGGAAAAACCAACAACCAAACACAATTTCGCATTTATACCATGTATTTGTAAGGAAGAAGTAAAGGCGATCTAATTAAATTTAGAACACAAAAGCTACTATTGACTTAAATAATAATAAGACTTAAATATGGTAGTTGGATATATCCCTTCATAGACTTTTTGTAGAAAATAATGAGTACTTTAATTATGTAGTACATAATTTTTATGTATCATCAATAGTTTTCTCAGCACACGCCAAATAATGCAATTTATAGACAAAATTTTGCTACTTTGGGTTACATTATTGCAATTTTCTTAAGGATTTATAATTTTTTTTAAAATAAGTTGTAGCCTATGTTACTTCCTGATAACTTAGCTTTCTATTGGTGAAAAAATAGTTAAAATCGGTCCAGTAGTTACAGAGCCTATTCGATACAAACAAACAAACAAACAAAAAATCTTTCCTCTTTATGATATTAGTATAGATCAATAAATAATCAATAATGTAATATCCTTTCTCAAATCTTATATATTGAATGTCAACGTAAGTACTTAAAATCAAATATTTTTTATTGTACCAAAACTATTTGCAATCAAAGTAAAAAATATTCATATAAATCAAAAATAATATCAAAAAATAAACATAGTAAATGTTTATTTTTTGATATTATTTTTGATTTCATCATCATTATTACTCCGCAATCATTGAAATATTATCATTACATGGTACCAAATTTAAATATATAACATTAATCAGACATGATTATCAAAGTTTTCTTTAATTTCCGGCGTTATAGGACCGTGTTTATAAGAATGACAAACATAACATTGGCCTTTTTTAGGTTGGTAAAATGGCAAACAGGCGGGATATCACCACGAATAAGTCTCAAACAACCATTTTGGCCCTTGTACGTTTAAAAGTGTGCTACTTGAGCCCTTTTACTGCAATAAAAAATAGTACTTCTACCAATAAATATGAGTTTTTTTTTAGTTCATGTTATTAATTATAGTAAAAGAAAGCATTTAACACCAAAAAGTGAAAATGGCCAAATTGTTACTTTGGCCCTTATACATAGGACCCATCGAAATGTAAAAACGAATCTCGCCTTGCTTGTACTCGCAAACGCGTGTGATTTTCCCAGGTATCCCACGCGCGATGAGTGAAAGCCGCATTTACGCGGCTTACAAATAAACCCGCTAACGCATGCGGTTTTCGCAGGTAGCTAAAAGAAGATTGGTTCCCATTGCAAACGAATTCTGACCAACCAAACTCATTGCAAGATGGGCTGAAAGATTCAAACTTTTTCACATGCCTAAATAGTATACCTATTCCTTACGATCGTATAAGTTTTTTCAGAAAACTGAACAACACTCCAGAAACGAATGACATTCATTTCTGAAGTGGTATCTACAAAATTTCACCTAGATTGATTAGATTAGTTGGTTTATACTCAAATAATAATCAAACTTCGTTTGTATGGCGCGCTCGACTCGATATTAACTCTTTTTTTTTCAAGGGAGCTGATTGAAATTTATTTATATTAATTCAAACTATTACTTTTGATGCACTTTTATTGATGAAAATTAAAGTTTAACTTTCAATAGGTCAAAAGTTATAACAGCTAAATATAAATAAACTTTAATCAGCTCCCTTGAAAAAATAGCATTTTGAGTTATAACAGTATTCTTCCAAGGCAGGTCACCAAGGTAGGTCAGTAAGGCAGGTTATTATTTTTCAGGAAGCAAATATACACAAAGCGTCGAAAAGCTTGGTGCCATTATTCGGAACAGTCGTACGGAATTTAAAGTACGCGCACTACATTGTGTGTCAAGCCTGATCAGCATAGACAAGGATCCAAAAGCAAAGACAGATCGAGTTGATCAAAGAATAACATTGATGACTCGCGAATGGTTCAGAAGCTTATGTAAAGAGCCTGGGCCAATGGAAATGTTATTTGACGTTTGTAAGAATCCATTTCCCGACATACAGCTAGCTGGTTTAACATTGCTCGATTCAGTGTGTCAACATCAGTGGGGTGAAGAAATGGTGGCGAGGGTAGCAGGTATGACCATTTTATTATTTTTTGTAAGACGACAGGCGTTCATTGACATGTCTTGTAGTGGCTCCCACACACCTCTGTCTCTCGCCGCGCTGGTTGTATCCAGCGGTGCTCGCCTGCAACTCGATTGAATTGATGTCGTCTGTACAACTAGTCACACCTGACGATTCGTTCAAGCGAATCGATTTAATTACACGACTACTGACAAGGACAACGCTATACGAAAGTAGGGCGGGACAAGAACACCGCTATACGTAATAGGTACTGCTAGGTACATCTACATTGCGGGTTACGAGTAGTGGTTCCAACACTGAATTTTCAACTCCACGCGGACGAAATCGCGGGCAAAAGCTAGTATTGAATAATATTAGCAAAATTATTTTTGAGATTTGTATTGTAGCATGAAAACTCAATAAGTTTATTGGGTTATTATAAATGAAACTTGCATTATAGTTTTAGAAATTTACTTATTATAACTCAAAATACTTTTAAACTAACATGCAAACCAGATCATAATATTATTATACTTAATACCACATAATAAGAAAAATTAAATTAAATTAACATAATAAATGAAAACTTCAAAAAGTGTAGTACTGTCACTTTTATGAGAGGTATTTATTTATTCATTTATTTTAGGAAAATCAACAGCGAATTTTAGTAATATTAGACTTAAAAACTAGAGACAAATTATATGGCCAATTACAGATTTTCTCAAAAAAACAATTACAAAAGAATTAGTGAAATGTGTGTGTATGTGTGCTCGTAAGTCTGTGTGTGTGCTGGTAAGTGTATATGTGTGTGTGTTCGTTAGGCTGTGTGTGTGGCCTGTGCTTTAGGAGTTGATCTGTAAGTGTGGTAAGGTACATCGACAATTCCAAAAAAAAACCGGACAAGTGCGTGTCGGGCCACGCGCAGTGTAGGGTTCCGTAGTTGAGTCTCAAATATTATTGCTGACCTAGGATAGTTAGTGCTTTTATTTTATTTATGAATATTGAATACATTTTGAGTTCCATGGTTTAAATATATAATATACTACAAAATATGGAACTTACACTAGGTACGTGTAATACCTCACTTAGAAAAAACAGATATAACTCCTTAACTAATGAACCCTACTTAGCCATGATAGTTTTCCTTTAAAATTCATTATATATACTACTGCTGTGAATTTTTTCTTGTATCCTATATACTACCATTTAGCTGGCAGAGGGGGGGGGGGGACACTTGACTAATAAAATTTAGCACTTTAAAATATCATATTACACAAATGGATCCCTGAATTGAAAAATGGTGTTCCCACACCCACAATATTTTTGAAAGACCTATTCAACGACACCCCACACTATGGGATAGTCGAGGAAAAAAAAATTCATCCCCACTTTACATGTAGGGGAGGTACCCTAAAAAAAATTATTTTTCACAATTTTATTTCACCACTTTGTTGCCGTAATTAATAGTGATACCCTTGTCAAATTACAGATTTCTAGTACCAATAGTCTCTGAGCTAAACCGCGGATGGACAGACAGACAGACAAACAGACAGACAGACGGACGGACATGGCGAAACTATAAGGGTTCCTTGTTTACTACGGAACCCTAAAAAGTGCTGACTAAAACGAGCGTAAATACTAAAGATTGCCTTGTACTCTTCATTGCTTGTTATCAAATTTAAGATATCTGAAATATTTTTATTTGCCAATAAAATTGTCTTACTGGAACATCTAACATAAATGTGGCAGTACTCTTAAATTCATCATGACAATATTTTTATAATACATGATTCATTTACATTTCAGGATTTGTGGAATATCTTATGGATCGTTCTATGGACTTTAGAAAGGAATCAAAGGAAGCTAAATATGACATAATAAAACGGTTATCACAATCTACAGCTTTTGATGACAATATTATTATGAGGCTCCGAACCTATGTTGAGCAAGGACCTTTTTACTCTGAGTCGATGATGCAAGTTGCCATGGAGGAGGAATAATAAATATTTTTAATATTGTTTGTTATTTAAAGAAAAATGTAAGGCTATGTATCAGATGGTCGCGCGACGTCACACTTATTAAATCGCGCCTATAATTACCCATATTATGGCTTATATCTTTGTATTTGTCAGTTCTTTGCATCTTTCATAGTAATATGATTTTGATAAAAATAAAGTTCCAAGTTGAGGCTATGGTATGATATGACGTTAATATAAACTCAATATGGCGAATATAAAGAACAAAAACAGTATGTCAAGGAAAAATCTATTTTATCAAATGATAGGTCTAAAGTTTGTTCTTGTTTTTTTCTATATTATCGTTTAATATGATTTTCCCGCACGTTAACCAGCAACGCGACTGTTAATAATTATATTATGTGAGTAAGCTAAATAAAGAATTTAAATTCGTGCGACTTTGCGCGAACATCTGAACTGCCACACAAAATTTATGATGTAAACTAACTTGTTTTGTAACATGTTTTTATAATTAATACTTTTTCTTTCTCTTACTTTTACCTGTGGTTTCGGACTTAGCAGTGTTTTTGCGTTTCGTACCTCCAGATTTACCACTATACTTAGCTGCCAAATTATCAAGAAATGAGTCCATTTGTTTGCCTCTATTTTCTTGCTTTTGCTTAATCATAAGTTCTAAACTACTTGCACCTGGAAATAATTGTAAATATTATATTTTTATAAGAAAAAGTAATCTATTTAGACAGATACAGTATTAATTCTTATCAGCGTAAATAGTCGTTAGTTACCATAAGCATTTCATAAATATTACGATAATCCTTTGCACCATAATATAATTTAAATGAATATCTTAGGAATTATCGCAAAATAAAAACGAACGCGCGCAAAAAAATTCAAGTGCCCGGGTCTAGGAGTCAACCCGATGACGGGACTCACGTAATGCGACAAATGACCACACCCGCCCGCGCCGCTCTGTTGCTGTATAATAAGCCGAGCGATACTTTTATAAGCCTACTAGCTGACCCAGCGAACTTCGAACCGCCACTACTTATAAATGAAAAATTAGTTAAGTAAACATTTTCCAGTGGACCAAATTGTGAATCTAAACCATCCTCGAATCCCCTTGAACTCACACAAAAAATTTCATCAAAATCGGTCCAGCCGTCTAGGAGGAGTTCAGTGACATACACACGCACACAAGAAATATATATATTAAGATGTACTGTTCAAGGTATAACTTATGAAAAGTTTCAAGGAGTTCACAAAGCATAGGCGTAGTATGTTCTACCCGTGCGAAGCCGGGGCCGGGAATGTTTGTTACTCTTTAACGCCACAATGAATGAACCAATTTGGCTGTTTAGAATGGAGAGCTCATACCCAGGATTAACACAAAGGCTAAATTTATCCCGGAAAATTAAAGAGTTCCCGAGGGAATTAAAAAACCTTAATCCATGCAAACGAAGTCGCAGGCATCATAGTGAAATAAAAATTCTACATAGTAATTGTATGCTACAAGTATGACACCTCTTCAAAATCTTGTTATACAATTAACTATGTTCAGGACAAAGGTGCATTTATGCAATCGGCTTTCCTTGCAGCAAGATGTAATAATTTGTTACATATCGTAACATTGCACTTTGAAGAGAGCAACTGCAGAGTTTCTTTCCAGCTCTTGAAACAGAATCTGCTTTCCAAACAGCTTGCTCTTCTATGGCAGTAGAGTTTACTTAACTTGAAAGCACATTATTAACCGACTTCAAAAAAGGAGGAGGTTCTCAATTCGTCAGAATCTTTTTTTATGTATGTTCACCAATTACTCGAAGACGCCTGAACCGATTTGGAAAATTCTTTTTTGTTTGAAATGGTATACTTCCCAGGTGGATTTATTTAAATTTTATCGAAATTGGTCAAGGGGTTTTAAAAAAATCAATAGTAAATTATATACTTTGTAGTGGTGTGGGTGTTTGAAGTCGGTTTTTAGAATTTATTATATTAAATAAGTATAGTAATTTTGAAAAATGATCTTGTTACAAACCAGTACTCAAGCCCAGTGAATCCTTGAGATCTTCCGCTTCCTTGGCCTCACGATTTTCTTTAGCGTGACGACGTTGCCGTTTCCTAGCAGGCTCATGTGTAAAAATTTTGAATGCTGGGATTTCTCCTTGCTCTATCATTTCCTGAAGAATATAGTAATAATTATAAAATAGTATTGGCTACAATTTTTAAGTCTGACACACAAATAATATCATTTATTTAATCCAATATCATGACTTTACAAATAGAGGTTTGTTCCTAATACGCACCGCTAGAATTTGGAATGCCCTTCCGGCTTCCGTTTTTCCGACTGCTTAATATAACTTGGGTACCTTTAAATCAAGAATGAATAGGCATCTTCTAGGCAAGCACGCTCCATCTTAGGCTGCATCTTCACTTACCACCAGGTGAAATTGCAGTCAAGCGCTAGTCTATATATCTAAAAAAAAAGGTGCTAAAAGTTTCAAGCTATTGACTGTCCGAGATGCTGTAGTGCTGAAATGAATGGATCAATGACAAAAAATTAAATTTTTACGCTCGTAAGAACCTTTTTCTAGTAATGAAGGCTTAGATTGATAGATTTTTCTTGTTGTTGAACTCTTTATACAACTTATGGAGAGTAAAAAGAATATCAAAACTTTGACTGTAACATTCCCTCAAATATGGTTGAGCGAAGCAATGGCTGGGTCATGCGTCATTCTCCTGAACGGGTGCAGAGGGCGGGAATGGGGCTATTCTGTCCGCCCATCTTAATATGTATTGACTAATTGTAAGTAGTATGCATTTTTGGAACTTCCCCTCATTGTGGAAACACTGCATACATAGTATCTATGTATTGTATTGTAAACTTGTTTTAAAAAGAGCAACTGCCAAGTTTCTTGCTGGTTCTTGGCAGGAAGGGCATTCCGAACCAGCAGTAGACTCATGGACAATTCAAAAGCACTTGTAAAAAGTTTATTTGAATAAAAAATATTTCTATTCTATTCTACTCACAGTAAGGATGCCTCGAAGCCTAGGTTCATGTTCAGATCTTGCAAACTGCACCTGATCAACAATGTAATCCATATCTCCTTTGCCAGCAATGTAAGCATTCTTCAGATCTGTTTTTTCTTCATCAGAACCTATAATAACAGATTAGGGTTGAAATTGTTACTAATCAACTGGCATAGGCCACCACATTCTTATTTACTTGTCACAGTATGAAATTAAAATGTAAAGAAGCATAAATAAGCTTTTGCCTGCAAGAGTCTCTTAAGAACACTTAGGCCCTTCGTACACAAGACTACACAAATCTTAGATACTCGACGATTTTAGTCTTTAAGTGACTACCGCAATACAAATTCATAGAGGTTCGTACACTCTGCGACGTGTACCTATGTACGAACCTCTATGAATTTGTATTGTGGTAGTCGCTTAGAGACTAAAATCGTCGAGTATCGAAGATTTGCGTAGCCTTGTGTACAAAGGGCCTTAGTTTTCCAGGGATAAAAAGTAAAGTAGATCATTTCTTTCACAGTCCATTACCTGCCTGAGAAAGTCCTATTATAATAGTGCAACAAACAAAGACATAATTTTGAATAAATTTATATGTGAGTAGTCAATAATACATCATTAAGCTCTAACTATAATTGGTTCTACTTAATTAAATTAAAATAATAATCATATTTACCAATGTATTTATTTTCATATTCTTTAATGCTCTCTTCAGTAACCTCTTTGAAAAGAAATTTCCAATAGAAATTCCAGTCTTTTTCATTAAAAATATCATCATCTTCATCCACACACTTTGTGGAGTCATACAGTGATCTTTTGTCCTTATCACTTAAGATAGCATGGACTCCACCAAGCACTTTGAATTTCTCAGTAGCGTCCAACTTCTCATCATCACTTACTCTGTCAGGATGTACTTTGAGTGACAATTTGTGATAAGCTTTTTTTACTGTAAAAATAATCACAGAAAAGAAGTCTCAAAATGGGTTTATTTTAAAAAAAGCTTTAATGATGAAAGAAGACAGCCACATCAACCAGATCAGTGCAAATTAAATTACTTAATTGTAAAAGTAGGACAATTTGATAGGAGTTGATGAAAAAGAATGTAGATTTGTATTATGGCACTTTTACAATAGTGTCATAAAACCTGAAGCAGCAACAATTTGTATTTCAGTCTGTCTAAATGCACAAGACTAATATTGTAGAAGACACTAACTTTCTCTAACATGTTATATTTAGTACATTACACGATTATTTTCTGGTTTTCAATATAGGTAAGAAGCTATTCTAAATAACAAGGAGACACAAGCTGTGATGTTTTAAATGTAATGTCTGAATCCTCAACAAGTACCTAGCCAGGAATAAGGATTCCTCTGATTATGATCTTCTATATTGAGAACAAATAGATATTTACATTGACTTATATGTATCAATGGATATTTATGATACTTTTGAATAACCTACTGTTTAGTGAAGACTCTTCAGCCTGAAGAGTTACCTATTTCCCAGTTTATTCGTAGGCCTTACCTTCTTTTTCTGTGGCATTTTCTGTAATTTGTAGCACTTCATAAAGGTTGGTGGTACTATAATATTTTTCGCATAGTTCTAAAAGACCCATATCAGCAACTTAACGCCTATGCTACACTTATAAGTATTAAGTGATTTTAAAAATAAAGACGACGACGAGTTTAAAATAATTCAATTCAACATGAACTCAAATCCCAAATAATGACAAAAATTCAGCGGCAAAAACAAAAACTCATGAATCAACAACTGTAATTTAGAATTAATAACCTAGTGTTGCCATATCTCAAACCTACAAATCTAAAGTCTGTATTGCGGCTAAAAATCTGTATTTTAAGATCAATTAAAACCAAAATCGATGCTATGTAATTTATTGGAACTTGGAAGAACCAAGGTATTTAATTTAATTTAAAAGGAAATATTAGCTCATAAATGAAACTTCCCTACTTTTGAATTCCTACCTTACTTTCGCATTTATAATATTCACTAGCTGACCCGGCGAACTTCGTACCGCCACCTTATCTACTTATATAAATAAAAGAAATAAACTACCCTAATCCAAAAAAAGTATCCTATCTTTCAAGTTGGACCAAATTACAGATAGTTACGAAGTTTGATTAAAATCGGTTAAGTAGTTTAGGAGTCCATCGCGGACAAACAACGTGACATGTAATTTATATATATTAAGATTATAAATGCGAAAGTGGGTTTGTTTGTTGGTTTGTCCTTCAATCACGTAGCAACAGAGCAACGGATTGTCGTGATTTTTCCATAGAGATAGTTTATAGGACGGAGAGTGACATAGGCTACTTTTTATCCCGGAAAAATGCACAGTTCCTATGGGAAGATACGCTTAGGCTTACGTTTGTCCTTCAATCATGCAGCAACAGAGCAACGGATTGACATAAATTTTTGCATAGAGATAGTTTATGGGCCGGAGAGTGACATAGGCTACTTTTATCCCGGAGAAATGCACAGTTCTTATGGGAAGATACGCTTAGGCTTACGTTTGTCCTTCAATCACGCAGCAACAGAGCAACGTATTGACGTGATTTTTTGCATATAGATAGTTTATGGGCTGGAGAGTGACATAGGCTACTTTTTACCCCAGAGAAATTCATAGTTCCGATGGGAAGATACGCTTATACTCACGCTAACGCATGCTTGCTTGAGGATGCTTGCTTGGGATTTCGAAAACTGATGCTTGTTTGCTTAGGTTTTTTAAACTGATGCTTGCTTGCTTGCATGCTTGCTTACTTGCTTGCTTGGGATTTTAAAAACCGATGCTTGCTTGCTTATGATAATCGGTTGCATGCTTGTTTGCTTGGGATTTTAAAAACCAATGCTCGCTTGCTTGGGATTTTAAAACCAATGCTTGCTTGCTTGCTTGCATGCATGCATGCTTGCTTGCTTGCAAGTAATATTATAAATGCGAAAGCGTGTTTGTTTGTTGGTTTGTCCTTCAATCACGCCACAACAGAGCAACGGATTGATTTGATTTTTTTGCATGGGTATAGTTGAGGACCTGGAGAGTGACAAAGACTACTTTTTATCCCGGAAAATCAAAGAGTTCCCGAGGGAAATTAAAAGTTAAATCCACGCGGACGAAGTTGTGGGCATCAGCTAGTATATTAATTAAACAAGCAAATTTTGTAAGAAAATAAATTAAAAACTGTAAGGTATACTACGGAAAATGGGACATAACATCCGATAAATTGATTTCGTTCGTGTAAAATGTAGCCTATGTTACCCGGATCATAATATTATTTAATCGATTGATACAATATTCATTAAAATCGGCTCAGTAGTTTAGGTTCCACGGTTAAAAATTCATAAATAGTCATAGACACACACACACATACATACCTACTTACATAAATACAAACACATTTATATACGTCAATACGTGCATGCATTCATACATACACACAAAAATACATACATAGATTGCTAAATTGCTAAAATCATAACCCTTCCTTTTGGCGTCGTAGTGGGGTAAAAATATAATAAAAAAACCAACTGCTCTAAAAATATTAACTAGATGACAACTGAAAATATTTAACCTGACTGAGCAAAGTAGACGAATGAAATGTTAGGCTACTTGCTTTCTCCTACTCCATTCGTAAGTACGCCGATATCGTTGTTGTATCGTAACCTAACCCAATAGTAAAAAAAACGCCCAAGAGTATCATTTTATCAAATGTAGACGAAAGCCCCTCAAAAATTAAGATATTAAAAAAAATCAAATGTAAATCATGCTTGCACCCAGTTCTTTAATTTTTTTTCATAGAATTAGTTTAGTTCAAAAAATCTGTATAAAAGTAGAACAAAATCTGTATGTATCTATAACGGTAGCTGAAAATCTGTATAAATACAGATATCTGTAGATATGGCAACACTGTTAAACAACCTACAATCGTCACTATGACATTTGACACTGACAATTAATTGAAATGACACTGACCATGGAACTAGGAATTACGACTAAGGGTGGAACATGAACTTAATATACAAACAGAACTGATCACTCGGAAAATTTGTATTTACGAAAATGAACCTTATAACAAGTAGATAAAGTATATTTCCTGTTGCGCATTACACAGAGGCTAACCCGAGCCGAGAGGGATAGTAATAACGGAGGCCGTGTGTCTCGTTCTTTCATTCATGCCAGCCTAAAAAAATGATTTTGATCAAAGATTTTGGCTAAAAAATCAGTTGAGACACTTATGTTTTAATTTTATTTTAACATTTTTAAGTCACCGTATTTAATTGCATTAATTTCGATAGATATATTTCTTAACAAAAAAGAAAATATAAATTTTTATCTAGTCTATTTTTTTCGAGCGGCAACCCGTTAAAACGTGAACGCTAAATCTAGAACTATGTTGACCATGAATTTTTAAATTCTTGTATTGTGTGATGGGTCGAATACGTACGATGCAGATGCCGATTACGATGGTCCCTTACTCCTTACTTTTGTATTATTATTATTATTTACATTTATTTCATTTATATCATATAATTTACATTTTTAAATATTTGATTATAAAAAAAAACATTTAAAAATATAAAAAATAGCGGTCCACCGGCCTCGGGAACAGGGTCCAAGCAACCGGAGGTCAGGGCCCCAGAGAGAGTAACCTCCTGACTATGCGAGCCGTGTCCAGGAGAACAGCCTTCTGGATCTGGCCCTTGACCCAGCTACCCAACGAGAGCCTCGAAAGATGTTGGTCGAGGCTCTTGGCTATAAGACCATTAGCGGTGACGACTATCGGTACAATGATTGCTGAGTCTACATTCCACATGGCGACAACCTCGTGCGCCAAGTCGAGATACTTGGTGAGTTTCTCTTTCTCGGCTTTCACGAGGTTCTCGTCATGCGGGACAGCAACATCAACAATCATTGCACGGCGCTCTGATCGATCTATCACCACTATGTCAGGCTTATTGGCTACAATAGTCCTGTCTGTAATGATAGATCGATCCCAGTACAGTGTGATATGACCATTTTCAAGAACTGGGTCGGGCACATACTTGTAGTACGGTACCTCCGTACCTGTAATTGTTTGTCATCATGACCTCGTCCATAATTGCACATACAAACCCTTCGGTTTCCCCAAAGAGGTCACCAAAGCGCAGCCAGGCCACGGACGCTTCAAAGTCAACATCAGGCCCGTGGAGGGCCCGATAAAAGCGTCCGTGAAGCTCCTTACCTTGCCATACAACCCTGCGGTCATTGGTACTGAGCACCACAGGTATGCGCCAGTTCTCGTTAGCCAAGGAGAGCGGCGTCAGACCCCTGTCCACTGCGACCACATCGCGGTGCATCTCCGTCTTGGCGTGGAGAAAGTACTCCCTGAGACTGCACACCTCGCGGTTGTGGAGGGTTTTGGCATTCAAAAGGCCTCTTCCCCCACACTTCCGCGGAATTTACAGCCTCATCACCGAGGAGCGCGGGTGATGCATCCGATATGCGGTCAGCAGCGCACGAACTTGTCTGTCCAGGGCGTCAAGCTCAGTCTGAGTCCACCTGATTATGCCGAAGGAATACATCAAGACCGGCATGACCCAACCGTTGAAGGCACTCAATTGTTCACTACACTGGGTACTTACATGTGCAGCCCCGCTATCCTGTCCCTCACCAGCCTGAGTGGGCTGCAGCGAAATCGCATGAGCAGTTTGCGATTGTGCTGGAGCTTGCGGTGAGGAGGGGGTAGCGCGGTTATATAGCGAAGCCGATCAAGCACGGCGTTGTCCAGCATGTGATTACGCTGAATAACCCGCACCTGGTCCGACAGTCGCTGAGCCGACACATTGAGAGCTGGTTCAAGGACCTGAAACAAAGCATGCATCCTAGCACGGTATGCGGTCATGTTGGTTCCACCCTCAGTAGCCCCTAAGTATGCGCGCATGACATTTTCATTGATGGATGTTGTCCATCTCATGCGCGACACACTACCGCCGGAAGCGGGGACCCTATCAGAAGCCGGTGGGCCTCGGGATCCCAAGCAAGTCGGCGGCCGGCCTCTCCCACGACGATGTACTGGTGGTGGCGACGTCGGCGGGGAGAAAAACTCGTCGCTCGAACTCGACGCAACTGCAGCATTGGGCGTGGTCCCGGGTGGCTGCGAGGCGGGGTTGAGTGACGAGTCCGGGGATGGTGTTTGTGCGTTCCGTGCCCTGGATCGTGTCAGCATTCTACATTATTAATTTCTTTTGTATTCATCATATGGCATCTATTGACAGCTTGTGTCAGTTATATTTTGGGCTATTTTAATTTTCTTCATGGTTTCTGCTTCTTCTAATTAGGTTTTGGTTCTTCTAATTAGTTTTTAGTATGGTAAATTTATTAAATTAAATCTAAAATTCTGTTGAGATCGGTTGTATAATAATTATTTCGGCGAAAATGTAACGGAGAAAAAATATATCGTATGCTGACATTTAGGGTTGCCAGGTATATTATTATTATTATTACAATTTTCATTATTTTAATGTTTCATTTCAAACCACTAGAACAGAATTTCTGTACAACCCTGACCTAACCTAAGATTTTGGTAAATATACCGATCGTGCGGCAACGGAATAAGGCGCGGGAGGGGAAGTGGGGCTGTATTTATTACTTTGGGTGCCTTTGACCAGCTATCTAGAGAAAATGAATAATTTATCACATTATCTACACATTACCAGTCATTATAATATCTAGCAATGTACTCACTATGACTGGACAAATCGAAACCTTGTACTATTTGTATTATTTATTTCGTAATCAATCCCTAATCCCTAAGAAATTTTCCATTGCTAATGAAAAACTTCAATAATTGTGTTTATAATAAACTTATAATTAGTAGGAAGATTGCAAGATTGAATTTGTCTCACATATATCGAAAATCTTATTGTCACCCTGTTAGAAAGGGGCACACGGCCTCTGTACTAGCTATCTCGCTCGGCTCGCTTTTCAGCTGCGAGTACTCGGTCCTGTTTGTTCCTATGTCCATGGGGTGGAACCACATTTGTGAGGATCGTTTCGGATTTCGCCCATACAAAACTGTCAAATTCCAATTTCCATAGAAACGTGTACGGATCAAATCGGCTTTTCGATGCGTACACGAATGTATGGAAAATGACAGTTTTGTATAGGCAAAATCCGAATCGATCCTCACAAATGTGGCTCCACCCTTAGTCTTCCTCATGGACCTATTTTAAGTTTAAGTTGTAAGTACATGGTCTTTCTAGTTCCATGGACACTGACGATGAATAAATAATTTCAACTTTATTAGATTACTAGCGACCCGTCCCGGCTTCACATGGGTAGTAGAGCATCATACGCCTATGTTTTGCAAACTCCTTGGAATGTACCGTAAGTTATACCTTGAATAGCATATTATTAAACAGTACGTAAACTTATAAAGTGGGGCGCGCTTGAATTTATTTTGGCTATGCTATCGTCTTATTTCAACCAATTTACACAAAATCTTAGATTATACACCAAAATCTTCCTCATGAATGATGAAATTATTGGTGAAAACCGCATGAAAATCCGTTCAGTAGTTTTGAGCTTATCGCGAACAGACAGACAGACAGACAGACGCGGCGGGGGACTTTGTTTTATAATAATATGTAGTGATGACTGTATGATACAGAACCTGTGACGTAATCTCGAAAGGAACCTACATAATTGCAGTCTATACAAATAAAGATACAATTAAATAAAATTGAAGTGTCTGTAATCATGTCAAAATAACTGGTTTTTACTAAATGCAAAAGTAATTAAACGGTACTCATAATAACATAACAAAACACAATTTTTGTTCTTGTTTGTTTTGTTCCAGCTAATCTCGGGAACGGCTGAACCGATTTTGACGAGACTTTCACTGACAGAAAGTTGATGTTATAAAGGAGTAACTTAAGCTTTTAACCGACTTTAAAAAAAGGGGTTGTGTTTTCCTACCTATGTATATCGATATCTCCGTGATTTCTATACCGATTTGCGTGAATATTCTTACTTACAAGCTTTTATTAAACTTGCAATATACCTATATAAGGTACCTATATAAGTATGTTGCAAATAAAATCTTGCAAGAATCAATATACATCGATGATCAAGATGAACCACTTCCTCCTATTGCTTTCCTATTGAGCTGTTTGCCTGTACCTAATATGTAAATCGGATGACAATATACAATACTTATTATTGTTACATGGAGCTGATCTGATGATGGAGCCGGAAGATGGCTATCGGAACTCTGTAATAAAATGGCGTAACCCTATCAAATTTGGGCTCGTTTGATTCATCTGACAAGTACTCTGGTCCTAGATGATATTGCGGCGACTCATAATTATGTGTGCATGCAGTGTATCCTGCTGATTCCTATAAAATGCACTGGATGACGATACATCGGGAGGTACGCACGCCTCAAGTAGTCATAGTTGCGTTCGGTTTTGCATTGTAAATTCATACCATTAATTGTATTTGTACCTAAATTATTATAAACTTAAATAAATAAAAAATGAAATAAATAACTAAATAGTAAATACCCTGTCCTTTACCAAGACTTTTTATTATTCAGTGACTATTTAAAATTAGTACACAGTGGTAAAATATCCAGGGTCTGATCTGATGATGTTGCTTAAAAAGCGTGTTTTTTTTAATTTTTTTTTAAATTTACACTTGTAATCTATAAGGTTTTATCTAGTTAAACCGCTGAAATTATGATCCATAGATAAAACAATATATGATCACTTGTGGATGGTTTTGTTTTACTACCGGCCTCTAGAAAAATTTTGACAAACGTGACATATCAGACAAATTGTGATTTAAGAGCTTTTTATTGGCTTTTTATTATTTAAATAAAGGAAAGGGATTTTAATAACCTACCCATTACCTATAAAAATGGATTCAAAAAAACTTGCGTCTGGTGATAGCGAAAAAATTACACAGTCCCCAGATGAGAAGGAAATCACATCCCATGAGATCTTGCCTGACATAGTTGATACGAGAAATCCGAATGAAGTAATGGAACAAGATAAGCAAAAGGACAATCGTGACGCCATATCACCAAAAATGATCGATGAAAACGAAATAAAACTAAAAGAAAGGGTAGCACAGTGTAAAATCGTAATTGCTAAACTAAAATTAGAACTAAATGAAGAAAAAATTAAACTTGAAAAAGAAGCGAAAGGACTTCAGTTACAACCTAAAGAAACCCCACATAGGATCACATCAAATAATGCCTATAATTCAGAAAAACAAACCGATTTTACTGATTTACATTATGTAAACACGTATACTACTTCTGTAGATAGTAAACTAAACTGCGATGAGAATTTGATGGAATATGAAAAACAATTGCAGAGATATCAAAACACTCTTAATATGGCACAAATCGAGAAAAAAAATGCAATCAGAAAGCAAATGTTAGCTAAAGCTTTTAAACTAAAACTTATGGAGGTCGAAAATCAATGTAACATAGAGCTTTTACGAATAAAGCAAAGTTTACAGTGTCTGGAACCTTTACAAATGATCGTAGAAAAATGGAAGGTTAACAATAATGATAATGCTTATGATTTGAACAATTTTGATCTCATTCCTCGATATCCAGAACTAAATGCAAATTCCGGAAGCGATATTACCAACACGTCTGGTACAGATGACTTTGAAAACAAAATTGCTATTTCAAATCCTATTGAGAAACATGAATGATTAAGACGTATTCTCGTAGGTTGCGACGTTTTAGAAAATTCTTTAAATTTTTTGAAACATTTTATAAATATTACAGCATCTGGATGAGACATTTTTATCTTTATTGTGTTAGGTGTTCTTTCATAATATATATTCACTGAAAACATAATAAAGAACATTTATTTTTATTTTTATTGTAGTAGAACTACTTACCTACTAGAAAAGTTTAGGTAGGTATAAGTGGCTTTGGTAATTCTTGCATCGAGGTGATCGAACCAAGTTGCTGTAGTGGCGATCTCGCAAAGAAAAGCGTAGTGTTAGCGTCCCAGGTAGCAGACTGACGTCAGAAACGTATAGGTGACGTCATTCATAGGTCAGTTTAAGGTCAGTCAGTTTTTCGTCAAGAGCGGACGCTACGGGGACGCCTTGCGAACGTCAATTTAAGGTCAGCATCTGGACGTACCATATTGGTCGTAAATAGGACGTTTCGCTAACGTCACTTTAGGGTCAGCATCTGGACGTACCATATTCGTCGTAAAGAGGACGTTTCGCTAACGTCACTTTAGGGTCAGCATCTGGACGTACTATATTGGTCGTAAAGAGGACGTTTGGCTAACGTCACTTTAGGGTCAGCATTTGGACGTACCATATTGGTCGTAAAGAGGACGTTTCGCTAACGTCACTTTAGGGTCAGCATCTGGACGTACCATATTGGTCGTAAAGAGGACGTTTCGCTAACGTCACTTTAGGGTCAGCATCTGGACGTACCATATTGGTCGTAAAGAGGACGTTTGGCTAACGTCACTTTAGGGTCAGCATTTGGACGTACCATATTGGTCGTAAAGAGGACGTTTCGCTAACGTCACTTTAGGGTCAGCATCTGGACGTACCATATTGGTCATAAAGAGGACGTTTGGCTAACGTCACTTTAGGCTCAGCATTTGGACGTACCATATTGGTCGTAAAGAGGACGTTTCGCTAACGTCACTTTAGGGTCAGCATCTGGACGTACCATATTGGTCGTAAAGAGAACGTTTCGCTAACGTCACTATAGGGTCAGCATCTGGACGTACCATATTGGTCGTAAAGAGGACGTTTGGCTAACGTCGCTTTAGGGTCAGCATTCGGACGTACCATATTGGTCGTAAAGAGGACGTTTCGCTAACGTCACTTTAGGGTCAGCATCTGGACGTACCATATTGGTCGTAAAGAGGACGTTTGGCTAACGTCACTTTAGGGTCAGCATTTGGACGTACCATATTGGTCGTAAAGAGGACTTTTTGCTAACGTCACTTTAGGGTCAGCATCTGGACGTACCATATTGGTCGTAAAGAGGACGTTTCGCTAACGTCACTATAGGGTCAGCATCTAAACGTACCATATTGGTCGTAAAGAGGACGTTTGGCTATCGTCACTTTAGGGTCAGCACTTGGACGTACCATATTGGTTGTAAAGAGGACGTTTCGCTAACGTCACTTTAGGGTCAGCATCTGGACGTACCACATTGGTCGTAAAGAGGACGTTTCGCTAACGTCACTATAGGGTCAGCATCTGGACGTACCATATTGGTCGTAAAGATGACGTTTCGCTAACGTCACTTTAGGGTCAAATAGGTAACGGTATCCACATCTGGGGCACAATATAATGGTCAATATCTATTAAGATCGCAAACTAAACAAAAACGTGTCGAGTTTAGGGTCTTTTGTAATTCTTAGAAACAAAACACACGTGCATGCAATACTCTACGCAGTATATTTCCGTTCCCGCCAAATGCGCGCCCACGCGGCATACGCCTGACGCCGGCGGCCGGACGCGATGCCTAGGAGTGCTCGATGCGTGATAAAATATCGATAAATTCGATATTATCGAATGATTGAATTGAACTCAATATATAATATCGATATATTTTATTCGATATATGAAATACCGTACGAAATTAGAATATTTAGGAAAAATCATCAATAATTAATTTGCTGATTTATTTATTTCAAACATGTTCTAAACTATTACTTCAACAGTCAACTATACCTATCTTT
The DNA here is from genome assembly GCA_029955525.1 of Oeneis ivallda. Taxonomy (NCBI): domain Eukaryota; kingdom Metazoa; phylum Arthropoda; class Insecta; order Lepidoptera; family Nymphalidae; genus Oeneis; species Oeneis ivallda. Next base: position 13,470,695 of record JARPMR010000012.1, on the reverse strand, counting down.
AATTTTCAATAAAAACTTAACTACAAAAAATTTACAATCTATATAATTTGTTGTCCAAGTTCGCCAACCCGACGAATAGACCAGAGTAGAAGCCTTAAAAAATAATAAAAAGTGAAAAAATAATAGTAGGATGAAACCCATTGGAAAAGGAAGAGAATGTAACAAAAATGAAAGGAAAAATAAATTACGGGCGATCTGAGGCCGGGAAGTGGGGGGGGGGGGGGGGGTTAAGGGTAAAAAATGGTTTATCTCAATTTCTGGAAAAACTACAAGTCCTATGGAAAAAAGATAAATAGCAAAGTTGTAGGTAATAAAAAGATCTACAACTTTTGTGTTTAAACTTTTTTCACATAACCTCAAAATGTATGTGAAAAATTCAAATAATCAAGTTTTTGGTTTTTTCTATTTTTATCTTTCCACCACTTCCTCCACTTCCACATGTAGAAATTATTTAAAATAAAATTGACAATAGAAAATTCAGTCTGTCGAGCTGGGATTCGAACCATCGACTTTGAACTGTTAAGCGACTGCCGGAGCCACTAGGCCGGAGCCACAATGTAATCGAAAGGAACTACGTTCCATCCGGGTGTCCCTTGACACCTCTCAAGTTTTTTTTGGAACGAAGTTCCTTATGGGGCGTTGCGCAGGGGTACCCTAGCCGGAAAAAACGTCCGTAACGTTAGAAAATAAAAGCGTAAGATTTTTTCGTCACAGTGCTTGTAGTCTTCGTTTATTTTAGACATTCCATCAATTTTTTTTTGGTTTTTGTTGAAGTTGTCTGTGTTTACTCTGTTAAAAAAACTTACAGTTTACAAAATTTTGCTGTCGGGTTTACATAAGAAATATTGGTTGGGATTAATAAAAAAGGATTGTGTGGTTTTATGAGACCACGGTAAATGTAAAACTTTTTTTCACATTATAGACATTTAAATAGGCGCCGCCATTTTGGCCTTGGCTGCTCTGACGAGCGCCTTTCACTTTATCCCTACTCCGCGGCCGACCGTCAAGCGACATCCAACACACAAACGAAAAAGTTTGAGACGATGTAATAAAAGTTTCACTTTAAAAATAAAGTTGATTGGTTTTTTTAACCTTGGTTACTAACTTATTTACTCCTAGTTAAGTCTTTTCCTTCTGATATATCGTTTAACATCGATACAATATTTCGATAGCTATATTATATCGGAAAAAATATCGATATTTTTGACATCACTACCGATGCCTGCGGCCCGACCGCCCGGTGCCAGCGCCATTTTGAGTTACCTTTGGCTGTGCGTACGACGTGCTTAGCTTAAAATCAAGTGTCGTTAAAATCCTTAAAATCACGATTTAGCGTCGTAAATCGGTATAAACATAAGTTTGGTTTGCCCGATTGCTCTTTGACATTTTGTGAAATTGTGAAGTGTGAACTTTTGTGCTAGGGTCAAGGATGTATAGTGTGGTTCAATTTTCACCAAATGAAGGAGGAAGTGTTTTTATAATAAACGTGTTTATGAATGTTTTAAGAAACTTGTTTATAACGGTTTTGCGCTTTATGCTAAATCCATTCGTTTAGCTGATTGTTATTGCTATGCAAAAGACATAGTGGTTGAAGTACATATAATATACTGAGATGTAAAATTAATGGAAAGACATTATTTCAAAATGTGTTGTCATTCCCCAAGACAAATAGTAACTATTTTATTTGTTTTCCTATTCTCCATGCATATTGTAATTGATTCATGTACTTATTCTGATCTTTATTTTTTAATATAATTCTTAATTACTGTATGATTTACAACTATTATATTATAGAAAGAAAAGAAGTAACAAAATAAATGAACGAATTGAAATTTGACAGAAATTTGAATCTCTTAGTTTATACTGTAAAATCGATTTTTAAACTAATTACTTTCTTCTTTTCTTTCCTAATATGTAATTACCCCTTAATTAAGGAAAAAGTCGTTCAATGATAAGCTCTCATGGAAATCTTGAAGAAAAAACTGATTTTATTAATAAAAGGGTTTTGCAATTATGCTAAATCAGTTAAAATTGTGGTTTTATTTTTCTTTTAGCCTGTTCTGTCTCCGTCAGATGTCCAGAAATGGCTTCTTTGCAGACTGAGAACACACATTGGGACGTATTTTTTTATCGTTAAAAAATTGGCAATACTTAACGTTATTGCCCATTGAACGATATTTTGACGGTAAGATGACGTCCTCTCAAAGTCTGTAAAAACGTCCTACTGACGTTTTTAGAAAACGTCCATATTACGATTCTACAAGACGTCCTACTAACGCCTCCAGCAGGCGTCCTATTGACGTCTTCAGAAGACGTCCTGATAACGATTTCAGGACGTCCTAATAACGACCTCAAAAGACGTCTTACTAACGCCTCCAGCAGGCGTCCTATTGACGTCTTCAGAAGACGTCCTGATAACGACCTCAAAAGACGCCCTACTAACGCCTCCAGCAGGCGTCCTACTGACGTCTTCAGAAGGTGTCCTGCTAACGACCTCAGAAGACGTTCATATTACGTTCTATTTGTAGTTCTATATGACGTTCATATTACGTTCTAATTGTAGTTCTATATGACGTTCTACTGACGTCTTATCGTCGACGTCCAATAAACATCATTTAGAGACGTCCTGAGGGATATGACATATGATGGTCATTTCGTACGTCCGTGCGACGAAGATTACGACGTCATTTACGTCGGAAATGACTGTGAATGGACGTCGTGATGACGAAAAATTGCTACCTGGGGTACCTCCCACTAGTTGGACAGACGACATCGGAATCAGCAGCTACATTAGCACATATTATGTCGCAGTAAGATATTCGATTCATAGCTATCTTACTAGGAATATACCTAGTTAAAATACGAACGCGATCTAGTAATATAACTATCTATCTGACTAGACAAATCTAGTAAAATGGTTATAGAAGTATACCTACATTTTCTTTGATTTGCACTACTGGTTGCCTAGGCTAAACTAGTTCTTCCTATACAAGTACTATGTTTGCCAAAATCAAAAGTTAGCTTAGGTTGGTGTGTGATTCCGCCGTTTACCGCCGCCGTAATATGCCGTAGGCAAAATAACAACTCGCGCAATTCCCAAGCACCTGATCACCGAATCTTGCCTAACAAGTACTATGTTTGCCAAAATCTAAAGTTAGGTTAGGCTGGGGCTCGACACGAACAGGCAGGTGGGCAGGCAGTTAGGTTCCATTTGGTCAATATCCCTAAGTTAAGTATGCACGCATATCTGATTATACCAAATGGAACCTAAGGCACCTGACTGTTCATGTCGAACCCCAACCTGACCTAACTTTAGATTTTGGCAAACATAGTAGCAAAAACGAGTAACCAGTTGTGTAAATCAAAGAAAATGTAGGTATACTTCTATAACCATTTTACTAGATTTGTCTAGTCAGATAGATAGTTATATTACTAGATCGCGTTCGTATTATAACTATATTCCTAGTAAGATAGCTATGAATCGCTTTCGTATAGCTATATTCCGGCATATAGCTATAAGCCTAGCTAGGTTTAAAGCTAATAGCTATAACACGGCTTCAACTATCTTACTGCGACACATACATACATACAGCGGCTACGGCGGCGCGGCGGGCGGACACACGCAGCTAGACAGAGGCGTGTAACATAAAAGCACATAAAAGTCCCTACAAGTGACCTAGATAGGTATGTCTAATCTATCGGTTAACGAAGATCTATCGGTTAATGCCTATCGGTTGACGAAGAAGAAGAGGATGAAAATAATCGACCGAGCGAAGCGAAGGTCTTTGAGTTAACTAGGGCGATTTGCACTTGTCCGTCCGTCCGTCCGTCCGTCCGTCCGTCTGTCAGAGCCTTATAACTTTTGAATTACTGAACGTAATTACTTCAAATTTAGATATAATATGTAAACCGATGGCCTCCAGCCGAAAATGGCTTAAAAAGTTATAAAAATCTTTATTTCAGGGGGGCTCTCATAGAAGCGAATGCGAAGTAAAAAAAAAAAAAATCGCGTTACATAAAATTGTTACGTATCATTTTAAAGATAATTTTGAACTGAGTACAAAAATATTTTTTTTTTAATTTTTCCCTTAAAATTGACGAAATGGGGGGCTTTCAAAGTGGCGATTTTATACGCTCGCTTGAAGACGCTCTCTAGAAAAATCCGCTATGGATTTTCAAACTGATTTTATGTTTTTAGGTCACTTATATCCTGTACTTGAACAACAAATACTAAAATTATATGAATATTATAAAGAAACGAGATTATTTAATTTTTAATGGGCGTCAGTAATTCATATAGCATCAACATAGCTTCACAATAATGCTAATAGATGGCGCAGTCAGTAACTATTCCCATGGAACTACGAGTTAAATTCAATGTTTGATAAATAATTCAATGTTTTCACTAACGTTCCCTAACCTTTACGGGCTACCTATAAGTTAGGTGATTGATGTTTTCTGTCAACTTATTTATCACGATCCTGTACGGGACACCTAAAAGGATATTGGGACGGATGTTAGGACTTAGGATTGTATTTAGGAGCTACCTACGTTAAGAGACTCCTACTTAGGGGATGATTTAGGTATGTTTGGTGAAAACGGGCATAATAATAATGTCAGTTTTGGTTATCATGTATCGATTGAATGAATAATCATGGGATACCGTTACCGCGAGGTCTCAGTTCGGGGCGAACCACTAGTACCTATTAGGCGAATTTTCAGACAACTATGAAAAATAAAAAATCAGTTTTCTAAGTTCAACAACTATTATCAGTCTGCCCGCCTATTTATAACTACCCGCTACTTACAGACAAAAACAGTTATTACTTACTTTTCATAAAGTAGCTTAAGTAGCTATCGTATTCATAAGCACATTAAAACATAATTTAATTTATCGCACAAAAAACGTGTTTGTAAGTTGTAAAAAAACAAGTAGGTACAAAAGTCAGATCTCAGCATATCGAAAAGCTGAACGGACCTCCTCCAGAGGACCACACACATCGAGGCACGCGCTTCGAATGCTGCGGGCTGCCTACTTTTTATTCTTGCCGCGCGAACACGCGTCGTATTCGCTCGGCTTACATCGGCAGTCGGCACCCATTCGGAAGGCTTCCTCGCGTCTGCGCAGCCTGCGCTTCATTCAAGTTACGAACTTGAATTTTCTATTAATACTAGTGGTTCGCCCCGAACTGAGACCTCGCGGTAACGGTATCCCATGATTATTCATTCAATCGATACATGATAACCAAAACTGACATTATTATTATGCCCGTTTTCACCAAACATACCTAAATCATCCCCTAAGTAGGAGTCTCTTAACGTAGGTAGCTCCTAAATACAATCCTAAGTCCTAACATCCGTCCCAATATCCTTTTAGGTGTCCCGTACAGGATCGTGATAAATAAGTTGACAGAAAACATCAATCACCTAACTTATAGGTAGCCCGTAAAGGTTAGGGAACGTTAGTGAAAACATTGAATTATTTATCAAACATTGAATTTAACTCGTAGTTCCATGGGAATAGTTACTGACTGCGCCATCTATTAGCATTATTGTGAAGCTATGTTGATGCTATATGAATTACTGACGCCCATTAAAAATTAAATAATCTCGTTTCTTTATAATATTCATATAATTTTAGTATTTGTTGTTCAAGTACAGGATATAAGTGACCTAAAAACATAAAATCAGTTTGAAAATCCATAGCGGATTTTTCTAGAGAGCGTCTTCAAGCGAGCGTATAAAATCGCCACTTTGAAAGCCCCCCATTTCGTCAATTTTAAGGGAAAAATTAAAAAAAAAATATTTTTGTACTCAGTTCAAAATTATCTTTAAAATGATACGTAACAATTTTATGTAACGCGATTTTTTTTTTTTACTTCGCATTCGCTTCTATGAGAGCCCCCCTGAAATAAAGATTTTTATAACTTTTTAAGCCATTTTCGGCTGGAGGCCATCGGTTTACATATTATATCTAAATTTGAAGTAATTACGTTCAGTAATTCAAAAGTTATAAGGCTCTGACAGACGGACGGACGGACGGACGGACGGACGGACAAGTGCAAATCGCCCTAGTTAACTCAAAGACCTTCGCTTCGCTCGGTCGATAATAAAACTGTAACAGGTCCAATTCTGTACATTGAAGTTTTTTTGAAAATTTTTGTTTGAGGGCACTCTATAATCGATACTGAAGCCAAAACAATTTTTTTTTAATTTTTTGTCTGTCTGTCTGTCTGTCTGTCTGTCTGTCTGTCTGTCTGTCTGTCTGTATCTTGGCCGCGCATCACGCCGAAACTACTGGACGGATTTAAATGAAACTTGGCATGATTTAAGTTCATAAAACGAGGTATAATATAGGATACTTTTTATCCCGAAATTCAGCACGGTTCCCTTGGGAGAGGAGATGAAAGTCAAAGGCGTATTCCGATTTCATTCATTCTTTTTTTGTTAGAAAGCAGGTACGTTAGAGATTGTCCTGTAATTATTTCAAGGTCGTCAATTTAGTAGTTCAGAAATTATAGACATCACAATCTTCAGTAAAAGGCCCAAATAACTTGAACCCCGGAATCTACAGGATACTTTGAATGTACGGCTCATCTTAAGCTGGCATGCGTGCTTTATCGTATATAGCCAGCGTGGATAGCCCTCAGCCCTGGCGTCAGATTTTACCAAACGATCATTATACCTACATACTACATAGTAGGTATGGATGTAATACATCGTATGGACGTAATGTTACAGTGATTTCCTATACAATTTAATATTCTAATCATATTAATATTATAAATGCGAAAGTGTGTTTGTTTGTTGGTTTGTCTTCAATCACGCCACAACAGAGCCACGAATCGACGTGATCTTTTGCATGGGTACTATAGTTGAGGACCTGTAGAAGTGTAGAGTGACATAGGCTACTTTTTATCCCGGAAAATCAGTGTTCACGAGGGATTTTAAAAACTAAATCCACGCGGATGAAGTCGCGGGCATCAGCTAGTACTTTAATAAGATTCCAATTTGTCAATTTTATAGAATAAAGTGTGAGCCAAACTGGTTTGACTTCCACACATTTTGTAAGTATTTTTACGTTTTCATACCTCGTCTAGCTCCTTTAATATTACAGCATAACTATTAGGTTCTTATTTATCATTATTAACAATACCTAATACCTATTATTAATGTAATGGTAACTTTAACGACTTTTTAAATCAATGTCAAGTTAGTCTGACTGCGAACTGTTATTGATAGTGATAAAAGTAGGCACTATGTTATGGAAGCGGGCTGATCTCTCATCGGTTTCTACGCATCGCTGCTTCCTCTAAAACTGATTCCTAAAAATAATAATGAGATAATTATTTAACTACTTTATACCTATATGTTATAATGTTTCAGTATTCAAGAGGATTACAAAATTCAGAAAAGAACAAAAAGTATAATAGAGCTTAAGACCACTGCAGCGGTTTCACATTCACGATACGGCATTAGGTAGGTATGCGAGGAATTTGGATGATGTGATTCGAGTTTGTGGTTCAAGAAACCTCTCTTGGGAAAATAAAACCAATACTCGCTTAACGCAGCGACAAAAGGTAGCTGTATCAATTAAGGACTTATATACTTACTTGACTGCCTCATTGTTTGTGTTGCCTATTTGATAGCTAGTTCGTGGGGGTCACAAGGACTGCTGCAAGTCTTTTGTCGGATCAAAAATATCATCGAATTTCTGTCAATAATTTCTCAGCAGCAGCCCGGAGTCAGGAAATTGGTGGTGGTAGATAGTGGTAGGTACATTGACTCCGTGCTTCAGGGAGCACGTAAACCGTCCCACGTCGGTCTTGCGCCAATCACTTTCTATGTCAATTCTCTAAAAATGATTGCATCACTGATCTGAACTATCGCAATGACCTTTGATTGGCTGGTACTCTCCAGCTATTGGCTAAAATGCATTGTTGCAGAAAGAATGCGGTAAATTCAGCCAATCACCACAACTGAGACTGTAGCAACTGCGGTCGTGTTCGATTGGTGTCACATGGACTTTCAGATTGAGAAAAAAGAGATCACTGCCTTTTGGTGCGCACAAACTCCTGCACTATAATATCTCCTGCGTATTAGTTGCCAGTGTCTAAATTTGATCCGGAGGACTACCATACTATTATCTCAACTGGTTAGTGGTTACTACCATAAAGATAAGTTTATGATTACTGCGCTAAGCAAACTACAATTTTCTTAAAAAAAGTTTTTCTTGAAAACTGCAGTGACGCCTATTGGTGACAAAATTCATGCATTATTTTTTGTGTGTACAAGATGGAGAGCTTTATGGTAAAACAAACAATTTAAAACACTACAAAGCGGGCGTATTGGCTCAGCACTCTCCTCCATTAGCCCCCGCCGACACCTCGGCCGGTCCTTTGTCGAAAATATTGTTTGCTTTCGAGCACAGTGGAGGTGCCGCCGCGACACTCGCCCACTGCTCGGCGCAGTTTGCTTTGGCTGCCTTTAAGCTGCTTGAAGAAACACAAGTGTTATTTAACATTAACGATGACTTTACAAAGTGGATAGACTGAAACTGAAACTTTCAGTTACGTTATGACCATAATGAATTTGTCATGACGTCATAGCCTATGAGTATGACACGCGGAATACTAAGACCTGACACGGTAGTAAGTAATAATAATAATTGGTATGTACTAGGTTTTTGGACTTGACTAACTTTAAACGGAACGAGTTTATTTCGGACTAGGCACAAGGACCGTATCTAGTTTACAATTATGCGCCTCGTGTATCAATTACGAGCATCATTTGAATATAAAATCCCTTGGTATTCGAAAACTCTTCTGCCATAATAACACTTCCACATTTACAGATCAGGATATAAAATTCTTAAGTACCTACCTATCTGCTTGGTTTTTACAAGCACACTATCTGCTTGGTTTATTTAGCTTGACCAGTTTATTTATTTATTTGTTTGTTTGGGTCAAATCTTGCAAGATGAATTAGACCCACTTTCCGGTTTCTGATCGAGCTGAAATTTTGCACTTATGTGTAATTAGGATGACAATGCAATATTATTGTGATATGGAGCTGATCTGATGATGGAGACGGAAGATGGCCATCGGAACTCTGTAATAAAACAACGTAACCCCATCGAGTTTGGGCTCATTTGATTCGTCATAACAAGTACTCTGATCCTAAATGATATCCAAAGTCTAATGATGTAGCTACTAAAAGCATGCATTTAAAAATAAAATTTTTAATTTACACTTGTTTGTAAATAATACTTTCGTTTAAGATTTGCAAGCTAATCTATCTATCTATATAACGGAGACCGCATGGGTGGTGGCTCCTCATTATCGTGGGCATGTTGTTCTTCTTGATCTGATTACATAGTTGTGGGTACTCGGGCAAATAAACGCGAGAAGCTGATTACATGATTTATTGCACTGCACACAATATTTAAAAGTTTGTAGAATTAACACACAGTAGTTCAAAACACAATTACTTTAAATACTTTGTAAATAATTAATACCACCATACAGCGAACGATGGGTTTGGCGCGACGGTGTGACTGGGAGACCATGCTCCACTAAGCTCTCATGAACAACTCTTAAGACTACTACTGACTGTCTCATAACTATCAGATGACTAAATAATAATGATGACTTGTCTAATAATAACGACTTCTCTAATCATAATGATAATAATGACCGTCTGGCGGGCACCAGGCCTACTTATAGACGAATCGTCAACCCCCGCCACGCCAACTCCATCCAGGTTTGAATGTCAATGGAGTCAATTGAGTGATTGAATAAACTAGTACATCCAATACCTGAGTTCGCTTATAGAGGGCGCTTTCGAGTCGCTTGAGTGACTTAATAAACTTGTACAAACAATACCCGAATTCGATATAGATGTCGCTTTCGAGTCAATTGAGTAATTTAATAAACTAGTACAAACAATTCGAGTCAATTGAGTGACTTAATAAACTTACTAACAATTCAAGTCAATTGAGTGACTTAATAAACTAGTACAAACAATTCGAGTCAATTGAATGACTGAATAAACTAGTACAACTATTTCATAACAGATGGCGCTTTAAATAATGGCCATTCTAATTTTAATCTCCGACACGGCCAGAACTGACAATCACACGTCCCCGTGTGGCAGCGTATCTGTAGACAAGAAAAAGAAACATTTGAGGCACCTTAGTTACAAGGTTCGGCCTACCTGACATGTTATTCAAAATGAAGCAATGTCATTCACCTGTACACAATTAATTGTAATCAAAATCATTTGACCAAATGAAAAGTTCCCATTAAACAAAATTAATCAAAATCGATCAAAGTAACAGTTGCATATCAGTACACCATAGTACTATACCATCCATTAAAGGAATCAAAAATTGCTTAATCGTACATCTTGGCCCAACTGCCACATGCAGCGCATAAGTAGCGACCATTGGTCACCCAGGTTAACACCACAATGTGTGATTCAACCAAAAACTGTAGTCTCATCAGAGACCCCGGCCACCCTAGGCCAACACAGTAGTCTCATCAGAGACCCCGGCCACAAAGGCCCCGGCCACAAAAGCCCAACACCGTAGTCTCCACTGAGACCCGAGCAACACCAAGTTGCCAAAAGTAGTCTCCACTGAGACCCAAGCAACACCAAGTTGCCAAAAGTAGTCTCCACTGAGACCCAAGCAACACCAAGTTGCCAAAAGTAGTCTCCACTGAGACCCAAGCAACACCAAGTTGCCAAAAGTAGTCTCCACTGAGACCCAAGCAACACCAAGTTGCCAAAAGTAGTCTCCACTGAGACCCAAGCAACACCAAGTTGCCAAAAGTAGTCTCCACTGAGACCCAAGCAACACCAAGTTGCCAAAAGTAGTCTCCACTGAGACCCAAGCAACACCAAGTTGCCAAAAGTAGTCTCCACTGAGACCCAGGTTTCACCACATAGTCGGACGCTCATTACACCAATACAAAGTTTGGAAGCGACACGTCCGATGTCTGCAGCTACGCCTAGCCAATGTGTACGTTTAAGCTTCATCATCAACATACTCGTCACTATCGTTATCCAACTCTAAGGGAACTTCACATTCAGGCAACCTTCGGAGCCTGTCGTGCGCGTACTTGTAAGTACGGTTACCAGTTAAAGATTTCAAAACATATCTGTCACCATCAAGAATTTCAATAACCTTAAAAGGTCCCTTAAACTTAGGATCAAGTTTAGTCTGGTTGCGTTCTTCATTTTTCAACAAAACATAATCGTCAACATTAAACCTTACAACTTTAGCTTTAGTTGCATCAAACCTAACTTTATCATAATTTGAATTTTTAGTTATGTTCTGGACCGCCTGCTCTCTTACGTCAGAAAGATCTATTTCAACCTCGTTATCATCAGGACTCAATAATGACAACGGTCTTGCTACACGCCCTATTAGAAGTTCTAAAGGACTCGACTTTGTCACACGATTGATTGTACAATTGATAGCAAGTTGTACTTCACCAAGTGCGTCTTGCCACGAACGCTCACTTGTCTCTACCGCAGTAAGCATTCCTTTTAAAGTACTCATCACACGCTCTACTTGGCCATTGGCTCTGCTGGAGCCAGTAGCTATGAGGTGTAATTTAATATTGTGCGAATCGCAAAACTCCCTATACTCTTTACTAGAGAAACATCTACCCTGGTCTGCAATGACACGAACTGGCGACCCGAACAACGAAACACTTGCTTTAAGAGCTTCGATCGCATTTTTAGCGTCGATACGCACGGTGTGGTTCAAAAGAACAAATTTAGTAAACGCGTCAATGTGTACTATCACATACTCTTTTCGGTCACTTTTGCCGCTTAATTTTCCCGTAATGTCCACGTGGACCGTGTGCCAGGGGACACTTATTTTTGGTATAGGGTGTAACTCTGCCTGTACTTTTCCGGAACTAGTTTTCGAAAGTCTACACGTCATACAATTTTCAACAAATTTTCGAACAAATTTAGACATCTTTTCAAACCAATAGTGTTCAAAGACCTTCTCAAGTGTCTTCTCCCAGCCTAAGTGTACGATAGACTCGTGCACCTGATTAACAACAGACCAGCGGAACGCCCTAGGCACTATCGGTAAACAACGAGTACGACCATTTCGTTGTACTTTACGAAACAAAACACCTGAACGCAGTTCGTAGGTTTTAGCTATCTCTTTAGGTAGTTCGTCGGTTTTAATCTTATTAACGAGCATTTGAATTTCGGGATCGCGTTCTTGCTCTGCAAGTAACCAATTATCGGACAGAGTCGCTATGTCTACACGTTTCTGTTCTACCTTATTTAACGTAACCGGCTTAACTGGAGCAGAAGGCTCGTGAAGGTGATTTCTAGACAGAAAATCTACATGGTTCATCCTTTTGCCTTCTCTATACACAATATCGAACTCAAAAGCCTGTAAGAAAGCCCACCACCTGTGGACTCGGGGGGTTAAATCTATCTTGTTACGAGACATTTTTAAGGATTGACAATCTGTGAACACAGTGAACTTGCGACCTTGCAAGTAATGCCTAAAATGTTTTATGGCATTAACGACCGCTAGAGTCTCCAGCTCATAAGAGTGGTATCTAGACTCTGGACTGGTGGTACGTTTGCTAAAGTATTCTACTACACGCAAGACACCGTCAACTTTTTGAAAAAGAATGGCACCGTAGCCATCAGCGCTGGCGTCCGTGTGCAACTCTATGGGATAGTCAGGGTTAAAAATCATCAGTACGGGTTTGTCGCTTAAAATCGCGATAATTTGCTGGCGAATCTTTTCATGCTCTGGTTTCCAATTAAGTTTACCTTTACCAGTCGTCAAAGAGAAAAGAGGTTTCATTACTTTCGAAAAATTTGGAATAAATTTTCGAAAATAAGAAGCAAGTCCAATAAATTGCTTTAATTGTTGGACAGTTTCAGGGGGAGATAAATCTGTAAGCGCTTTAACTTTACCAGGATTTGGCTTAACTTGTCCTGCAGATATCTCATAGCCAAGATATTCGACCTTACGTTTGAGAAAAGAACACTTCGAAAGTTTTAGAGAAAACCCACATTTGGTTAAAATGTCAAGAACTGTACGTAATCTTTCGAGACCCTGATCAACGTCTTGTGATGGGATCATAACATCATCGATGTAAATTATAACATACGAATGAACTAAGTCACCAAGTGCCTGAGTGACTGAACGTTGGAAAACGCTGGGTGCATTGCGTAAACCAAACGGCATTGTAAGATATTCAAATTGACCGTCCGGTGTTACAAATGCAGTAAGCTCAACGCTATCTGGATGGACTTTAATTTGGTTAAACCCACTAGCACAGTCTAGACACGTAAAATAATTAGCACCACATAAGCGTGCGATTTGATCTGAAATAATAGGTAAAGGAAAGCGATCAGGAACGGTGTTGCTATTTAGTTCTCGATAATCCACACATAATCGCTCTGTACCGTCTCGTTTTTTAACTAATATTATAGGACTCGAAAAAGGTGAACAACTAGGTTGGATAATACCCGCATCTAACATTTCATTAATTTTATCACGAACTACTTGCCGCTCATCAGGCGAAAGGCGGTAAGGACGGCGTTGAACCGTTTTACTAGGATCTACTAAACGAATCTTTAGTTCTCCGGTTGTGATTCTTGAACGCGGTAATCCGTTAATAAAAGCATTTGAATGTTTTTTTTTTAAGCAATGATAGAAGTCACGGTCTATCCTCAGCTGGTATATCCGTATCAATATTCGTAAAATCAGTATCCGGATTAGAAATACTACATTCATCAACAATCTTACTCTTTGAAATAGAAAAACTATCCTCAGTCATCGTAATTGAAAACCCTAGCTTTAAAATATCACGACCTATCATAATATCAAAATGTAAAGATTCATCTGATATAACGTGAAATAAAATTTCTAAACTGTGTCCATCAATCGTAACCATTACTTAAAATTTGCAATTTACTATCAACACTTGAATTTCCACGGTAATATTTAAGACTTTATTATAACGCACACACGATAACCTATTTGCAACACTTTCTTTGACGAGAGAGCATTTGGCATCAAAATCATAACAAAATGAAAACGACCGACCTGATTGGTTTAATCGACCGGTGACTGGGTGAATCTCGCATGTATCCATGCGTCACCGCTCAGACGCCCCAGGACTGCTGCCGCCGGCCGCATGCGCCGCGCGCACTGCCGCCGACATTGCCGGCGCCACTGCCGATAAGTGACATGCGCAGAAGCACCGCGCTGGTATCCAATTGCACGAAGTATTCACATGAAAATAAAAAATCATTGTTAAGGTACATTCAAACTTCCTAAAGTACTAAACTGCAAACGAAGTACCCACATGTAACTAATAATCATTGTTTAAGTAGGTACCTGCAAACTTTTGCATTAATCAGTGGGTGAACGGGTACGTTCAAGTTTCATTGAACCTAACTAACAACTTGTAATTGTAATTTTAATGTCTAAACTGAATATCGTAAAAAAGGGAATTTAAAATAACCTAAAATTCTTAAATATTCAGAGATGGGAATCGAATGTTAAAAAGCTCTGTCTAACTCTTCAACAACTCGTAGGTACTACATTAATACACACAACTAAGCATACCGCCGTACGTATGGGCTAAGACAACGAAATAATAAAGAGACTACAAAATAGTATCACTAAACATTGGAACGATACAATGACTCACCGTACAATCCAGTAGTGCTTTATAGTGGGTATACGATCATTTCAAAGCGGTAGCAATACACCAGAATTCCTTAGTGGTAAGATTTTTCCACACAGTCATAATCGTTGACATCAAACAACTTCCATACGCAGCTAGACACTCGTTTTCTTTCGGACCACTATTATTCAAATTAATTAAGGTTGCAGCTGTAGTTTCATTATTGTCAAATCACACTAGGGAAATGTCCTTAAACTGGTCCCAAGTAATACCGTACGCCGGTAAACGGAAACTTGCAAAAGCCACGTAGATGCAGTTCCTTTGATCGCCTTACTCAAAGCAATCATAAGCGCACAACCCTGGAGAGGCTTCTCAGACAAACACAGGTCTATAACAGTGGAGCACCATGCCCGTGGATCCGTATCTTGGTGTTCAGGATTGAAATCAGGCAGCGATATTTTCGGCACGGAGGGTAGTTTAATCACCTCGATTAACTGCTTCATATTTTGGTTTTGTAAGTCCAGTACAACACTCAATAAATCATCAGTCTTCTCGGTAGCCCGAGGCGATCCCACTTCTGATAACGGAGACCGCTAAGGTGGTGGCTCCTCATTATCGTGGGCATGTTGTTCTTCTTGATCTGATTACATAGTTGTGGGTACTCGGGCAAATAAACGCGAGAAGCTGATTACATGATTTATTGCACTGCACACAATATTTAAAAGTTTGTAGAATTAACACACAGTAGTTCAAAACACAATTACTTTAAATACTTTGTAAATAATTAATACCACCATACAGCGAACGATGGGTTTGGCGCGACGGTGTGACTGGGAGACCATGCTCCACTAAGCTCTCATGAACAACTCTTAAGACTACTACTGACTGTCTCATAACTATCAGATGACTAAATAATAATGATGACTTGTCTAATAATAACGACTTCTCTAATCATAATGATAATAATGACCGTCTGGCGGGCACCAGGCCTACTTATAGACGAATCGTCAACCCCCGCCACGCCAACTCCATCCAGGTTTGAATGTCAATGGAGTCAATTGAGTGATTGAATAAACTAGTACATCCAATACCTGAGTTCGCTTATAGAGGGCGCTTTCGAGTCGCTTGAGTGACTTAATAAACTTGTACAAACAATACCCGAATTCGATATAGATGTCGCTTTCGAGTCAATTGAGTAATTTAATAAACTAGTACAAACAATTCGAGTCAATTGAGTGACTTAATAAACTTACTAACAATTCAAGTCAATTGAGTGACTTAATAAACTAGTACAAACAATTCGAGTCAATTGAATGACTGAATAAACTAGTACAACTATTTCATAACAGATGGCGCTTTAAATAATGGCCATTCTAATTTTAATCTCCGACATATATAAATAAAAATGAATGTTGGTAAGCGCATAACTCAAGAATGGATGGACCAATTCGGTTAATTTATTTTTTTGTATGTTCCTTAAGGTCCACGGAAGGTTTTTTTAAAAAAAAAAAACTGAAAACTAAATTCACGTGGACGAAGTCGCGGGCATCAGCTAGTAATTAATATCATCATCATCATCAGCGGCGCTACAGCCCCTTGTGGGCCCGGGCCTGCTCCAGAAGCTTCCTCCATCCGTCTCTGTCATTCGCGCTCGTCCTCCAACTTCTCACACCAAGACGCTTTGCATCTTGATTAACCCCATCTAGCCAACGAAGTTTTGGCCGACCAATATTTCTGCGACCATCTGGGTGTGACGACATTAATTTTTTTGGGCTCCGATGTTCGTCCATTCGTTGCACATGTCCAGCCCATTGCAATCTTGCAATCTTTATGTGCTGGACAACGTTTGGTTCATCATAGATGTTATACAGCTCCATGTTGTATCGAATGCGCCAAAACCCATTATCTTGGACTGCACCGAATATAGATCGCAGAACCCTTCTTTCAAATATAAGCAGGGCGTCTTCATCCCTTTTACTAATCACCCAACACTCGCTGCCATAAGTCAAAACGGGCCTCACCAGGGTCTTGTAAAGCGTTACCTTGCCACGTCTTGATAAGAATCGCGATTTAAACAGCTTTATCAGACTATAGTACGCCCTATTCGCGATTGCTATTCTTCGTCTTATTTCCTTGGATATGTCGTTATTGGATGTAACTTGCGAGCCTAAATAGACAAAGTCCAAGCTGTGTTTTATGACTGCATCTCCAATTGTAATTTGACTTTGTGATGTACCTTCAGTTTTTGTCGACTTCATGTACATTGTCTTTTGGGTGTTAATTTTAAGGCCTACATTTTCAGCGGCTATTTTAATTCGCAGGTACTCATGCTTTAGAGTTTCCAGATTTCTGGCGATGAGGTCGAGGTCGTCCGCATAACCTAAAACTTGGGACGATTTGTAGAATATAGTACCCGTTGTTTGTGTTTGTGAGTCTCTAACACATTTTTCTAGCACCAAGTTAAAAAGAAGGCACGAAAGCGCATCTCCTTGCCTGAGCCCATTAATTGTAAAGAACCGATCGCCCAGATCGTTCTGAATTTTTACTTGATTCACTGTCTGGTTTAAGGTCATTTTTACTAAATTTATTAATTTAGTCGGTATTTAGTCGGTATTTGGAGTTCTTTAAGTAATTAATATAATTATAAATTATTATTATATTTTTATCATAATTAACTGTTAATACCTACTGTCTAACACTTAGTCTAGACGTCTAGAGGGACAATTAACAAGTATGCTGATGCTAATTTTATGAATATAACCCGATGCAAACAGTATTTTTTTTTTATTCAGCTTTAACTGACCGGCAGTGTTTAGATTATTGACTTTTTCAATTATTACCTATGTAGAAGATAATTTATATGTTCAAAAGGTTATACAATCGTAGTTCTATACACGTTGAATATTGTGAACGGCATTTAGTGAGGCAGTTCATGTATTTTATTAAAATAATTGGAATTAAATAGATTCCAAGTTCTTTTTAGTTAAGTTAAGAACAATTCTTGTTCACTGACGGTTCTTCTCTAGTCATTTGGTGATGATAACTATTTTTACCAACTTAAAATTAAAACTACTTAACTACGAGGTTTTTGGTTTTATTTTTCCTGTAAAATATACATAAACTTCTAATGACCATAATTATTTCTGATTTCGGTACTTCGGTATTTTTTTTGACATTTTGCCCGATTAATCAAAAACTATAAAATATAAAAATAAATAAAAATGTGTTTTAGAATGTACAGGTAAAGGCCTTTCATATGATACCCCACTCGGTATAGTTATCTTACTTTGAAATTTCAAACTCCCGATTTTCGACCTTTTTTAATTAAACTAAAATAATTTTTGATTTTTTTCTATTCCAAAGTTGTTGGGGCACTATTATACACAACTATTTCAAATTTCATGTCGATAGCTTTAATAGTTACTAAAATAATCGACTGTTACAGACGGACGGACGGACGGAGAAAGTCTCACCATAAGGGTTCCATTTTGGTACGGAACCCTAATAAGGGGGAAAATCGGGGGTTTGAAATTTCAAAGTAAGCCGAGTGGGGTTTCATATGAAAGACCTTTACTTTACCTGTACATTCCAAAACAGATTTTTATTTATTTTTATACATAATAGAATAATCCCCCCCCCCTTATCCCCCCTTATCTCCGAAATTTAACAATCGAAAAATCTGAAATAATTATGGTCCATAGAAATTTTTGTATATTTTACAGAAAAAATAAAACCCAACTAGCATAGTTTTTTGATATCAAAGTTAACGATTAATAAGCAAATTAATATAATAATATTATCGTTTTAATTTTACTTCTGGAGTACGGAACCCTCGGTACGCGAGTCCAACTCACGCTTGGCCGTTTTTTGTAATAACTCAGAATTTCAATAATATGGTGTACAGGATTATCATAAAGTGCATGACATGCTTATGGGAAGCAATGTATTTAAGTTGATAAGGATTAATACTGTAGATACTTATCTGTACTCTAAATAGATTTCCAATTAGCGCATTGTACATTTTTAGAAGTTAAAAAAGCTATCCTTAAAAGATAAATAATTATATCATATGCCACCACGGACTTTTCTGTATAGATTTAATAGACCTATCCCACTATACCACCACCATACGTCATTGTTTTGTAATATCTTCAAGGGATTAGGCAGCGTTCTCGAATTTCGATGAAAGCTCCCAGTCAGCTTGACTTTTTCCGGCATTTTCAACATTTATCGTCATATTATTTCAACCAATTTACACAAAACCTTAACAAATTATACACTAAAACCTTCCTCATTATTCACCCTATCTATTAGTGAAGACTGCATGAAAATCAATCTAGTACTTTTTGAGTTTAACGCGAACAGACAGACGTGGCGGGGAACTTTGTTTTATAATATGTAGTGATGGTTGCGGTTTATGTTCTTAACTACATGACTCAGAGATAAAAGACAAAATTTATCTTATCATTGATTTGGCACCGACCTTACTTACCCACGCTCAGCGCAAGCATTTTTCACACGCTTTTGTTTGGGCTTACCTAAATTCGGTCTTCTTGAGGTAAGGCAACTTCCGAGTATTATCGATAAGGAAATGTTACGACTTTATCTCGTTAAAGCTAATTAGTCACACGTCCGGTCCGGGTCACTAAAAGTCTAAAACCCTTGCGCTTTACTTCGCTACAAGAATAGAGAATAGTACCTAACGACTATTGGGTTCACCATCATTCATGATTCCCAAAAAGCCCAATTACCTACCTACCTGTAAGTAATTAGGAATAGTATAAGAAATATATCAAAAGAAAGTACTTAGTTACAATATGAAGTTACATTTTCATCAAGTTTTGGGACAGTTGTAGAATCTATCCGATCTATGTTACAGAGCATTTGTGCAGTTTAAATTCCAAAGTAATGAGCAAATTCAAAGAAGATATTATATCTCATTTGAGTTTAATTTGATTAAATAGAATAAAGCTTTTAGACGAGCACCATAATCCCTAAATAAGATGCACTAAAGAAAAACAGAATGAAAACGAAAATAATTTCGGTAAATAATATACCTACATATTATTATGATCTGATTATGCGATCTATGCTTTTATCGCGTAAACCTCTTTGCGACGCGTACAAATTATTCTAAACAGGCACTCTCTGTTATGTAAATGTGCATATAAATTCCCCTGTAAAGCTTTTCTTATTTAGGTCAAAATTGAAAGGGAAGCTGTTATTGCGTGAATTAAGAAATGAGTATTTTATCCCGTTGAAAGTGTTTATAGTTAAGTACCTAAGTCGCATTAAAGCTCTTGTTGTGGGCCAAAGTGGCAGTTCATCGCAGTTGACCTAGGCAATAGTTAGAAATGCTAAGCGAGCTTTCAGCCCTTCCGCGAAGTGCCTAAATTAGTTCAAATCTGAAACTTAATAATTTTACTTTCTCTACTTTCGATTAGGCAGTTCTGAATAACACAACTAATAGTTTTAGTATTTTTATGTTATTTTAATAAGTTTGTTAGCTATCTTTTTCTCAAAAACCAAGGCACAGATTCACATTTCACAGATCTTAATGAAATTTTAAGTAGATACCTACTTACTTTTGTAAATGTAACCAATTCATTACTTTCCTTTTATGGAGTCTGCTTTAAGGAAAATTCTGGTGTACCCAGGTACTGCTCTTTGGTACGTATGAGTGTTATAATAATTACTTATGAATAATATGTAGGTATGTTGATATTAGACAGTATTTTATGACCGCAGTTTTACACAGTTTCATTTTAAACAATGAATCGTTAGTGGTTTAGGTAACTATTCAGTGTCCTAATGCTGACGTCCTCAACTATTGTAATTTGTAATAGTTTAAAATAAACTAACTGATGCCCGCGACTTCATTCGCGTTGAGTTAGTGTGTGTGAAAGTGCGTTTGTTTGTTGGTTCGTCCTTTAATCACGAAGCAACGGATCGACGCGATTTTTTGCATGGGTATATTTGTGGACTTGGAGAGTGACATGACATAGCATAGGCTACCTTTTATTTATAACCCTACGCCGATGAACGCGTGGGGAACGCGCACGACGTCGGGTCAAAATCTAGTTAAGTATTTTAGCTTTAGCATTACGGTTGAAGAGTTGATTTGACCTATAATAACGACAGCTAAATTGCCACTGTTTAGGAGTACAGTTCCTTGCAGCATCACAGGGTTGAACAGTTGGATCCTGGGTTGGGTTTAACGATGAAGTCCCTACCTACTTGGTACATACAATCTATACAATATCGGTTCATAATTTAATCGGCAGTTCCTATAGTTTAGGTGAGCTGTACCCCTGCAGCATTAGAGTTTTGAGGAGTTGGAATCCGAAATTTTTATAGAACCATCAAACAAAGTTTCTCAATGGATTAAAAAAGGATTTACGAAAATTAGTTCAGAAATCACGGAGATATCGATGTTCGTAGGTAGAAAAACACAATTCCTCCTTTATTCTTTATAGAAAGTCGCTAAAAAAAGTAGCCAAGATAATCCTTATAACATCAGCTATTTGCCAGTGAAAGTTCTCTCAAAATCGCTCCAGCCATTTCCGAGATTAGCTGGAAAAAAATTGTGTTTTTGTTTATAAGTGTCGTATTTATTTGCATATTCATTGTACTAACAAAGTTGTTATTTTGACATTACAAACAGACACTTCAATTTTGTTTATTTGTATATCTATAAGTTGATTTAGGCATTTTAATATCCCACCGTCGACAAGTAAGCGACGAGCTATCAACTATATTCTTGAGAAATATGCCTTCTGCGACCAAGAAAATAGTGATAGCCTAGTGGTTAGGAATGCGATCTCATATTCGGGGGGTCGCTGGTTCGATTGCAGGCACCCTCCTATGAATTTTCTTAGTAATATGCGTTCTACCTATTAAATATCACATGCTTCAATGGTGAAGGAAAACATTGTGAGGAAACCTGCACACTTCAGGGTATGCATACTCCATAATGTTATCAAAGCTATGTGATGTCTGCTTCTTTGTATTGGTCCTGTGTGGTCGAGTATGGTCTATACCAGGGATTCCCAAAGTGGTCGATATCGACCCCTAGGGGTCGAAATCAGTTTCCCAAGGGTCAACATAAACGCAAACTGATTTTGGGGATCGACGAGTTCTAAAAATCGACCCCTATTAATTAACACAAGTTCTTCTCTGAAACTTTCAAGATACCTACTGTATAAGTTATGTTACGTGTACCAACTTGTTATAAGAATGAATAATATTTTAGTTTTACCTACTATTAAAAAACTCAACAAGTCGATATAAGCGTGTCATAAACATAATACAACATAAAAAAACCGGCCAAGTGCGTGTCGGGCCACGCGCAGGGTAGGGTTCCGTAGTTGAAAGTCTCAAATATTATTGCTGACCTAGGATAGTGCTTTTATTTTATTTATGAACATTGAATACATTTTGAGTTCCATGGTTTAAATCCTATAATATACTACAAAATATGCAACTTTAGACAGTCTGTCTGTCTATTTCATTTATTTTATTAAATTTTGATGAGAAAATGATGCCAAGTTTTCTCATTTAACCAACCCAAAGTTTTAATATTGTTAAGAATTTTGTATCAATAAGAAAAAAACTAGAGATAGGATTTTTAAAGTAATTTGGCTATGGGGGTCTGAGGTATCATTTCATTTTGTAAAAGGGGTCTCTTGGCCAAAATACTTTGGGAATTCCTGGTCTATACTCTATACTGTGCCTATAACACCACAATCTGAGGGGAGACCTGCACTCAGTAGTGAGCCGTTGGTGGGTTACTGATGATGATGATGATTATGATGATGATGTTATAAGGGGGATGTTGACGTCGCCGGTGAGAACTACCTGAGAGTACCTATCTGTCATGGGAATTAATGGAGTCGAAAAAAAATCAATTTGCGCTGGTTTCTTACTAGTCTTATAAGAACTGAAATCTGAATACTCTCTGAACGACACTCCCTTAGCAGAGCGCGCTTTGTCAATAGTTATGAAATTATTATTCCTACCAGAGCTACAGCTATAGGTAGGTACATACATGGTTTTTAAGAACCAAATAGAAAAAAATCGGCCAAGTGCGAGTCGGGCCTCGCTCTTTTAGGGTTCCGTTAAAAAAAATTAAATAAAAATATTTCCATGTACCCATGGAAATATTTTAATTTGATTTTTTTAATTTAATTTAATTTTTATTATTTGTTGTTATAGCGGCAATTGAAATACATAATATGTGAAAACTTCATCTGTCTATCTATTACGGTTTACGAGATACAGCCCGCTGACAGACGGACGGACGGACGGACGGACGGACGGACGGACGGACAGCGTAGGCTTAGTAATAGGGTCCCGTTGGTACCCTTTGGGTACGGAACCCTAAAAATGAGGAACCATGATTTCTGCAAACTAGAAGAGATTTTCTTAATGCTACTTAGTGGAACATAAGCTTCAGTTAAGCAACTGGTCCTTATCGAGTAATTTGCCTTTACTATACAATATATATATATAGGTGCTCGTGGTAAGCAGCCCTTGATTTTAGGTAACTGAAAACAATCTTTAATTAATAACTAATACCCAAAAATAGAAACTTCACCATGCGGTTTATATCGCTATACATATAGATACGTTGATGATTTTCCTAGTTAGGTTCCATGGGTTTCCCCATCAACGGGAAAAGGCTAAAAAATAAAATCAGTAGGAAAGAGTAATAAAATCGCAATTTGACATTAGGTTTCTTAATATTTTGTGTTATCCGTAGCCCTGTTGCGGCGTGATTGAAGGACAAACCAACAAACAAACACATTTTCGCATTTATAATATCAGGGAAACTTACGAAAATATACTGTGTATAAAAATATAACGTGATTTTTTAAATTAACTAAGTATACAATAATCTTTGAAAAAATCGAGTTAATAAGAAAATCATTTTTGTGATTTATTTAATATTAATTTTTGTAATTCTACGTCTGCCGTACGCGTCATCTCATTGAAGTCCCACCGAACGCACTCGCGAGTCGCAACAGAGATAAAGTGTGCGAGTCATGATTGGCGTGATTTGACTTGGCGAGACTCTCGGGATCGGGCTGCTGCGAGCGGGTCGACTGCAGCGGCCGCGGCGACGGCCGACTACAAGGGATGCAGGCTCGGTGCTCCCGCTGCTATGGTGGACGCTGGGGCACGACGGCACCCAGCTCTCAGTGTCGCTCAAATCGCGGCGCGCGGTGGTCGTGCGGCGAGCGCGCGTGAAGTGATGTCTGAGAGATGAGGCTGCCGCTGGTGCTACTGTGGCTGGGCGCGGCGGCGGCTTGCGGGCCGGGCCGCGGCTTCACCCGCCGCCACGGACCGCGCCGCATCACCCCTCTCGTCTTCAACCAGCACGACCCCAACATCAGTGAGAACTCCAAGTCTGCCAGCGGCCCTCCGGAGGGCCGCATCACGAGGGAGGACGAAAAGTTTAAAGACTTAGTGCCCAATTATAATCCGGACATAGATTTCAAGGATGATGAGGGCACCGGTGCCGACCGTCTCATGACACAGGTGAGGGCCTTTTCTTTATAGACGACCGACTATAAATTAATGCAAGATACCTACCAACCTCTCATCATCATTCTCATACGTTTAGAGAAGAAGTACCGTCCCGTATTCTCGTTTAGTACCTACCTATTTATTTACATTAGGCAATAAGTCCGATAAATAATTGAAAGTTGGAATCGAAACAATGGATTTCATGAAACGTCTTCTGTTATGAAAACAGCTCCTCAGTGTGCGGGTAGGGACAATCGCCGGTGTAAATATTACCGGCAATGGAACAATGGACACAAATTGCGGGCGTTACGGTAGCTTCGTAGCGAGTGTTACGATTGTAGCACTGCAATTACACAGGCTTTGACAAACAATATTTTGTCCCTGTGACTAATGGATGAATGATGAATTCTTTTCAATTTTGATGCCAGTTTTGCTAGATATACGACCATCATAAAATCGATGTAAAGTATTCAATGTCATGCGTTGTCATTCACGACGTTTTGTTAACGTGAAAATATACAACTTTAAGGGAATCTTTTTGTTGTTATCTGACTGGTATTGTAGATTTTGGTTTAGAACACTTATTATTTTTATTAGGTATGTTATGCAAACAATTTCTTGTTTTTTTTTTAGTAATATAAGTAGGTATATATTTAAAGCCATCCTAATGGCTCACTGCTGATATTCTTATAATTTTGTTTTTACAAAAATTTTGTAGAAATTATTAATGTGTTGACACAGGTATAAATTATCTTATAGCTATTTGAATTATTGAAGGCTAATGCTGTGGGCTTCCAGATCATTCCACATAAAAAGTTTTCACTTTTGAATTTATACGTATTTTTATTGTTAACAAAAATTTTTCACCCTAATAATTTATTCTGAACATAATTTTACAGTACCTAGTACCTACCTACATTCTTTCTGAAAATCCTTTTACCTTTTCATTTCACACTATTATTAAAAAAACATTACAAAATCATACTAATATTATAAATGCGAAAGTGTGTGTTTGTTGGTTTGTCCTTTAATCACGCCGCAACAGAGCTACGGATCGACGTGATTTTTTGCATGGATATAGTTGAAAACTTGGAGAGTGACATAGGCTATTTTTTATCCCGGAAAATCAAAGAGTTCCCCAGGGATATTAAAAACTAAACACACGCGGACGACGTCGCGGGCATTAGCTAGTATATTATAAAGAAATAAATCAAATTGCATTATTTCATACTGATGATCTAGAGATCAGCGTACCTAATAGGTACTTTCCAATCTTTGTAATACATAATATTATAAATATACCTAATAATAATAATTATATCCAAGGAGCATATTGTAATAAATGTGTTTATATCATTCCTTACACATTCAATTGTAAGTACCTAAATACAAATTAATAATAATTATGGTCGATTTCATAGGTGTGATTACTACTATTTGTCATTAGTTAGTTAAAAGGTTAAAAGAGATGTCATTATGAATATATGAATATGATGAATAATATTGTGTACACTACAAATTCTTCCGAAATTCAATTGAATTAATAATTTTTGTTGAGAATAATTTTTTTTATCACAATACATATTATATTAAGCTCTTTTTTTGTAACTGTACAACGTGGCTTTTATTGTATTTTTTAAATCAGTTATTTACTTTTTCTTTGGTGGCAGACGTCCAATGTACATATATATTATGTATGTACATTACTTAGATAAAGTATAATTTTATTTATAATATAGTAATAATAAATTTGATCAATGCAATTGTAATAAATAGTCAGTAGACGTATAACTACTGAAAATTTTTAACCGACTTCCAAAAAGGAGTAGGTTCTCAATTTGGCCAGTATCTTTTTTTTCAAGTACCTACGTAGGTACCTATTATAGAAACAAACCTAGAAACATGATTATTGTCCAAAATACAACATTTCAATTCACAAAGCTAAAAGCTATGTTGTTTGTGAATTTGTAAATACTGAAAAACGTTCGTCATTTCATAACGTTTTAAAATGAAATTGTGTATCGCCGATGCATAGTCCGAAGCCGGCGGTAGGCATACTTTTTTAAGCGACTTCAGAAAAAGAAGGTGGTTCTCAATTCAAAGCGGACAAATTATGGACAAAGTTTGAGTTTCTTGATGTCTCCAGAATCAATGCCAAAAATTTATTCTTTTTTTCATTTGAAGAGCATAGGTACCCTTAGCGGCTCCTTATTTTTGGATTAGAATAAACGGACGGGTCAGTTAATTAGCTCAGTAAGTAGCTTGTGATTAGTATTGATATCTTAAATATTACGCCATTCATTATAAACAAAAACTGCTTTTATGATACCTTATAAAATATTACCTAATACAATTTTAAGTTGTGTAGGTACCTATTGCAAAAAAACTTACGTAGACGAAGTTACGGGCTTACGCTTAACATAATATAAGTCTTACAATGCAAAAAAAAAGCTTTACATAAGTAGCTATTAATGCAGTGCACTAGATATTATGGTCATTGCTCATATCTGGTCTGCGTTGCAGTGATAAAATCTCGTTACAAATTCTAAAAATGAAAAGTCTGAAGTTTTCATTCAGAGTTGAGTATGCATAGATTGTATGGCAGCTAAATCGGTTAATACGCACGTAATATAATTCTTGTCGACTTCAGCGTGGCCTCGCTCTAATGGCTCGACAAACATCGGCCATGTTGACAAACAAACAAACATTCGCCATCGGCGTCTATAATATTTCCTGTAGGATGTAGGTCATGTACTGTGTTTTCTAGTATTTTCTTATATGGGTAGATACCTAGATCCATTTTTTTAATTTAATTCACATTTAAAATGTATTAGGTAGGTACAGATGGAAAATGAATAATTAAACCGAAAAGTCTCTTTACATCTATCAATAGGAAGATCTGAAATAAATTCTTAGTCTTGAATAAATTCTCTTGTAGTGATTTGACCGCGACTCCTACCCACCTACTCATGCCACGCAACCTGCCAGCATTACCACTAAGCAACTGTACTTTCCTTCTTTGCTCTCTCTTCCTAATGTTTTCAACGATTACCTACTTAACTAGCTCTGTAATTCAGTCTAAGCTGCCACATCCTGTGCCGCTTCTCGCCAATCGACTGTTCCGTAGGCTTTCAGGTCTCATCAAGCTTCATCCATTCATCATCATCAACATCAGCTACCCATTAACGTCTCCACTACTGAGCACAGGTCTTCTCTCAGAGAAGGCCATAGTCCACCACGCGAACTAATGCGAATGCGAATTCTCAGATGTGCAGGTTTCCTCACGATGTTTTCCTTCGCCATTGAATTTAATTGCTTAAACACACATAACTCAAAAAAGTCGATGATCCCGGTATCGAATCCGTGACCCACCGAATAGGAGACCGCATTCTTAACCACTAGGCTATCCTGCTGCTTACTAACTGCTTCATAAATAAATTCATAAATTCATAAATAACTGCTTCATCCATTCAGCGATACCTAATGCATCCAACAGATAGTTTTACTTACAGCACGACCCTCCCCATTCTAATACAATGGGCTGAGCCAACTTGTTCTTGTTGTGTTGTTCAACTAACCCAGAATAGCCACCATGAGCGTATTCTCTTTTTGTGTTAAAGTCTATGGTTCACATCAAGATTACTCCGATTACAGTGTTTTAGATACAGATCTTGGTTTTTCGACTGATTATTCTGGACAACAAGATTTTATGGAGCGGAGCGCTGCCGCACCTTAGTGTATTCTAGATGAGCGGATATTCTTCTCATCGGTTTTTGGAATCAGCACCTTACACTTATGTAGATACCTATGGTTAAATTAATACAAATGGTAAATATAATAATTGATTGTTAAATTATTATAACAGGTAGAAGGTACACAGTATATTCTATAACTTTAAGGTCCGATTTCACCAACGTAAAATAAGTCTTATCCGAGAGTAAATTCGATATTTTGACAATATTTTCAATACAAAAACTGTCAGAACGCCCAATTTATTCCTCGGATAAACGTCACTCGACTTTGGTGAAATCAGCACTTAAAAACTTTTTCGGATATGGAAAGATATTTATGCACACGCAAAAATATGAATTATTTGGATAATGAATATTAAATTATAAAACCTAATATGCGCAGTTACCGAATGGAAAATACTGACATAAGGCGCCGCGCCGGTTTATTTACTAGGTACTAAAAGGAAACTGCATCGATACTAAATTAAAGGTGACAGGTTTATCGAAGCCAGTGTTTCAGATGCTTGTTGGGTGCAATGTCAATCTATCCGAACCATTGATCGTGATATCAGTCAAATTGATTTAGCGTTTATAAGACAAGGTGTTTACATTTCAGATCATAATTCAATACAGATATTTTGACGCCAACAGGCAGTTCTTTGAACATTCATTTCCGTTGCAAGCCGAGTACCCGAAATCATTAAATTGTTGTCGCATTGTTGAAGGATGCCTATGCTCATAATATTCTCGTCTTTTGCAAATAATGACTTAAGCGTATGGACCGTTTGTACAGCAAATATTATATTAGCCTAAAGTGCTTATGCATGGAGTCCTCGTCCAGATACGTTTTCATAATAATAATGGTAAAGGCAGACAATCTAATGCACGTGTGTGTGTATGGAAAAAGAAAGGCTCGGGCGAGCCGGGCCGGGCGGCGCGAATCCGCCGACCCGGACGGTTACGTTATGTGCCGCCGCGGGCAGCACATAGCCTGAGCCGGCCTAAGCAGCCTTGCATTCGTAAAAATCTTCAAACCGGTTCGATGTGCCTCCATTACTTTCTTTCTGCCTCCGATGCCTCCCATTTAACTCGGGCCCACTTTTTATCAGGAATTGGTATCTTCCTCTAATAGTATTATTTATTTCTCATGAATAAGAGGGAGTATAAGTAAAGTTAATGCATACGGATGCGGTTCTTTACATACCGTATGCTTCGGAGATAAAACAAGTTGCATTCCTGATCGTTGATGTTACAGCTGCGTTGGTTAACAGAAATGATGTTTTGTGTACATTTAAATAGTAAAAATTATAATCATAGTCACAGCCAAAAAAACTACGTGAATTAGTAGCAGTCCGAAATACCTGGTCTTTGCTGCACCGTGTTCTTTATTTGCAATTCTATTATACTTTACTTTGTAGACCGACATAAATATAAAAACAATGATGTGAGAAGGGTTTTCATGTTGAAAACATTTTAGTCACTGATTTGTTGCACACCTAGAGTGAAAACCACAAAATAGGCGCACGACCACATCGCTCGAGCATCTCCGATACCAATTGGAATTACTTACCATTTTATGTAGGTTTTTATTTAATATTTTATATTCTTGAATGCGAATAAGCCTGGGGCAAGAGGAGCCCGGGGCGCGGGGGTTGAGGGACATAAATATCTTGGTGATTTATGGCCGAGGCGGTCGCGGGATAGGTCAGCATTATTCAATTTCGTATTTGAGGCTCGAATTACAATGAGCTTTTACTGCGTGCGCGCAGATAGCTCGCCGCGACGGACGCCTCGGCTGCCACGAACTGTTGTTATCTAAATTTTTTTTTGTCAGGATTAGTTGATGTTTGTTGTTCATATGACCGGCGTGGTATTTGTTTTTTAAATATTATTTTATGCTAATCCCAATTAAACTTGATGCCCTATGCAAACATAATTTAATCATATAAATACTTTGATTTATAAGATGAAATCGTTTTAAAGTCACTTAATTATATATTGTTTATGTTTATTTTATTTTATGAACCGATACGCTAAAGTGGTTTAATTTGTTAGCAGCAAAGACACCGCCGCCTAAATTAGATACTTTTCGGCTTATTAGCGCAGGATAAAAAACGGAACGAGGCTCGATCGCTTTGTGAATAATTGACCATAATCAAATTAATCCTAAAATCCTACGGTGGGTTTACAGCGTTATAAAATGTAATAAAGACCTTTTAACAGCCTTATAATATCACTGCGTGTTTACTGCGAGTCTATCTTCTTAACAGCCTCTTGATCTCCATCAAACAAATTATAATAAAGACGGATTTTTCCAAAAATATTAATCTTGAAGTGAGAAATAATTTTGACGTTTTGACAGCTTTTGTAGACAGGAAATCTGTTAAAATATCTAATTCATTCCTCAGATTTAAAAGATTGAAAAATTGGTCTCAAACTGAACCTACATTCCTCATACATTGGATTATAATTTACAGAAAAGTTAAGTTAACGACACGTTAACAATCGTATTTTAATGCTTCTTTGGGTCAAAGTCCAATTAGGTACTTAGTACCTAATGCAAAATTTTTTTTTTCACACTTTCCCAGCTTCTTAAATAGCTAAGGATTCTTGTATAAGGATAAGGATTGTTTGTGGAATGCATGAGTGTATCGTTCCACTTAACAAGGTGACGAAATTGCGATAGGCAAGTGAAACAATTAGAGTTATGTAGTTTACACGAATCCTATGTTTACAGCTATCAATCGTCAGTATGCAAGACCTATGTTTGCATGCGAACGCAAGAAACACTTGTTCAAATACAAGCCAAACTGTTCATGTGATAGGTCTTTGAACCTCGTTCGTGTTTGCGGTTTGTTTTATATAGTTGCTTCTTAAGGTGGCGATAAATTAACGATTTGCATCTCTCCGGCCAACGTAAACATTGTGATGAATTGTTTGTGCTGTATACACAACTACACAAGTGTCAGCATCCTGAAACGAACCTGTAGAATATGGCATTGTGCCGAATAGATGCCTTGCATTTTGTCTAATGCATTGTAATAAACTTGAGAAACAAGTCGTTGTGTTTCATTATCACAAAAATAAATGGAAATGCTAGTTATCGATGACTATTTCTGGACAAAACGTCAACCGTGCTGTTGAAAGAAAATATCTAGTAGGATAAATGACTATGCAAAAGAGCGTCCACATCCACCAATAGATTTCAAACCTATCTCAGTTTATACATCATGGCAGCCTGATGATTTTTTTACTATGACGACATCCGCCGAAGGTTTGGGGTTTTCATGCAAATCGAGTTAGAAATATGTATTTATTTTTTAGTGAATTATTTTGGATACCAGTTTAATAGTTTACAATTATAAAACGAACATACAGGAGCATTAACAAAGTAAAAAAAGCTATTTTAAGACGGAGACGCGTTTGTCTGACTCTGACCACCTCGGCACCTCCCGCTATTTCGTCGCCTGTGCATGCGCGCGCGCTTACTTCAGCGTGCGTATTACAATCATTTTTGGATTGAAAATGGTAAAGTCTTTTTATGGGACATCTCAATAATATTGAAAATTGTGCCATGTCTGTTATTGGTTGGGGACTGTGGCCATACAATTTTTTACATAGTCCTTTTTAGGGTTCCGTAGTAAACAAGAAACCCTTAAAGTTTCGCCATGTCCGCCCATCTGTCCGCGGTTTAGCTCAGAGAATATTGGTACTAGAAAACTGTAACAAAAACTGTAAACAAGGGTATATTTATTAATCACGCCAACAAAGTGGTGAAATAAAATTGTGAAAAATAATTTTTTTAGGGTACCCCTCCCCTACATGTAAAGTGAGGATGTTGAATAGGTCTTTCAAAAATCATTTTTTCAAAAATTATTTGTGAAAAAATTCACAGCAGTAGTATATATATAAAGAATTTTATAGGAAAACTATCAAGGCTAAGTAGGGTTCATAAGTTAAGGAGTTATATATGCTTATAGATAGCAAGGTGCTGGAGTGGCGACCCCGCACCGGGAAGCGCAGTGTTGGCAGACCCCCCACCAGGTGGACCGACGACATCAAGCGAGTCGCAGGGAGCCGCTGGATTCAGGCGGCGCAAGACCGAGGCCTGTGGAAGTCCATGCAAGAGACCTTTGTCCAGCAGTGGACGTCTATCGGTTGTTAAAGAAGAAGAAGAAGAAGATATGCTTATATCTGTTTTTTTAGGATAGGTATTACACGTAGTGTAAGTTGCAAATTTTGTAGTATTTTATAGTATTTAAAACATGTTCACTCAAACTCAAAATATATTCAATATTCATAAATAAAATAAAAGCACTATTCTAGGTCAGCAATAATATATTTTGTGACTTGCAACTACGAAACCCTACACTGCGCGTGGCCCGACACGCACTTGGCCTTTTTTGTTTCAAATTTACTTCCCAAGCTTTTATAATTTATTTAATTAGATAAATGCTGTAATATAATATGTTCACGGGTCCTTTTTTTTATTATTTGAAAACTGTCGCTCTAGGTATACCTAATATGTATTGCAAATTGTTGACACGAATACCCCCCCATTTTCTCCTTGCATCTTGTTTTATTATTTCTGTGTTTATTACCATTTCTTCAACAAAGTAATTAAAGCAACAATTAATTTTGATTGGAAAGCTTCGACCTTGTTTCACTGCACAACAGCACAGGTAAAACTTTGCCCCCACATCAATATTATTCAATACTAGCTGATGCCCGCGACTTCGTCCGCGTGGATTTAGTTTTTAAAATCCCTCGTGAACACTTTGAATTTCCGGGATAAAAAGTAGCCTATGTCCTCAACTATAGTACCCATGCAAAAAATCACGTCGATCCGTGGCTCTGTTGTGGCGTGATTGAAGGACAAACCAACAAACAAACACACTTTCGCATTTATAATATTAGTATGATTAGAATATTAAATTGCATAGGAAAACACTGTAGCATTAAGTCCATACGATGTATTACATCCATACCTACTATGTAGTATGTAGGTATAATGATCGATTGGCAAAATCTGACGCCTTTGGAGTAGTTTGACTTTGACAAAAATCAAAATAGGGCTATCCACGATGGCTATATGCGATAAAGTACCCTTGCCAGCTTAAGATGAGCCGTTCGTTCAAAGTATCTTGTAGATTCCGGGGTTCAAGTTATTTGGACCTTATACTGAAGATCGTGATGTCTATAATTTCTGAACTACGAAATTGACGACCTTGAAATAATTACAGGACAATCTCTAAAGAATCTGCTTTCTAACAAAAAAAGAATGGATTAAATCGGAATACGCCTTAATGAATTACAGCGAAATACACATTTTGACTTTCATCCCCTCTCCCAAGGGAACCGTGCTGAATTTCGGGATAAAAAGTATTCTATATTATACCTCGTAGTATAAACTTAAATCGTGCCAAGTTTCATTTAAATCCGTTCAGTAGTTTCGGCGTGATGCGCGGCCAAGATACAGACAGACAGACAGACAGACAGACAGACAGACAAAAAATTTAAAAAAATTGTTTTGGCTTCAGTATCGATTATAGAGTGCCCTCAAACAAAAATTTTCAAAATATCTTCAATGTACAGAATTGGACCTGTTACAGTTTTATTATATTATAGAAGATAGATAGATTATCAGCTATTGCTGGCAATGGCATTTTGTTACCCTAATCGGTTTCCACACGGCCAAGCCTCCTACCAGGCAAATCATATCAAAAATACTGACATTTTCTGCCGGCCGCCTCGGGTGGATGCTTCTAAGATGGACCCAGCTTCTAACACTGTTTTACTACAGTAATTTTTTGAACAGTGTAAGATAAATCCACCTTTAATCGCAAGCGACAGGTCTTTTGTTTAATAGTGCCGCGTTCTGTGGTTGTTTTAATGATTCCCGCAAATATTTGTCGTGGTACAGCTGTTGCCGCTTATCTTATTCTTATCTGTCAAACCTCAGTCAATGCTAAGAGGCACGGGCCATAAAAACACTAGAAAGGCTAAAAAATAACGAATAAAAGAACATTTTTATACGAATGGGTCTATTTCATAATCTCAGTGCAGTAGGTAGTGTTTAACCGAAGAATAAAGTTGACGTTTGACAGTCTGTAGATATTGAAAACCTTTCAAAATTCTAAATTTATTTTACTTGGCGATGCAATGGTGAATAAGTGATAACTCTATTCCGTCCTGTAAGTTGAAGGATTGATTTTGGACCTGTTGACCTTTTATCCTCACTATTCCTTACTAATATAATAAATGCGAAAGTGTGTTTGTTTGTTGGTTTGTCCTTCAATCACGCCGCAACAGGGCTACGGATCGACGTGATTTTTTGCATGGGTATAATTGAGGACCTGGAGAGTGACAAAGGCTACTTTTTATGCCGGAAAATCAAGGAGTTCTGGAGGGATTTTAAAAAATAAATCACGCGATTGAAGTCGCAGGCATCAGCTAGTAAACTATTATATAAAAATCTCGTGTCACGATGTATGTTCGGGATAAACTCGAAACTACTGAACCGATTTTGATCAAACTTCGTAACTAGGTATCTGTAATTTGGTCCAACTTAAAAGGTAGGGTAGTTTCTATTTTAATTATTGACATAAATATTTGTTTTGTAAATTAAAATATGTTATTTACACGACAGTCATATTATTATATTATACAGTTCGAGATTTAGGTTGCTAGGTTGCCTAGATTGTGTTATAATTTTGCATTACTGATATTATAAATGCGTATAGTATGCGTGCATGGGTATACCTATTACCTAGTAATGGGTCCTCAGACCGGGAGAGCTACTTTTTATCTCGGATAATCAAAGAGTTCCCGCGGGATTTTTAAAAACTAAATCCATGCGGACGAAGTCGCGGGCATTAGCTAGTAGAATTATATTTTACGCACAAATATGCGTGCATAGGTAGATAAACTATAATTTATGCGAATTATTGATACCAAACATAGACAGACAGTATACAATGTTTAAAAGCGTCCAAAAATAACGCAATTTTACCGAGAAATTGTAATAAAAAAAACTAAAATTATGAAATACTTATTAAAATATTACTTAACAGAAGCAGAACTCTAATAAATAATTTATTTATAAAGTGTAGTAATAGATACGATTACGGATAACTTTAGAGGCGATCATAAATTCGAGAGATCATAATATTATGTACAAGTATGATGTGATGAATGATGATGCTCGCTAAATGGGGCACAACAACAAATAATTGCGATATTTATGTTTGTTTCTATTACTTCTGGTATGAGTAAGTAGTTTTATGTTATGTTGCATCATATTGTGTAGAACTAAAGGTTTGTATTTTTTAAATATTTCAACGAGATCATCTTTAATCAAATCTTCATTTATCTGTAGGTAAAGCAAAATCTTCGAAACTGATAAGATATGACCGATATCAAAAAAAGGAGGTTATCAATTCGACACGTATGTATGTAATATTATTGGAAATGCAAAATATTCACATATGTTATAAAATACTCTATTATGGGCTTCCAAACAAATATAAATATACTATATTATTATGTATGTTTGTCCACGCATTTCTTCGCAATTATTAATCGGATTATGATCATTCTTTTTTATTTGCTTACATTTACTTCAACTTAGGGAACAACAAAGGTTTCATAAAAATCGGCCAAGTGCGAGTCGGGCCTCACTCTTTTAGGGTTCCGTTAAAAAAATTAAATTAAAATATTTTTATGTACCCATGGAAACATTTTAATTTAATTTTTTTAATTTAATTTAATTTTTATTATTTGTTGTTATAGCGGAAATAGAAATACATAATATGTGAAAATTTCATCTGTTTATCTATTACGGTTTACGAGATACAGCCCGCTGACAGACGGACGGACGGACGGACGGACGGACGGACGGACGGACAGCGTAGGCTTAGTAATAGGGTCCCGTTGGTACCCTTTAGGTACGGAACCCTAAAAATAGATTCAGTAGTTTTCAAAATATTGGGTATATTGAAGTCGGTTTAATTTTTCCAAAATTATAGTTTGTTAGAGTATAAAAACCTACAATTAGGTATGAATATATCAGCTCTTCTGATTCATTTCATAAACAAAATATGTGAACCAAAATCTGTGATCAAAAGTAATAGAAGATATTATTAGACAATCTTAGAGAAGATGTAGGTAGGCGGATATCTTTGAGACATTGGAACACCATGATTAACTTCTACAAGAATGTCTGTCGAGTCTCGAGTACATATTCAGCTACTCCCAATTGCACATTGAATTTTTAAAACAATTAAACATCTCTAACTGAATCAGTATCTATCGACTAATAGGTTTTAGTAGATACGAGTTTTATTCACACGAATCACAGGCCCCAGCTGAAACTCAGCGCCCTATAAGTATATTGTTTGTGAATTCAGCAGAAGTGTTCAGTGTACACTTTACAGTGTAATGTGAAGTTTCACAGGCAAAACTTGAGCAAAATGCGAGTAGATACGAATAATTAAATGTATATTGTTAGTAGCGAAGCAATGGCTGGGTCATGCGTCATGCTCGTGAACGGGTGCCACCAGCGGCAATGGGGCTACTTTCTTTCTGCCCGTCTTGACATGTGTTGAATTATAATTAGAAATAATTACGTATGCTTTTGTGGAACTTCCCCTCATTGTGGAAACTCTGCATACTGATACATAGAATAATATCTATTAAGTAGGTATATTGTAAAAGTATTTTGAAAAGAGCAACTGCCGAGTTTCTTGCTGGTTCTTCTCGACAGGAACGGCATTCCGAACCAGTGGTAGACTCATTGACGATTCAAAAGTACTTGTAAAAGTTTATTTGAATAAAAAAAAAGACGTGAGTGTGTCAGCTCCGACGCACGACTGGAGTTTACGCGCGACTCGGGTCCGAGCGCGCCGCTCGGACCCGATCAGTACGCGCTCGGTTTCCCGAAGCGAAAGCTCTTTCGCACGAAAACCAACCTTATTTACTCAACGTTAGGGTAGAAATTTGCATCGTTGTGAAAAACGTAACGAGGTCATTCGACAACTCAAGCGAAAACCAACCTTATTTACTCAACGTTAGGGTAGAAATTTGCATCGTTGTGAAAAACGTAACGCGGGCATTCGACAACTCAAGCGAAAACCAACCTTATTTACTCAACGTTAGGGTAGAAATTTGCATCGTTGTGAAAAACGTAACGAGGTCATTTTACTGCTCGGATTTTTCTCATACCGGGCGCCTAAAATCGATTCTTAAGGAGTAAACTCCAAAAAAACATTTCTATTCTATTCTATTCTATTTGTTACGGCATAGTTTTTCTAAATTTTACATATTATTATTTTGGTGAGAAAGTATTCTGAAACAAAGTTAAAACATTTCCGCGGTGGTGTAAGCCGTAAATCGTAATACTATCAATAGATACCTACTTCCATGTTTATTTATTTAAACTGCTCTCAATTTCGTGTCTGCGTACCTACCTATGCTATGTTCGATTTTAAAATGAAATAGCACGATACCGTAGTACTATTATATATTCTGTGACGATACACTAACTACTCGCCCCGTATCGAAAGATGATACCAGGCCGACTAAAAAAGGTATCATTAAAAGAAAGACGTTAAATAAACATTAGGTAGGTAGGTAATTGTAAGTAGTTTGGTTGGAAAATCGAAGTAAAAGCGTTCTTGAAGACACAAGTGGCAATAAAAATCAGGCTGGACCATACTTTGGCGTGTCGATCGGCACTTAAAAGTTACACCCAATAAAAGTGCACCTTTTCACGGCAGAGACCCTGTAATTGGTCGTAGTGCTTTCGATTATGCTTGCAACGCAAGCGATCAGCGTCGATGTACTTTTACGATTCTCATTGGTCCTGCTTAATGACGTGTGACGTTTTGAACCAAGAACAATGAGCTTGTAATTGGATTTTAACAACGTAGAAAATTTACAA
This sequence comes from Oeneis ivallda, assembly GCA_029955525.1. Classification (NCBI taxonomy): domain Eukaryota; kingdom Metazoa; phylum Arthropoda; class Insecta; order Lepidoptera; family Nymphalidae; genus Oeneis; species Oeneis ivallda. Next base: position 13,432,809 of record JARPMR010000012.1, on the reverse strand, counting down.
ACTCATGTATTGTAGGCTTGACTACTTACATTTGTTATGGCTGTCGTACCTACCTTAATAAAATATGTATATCGTTGATGTCTCTTTTGAAGAACAGCATTCAGAAATTCAGAATGTATTTTCACTAAATATTATATTAAACTTGGGTGCAAATAAATCGGGCCAAAGTTTTCGATCGACCGAATGTTTTTTTTCATAGAAAGTGATTCAAAAATATTGATATTTCAAAAAGATTTTAACTGCAATGACATGATTAATGAGATTTATTTTATCATCATAATGAATTGTAATTAATTATATTTCGAAGTTCATAGGATGAATATATAATATCTGACTATTCATGATATGAATAGTCACATAATTATCTTGTCAAAAATCGAAAAATCAAACTTTTGTGAAAATCAAAGCTTTTACCGTAGGTAGGTACCTACATTTTTTAAAACGTTTTACAATCTTGTCTTCAGTTTTCACTATATGCGAAGATATTCAATTTGATATAAAGTAAAACAAAATGATGTCATCAATCTCATAGATCCGTTGATATAAGTGTAAATTTAAAATTTAATACATCCCCGACTTATGAATCTATGGCTTTGACTATGCACGATATATCCTCCTCCATGATCTTCGATAATGATCTGTCTAAGTAACACCTCTCCATGTCGCAGAGAACCGGACGACATGGCGCGACATCGTCCATAAAAAGATCATTGGTGGAAGGGGTCACGACCCTCAGTAATGGGGAATACGACGAAAGAAGGAAGAAGTAACACCTACGCTTTGAGACCATTCTAATGAGCCCAAACACAATATAATATCTGCTGTAAGTTGCTTAGGTGTTGGGTAAACCCGCAGACTACTTGATGCTGCAACATCAGCTCAAGGCTACCATGCCTTGGAAATAATCCAAAGTAACAGTACACCAAACAAATCAATCGCACCAGTGAAAGCTTGTAAGACCGTTCAATCAAGTAGGAAATGTGCTGATGATCTTCAAGCGCCTGAGGCCCTGAGCACATCTTCATAAATTAGCTAAGATCCTCGATTACGTTAGCTTTCAAACAGAGAAAAACACATCAAAATTGGTTCATTGAGTAGGCTGCTACGAGGGAACAGACGACACACAGATACACATAGGTATAGAGTATAGACATACACAGAATCACACGTCAAAATTAAAACAACCCTCTTTTTTGTCTGGGGTGAAAAATCAGTATGTTTGCACCGTTCTCTATGATTACGTACCTACACGTATAATTGCGAATGTTTCAAAAATTTTCAGCGACATAGTACTTATAGAATAATACGTGCGCTTTATAGGTATCTGATCTCTGAGGTTACGAGCAAGCGCAGGCGCCGCAGGACGTCTCCCCCCCCCTCTCTCCGCACCCCGCCGCCCTCACCTTTATTTATATTTATTTACCTTCCCTTCATTCAACGAAGGGCCGCCCTTTCGGCTCTTTTTGTCGCCCCGATACAAATATTGTGAAAGAGGCCTGCGGTTTGAGTGAATTTATTGTGGCTACAATTTGATGGTGCAGTTCCAACGTAAAAAATATTTTTTTGTAAATTTTTAAGCAGATGGTGTCATAAACGGCAAAAGTAGGTAGTTGTGCATTAACTGTAAGACTTTCGTTTTTTCTATTTATTGCACAAAAATGAACAACATGGTTAGGTAAGTAGGTAAATAGTAATTTTCCACTTTAAAAAATAGAAGGTTCAAAAATAAGAAAGTAAAACCACGAATGGCTGATATTGGTGGAGTCCTGATGAGCACAGTGGAAGAAAAAGGAAAATCAAGCGAAGATAAGAACAGTGAGATAGCCCCAGCGCACATAAATAAATGGTGTGCTGCTTCTGGTTTCAATATAAATTATGCACCTCTTATCCGTATTATCCTGGACTAACAAGTAAACAATGCAAGATAAATCGCTACAAATCGTGAGGGCTAAAGATCAAATCTTCACCCCATTTGAACGTTGTGACACGGCGACATCCATGCGCATCAGTTATCATGATAAATGACGTATTTATTTATCCGACGGGCCTAAATAGCTATGGTAATATTGGTCGTACAACAGCACAAAAGGTAACAAAACACAAAAGTTGAAAAAGGTAAACCGCGCTATTTACAAAGTGGCCTAGCGAGGACCACACAGCCACAATCGAGCCGCGCGTGCGACTCGCCAGTCGCCGCGCACAATGAAAAAAACATTCCCAACATAGATCTTTTTCGGTTATAGATCTCGCATTTTGCGGGTGTGATTTGTGACGTTCGGAAATGTTAATGGCATGTCCGATCGGGCCCTTATTGTTCCACTCTACAGTCTGCGCTCCAGCCTCCACACCATATCGTTGCATCAAAAGTCGTCTTATTTGTAACGGTTCTTTTGCCTTAGAGTTTCCAAAGGCTAACTAGATCCGATACAAGATTGGATATTACCTAGTAAAGATATTATATCACTGCAAGTATTATTATATAAATGCAAGTTTTAACATATTATCATTTATATACGACTAACTTAACAGCTTAATCCGCTTTAAAATCAGAGATGGTTTAACTTTAGGAAGCGAGAATTTGTCTGGAGTGAAGCGGGTCATTATATCTCGGAGTTGACCTGAAACTGATGAATGTATTCATGAAACGATTGAGTGATATTGTAATAATTTATAGTCCTACATGCTATGCTTTACAGGTTCTTAACAGGAGTTTTAAGGCCTATGAAATTAATATATTTGAACAACATATTTTATATCGACTATAATAAATACATGAAAGCGATCAATCTGTACTAAGAGTTACTAGGATACGAGTATAGGATTATAGTATATGTTTATTTTTGGAATGAAGAGTAAATTCTCTTAGGTATATATATACCTATGTATATCCGAAGATATAGACTCATAAATTGTAACTGTTTATAACGACGGTAAGGTATGTCTGGTGTTAGCCACTCCCTATACTTATAGTCTCGTCTTGCTCCTCAACTGTCTCGTTAGTATAGTGGTAACTGGTAAGCATAATATGTTCGACTGGCGATGACGAGATCCCGGGTTCGATTTCAGCTAGTAGGGTAGGGCCAAAAAAACTGTAGGGTTTTTCTGTAAAGAAATCGGAGTTAGGAAGTATAAGCGGTGTGTCACCTCCGTGCCTCGGAGAGCACGTAAAGGTCGTAAAGCTGTCGTTCCTGATCCTGATGTCTCTCCTGTCGTGACGTATTTTCGTCCCACTGCACTATAAGAGTGAGGGAGAAGAGAGTACACCTGTGTTTACGCACACGCTTGTGCACTATAATATCTCTCGCACAGATGATGGCTAATCTCTGTAAAGATTGGCCGCCGTGGTCGAATTCTGTCGTGAGGACATTATTATTATTATTATTATAGTCTGGTCTTGCACATGATGTTAACATTGGTGGTCATAGACGGCGTAAAAACGCAAATACATAATTGTATACATCGGCACGTAACTCGACGGCGCGGCGCGGCGCGGCAGTGTTTACGCGATCGACGCAGGCGCTGACGGACGAAACACACCCGCCCAGTCTTCGAGACAATACTCCGCATCTGCTTGTTCGCGCTGACTTTAGCGTTATAGTCCGATGCTTTCCCCACTTCTATTTAACATCTACACAGAGCTCATAATGAGACGCACTCTCGAGAACTGGACTGATGGAATCTCGATTGGAGGGCTGAAAATCTCGAACTTGCGATACGCGGATGACACTACCCTATTCGCGACTAGTATCGGCCATATGGAAGAACTCCTACAAAAGATGGAAAACGTCAGTCTTGAATTTGGCCTTAAGATCAATCGCAGCAAAACTAAGTTATGATTGTCGATCGCATTAACAATAACTCGCCGGAAGTGACACAAATCGCGAATTGTCAAGTGGTCCAATCATACATTTATTTAGGAGCATTAATTTCGAACAATGGGGGCTGCATAGATGAAATAAAACGACGTATGGCGATATCTAGGACAGCCATGGATAAGTTGCGGAAGATATGGAGGAACCGTAATATAACAAAGGCCACTAAGACCCGGCTAGTTAGAGCGCTTGTGTTCCCCATATTCCTCTACGCTTCGGAAACGTGGACCCTGCGAGAAAGTGAAAAGAAGAGAATAGACGCTCTCGAGATGTGGTGCTGGAGAAGAATGTTGAGAGTGTCCTAGACCGAATTCCGGACCAATAAGTCCATTCTCGAAGAACTCCGTATCAAGCAGCGTCTGTCCTCTATTGTGCAAGCTCGCATACTCACTTTCTTTGGTCACGTGTCAAGACGTAATGATATCTCGATTGAACGTCTAGTGGTCCAGGGAAGAGTGGAGGGCACTAGAGCACGTGGCAGATCGCCTATGAGATGGACAGACCAGGTGAGGGCTGCGGTGGATGTCCCGTTGCATGAATGCACAAGAAAGGCAGCTGTTAGAGAGGAGTGGAGGCGTATTGTGAAGCGTGCCACAACACCCAAGTGACGACCACGACCGCTCTGTCAAGAGCGTATCGACTAAGAAGAGAAGAGAAGAGAGTCCGATGCTTTAACTATTCTTCGGAATTTGATAATATGGATTATGGATCATAGTTTTGCTCCTAATCGATTATGTAAGGCTGGGAGATAGCATCCTGAGGAAGGCTACTTTTAGCTCGGAAAATCAAAGAGTTTTCAAGGGATTTTGAAAACCTTAATCCATGCAGAAAAAGTACCTACCGTTTTTTTATGTGATCGAATTACCTATACCTAATAGAAATATTTTTCTTTAATTAAATTTATATAATTGGAGAGAGCTATGCTAGGAGTATCCCGCCGACATTAAGTCAGAAATGAATAGATCCGCAGGAGAACCAAAGTCAAGAACCAAAAGCAGGTAATTTCGCTTCGAATTAGTCACACTGAACCTTCAACGGTTTCGTTAGGTTTATTTCGCAGCGGAGGTCTGCTACAGACCTAAATAAAACTTCGTTATATTCAAATTACATTGGTTCCCACATTTCAGACAGAGTCAAATCAACATACGGCGTAATGAATTCCGTAGGCGGTTCGTGTATCGTCACGGTAAAATTATATTGGTATGCAGTTGCATCAATAATTTCTTCAGACGATCATTACACGAGGAAGTCGATATGTACACGTTGTTAGTTCCCTTTACACGAGTACATAGGAGCTACTTGGAGCCCGTCTAATTGAATGTAGGCGCGGCGGCCGCGGCGGGCTGCCTAACCTAATTTACATTAATGCAAACGAGAAGCATTGTTCAGGTGTGAAACACCAGTGTCAACACGAGGTACTACTCAAATAGTTTATTAGCTCCACCCAGCGCTTTCTGGCGGTCGGACCTTTGAGTCGTGGACAAGCAGGGTGAAAAGACACATAGGTACTCACTTCACAGTTCGGTATTGGAAATTAGAACCGCAATGACTGAAAATGCAGATTTTATGAAATGAAATAATTATGAGTAGGTAGGTATGTTGATATGTATGTAGGTAACAATGCTAATTCAATTTTAATTTGTATAAGATACTTTTTATCCCGGAATGTAGGTAAAATAACGAGTTTTCACGAGATTTCTTTAAAACCTATATTATCCGGACGAAGTATTGGGTATCAGTTATAAGGTACACAAAATGTGTGTCAGATAGTTTTATAGATTTATTTCATGTCGGTCAAAGTAGTGAGGTCAACGACTGAGTTCAGTGGAGGCTGCGGTCGCCTGAAACACAAGATGACACGCGGTCACTTCATGCATATCGAAACCAACATATCACTTACAAAGTTATAAATCTAAAGTAAATCTAAAACCTTATTGTTCTCAACTTCTCACCCTAGCGCGGCATCGTATACCTACCCAAGGTGCTGGCAGCATCGGTATTTTGAATGACAAAAGATTCTTTGATTAAGGTAGCCAGCTCTTCGATCCCTGGTGGACTCGATGACTATATTGGCCCCTCGACTACATTGATGAAGGTAGCCACCTCTCGATCCCTGGTAGACTCGATGACTATATTCGCCCCTCGACTACATTGATTAAGGTAGCCACTTCTTCGATCCCTAGTAGACTCGATGACTATATTGGCCCCTCGACTACATTGATTAAGGTAGCCACCTCTTCGATCCCTGGTAGACTCGATGAGTATATTCGCCCCTCGACTACATTGATTAAGGTAGCCACCTCTCGATCCCTGGTAGACTCGATGACTATATTGGCCCCTCGACTACATTGATTAAAGTAGCCACCTCTTCGATCCCTGGTAGACTCGATGACTATATTGGCCCCTCGAATACAGGATCCCAAAAGGCTCAAAAATGAAACTTTAATCAATATATTTGCGCCTCTTGGCCTGTTCGGCGATAGTAGCCGCAGCGCCCGCCATAGAGAAAAGGAACTATTATTTAGAATTATAAATAAAATTATTAGATATTTATTATAGTATGTAGTAATAACTAGCATAGGTACAAATTTTATTATATGCAGGTATTCATCGAGAAATGTCATTGTAATCTGTTAATCATGTGTTACTGAGTATTTAGTTGGTTAAACTCTCAAAGATGATGGTGTGATATCTAATCTAAGTCAGATAGGCTAGCAGAAATAGAAGTGATACAATATATTTCCAGTGAAGCTTACACACCCATCAAGGTATTATAAAAGTACTGGGTTTTTAGTAAAAATGGTTTGTCCTCAACTATACCCATGGAAAAAATCACGTTGATACTTTACTCCGTTGTGCGTGATTGAGGGACACACCAACAAATAAACACTTTGGCATTTACATATTAAGTAAGGATAATATTATGTATTTACGAATTATTTTTATTTATATTTGTATTATTATGAATTCAGTTTAAAACAACTTATAAAAAACAAAAAGATACGAAATAAAATACAGTATCTTAATTGAATCAGATTTTACCGCGAATGCCTCTGATGACGTCAGTTGAAAGACAATGGGCGATCATAAATTAAGGTGACAATCTGCCACCTCGGAAATTAATCTCCACATGTCGGGTATCGTGTACATCGCTTGGACGTTGGTAAACATAAAAAATTACCGATTAAGAGCTCGCCGTGCGGTAAAGTGCATTCTTGTGTAAGTTGCTTAAAGTCAATTCGCGAGAATGTGCGAATCTTGAAGCCGACTGTTAATAACCCGCAACGCAATTCTACTACGTATGAATGCATATTATTATGATTCACGTTATGTCTTGACGTAACGTTGTCCTATCATATATAATTACATGTATAATATATATAAACCTTACATTAGGTAATTGATCATTCCATTTTTATTCCATTCCAGTCGTTATTGAATTTATAAATCGTCTCAACCTACTAAGACATATATAACCTATAGATTATAGAATATGTTGGACCACTGCTGGACATAATATTATGTCTGTTTATGCTTGTGTCCAGAGGCTCCCGGCAACTCGTTTGAGATCATAGCTATTCATCCACTTAGTGCGCTGCCCAACGCTGCTTCGCAATTCAATCAATTCAACTTGGTGCTTGTTTCGCGACTTGGTGAGTTATGGCAATAAGTCTGGTTCTTCCTAATTTCCTCATAGATCTCCCAGGGGTGCTAGGGGGTGGTGCGAGTATAACTGTCTCCAACGCCCAATGAGTGACCCTATAGTTGGACTCACCGCTGGCCACCATTTCTTAGATCCATAAGTCATCACTGCCAACTGCACGGCCATAAAATCACTATATTTCCACCATGGAAGTAGGAATAGACTTTCATGATTTCAACTATGACAGAAATAGTCAGCCCAGGAAGTTTTTAAATTGACATGTGGTTTACACAAAAAATGTTGGCTTACCTAGGTATTAATAGGTAGCTATGATGATCAAGAATAAACTGAGACATTTCAGTTTACATTATCGATTATCTACACTAATGTTATAAAGAGGAAAGATTTGTTTGTTTGTTTGAATTGAATAGGCTCCGAAACTACTGGACCGTATTGAAAAATTCTTTCACCATTAGAATTTACATTATCCCTGATGAACATACGCTATAGAATATTTCCAAGAAAGTTAGGGATCCGTATGAAAACTTCGAAAATGTAACCCAAGATGTGAAATAATTTAATATAAAAAATTCTTTTTAAAAAACCGACTTCAAACTCCGCGCCACTATACAAAATATATAAGTAGGTAACTTATTGTTGATATTTTAAAAACTGCTCGACTGATTTCGATGAAATTTATATGGGACCACCTGGGAAGTATACCCTTTCAAACAAAGCAAAATTTCCAAATAGGTTCAGGCGTCTTCGAGTAATCGGTGGACATACATAAAAAAAAAGATTCCGACGAATTGATAACCTCCTCCATTTTTTGAAGTCGGTTGAAAAATACCAAAAAAATCCTCATATCGCGTACGCTGCGGAAACTATTGTCAATAGAGCAAAGTGATGTACTCATTAGTTTTATAGAAGACATCAATATCTACAAAAAAGTCTGGGATACTATATATATATATATATATATATATATATATATATATATATATATATATATATATATATATATATAACGGCGTATCAGGTAACTTATTGTTTTTAAAAACAATGACGTCAGCATTGCTGACGTCATTCTCTTCATTATCATCATCACTCTGCATAGTGGCAGTAATTCAAACTAGTTTCTTCAAATAATTATTTTATTTAACTTAAGTGCGTAACAACAATAGTACAGAGCTCCGCACTGCTCGCTTGCTCGAGCACGAATGACAAATGCGGCAATAGACACCCGTATTTATAGCAAAACCGAGAGTGTCCGAATTTGATAACGAATTTTACAATAACCCGTTTTAATTGATTGTTTACATGCGCTGTAGCTATTTAAAAGGATTAGTTAATCATTTTAATTTTTATAATTTTAACTATAGTTTTAAATAATCAAAATAGCAATATTTTATGAATCATTAATTTTAAGAATCACAATATCTTTAAGTAAATGAGTTGTTGCGCCGATACGGCCGTTCTGACCGGCGGTGCGCGCTCTGCACCAGCCGCGTGTGCCGAAGTTCTTTAACTGAAACAACGAAAAGTTTTTTTTTTTTTTGAGATTGGTATCTGTGTACCAATGATATGAGCGATGTATTTTGTGCAAGTAGTTAGTAATTTTTAAATTGTAGCGTACACTGTGGTACTTTGTTATTGCGTACTCTGTGGTACTTTGTTATTGCGTACTCTGTGGTACTATGTTGTTATGTACTCTGTGGTACTTTGTTATTGCGTACTCTGTGGTACTTTGTGTGATGTTGCGTACTCTGTGGTACTTTGTGTGATGTTGCGTACTCTGTGGTACTTTGTGTGATGTTGCGTACTCTGTGGTACTTTGTGTGATGTTACGTACTCTGTGGTACTTTGTGTGATGTTGTGTTTTGTGTGTGTTTGTTATGGTGTGATTTTAGTAATAAAAATCAAAAACGTACCCTTTGTTTTGATCAGCTGATTCTTGAGTTTGTTGCTCGACCATGCTGGCTCGCGAAGTAGACGGTACTGGCTCATTGGCTGATACTGGAGATTCCTCTTCTCCCGCCGATACGGTTGTCTGATCTCCGGGTTGAGGTGCCCGACGGAGTTGATCATGAGCGACTTTTCTTGTACGCCCTGAACCAACCACCTTTTTTACTAGATAGCGGTCGTTGTCCAGAATTCTAGTTACCTCGTATGGTTCGCTGTATTTGAGATCCAATGATGTTTGATTACGAGGATTGTTTTTTATGAGCACGTAATCGCCACGTTGGAAATGACGAATCCTTGCTTTTCTTGAATTGAAGCGTTGTCTGTCCTGTTCTGCATTTTGTGACATCTTTTGTTGAACATGGCTGGTGAGCGCTTCAATGTCAATAGTCTGCTCGTCAATATTTACGAGACTGAGTAGCTCTGGAGGAACACAATGCTTGCGCCGAGTGAGTAAAGTTAGTGGGGCCACCCCTGTCACACGATGAGGGGTGCAGTTTATTGCCAGCTGTAGTTCTCCAAGCGTAGTGTGCCACTCTGCTGTTTCATAGTTCTTGATCATTGTAAGAGTATTTTTAAGCGTAGCTACGGTGCGTTCTACTTGTCCATTGGCTCGGCTGACTCCTGGTGCTATAGTATGAATGTTTATTCCTAACCGGTCGCAATAGGTCTTGAATTCACTTAAGAACTCCCTTCCACCGTCAACTATGATTTGGACTGGGGTGCCGAATAGGTGAACTGTACGTTTCAAGGCAGCCAACGTACTTTGTGGGTTTTTATTAGTTGCGTAATAAAATAGAACGTATTTGGTAAAAGCATCTATGGTGACAATCACATACTGTTGGTCATCCGCGGATGTTCCCATTTTGCCCGTTATATCCATATGTATAACTTGGAAGGCAGAAGATGGTTTTTGAATTGGATGCATTTGAGCTTGTACAGCACCCGATGCTCCTTTGGATGTTCTGCAGACTACACAGTTGTCAACGAATTTTCGGACATTTGTGCTTATTTTGTCAAACCAGTAGGTGTCTTTAATTTTCTGCAAAGTCTTTTCCCAACCAGGGTGTTTCAGTGCGGTGTGGAATGAGTTTATTAAACTCCACTGAAAGGACCTAGGAACAACTGTGCAGAGTTTTTGTCCAAAGGCTGGATCCTGTACGATGCGTTTGAGAACATTATCTTCTAGTACGTAGCCATTTCTTGGAATGTTATCGCTCATACCATTCATTATAGCTCGTAGTGTTTCGTCGCGTCGTTGTTCAACTCTCAACCAGTCGAGATCTCTGGTCATCATATTTACTGTGAGCTCTACAGGGTTTCTGCTGAAGTAGTCAGCATGTTGGAGCTGCTGACCCTTGCGGTATTCAACTTCAAAGTCATAATTTTGCAAAAATGACCACCAGCGATGGACTCTGGGAAGTAGGTCCTTTTTATGTTTGGACGCTTTTAATGCATTACAGTCTGTAATGATTGTGAACTTGCGTCCATACAGATATTGGCGGAAGTGTTTTATTGCACGAACCACTGCCAAGGTCTCTAATTCATAAGAGTGGTACCGACTTTCAGTTTCAGTAGTCCTCATGCTCATGAAGGCAACTGCATGTTGTCGTCCCGCAATATCTTGTGTCAGTACTGCTCCAAAACCCAGGCTACTAGCGTCTGTGTATAATCGAATTGGTGCTTCTTCTTGAAACAGTGTAAGTACTGGTGTTGATGTTAAGCACTGAATAACCTTCTCTCTTGCTTTCTCGTGACGTTCGTTCCACTCCCATTTAGCTCCTGGTTTGGTCAGCTCATATAGTGGTACCATTATACGTGAGAAGTCTGGTATGAATTTTCTGAAGTAGCCCGCCAATCCAGCGAACTGCTTGACTTGTTTGGGCGTTGTCGGTACTGGTGCTTTTACTAGAGCATCTACTTTCCGAGGGCTTGGTCGGACTTGCCCATTTGATACAACGTTGCCCAAATATTCAATTGAGCATTTGAAAAAGCTGCATTTATCAGCATTAATGGAAAACCCTGCCTCCTGTAAGGCTTTAAGAATACGTTCAATATTTGATAGACCTTCTGCAATATCTTCACATTTGCTTAAAACGTCGTCAACATAGACTTGAGCTGTATTGCCTAGTAACGGACTCAGAGCCCTGTTGATGCATCGTTGATAGACCGAACATGCGTTGCTCAATCCAAAAGGCATAGTCATATATTCGTATAGTCCATCTGGTGTGACAAACGCTGTTTTCTCGATTGATGACTCTGCAATAGGTATTTGATGAAAACCTGCAGCCATGTCAAAGGTTGTGAAGTATTTTCCTTTGGCCAATTGGTCGATTTGGTCCGAAATTAGTGGTAGTGGATAGTGGTCCCGTAAAGTGTTAGAGTTAAGCTCTCTGTAATCCACGCACATACGATCGTCACCATTCTTCTTTTTTACCAAGATGATGGGGCTGGAGTACGGGGACTTGCTTTCGCGTACGATGCCATGCTCCATTAATTCTTTCACGATTGCTCGTACCTTTTCTCGTTCGATTGGACTGAGCCTATATGGTCTTCGTTCTACGTATTTGTCTGGATTCTTCAAGCGGATTTCTAGTTTGCCTGTCTTGACACGAGTTGTTGGGTACCCCTTGATAAACAGGTGTTGATACTTGTTCAGAAGTGTGCGTAGCATTGCAATATCTTCTTCATTCTTCAGGTCACAGTCCAATTTATCGAAGATTGGGTTTCTATTTTGAACATGATTGATACTCGGTTGATGTATTAACCTCGTTCCTCCCGAAGTGATCATCATAGTAAGGTTCGTGTTATTTATTAGGTTCATACCTATCAAGATATCGGTCGTCATCTCATAGTCTGCAACTATGTGAAACTGTAGTTCAACATTAATGTCATCAATGATCCCAATCGTAATTAGTGTAGCTATTGAAAGTACCGGAAATTGTCCAATTCCCTTCAAGTAATTCGTCGTTTGAAGTCTTTTACCTGGTAACTGAGCTGCTACTGATTCTCGTATAAGGGAGCATCCTGCGCCACTATCGAAAATTGCCTGAAAAGTCTTCATTTGAATCCTCACCTGTATTGGAGCTAGTTTTGTTCCAGCAATGTTATTTACGTTTGATGTTAATGAACGTTCACGCTTGAAGCATGTTTCAAAAGTATGCCCTGGTGTATTACAAAATGAACATGTTTTTGTTTTACTGTTCTTGGTTTCTGTTTGTGTTTTATTCTCTTGTCCAGTTTTTGGTTCTGTAGGCTTGTAGAAACATTCACTAGTAGTGTGATTGGACCTTTTACAAATCCGGCAAGATGAAGTCGATGGAGTTGCATTCGAAAAACGTGGTCGTTTATTTGTACTTGTAATATTTGAACTTGGGTGAGAACGCTTCATTGTTCTTATTGATGATGCGACGGATATCAGCTCTGGTACTGTCGCGGCCCTTGTGTTCAATAGCTCGATCCTAAGTCTTTCGTCATTTACGCATCCAATAACCGCTTCAACTGCATCTTCATTTGATAGCTTGTCCTTGGTGATTCTTCTCCATAAGACCCAAGCTCGTGATAAGAACTCCGAAATGTCCTTTGAAGAGTCGTAGACATGTTCTCTGAATCGGACTATGTCTCGAGAATAACGGTTTTCTGGCTCAAATGTTGTGATGAGGTTGTTGCGGAGTTCAGCCCATGTAGCTGTGGTAACCATCCAATCGTCGACCCACATTTTTGCTCTTCCTTTAAGAAGGCTGCCAACTTTCATGCGTATATCGAAATCGTTGAGTTTGTATGCTTCGATGGCTTTGTCGATGTGTTGACACCACTCACGTATTCCCACATTTGTGTCGGGATCAAATGATGGTAGGTAAACGTCATTAATACGTACTTTGGTTTCTGCTGGTGTACTTAGGCGTTCCGACATTTTCTGCATCATTTGCATCATCTGCATAATAAATTGCGGTGGTATGTTGTTCATCGGCTCATTCAGCAAGGCTGATTGTGGCAGTTCTCGCTGCAAAGAACTTCCAACATTGCCTGTGGTATTTAATCGATCATGTACTTCTGTTCGTCTTGTAGCATCAGGTTGTTGTTGAGCGGAAGTGGCATGTGATCCCACTTCTGATAACGGCGTATCAGGTAACTTATTGTTTTTAAAAACAATGACGTCAGCATTGCTGACGTCATTCTCTTCATTATCATCATCACTCTGCATAGTGGCAGTAATTCAAACTAGTTTCTTCAAATAATTATTTTATTTAACTTAAGTGCGTAACAACAATAGTACAGAGCTCCGCACTGCTCGCTTGCTCGAGCACGAATGACAAATGCGGCAATAGACACCCGTATTTATAGCAAAACCGAGAGTGTCCGAATTTGATAACGAATTTTACAATAACCCGTTTTAATTGATTGTTTACATGCGCTGTAGCTATTTAAAAGGATTAGTTAATCATTTTAATTTTTATAATTTTAACTATAGTTTTAAATAATCAAAATAGCAATATTTTATGAATCATTAATTTTAAGAATCACAATATCTTTAAGTAAATGAGTTGTTGCGCCGATATATATATATCTATATATATATATATTTTTTTTTAATGTGGAACGCTTCACGATTTTGCGTGTCATCCTTACGCAGGGTATTATATTATATGTCTAACTATGAAAGTTATGTCACAATACCTACTTTGTCATGTTAAAATCATACTTTAATTATATTATAAATGCGGAGGTGTGTTTGTTTGTTGGTTTGTCCTTCAATCACGCCGCAACAGAGCTACGGAACGACGTGATTTTTTGCATGGGTACCTATAGTTGAGGATCTGGAGAGTGACATAGGCTACTTTTTATTCCGGGAAATCAGGGTTTCCTAGGGATTTTAAAAAAAAATCCACGCGGATGAAGTCGCGAGCATCGGCTAGTTTATAAATGACGTGCGCTTTGGCTTTATACCAAAATCTGCTGGTAATGAAATAAAAATATCATTGGCGATTTTCTTTACTCTAATATTTTTCTTATTATTTATCTTGTCTACATTTTCTCCCGTGCGAAGTCGCGTTGGGTCAGCTTGTATGCATAAATATCTACGTAACGCTCGCTTTCAGGTATTGTTTGTTTGTCCTTATATGGCTGAATGGCTGGTACTTCCCACTTCACTGAAAATCGAAAACTTGAAAACTCGCTGCAAGTAATTTATTACAAATACCTCAATCTGTGTGTTTGTACGATTAACTTTCCTTGTTTGATGGGAACGCGGTGTGGGCGCTGATTCAATTGTTTACTTTAATACGCTCATCAATCCGTATTCACCCATATGGTACGTTTACACCGGCGTCTGAGTTTTACGTTATTATTCATTTAATAAAAATAATCTGTTAGGTATGCTTAGCGGGCAACGGCCAAAATTTGCGTAACCGTACTTTGGATATTTTTCGCATTAGTTTTCTATTTTGTACAAATGGATTGACTAGATTTTTCGTTCAACGTTACTGATACGAACGTTAAAAAAAGGTAAAAAAACAGGTAAAAAATCGACCAAGTGCGAGTCGGGCCTCGCTCTTTTAGGGTTCCGTTAAAAAAATTAAATTAAAAGATTTCCATCTACCCACCTACCCATTTTAATTTAATTTTTTTAATTTAATTTAATTTTTATTATTCTTCTATGAAATCGCTTCTATGGCGCAGCGCTAAAAAGGAGTGATACTATCGGTTCAGAGGTTCGAATCCTGACTTCAGATAATTATTATTTATTTTATTTTTATTATTATTTATTGTTATTTATAATTTTATAATTTATAATATTTGGTAAAAAATTAAAAACAAATTAGGTACACTTGTTATTATATATTTTTATAAATCATTGTAAACAAAATAAATTTTGTAAGATGTTAAGATAATTTTGTAAAGTTTTTTTTTTGATTTTTATCGATAAAAAATCATGATAAAAAATGTATACCTACCCGAATAATTATTTTCTTTATACCTCGAATAGAACTTGAAATAAATATTTTTATAATAAGGAACTTCGTTCCTATCTGGTGTCCCACGACACCATTGTTGCTATAGCGGCAATAGAAATACACAATATGTGAAAATTTCAACTGTCTATCTATTACGGTTTACGAGATACAGCTCGCTGAGAGACGGACGGACGGACGGACGGGCAGCGTAGGCTCAGTAATAGGGTCCCGTTGGCACCCTTTGGGTACGGAACCCTAAAAAACAGGGTTATATTTTGTTGCACAGGCACAGGCACAGGCACAGGCAAGGGCACGGGCACAGGCACAGGCATAGGCACAGGCATTATTCCCAAAACATTCTTTGGGGCCTGCCGATGTAAGTGAAAACTAAGTAAGTTGTGAATTGTATCGTCGAGCTATTAGATTATTATTTTCTATTATTTTTGGTTTATAAAGAAGATATATTTGGTTTATATATGATAAAGGATTAAAGTTTAAATTGGTCATGAACACTCCTTTACAAACCAAAAGAAAGATACCGGCCGAACCGAGAACCTCCTCCTTTTTGGAAGTCGGTTAAAAATAATTCAAAAATAATAATCTAATAGCTCGACGATATAATTCACAAGTGACTTAAAATTTTCACTTCTATCGGCAGTCCTCAAAGAATGTTTAGGGAATAATGCCTGTGCCTGTGCCCGTGTCCGTGCCCGTGCCCGTGCCCGTGCCCGTGCCCGCGCCTGTGCCGGTGCCTGTGCCTGTGCAATAAAAAATGACCCTGTTTTTTTACCAGTACTTAAGTCCCTCATACAAGACAAGTTTGTATACTAATAAGTAATAAACTAATAACGCACGTTCGGTGACGATGACGCGAAATCCACGATTTTTGCTCACCCAAAAAAGTGCTCAACGCGCCTAAAGAAGTTTTCACTTCAATAAGTAAAGTTCTTGTAATATAATCCTTTATCCTCCTTTATAAATTATAATCCTTTTATAACTTATAAATTATAATCCTCCTATATAAATTATAATCCTTTTATCGTTCCTAGTTTCACTGTGCTTTCTTCATACCATGAACATTAATTGTTTATTCAGTTGATTTCATGAGAATGTAATTGGTTTTTCTCTTACGATGTATAATGCCATGGAATGTTTAAGCACGATTTAGTACGTAGCGTGCACTAACATTTTATACATAAACCAACTCACGTTTGCGGTAATTGTTTATACTCAACTTCTACAACACGATATGTTAAGAGTTTATAACCAGTGCAACTAGGAATTTCCAAATTTTAGTGCATACCTATGCAGCAGGTAGTTGTTGAACGAAAAGCAATAACAAAGCTGTTGACATGTCGCAGTTTCAAAACAGTTTCAAACACGTGTCAGATTGCTAAAAATAATACCTACTAACCTACCTCTTCACAGTATGTACTAAATAACTTTAAAGTTTTCTTTTGGTTTGTCCTATAGCTTAGTGTTGTTCAGAGGACTATTTACATTCACATATAGGTAGATATTATATCGCAGAGGGATAAAAATTTTTAGTTATTTACCTATTAGGGATATTGTGCTAACCATTATCGTACGATGGTAGGTACGGGCTAACTAAGATGGGAACATTTTTTCTCGGAATAGGATAAAAATTCCTAATTCTACGTGAATAATAACACGGTACCTATCGTTTCGTTCAATGCGAAAAATTTCGATCAAGATCTCAATAAACTCAAGCTTAGCTGGGATACAGACTGCAGATGTAATTACTTCTTTTCCTCACTCTGGAACCCTGACCACTGGCAGTTTGGTTTGGGTCGTACTCCACTGCCCTTAGCTGAGCCAGACACATTTCACTATCCAATAATTTTTTTATTTATGGATGTTTCAGGGTTTTTATTTATATTTATGGAATCAGAATCAGAATCAGAATTTATTTATTGCATTATACACTAGTAGTATACAAGAGATGGTAGGTACAATAGATTGATGGCCGTAGTGTATTACCAATCTAATGGTGTGCAATAACAATAGAAAATGATACAATTAAATTTAAAAATTGGATAGTTCACAGTACACACTTAATTATATCGATAATAAAATAATATAATAATTAATATGTCAATTGTTTATCAAATCTAGTAATGTCAATAATTTAAAATAAATAATAACACGTTACTTCATTGAAATTATTATTATCGATAAAATTAATTACTTATTTTTAAAAATTAAAAAAATAATATATTAAAATAGAATATCTGAAGCACAAGGCATTGAAAAAAAGAAAGAAAACTGCTCTAAATAATTTTATGTATACCTACTCATTTCACTGTTTCATTAAAAAATTCCTCTAGTGTGTAGTAGGCCTTATTTATAAGCCAATTTTTCAAAGGAATGACACTAATAAAATGAAAAGTACAGTAATTTTTACATAGTTAATTAAAGTAAGCTCTGCAATGTTTTAAGGAATCAATAAATGATTTCCAAAGGCCTAAGCGGGAAAAATACGCCACAAATTAGGTAGGTATTATATAGCGAGATCAATACATCATAAAGCACAACCACTTTCTTCTTTAAATTCAGTTAATAAATCTTATATAGTAGGTGCCTATATCAATTATAGTAACGTTGAGGCCGTGGGTCTGTCGCGACTCGCGGTCACAGCAAAGGCTGACCGCATATAGAGCTGTGTTCTCACGGAGCTCGTTTTTACATCCCACTCACTGTCCTGGTATAATGAATGGCACATTTTGTCATTACATAATTTTAACATTTAAACGATTTATAATTTCATCGTCGAGAAATAACTCACGTTATTTCTTTTAGTTTTAGTTGTAGGGTTTTAGATATCTACGATCCAAAACCATCAGAACTTTAGGTGAATTTTAAATACGTTGATTGGTGCATTGATGATGAGTTTCTACTGGTGCATTGATTTGAAATTTGATGTACTCTTACTTCGGATTATTTCCAAGGCAAGGTAACCTTGGGCTGATGCTGCAGCATCAAGTAGGTCTGTAAGTCTGCGGGATACCCAACTCCTCAGCAACTTACAGCTTTATTGTGTATTTGGGCTCATTAGAATGGTCTCAATTATTAAGCGTTAGATAGATAATGTTCAAGGATCGAAGAGGAGGATTTGATCAAGGAGCAGGAAACTGAGTAACAGGAATTCACGTTCATATCGCACATAGTCCGGCCATGGATTCACTTGTGTTTTATCAACAAAGTCTGCGAAATAAACTTTTACCTCAAGAAATCTAGCTACCACTACCACGCATGTTAAAAATATCTATACTTAAGTATTTGGTAAAGACTATCTTACCTTGAAAATGTCATCGTTAACTGACCGATTGTGAAATGTAATCCTTCAAACACTAGTTCTTTCTTTCAATTATATTATCGCCTCAGTAGGTAAGCAAACCGTAGCGTCACGTTGGCGGCGTGCGGCTCGGGGTTTATTTGGTCTAGCTACAATAATTGTCCTCCGTCGAACAATGCTCGGTTCGGTTCGCGATTAATAAACTAATGGCTTTTAATAATAAATGTTAACGTACGACACGGTCTTAGTTATTTTGACTATAACGCGTAACTTCGTGCTTTCGATAAGCCTTTTCGCTTTCATTAGTTATTTTAATATATTGACCATACACTTCCGTTTATGCAAATCGTGCTTAAGATTAACATAGATAAGGTATGTATGTACTATGTACGCAACTTTGTCTGAACATAAGATAAAGATGCTTTGTCAGAAAATTCTTTAACTTTTTGGAATTAGTGACCACATAATTTAAGTAAGTGTAAAGCCTTTACTTTAATTATTTCTTAATTATTTAATACTAATTCTTATTCTTATTAATCCTTTTGGGTTGAAAAAAACCTTTCTTATTGAACAACCTTCAAGTAGATCTGTCTTTATTACATGTAGGTATACAGTATCCTTACTAATATTATGAATGCAAAAGTGTGTTTGTTTGTTGGTTTGTCTTTATATCACGCTGCATGAGAGCTACGGATCGACGTGACTTTTTGTACGGATATAGTTTAGGACCTGGAGATAGTGGCATAGGTTACTTTTTATCCCGAAAATTCAAAGAGTTCCCAAGGGATTTTAAAAACTAAATCCACGCGGACGAAGTCGCGAGCATCAGCTAGTATCTAATAAACAAATTAATGAGTTCCTGAGGCGAAGCGTTTTTCATGAAATACTAGAAGTAGTTAGGTAGGTAATAGGTATAGACTGGAACAGGGTAGGACGCCACGTACCTACTAAGCTATTATTATTTACACAGAAAATAATATTAATGGAAATTGTTAGACAATATTGATTTATATTGGCCGGTAATGATGCGTGCTAAATATACGAATTTCACCATTGATTTTGCATTCAGCATATATACGGTTAAACCGCTGTATTGAAGTACAAACAACTAATGGTAGAATGGTAGAACCAAGCGTGCTTGGTCGCTTCTTTTTGCTGCTATGAGACATAAATACAAAATTATTGGTCATTGTTTTAATACAACGGCCGACATACCGCTCATAACTATTAAAATACGCGACGGTTTGGCCTCAATGCTCTCGAGCATAGCTGCAAGTGTCGTCTCCGTTGCATTGTCCAAGTTTAGCTTAAACGTAGAATACTGCATCATTGTTTCCACATCGATGTGCATACATCCACGTTGGAATGATAACTGCTAAGCAAACAACCCGACATCTACAAATGCACTTGTAACATTTTTATTAACATCAAAGTTTTGACGTACGTAATGTTATTTCTGATTCTGTATCAGCTATAAAATTCTAAAAGTATGTAAACTAAATAAATAATAATCAAAAACAAAAAGCTAAAATAATATATTTGACTTTGTATGACAAGAGTCGCAAACCGTAAATATTATACTTACCAACTTTAAAACTAAACAATCTACATAATATTATATAATTAAAATAACATAAACTTGAATTTAACATAATAATATATTGAATACTAAGTTTGAAGAAGGTAATGGTAGTAATTTATGTTTAAAGTGATAATATTTTTTTAAGAATTAGTTTAATGAAATACTTTGTCAAACTTATTGGGATATAAATGCCTAATTACAGTCTTAAAACATATTTTTATCAAAAAGTGCATCAACCCCTAATGCAGATGTTGTAAGTTTTCTGTCACTGCGCTCAAACGCTGAAAAGAAAATTCTCAATAATATAATAAGTAATTTCTTTCGAAATAACCTTTTCACACTACATGCTCGACAATGCCGAATTATATGTCATGTAAACCTTACCGAAAGCAAGACATTATACCTCTTGGCTTTAGCCAGGTTATAATGTTCTATTGAATTTCATTATAACCCGCTGGTCAATAATTTGATTTTCACTTTCATAACTCTTATTGCTATGTGCATAAAGTCTAATTTCGCTAAACAGAATGTGCCCTCAGCGGGCGCGGCCAACTCGATTTTCGAAGACCGAAGCCGTGGCCCACTAGATTCGTACTGAGACGAACTTCATTTGTTTGTCAAATCGAGTAGGCCACGCCAGCTGAAAGAAGTTGCTATAGACGTAGCTAGTAGTACCTTTAGAAGATTCTATAAATATTTCAAAAAAAATATCAAAAATGTCGAGTGATGAAAGTATTTTGACTCCAGAAGCTATTAAATTAGATGCCATAGGCATTGTCAATAATCTACTCCCAGAAAAGTCAAAGGAAAAATACCTGAAAGCCTATAAAGATTTTGACACATGGAAAACTGCAAAAGGCGCAAAGTCTGTGTCTGAATCAGTGCTTCTGGTTTATTTTGAATATTTATCAGCTACAAAGAAGTCAAGCAGCCTGTGGTGTATCTATTCGATGCTCGGAGCAACAATAAGTGTCAAACATGATATCCAAATTAATACATATACCTACCAAGTTATTGGCATTTTTAAAAAGGAAATCGGATGGACATCGAGCAAAGAAGTCAAAAATACTTACAACACAAAACGTGGAAACTTTTTTGAATGAAGCTCCCGACCACAGCTTTCTTGCCATAAAAGTGAGTACAACCTATGAACCTACTTATTGATTGAATTTATACACTAGCTATTTCTCATTTTATGTCACACAGTTCATAAATTATTTATGTTTTAGTTTTCAATGTAAATATTTGACCGCAAATATTGTTATTAATAAATATACAGGGTGGAATTTTGTAATGCCACCTGAAGGGAAAGTACTCTTAATACTGTAGATAGAAAATTTTACTCAAAGAAAACATTCCTTTAGGAAAATTCCACCCTCTATAGTCGTAAACAACTGAAAATATACAATCATAATATAATTTTTTTTTTGTTTAAGGTGGCGTTGATTTTTGGAGTGAATGGTGCTTGTCGTGGAAATGAACTCGTGAATATAAAAGTCAATGATATCGAAAAACATTCAGAGTTATTACTAGTAAAATTGCCGGACACGAAAACAAATAGAGAACGGTCATTTGTAATTCGTGAAAACCATGCCACAATTGTCGAAAAGTACCAAGCCTTACGCCCTTCTAATTTAAACACAACCAGATTTTTTGTAGGCTACAACAATGGGAAATGTACAAAGCAAGTCATTGGCAAAAATAAAATTAGTGTCATGCCAAGAGAGATTGCTAAATACCTGAAATTGGAAAATCCCGAGCTTTACACAGGCCATTGTTTTAGACGAACATCTGCGAGTCTGTTGGCAGATTCAGGAACAGACATGGCCCAAATAAAACGACACGGTGGCTGGAAGTCCGATGCAGTGGCAGAGGGCTACATTGAAAATTCTATAAAAAATAAAGAAAGAACGAGCTATCGTATTGGTGAAAAGATAAATATGAAAACATCGTCTACTATTGATGATCCTTGGACGCCTCTGCCACAGTCATCTTCCTCAAAACACGTCACATCCACATCAAGCCCACTGCATCAGAGACGACCTTCTCCAACCTTTACGGAACAACTCGACCCTCAGACACAAGTGTCCGAAGCCTTGAACACAACTCAAATAAACTCTAGCTCAACCTCGATAAACGTACCAAATAAAAATATAACGTTATCTTTCCATAATTGGACTAATGTCTCCAATATCAATTTGCACTTTTAATTTGCTGTAGTAAACACTATCTACTAAGCCTGGTTTTTTATTGTCTCGCATAAAGTGAGAAAAGTAGAGTATACACCACCGGAATAAAACTGTTTTTTTCTTGGGCGCTTGAATCCCTCACTGCACTCAGGACTCAATCTTAACTTATAACGTATAACTTATAACACCCTCGCTGCGCTCGGCAGTTAAATTTGGAGTCCTTCGTTACGTTCAGGATTCAATATAGCGCCCGTGACATAAAACAGTGCTTTTATCCCCTTGGTGTATAATCTACTATTAACATTATAAACTTTAGTTAATATAATAATGTTTATTTAGGTATTATGTATAATCGTTTGTATGTAACAAATAGGTTTCTAATAAATAATAATTCTTCCGTATACTGTGATGGCGTGTTCAATTGGCTTTCCCAGTTTCTTACTGAAAATACTCGAAGGTTCGCACATTTATTTGACGGTCAATTTTTGACGACCTATAACACATCTAGAACATTGTTGATCGAAGAAACAAATACATTATTATAATTGCTACGTTAGCACTTCTATAAACTGATGGCAAATAAGCTCTTGACATTTCGCACATTTTGCATAATTTAGTGTTACAAAACCTTCAGTGTATAATATATTCGTCCTACTCGCGAAGTACATAATTTATTCAAGGAAAAATGACATTTATTTTTACTTGCTAGGTAATAATACCTATATTATTTAATTACAGTTTATGGAGACCTTCACTTAATTTTTTAAACAATATAAATATATTAAACGTGAAATAATTATTAAATTTGAATTATTGTGTGTTGCTTAATACCTACACTTGTGTAGGTATTGTCCCGGTCAAACCTATACGTTAACAAGGGTTAGGTATATTTAAAAAATATACCTATACTCTTACTAATATTATAAATGCGAGTGTGTTTGTTGGTTGGTATATCCTCCAATCACTTAGCAACGAAGCAACAACAGATCAATGTGAATTTTTTGCTTGGGTGTTATAGCTGAGAACTTGAAGAGTGACATAGGCTGCCTTTTATCCCGCAAAAACGGAGGATTCCCTTAGGATATTTTAAAAACCTTACTAAATGAATAACTAAAAACGAATATAGATTTAGGTTGACGTGCGGTTGATTTGAGTAATTTTAAATTGCACAGTTATATCATTCTTGTAAGCGCAGTGTTTGTTAGCAATAAATAATCGTGTCGCAACACAAAAGATGGCATTGTGAAGTTGACACGGCGACGCGCGGCGTCCGATAAAGATCGTACGCTGGACCGGGCGCTGCGACTCCTGCGCAACCGCGCTAATCCTTCATATCTTTCACTCAAAATACAATTTATTTTGTACATAGGCCTATTGTATTTATTTATTTATTTATTTATTTATTCACCTTTATACACTATCCTTACAGGTTAACCCAATGCGATAGTGTATAGGTAGTATATATTAATCTAAATCTTATACCTAACTAACACCTGGAATCTATATAACTATATTTTTTTTCAATTTATTTTTTACAAGCTGACTTCGTCCGCGTGGATTTAGTTCTTAAAAATCCCGTGGGAACTCATTGATTTTCCGGAATAAAAACCCTGTGCTATATATGCCACATATCTGTCACTCTCAAGGCCCTCAACTATACCCTTGCAAAAAACCACGTCGATCCATTGCTCCGTTTCTGCGTGATTGAAGGACAAATCAACGAACCAACAAACAAACACTTTCGCATCTATAATATTAGTAGGTAAGAGTCAGAGGACAGAGTGAGAAACAGGGTTCAAAGGAGAATTATTTACTTTTAATCTCATTCCCAAAACCCTCCTTTTAATAATCCCTAAGAAGTTCAGAAATCATTATTTTGCAAACATTTTTTCTAAAGAATATTAGCCATGCTGAACTTGACTAATAGGAATATTAGTCAAGATATAATGGCTAACCTAAAGAATAGAATAGAATAGAATAGAATAGAATAGAATAGAAATGTTTTTTATTCAAATAAACTTTTACAAGTACTTTTGAATCGTCAATGAGTCTACCACTGGTTCGGAATGCCGTTCCTGCCGAGAAGAACCAGCAAGAAACTCGGCAGTTGCTCTTTTCAAAATACTTTTACAATATACTTAACAGATATTCTATGTATGCAGAGTTTCCACAATGAGGGAAAGGTCCACAAAAGCATACGTAATTATTTCTAATTATAATTCAACACATGTCAAGACGGGCAGACAGAAAGTAGCCCCATTGCCGCTGGTGGCACCCGTTCACGAGCATGACGCATGACCCAGCCATTGCTTCGCTTGCTTGTGGGTACAGCAATAGTGCAGCCCGGTTGGGGATTGAACCGTCGGCTTTTCAGTTTTCAGTCCGCACCTAACCGTTGGACTGTTGAGGCTTCAAACAAATTGGAAAATTGGACGAAATATATAATTTGATTACCTATACCTACCTATCTAGTTAGTATCTGGTATCTAATCAATGTTAAGGAAGCGAATATCATTACTAGAAAAAAAATTGAATTTTTTTTTAGTTGATCTTTCAAACAAGCTACGCGGACTTTTGTCCTCGAACTTCAGTGTGCTTTAGACTTCTCGCCGGCACTGTAATGGAAATAAAATTGGCCAAGTGCGAGTCGGACTCGCTCACGAAGGGTTCCGTATCATCTTACAAGATTTAACACCAGCTATTATTAAGATCGAGTAAAAACGAATGTTTATTGTATGGGGTTGGGGACCCTCTTTAATTTGGGTTTTTGAAGGCCTCCCTGGTGCAGTGGTGAGCGATGTGGTCTTATAACTGGACGGTCTCGGGTTAGATTCCCGGCGGAGGCAATTTGGGAATTTATAATTTCTGAATTGTCTCTGGTCTGGTCCGGTGGGAGAACTTGGCCGTTTACCACGCTATACAGTCAAAGACCTGCCGCCAGGCGATTTAGCGTTCCGGTATGATGTCGTGTAGATTAGGGGTATGGGTTGAATGTACACTGCCATACCCCTTCCATGTTAGCCCGCTACCATCTCAGACTGCATCGTCACTTACTATCACATGAAGTCTTAGTCAAGGATTATTTTGTCATAGAATAAAAAGAAATCATTTATTTTTTGTTTTTATTATTGTAAGGATAGTAATAGGGCCACGGATTGGCCCCTTGGCACCCTTTGGCTACGGATCCCTAAAAAGCGCTCTAGACTTTCAAATTAGCATGTTTCAAAAGTGAATTGATCGCTCGGAGGTTATTGTGTCCGCTGAGGGGACATTTGTCTACTATTATTATTTTGGGCCGGTTTTTTATGAACCTGCCTCCATGGCGCCTGCCTATTCATATTCAAATAGGGTTTTCGTGTTGAGTAATTTTCAACATTTAAAATACAAAGATTTCATTGTGCAATTGATGATCTGACGATAAATTGAAAAAAAAACGCACTACTGCTACTCAAAAGGCTGCTCATGACAGCTTATGATGACCAATAAGATAATGATTGTTATATTATGTATTGTACAAAGCAATAGCACAGTTTAAGGACATATTACTCTGTGGCAATATAGAGTCGGAGCTCTGAATAACATACCTATCAACAATATTAAAGAGTAGGTTACCAGATTACGTTTCACAGATTACCCCCTAAGGTAATCTTAAAACGTAGCTCCAAAACTTGGAAACGAGTAGGAAAACTTTGCTTTAATATTTTCCTATAAATTTTAATAGGTACCTATACGACCGTGTCAAGATGTATTTATTCAAAGAGGTAGTAGAGGCATAATGTGAACCTATCAAAACCGAATAGAATATTATAATAATTGCACCGTCCTTTTAGCCAATAGAAACGCATCAAAGGAGCCGAGGACGTGCGATAGCGACGTTTAAGAACCCTGCTGGGGCAGAGTTGGGTCATCCAGCTTATTCATTAGCGCGCTGTTCCTCCCACTGACGTCGCTCATTTTATTTTATTTATGGCCGACGAGCCGAGGTGAGACCCCAATTTCGCATATGCCTGTAGCTTGATAATAATTATACCCTAGCAGCGCAGAGGCTTAAAAAGGCCGCCATTTTAAAACGCAATCTCTTGATCATACTCGTACTTTTCAGTTCGCGATTTATTCTCTT
Source organism: Oeneis ivallda (assembly GCA_029955525.1). Classification (NCBI taxonomy): domain Eukaryota; kingdom Metazoa; phylum Arthropoda; class Insecta; order Lepidoptera; family Nymphalidae; genus Oeneis; species Oeneis ivallda. The sequence goes on along the minus strand of JARPMR010000012.1, from coordinate 13,406,171 downwards.
AGTATTGCATTTTTTTTTCTTCATTTTGGGATACAGTGAATAAAGATCAGGTTATCCTGAAAGAAAAACAAGGATTATTTATCTTTATTTTCTTTCTATTTCTATTACTTATCTTACTATGTAACAGAAATGCGAAAATGTGTTCGTTTGTTCTTTCAATCACGCAGCTACAGAGCAACAGATCAGCGTGATTTTGCATGGGTATAGTTAAGGACTTGAAGAGTGATAGGTATAGGCTACCTTTTATCGCAAAAAAACAGAGATTTCTGTATAACTGTACGCGGACGATGTCGCGAGCAAAAGTTTGTATCTCTTAGTTGAATCAGCGAGTTACAAGAGAATTGTTGTCAATATAAATTGTATTTGAACAAATAATGCAGTCATAATAAAGGTATTCTGTCAGCTTTACTATACACGTTTAGCATATAAATTAACACTCGTCCTATACACATATAAAATATGATAGATAATAAATTAGCACTTCTTTATTTGTATAAGTACTGTTTCTAGAGATAAATAAGTTTTATATCTAGATATGAAGTTAGGTATCCTACTTACTCTATTAATTTACACTTCTCTGTGTACATGCACTTCAGCTGTTGCTTAAAGCTGATAAAGTCTGATGGTATTGTTTTCCTAATAACTGAATGTTTACATCATTATTGGTGCCTTATATTAATTTTTATTTATGAACATTATTATATGAAGCAGTGATAGCCTAGTGGTTAATACTGCGGTCTCCTATTCGGGGAGTCGCAGGTTCGATCCCGGTCACGCACCTCTGGCTTTTCTAAGTTAAGTGCGTTTAAGAAATTTAATATAGCAAGCTTCAACGGTGAAGGAAAACATCATGAACCTGCACACCTAAGAGTTCTTCATAATGTTCTTAAAGGTGTATGAAGTCTGCCAATTTTCATTGGGCTCGCATGCTGGAACTATGGCCTAAATCCCTTCTCTGAGAGGAGGCCTGCGCTCAGTAGTGAGCCGTTCATGGGTTGCTGATGATGATTAACATTAGGTATGGTAGGCTGTAGTATTAGTGTTGAATATGAACTTCAATCTTGCACATAATATCGCTTAGGTATTAAGTGCAAGATATAATTGTACTGGTGCTAGGTAGATTATAACTGAAAATACATCAATGCAAATATCCTCAGGACCATGATAATGTTACATTTGTTACAAACTTACATGCAGGTCTAGGTACCTAGCTATTTAAAAACAAATAAAAAGTGTATTACTTTATGTGTCAAGTTATATTATATGTGTAATCAGTGATTTAATTGACTTTAATCATAATAAATCTAATCTAAAGATAAATAGCTTTACTGAGAATTTTATAAGACGCTCGAGAAGGTCAACGCGAGGGACGCAGTGGCAAAAAGCTCTCTCGTGTCCGCGATGTTCAGATAACCTTAAACTGAGCATTTGTTATCCTTATCTCGTGTTGGAGCGTGGCTAATGTGGCTGCAGGCAGATACACCCGATCGATTTATGTCGCCCGCCTGGCACCCACGACAAATTGATAATTAATTTTGGACCGACGTCTTTGATCACACCGAGGTATTTGCGAAAATACCTGGCACTTAAATGTCGACTACCGTTAATGATTTAATGAATAATATTTTGATGTTTTCAACCAGGTAGATATGTGCCTTGGTAAGAACTTTATAGTTTTCTGAGTAAGTGCACACAGAATAGTTCTGAGCCACGCAACTATCCTTATAGATAGGTATAAGTAGGTTCCTATATTAAATCTATCTGAAATCTGTCGTCGAGCTACCTAGCAACGGCCAAAAAAGTCCATACAATTTACAAGGTTGCTAGGTAACTTATCTCCATATCTATATATCTATATATCTATATATCTATATATATATATATATAAAAGAAAGTGGTGTTAGTTACACTATTTATAACTCAAGAACGGATGAACCGATTTGGCTGAAAATTGGTGGAGAGGTAGCTTAGAACCAGGAAACGGACATAGGATACTTTTTATCCCGTTCGACCGCGTTTCCGTCAAGTCACTATAAAACGTGGTATAACAAAAACGCATCTGACATGGAATAACAAAACGCAAATGACAGTGGAATAACAAAACGTAAATGACAGCTAAACGTAATTTTGTCTTTGGTTAAGTATGGTAAAAAATTTGACAATTATAAAAAGTGTTAAAATAAAGCATTACTGGTATTATAAATGCGAAAGTGTGTTTGTTTGTTGGTTTGTCCTTCAATCACGTCGCAACAGAACAGCGGATTGATGCGATTTTTTGCATGGGTATAGTGGTTCCTCAGACCGGGAGAGCTACTTTTGTCTCGGATAATGAAAGAGTTCCCGCGGGATTTTTAAAAACTAAATCCATACGGACGAAGTCGCGGGCATCAGCTAGTTACAGATAGATTGAACATAGGAACCGGGCGTAAGTTAGTACCTTTTAAATAGGGAAATCTAAGCTTTGTAAATGTCGACGCAAAAATTCTGCAATTTGGACTGCTAGCAAACTCCAAAAATGTAGTCCCAATGTCTAACTATTACTACTTATATTGAAATTGAAATATATTTCAAGTTTCTTTTGTTTGATGAGTGTAATAATTTAAGAAATATAATTTCAATAAAATGCATTATTAAACGGCTAAATAATTATTTATTTTAACATAATGCAGACTATTATACCATACGGAAATTCCTATACTTAAACATTGAATACTAATATCAAAACACCGCAAAATTCCGTAAGTGAACTGAAGTGAAAATAACCACAGGATGGTCCCATGTCAGTGACTTGTTGGTAAAATATTAATCGATTGGAAGCACATATAACTACGTGTAAGACAATATTTTGAATCGCCAAGTTACATTTGCAGTTAAAGACCAACCTCTTAAGTCGAAATTTTGGGTGCATTTGGCCTACAATTTATTTTTCATCGTTGTATATTGCAAGGGTTCTTACAAAAACGATACCCCTCTCATCGAGTAATTTTGTCAAATTACTGGAGCTATCGCTTTTGATTTGGGTACCGAAAACAATACAAAACCTTTTGTGCAATTTGATACCGACCGCTGACGCAACTAATAAAATTTAGCGGTCAGACTAACCCAATCACACGAAAAATGCATCGAATTCGAAATTCAAACGGAGTTTTTCAAATGCTTATTATGATGAAGTAGAATATATTTAGTGCAAAAAATATATTGTACCTAGTAATGTGTTAAATTAGTGCCTCTATAAATATTCAACAGATTATAGATATTATTAAAGGCATTCAAAAGGATAACATCCATTAGGTTCGTAAACAAAAACAACTCGTACTTATCAAACACTTACGACCTGGTAGCCATTTCACACTGATTAAACTAAAAAATAAATGGTATGTGTCATAAAAATATGCGTGTCGGACGACACGTCGCCGCGTCGCGTCGCCTCACAACGCGCCCAAACGCCTAAACGCCGCTTAATCCTTTAAAACAATGCTAATGGATCTACGTTAAAGTCCGCCGCCCGAGATCCTGTCAGCGTATAATACATTCGACTGATCGCCTTAACGCTTCGCTCGCCACCAATAAAGTTGACACTAAATTACGAACCGTTTTATTTTGTTGCTACACAAAATTGTAAATAAAAATTTTATTATACGCGTTCACTGAACGCATTTTAGTGTGAGCGATGAACACGGGTTCACGTCAAAACATCTTTATCGGGTTATTTGTCTTATAAAATATTATCGAGAGGCTCCTCGGGACCGTCAGCAAAAGAGGACGTATAGTGTGATGTGTGTGCGATTGTTGACTTTACACCCACGATGATGCGATCACTTCTCTTTGGGACGAGACAAACAATAAAAGCGGCGATTACGAACTTGAGTTGTAACAAATATAGTTTATTATTCTAAGAAGATGAGCTTCAAGAGGAGTGATTCTTTAGGCGTGAATAGTATCGCGGCGGACCGTACCGAGTACCGACACCGGAGATTAGTGCGCGAGCGCGCAGCCGCCCGTACCAAATGCGATGCGACGGCTCGAGTTATGAACTTCTGATATACTGATAAATCAATACATTTCATTTCGATAGCTCAAACGCGTCATGATTTTGCCCTTTGATTCATTTAATGTAGACCGTCCATATTTCAATGGACCGTGAATAAAGAGAAAGAAACTTTTCCTACTACTTCGGATCGAAGGTATGAACGTATTTAACGTAAAAGTCAACCCATAACCGGTCGAGTTGGAAGAGGCGGGCAATCATCGCCTCCCGCAATCACGTACTTGTCGCGTTTTCATCACCTCCTGCGCTAAAAGTGACGTAATTACGGATGCAAATCGATCAGCGGTAGTTATCGCTCCGACAAGGGTTGACGCAGAAAATTAGCACGATACGCGAGTTAATGTTTAAAGCCTTCCGTGCGTCATTTAGCGCCGAGGATAATTGTAGGGAAACTAATCGCCTCATATACTTTACATAGTGCGATGGAGAAAACCTCGATATTATACATACGACGAAGTCAACAAACTTGGGTACATAAATGTTTTGTGAAAACAAATTAACTAGTGGTTCGCCCCGAACTGAGACCTCGCGGTAACGGTTTCCCATAATTGACGATCAAAATTGACATTATTATTATGCCCGTTTTCACCAACCATACCTAAATCATCCCATTTGTAGAAGTCTCTTTACATAGGTAGCCCCTAAATACAATTCTAACATTCCAATGTCATTTTCACCTTTAGTTGTCCCGTAGAGGTTCGTAATAACAAAGTTGACAGAAAGTGTCAACTAACTTAACATAGGTAGCCCGTAAAGGTTAGGGAACTGTTATAGTGAAATCCTCAAGGCCTCAATCAAACTTAGGTATAGTTTTTTGGAACATTCAAATTAAATTACTTGTACACAGCGTCAACTATTGACACGATCAGAAATATGTAAAAACAAACTGCAACGTGAAGTTTTATTGATGTTTGCTAAATGACTAAATAATAATCTTAATTGAATAATAGGTATGTTACATAAAGCTGCATTTGCTATATGAGATGAGAGCGCCATCTATTGACATCATTGTGAAGTTCTGTTGTTGCTGCTCATTAAAAGTTAAATAATTTAGTTTCCTTATTACATTTATCTAATTTTAGTATTTGTTGTTCAAGTACATGATATTACGCTAAAATTGTAAAACTTTCAAGCCCCAGCTTTCAATGGTTATTCCGTTCTGAGGTCAAATATAATCTCCACTTTGAAAGCCCCCCATTTCGTCAATTTTAGGAAAAAAATTTAAAAAAAAATATTTTTGTACTCTGTTCCAAATTATCTTTAAAATGAGGTACTGTAAACCTATGAAACGCAAATTTTTTTTTTTCTTCGCATTCGCTTCTATGAGAGCCCCCCTGAAATAAAGATTTTTATAACTTTTTAAGCCATTTTCGGCTGGAGGCCATCGGTTTACATATTATATCTAAAATTGAAGTAATTTCGTTCAGTAATTCAGAAGTTATAAGGCTCTGACAGACGGACGGACGGACGGACGGACAAGTGCAAATTCACTCAAGTAGACTCAAAGACCTTCGCTTCGCTCGGTCGATTAAATGTACGTAGAGGTAAAAAAAGACATCTTAAATTATTCGACGTCGGAAGCGTGGATTCCATTGCTCATACGAATGACTTGCAACTTACAACTAGTGGGCATGGTCTCATTGACTCCACCATTGACCCCCGCTACAACCGGTGATCATGATATTATAAATAATACCCACACAATTCCCGCGGGTAATGATTGGAAATCGAACGAGAGTAAAAAAGCATCCGAAACCGATCGGGCTCGAGGGAGTTAGACGGCAATTGAAGCGGACGATTGTTAATAGCTTACGTATCAAAAATTTGCACCTGGAATGTTTTTCAAAGGAAATTTTGCTTAATTGAAAAATATAAAAGCCTTTATCAAAATAAATAGCTCCATATTCTGCAGGTACCTACATTAACTAAATTGTACAACTGCGTTTTCTTTAAATATGCGGTTACTTTTTATGTTAATATTGAGGAAGTTATGATTAAACTCAAGAGAAAATAATTTACAGCCATTGCAAATCTTTATTTATGCGTTCTCTCAAAAATGAAATTATCTGAAATAACGCGTTGAAGTCGCAAGCAGGTGAAATACCTACCTAATAAATAATATTATTTGATTCGTCCTTTTGATGTGAGGTCAATGGTTTAATGATTTTAACATGTGTATTTGAACGCACTATTTACCCACCTGAATAGGATGCAACGTGGAAAGACAATCCGAGTGAATGAAGTGTAACGTTTCATTAGCAGTGCTCTGTAACGCAAGCAAACACTGCGTATCGGTGTCTTGTTTCAAAAGCTTTTTAACAAAGTGAAAGGCGCTCAAGTCTCCTTAAAAACTTTGTGGGCTGTTTTCGTTAGCGTTTATCGTGTGTAAGCTCTATGAGAAAAAATAAAGACGGCCAAGTGTGAGTTGGGTTAGCGTACCGAGGGTTCAGAACGTTGCAGTTGGAAGGAAATGTGTAAATAAAATTACTTCGACCCATAGCTCTGTTACGGCGTGATTAAAGGACAAACCAATAAACAAACACACTTTCAAAATAATATTAGTGAGGATAAGAATATAATTAATTCCGAATTCAGACTATGTGACATAATATTATAAATTTAACATTTTTTACTTTTACTTTAAAATTTTGAACTTTATTTCGACCCCTTTTACTATTAAAATAAAAGTATTCCTTCCAAACATCAAAAATTATTCCAAACTAGTCCTACAAAAATCCTCCTCCTCAAAATAGTACCTACCTATTACCTACTAGTAAGAGCTTTGTGAATTGAAAGTAAGAAATTAGCAACCGTAACAGACTGCCAAAAGTCGCACTATAAGGCTTAATTTTTCTTTTATTTTAGTAAAATTTAATTTAAGATATTTTTAAGCTTTTTCCTTTTAAGCTATTTTCTTTTTACTTATAATATTTTGTAGTCAACCTTAAAGTTCCCTATAACAAAATTTGTACAACATTTTATAATTGAAAATATGTTTAATTCAAAATCCGTCAACACCTAAACGAAGAAGAAAGATTTGAATGAGAGGTACGTGATGTCCCCACTGTGATGACAGAGGCTTTAATACAACAAAGCCTCTACAAAGGGTGATATTTTTCGTAGACAAACATGAAGGGGCTTCGAACATAAATGGGCACAGGTGATCTACCTTCTCTATGCATATTTATGACTTGTTCGACGGCGAACGCGGCACCAGGGTTTACGTGTCAAACAAATAGGTCTGTTTACTTTGCGCTTATCTGTACACAGACATGTTAAAATATTGGGTGCGCGTGTGTAATGAGTAGTCGAAGAAACTCAAAATTAATTATTTATTACTCGTCTGCAAGCAATAATAATGCTGATAGGTTTTGTTTTTAATGTAGTCGACTATTTATAATTTAATATACAAAATTCTTTTTAAAAACCGACTTCAAACGCCCGCGCCGTTACAAAGTATATAATTTATTGTTGATATTTTGAAAAACGCTCGACCAATTTCGATAAAATTTCAATGGGACTACCTGAGAAGTATACTCTTTGAAACAATAAAAAGAATTTTCCAAATCGGTTCAGGGGTCTTCGAGTAATCGGTGAACATACATAAAAAAAAAGATTCCGACGAATTAAGAACCTCCTCCTTCTTTGAAGTCGTTTAAAAATAACAACTAAACGGAACCGAGTAGGATTATCAAAAGGAATTGCTGTTTTCAATAAATCTTTTCCAAAACTAAAAAAATCCAATGCTTTTCTTTGCTCCATCAAAGCGTGTAATTAATCAATCTATTTATTGATATCACAATCTGTTTTTTCATGGTACAGAAATTCATGGATAAAATTTTCTTTAAGTCAAATTTTAGATTTTGGATTAGAAAGTTTATAGACAACAGGCGTAAAAGATATAGTACCTATAGTATGGATAATTACTTTATGTACGTCCTAATCGTAGCTCACTTGACAAAAATTAACGATCGACTTTATAAAAACCACCCTCAACTATTTGTTGTGGATTCACCAACACACAACACGAAAAAAACCATCAAAACCCAGTCAGCATTGGTCGGTGCTTTTCGACTCCTGGCGTTGTACAAAAAACGATGTGTTAAGGAATGTAAAGAGCCATTTAATTATCCTAATATATTGTTATGGTCGCGGAGGGAGGCGGCGATAAATTATTACGGGAAACTAAGTTCTGTGAAGTTCTGTGAGCTGACGTATGATGCAGTAGAAAATAATCTTGTTTATTTCAACTAGTTTAAGTTTACCTTCTCACCTCCTTTGCATAAAAAGCATTCTTTTGTTGCTTAAAAACTATGAGCAAATTTTCAGTCAATGAAAACAATAGTTCTGTAATTAGAACGACCCAAATTGCTCTATGCTCTTTATTGGAACGTAGTTCCTTATCGCGCGGTACGGAAGGGGGCTAGACGGAAAAAATTAAGGAAACCGACACGACACATTTTTAAAACGTCATTTTTTGTTGAATGTGAATTTTGCATTGTATTCGGTATTTTCGCCTTAGAACTCGGCGTCTGCATGGCCTAGTGGTTAGGAGAGTCGCCTATAAATTCAACGTCGATGAATTTTCTATTTTCAATTTTATTTTAAATAATTTCTAAATGTGGAATTTTTCCCTAATTTTTTATTGTATAAATTGGATAACGCCATCTGTGAAAAAACAGTAACTCCACCAGAGTAACTCTTTGGTGTTGTATCAGTGCAATAGAAATAAACTAAAAATAATCGTAGTTAATCAATTTAATACTAGATGACACCACTAGTTTATTACAATTCCTTCACTAAAATACTACTACTAAGTTACTACGTTCCATCCGGGTGTCCCTTGACACGTCTCTTTTTTTCATAATTAATAATAAATCTTCATAAGAAAAAGTTAACATAATATTATGAAATATCAATGATCGTTTCATGTGAAAAACTGTCACTGTCATATTACAGTTTTTATCATTAACTATACTCGTGATTCAATATTGGAATACTTAAATTGCTCGGATTTCAAACTCAGCACTCGCATCAAAAACGAACTTCGCTTTCGCGGTCTTTTTGCACAAATAATAGATTATTAATTTTGATCTTGACTATAGCAAGGATAATTTCACCTCCCATTGATCAAAACCTCAAGTAGAATTCAGAGTTCAGAGATTCAGAGGTGCTCGCTCATGTGTTCTCACGTGACTGCACCCGTTGCCACAGTGCGATGATCCTCAGAGTTTTTATTCCATTTTTGCCTCAATTCCATCGCTCGGCCTTCATTATGCGTCCGCAAGTGCCTCGATCGCCACCGGTTCAGGTAGCCTGGTTTCACTTTAAAATTTGACCCTAGGTATTCGATACGCTTGTTTTTTAATTAGTATAGTCCGAAATGAGATTTTGATGTGGTGTTATTTGATAATTTGCGGAGTTTTTTTATGTTCGGGACGGGAACTGGTTTGATGGTTGATCTTCATTGGGTATTTTATTATATTTGGGATTGTGTATACTGCAAGGGCCCTATTGGCCGCTACAGCGTTACCGGGAAGGTTGGGCAAACGCAGAAGCTCTGCCAGAAGATCGGGGGCAACGCGTCCTTTAGGGCGTCGTAAGGCTGGCAATTCGGATTAGGCTGACGTTGGGGCGGGTGGGATAGTTGATTGGATACGCTCCCGAAACCGCGGTAGTGATTCACGTCCGGGTGACGTAAGAAGACGAGTTGCTTCATTCGGTAGGTAGGCTAGGTAGGCTAGGTACCTAGGTAGGTACTTGTGGTGTATATGCCTATCGCGGAGAAGATGATCGTGCTATTTGGGGTGGGTTGGTAGGCAGTTGGTTGGCGGGCAAGGCGAGGTGTCAGAGGCAGGCGACCCGCTGCGCCCGGGCATTGTGATCGACAGCTTGTTTACTAAAAATATGCATAATGAATTTATAATAGCCCGCCCGGCCTGTCGCGCCATATCTTCTCGCTAGGGCCTACTTATAAGTGCACTAGCAATTGAATTAATGTATTTAAAGCTCTACCAACCTTACGAGTTATTTATTCAAATGAATTTAATATAAAACATATTATTACTTACGACATATCGAATTGTTCAGAAACTGGTACTAGTTCTGTCGTACACAATCTCTATGATGACAGGTCTTAAGAAGGTGTTCCTTTTCTGTATTTCCTGTGGAAATTAAATTATAGCATTACATACTAACTTAGTTACTAGTTTTACTGTAGACACTACAGTGTAGAGGTTGTGCTCAGCATATAGGTATCTATTCGTATGAACATTGTAACTGTTGAAGTGTGGTGGGACATATATACCTAAACTAAAGTTCAAAGATAAAAATTTCTTTGTAAAAGAACCTAATTGTGCCACCTTCGCGCATTGTGTTCCCACGCTAAAGTGCATCAGTGTTTGAGTATACGTTTAGCATTCGATTGTTTTAGTGCGGCCCGAGACGTCTGCAGAGTAAACACTGAACATCCGTGACCAGTCGTGAGTCGCGGTGCCGCACTCTGGCCGAATCTTGATTGTGAACATTCCCCTCAACGAAATCGTAATGTTAAAATAGCGAGCGGCTGTTTTTACCACAGGTTCTACTCTTCTTCTTTCTTTTTCTTCCCAAACTACTATTCCTTGCCAAACGTACATTCTTGACAGAGTCATAGCTTCTGGGGTGATACAGATTCATGAAGTTAGTTCATACCTATTCTAGATCCCATCGTTTCTTGGCGGTAGGTGCAATTCTCGAGGAATCCACAGTTGTTTTGGTAAACGTTTTTAATTTGCTGTCCATCGGGTAGGTGAACGCTTAACACCCTCTTGATATTCTCCCTTCCACCTCGCCTTATACCACCGAAAGCTCGATTAAGCCCTCATTATTAGAGATGTGGCTTAAGAAAAGTATTCGCAATTGAAGAGTTGCCGAAAGCGTTTCTTTAATCGAAAGATAATTAACATTAAAACCTGTATTCAGATACAATTATTGAAATAAATGTCACTGGTACAGTAATTGTGTCCAAAATATTTGTGCATTCTTAAAATTGAAAATGTGAACCGTGAAAAATTTGGAATCACTTTGGCGAAGCAGAGCGTTTGGTATTTCTTACAACTCTTTATTAGGTGGTTGGAAGGTTCGTAGAAGTAATTATATACGGTGCTCCAAAATATCTTTTATGCTGAATGCAAGCGGACATCGCGTCCACGCGGGGCGCCCATCGTTTCGATTCGTTACGTCAATCTCCAAACTTTTTCACTACGAAATCTGCATAGAGTGAGTTGACACCGCGGACACAAAGCTGGCACGCGGTGCGTCGACATTGTCCACATTTCTTTATAAATATTTTGACATTTCCTTTATTCGGCGGCAAAGACTATTTCACAAACACGTCGTGTCAATCCCTTTGTGCGCTCTGTTTTAATTTGATTTATTTTCGTACCAGAATACCAGACACTGCACTCTCCAATGGGCGGCATGGTTTTGTCAAAATCTATAGGGCGCATTCTTTAGTCGGCGCAAACAATAAGTTCGCAATTTTTTAAGACTAGCTTAGGTATTATTTCTTAACGGATTGGTAAAATCGGTTTTGCGGCTAAGATGAAAATAGTAACAGACATCTTACATACTTATATTATTAGTATGGGTAGGATAACATTCAATTTCAATTCAAAATTATTTATTTCATGTAACCTACCAACCTGTAGCTCACAAGGAGACTCTCTCATTGGTTCGGAAAGCAGGTTCTCCTGAAAAGAGGACTACAGTAGCTGTTCTTTTCATAGACCAGAATAAAACAAGAATACCCTTAATATGTACAATATCTTTACAGAAATTTTAGACACAATCCTATGGCTACAGATAGGTATATTAAAACAAGTGTTAATTTAAAAAAATTTAAAAGCTACCTTTTAGTAGCTTTTAGTAGCTACCTACATCATCAGACCCTGGATAACATCTAGGACCAGAGTACTTGTCAAGCTCAAGACGAATCAAACGAGCCCAAATTCGATGGGGTTATGTCGTTTTATTACAGAGTTCCGATAGCCATCTTCCATCTCCATCATTAGATCAGCTCCATGTCCCAATAATATTGCATTGTCATCCGATTTACATATACATGCAAAATTTCAAGATCAATCGGAAACCGGGAATTGGTTCTAATTCATCTTGCAAGATTTGATCTAAAAATCCATACATACATACATTGCAAGTTAAATAAAAGCTTGTAACAAGTGTAAATCGAAAATTTAAAACAACCCCAACATGAGAATCTATGGCTGTCGAAGTTATCAATTAATTGTCATTTAACAATTATACTGGCACGCGTAAATCACTTAATCGAGTATAATCATATGCAAAAAATGTCTTACATCATTTTGGAAAAGAGCTGATACTCTTACACTGCTGGACCGATATTAACCAAACATAGCTAAGAACCACCGCAAGGAAACTGGCTTTCAAATGAAAAAACCGCATCGAAATCGGTCCATCCGTTTGAGAGCTACTATGCCACAGACAGACACACACACAGACAGACAGACAGACAGATATTGACGTCAAACATATAACAACCCTCTTTTTGCGTCGGGGGTTAAAAAAGAGTTTTACTGAGACTTTTGCACATTGTCTGAATTTGTGTGACGACAATCGTAGCTAATGAAATGTAACGATACATTTTCAGCGGTGCAAAGAGAAGCTCAACACCCTCGCCATCAGCGTCATGAACCAGTGGCCGGGCGTGCGGCTGCGCGTGATCGAGGGCTGGGACGAGGAGAACTCGCACCAGGACAACTCGCTGCACTACGAGGGCCGCGCCGTCGACCTCACCACCAGCGACCGCGACCGCAGCAAGTACGGCATGCTCGCTCGCCTCGCTGTCGAGGCCGGCTTCGACTGGGTTTTCTACGAGAGCCGCTCGCATATACACTGCTCCGTCAAGACAGGTGTGTACAGCGCATACTTGATTTCAACCCTTGTTACAATTCCAAAAGGCTTGGAAGCGTGACGCTCTCAACAGTGTCATACGCTCCCAGCTCCACCATACTTTTATATATACATTTTTTATTCGATGCCAAGATAGTTCTTGACTGCGATCTCACCTGATGGTAAGTGAAAATGCAGTCTAAGATGGTAATGGGCATACTTGGAAAGGGTGGGACAAAAGGGTATGACAGTGAACATTCAACCCATACCTACCCCTAATCGGTTTCAACACGCCATCGCGCCGGAACGCCATAACGCTTGGTGGGTCAAAATGGTGGAACTAGCAGCGAGCAGATTAGAAATATTTCAGACATTATAGATGCCCATAGTTCGAAGAGCCAATAGTAATTAAAGCTTAATAGAAAAGAATAATATCTATAAAATATTGAAGTTTATGAACATTTTTGTTAAAAAATTAAAACTTCCGTTCCTAAGTGTTAGGCTGTAAAAACTCTATTTTTAATGATTGTAATGATAATGATGGCATCATAACGATAATAATATACTGTTTTAAATGTAATATAAGCGTCATTAGAATACTGTGGAATGAACAAAAGCGAACGAACCGTTTCGTGATTTTCAAAATTGATGGGTACGTAACTGTATAAGGTGGGCTACGGGACAGGCCTCGCGGGCCAAATATATAGTTGAGCTTTACAAGAAGAATGCACCTCAGACAGCTTCCCGCGCCCGCTCGCCGGCGGTGTCGATCAAACGGACGAACAAGCCTCTTGTTAACCTGCGTCCTCCTCGCACCCTGCCTGCTCACATATCTCTGTCCTCCTCCTGCACAACCACATCGCAGCCAATCCCCCACTTCTATAATTACGTCGGTGATTCAATGGCTACTATAGATATGCGTGTATATGCAACATAACGATGAGAGAAACGGCCATTTATATGTATGTACCTATATATGAGTCAATTTTAGATAGGTACGTACTAAATATTTAGGCAATTAGGCGCTTGCGCAACTTTGTTCCACTTTTCCCGATTGAGGAAAAATCTGATTGTTACTAGAAAATCTAACTATAAAATTAGTTAAGTATGTATTTGTAACTTAACTTATCAAACGCGGTTAGTGGAATGATTCTTATTACGTCAGATTCTGGAAGTTTCTGTTAAGATTAACCTATTGACTGTACGCCTAAATATAGGATAAATATTTACTTGTTGATTCATTCGCAGGATTCATTAGTCCTGTAAGAAGCTTTGAGCAAAGAACATTTGCTACCTCCGTGAGATAACGTCAAGCTTAGCGTCATCTTATTTATAGTCATCGATTAGTTCTAACATGGTAGGGTACCCTTAATTTGATCATTTATCATACTAGAAAAAAAAATTAGGCATTGTTTAAAACGGGCGATGGTGGAGTGGTATCGGTTCGATTTGTTCCGATGGTTATTCATTTATTCGAGCGTCCTGTTCTGAGCGCTTTTGATATTAATTTGGTTTATAAATAATTAATGCGGCAAGCGTTTATCGCGGTCGCGACTCTCCTTGCTGGGGTCAAGGCCGTAGTAAGCATGGCTTTCTTTATTGCGGCCATCGTTTCACATAGAAGTACCTTCAGCTGTGGGATTGTCTAAAAGTGATCAGTGTGATGACCGCAATCCTCCGATTGGATGAATTGCTGAACTTTTTGCTGAGAGGCTGTCTTTCTTGCTGAAGTTTAAATTCAAATTCAAATTCAAAATTATTTATTTCACGTAGGCCAACCTGTTCATTTTTAGACAATCGCAAAGCTGAAATCCTGACAAAGAAGAGTTTGATTTCTCTTTCGCGCATTGCAATCCGAATACCCAGAAGTTGAAAGTATTTCACTTCTCTTTAAATAGGTGTAAGTGTTTCAGTATTGTGGGTATAAAATATCGTGAATTAAATATTTATAGGCACTTTGCTTATCTTAAATACTTAAATCGCGACCTGCATTTGTATTTCACGATTGCCGCTTTAGTGATGTATTCAAAAGTACATAATGAAGAATTTAAAGCTTGTTTTTCTTGTTAAATGTCGCAGTTAATATCAGTTGTGACGTGAGCAATTAAAAGCTTTTAACAGCAATAGCACAACCTGAATTAGTTTTGTTATTTGTCATTTGTGTTCTTTTACGAAACGTATAACATGCGAGTAGGTATATTATTCATGAGTACATTTAAAACACAGTTTTTATGTCTAGTTGAGTATATTATATAATACATTTAGGTATCCTTGTGAACATTAATTATAACATAACTAGTTACTCGCGACTTCACGGTTGCGGAATAACCTGAAAAATAAATACTTAAATGTATAGTATTATTGTTTTTAATGCTAATTTGATTGTACACGATACAGTATCTATGCCAAACTTAACCAAAAAGATAGTGCTATATTAAGTATATCCACTATATTGAAAAAGAGCACAGTATTAAGAAACATACTTATTATTTTAAACAAATGCTATTGAAACTAAATCATATTATACTATACAGATTTTGTTATTGTTAAGAAAATATGTCTTAGGTAGGTAGTCTTTTGGGAACGATAATCTCTTGTTCTAAACTAGCCCGGCACTGGATCATGTCAGCGCCAATAACATGACCAGTTTTTATAACGTTTCCAATTAATTCATTTTCATTGGCTGCTCTTTATTGTTTTTTTTTGGATCTTTGTTTTTTATCAAAGTGATATACTTAGGTATGTCTTGCTCACAAGTCCTACACTTGAAATTAAATTTAGATATTAAAATATTAACAGTTGTGCTAATAGTTCAAGCAAATCTATTAAAGTAAGCCTAATATGTTGCCTAATATTTTTTATACTGACTTAGAAGTTTTAGTAGAAAGAAAAACTAAGTAAAAATTTCACAAGAAATACAAAAACAATTACTATTTCACACCATTAATATGAAAACACAGTGGAATATAACATTTTCGAGGTAATTCCGTATGAAATAGTGTCATTCAAAACTGCAGCTATAAAAGACTTCAACGCGCTCAAATGCTTCCATGCATTGTGTCGTTGAGCTTAAACTCAAATGATTCTGACTCGACTACATTACGTATTACACTCGTGAATTTTCCTAATTTTTTTAATATATTTAGATATAAACTAAGAGGTTAAAGATGCCCTATAGGTAAATGCTAGTAAGCGTCAAACCTAAAAAGGGCTGAAATAAAAAGCACAGCTATTAAACTTTAAGAGAACAAATTAAAGTGATTTTTTTAAGTTTCTTCTAGAGATTATTTGAATAAAATTAAATATCTTTTTAAAAGCAATCTCCATAGATGGGTTCTTAAGGTGGTTAGCACGAAGGAGGCGCGCGTATATGGGGCGTGACCGAAGGAACGGGTCACGAGTACCGTGTGAAGGACGAACACGGTCCGGTCTAGACGGTGCCGTCCAGATACAGCCTGTAATCCGAGACTAAATGAATACCTAAATAATTGCACAGACTATAAAAACGAGCGTCAATTCTTAGCCGAATAACTACATTATTACTCAGTCGTTATTTAGTTGTTAGTTACAGACTATATCTGCAGCTTGATAAAAACCAACTTGTATACTTATTATAAAAACTAAAACAGTACAACTTGTAAACATGGAAATATTCCCTGACTTTTGAAATCTGTAATGCATCACACGATGTCATAGACAAAAGCTAACTAGCCTTTATTAAATAAAATAGTGAATGCCCACAGCTTCGACTTCAACCCTTTTTAGGGTTCCGTACCCAATGGGTGCTTAGCCTCAGCTGTCCGCCTGTTTGTCAACGTGCTATATCTCATGAACTGTAATAGGAAGATACTTGTAATTTTCACAGAATGTGTTTTTATATTGTCGCTATAACAAAAAATAATAAAAAATAAAGATTAAAGAGGGTCTCCATACAATAAGCTTTTGTTTTTGCTCAATCTTAATAAAATCTGGTGTAAAACATCTTGTAAAATGGTACGAAACCCTTTGTGTGAGGGTCCGACTCGCAAATGGCCAGATTTTACATACCTTTAGGCATAGGATTTAAAAATCCTAAGTGCACCTCTAGCGTTCTAAGTTATTTTCCCCTCATATCTCTAGACCCATTAGCGTAGGCCGTATATTATCTACCAGTCATCTAGGACAATGCTCTATAGGTATTAAAATATCTGGGTGATCGAGCTTTGCTCGGTTTTTTTTGGTAAATCGTGTTTTTTGGAAATTATATATTCAGAAAAAAAAAACATAGGGGAAAAAATAATCGTCTGGACTCGAACCGGGGTCTCCTGGTTTCGGGACCGCCCGATTTCCCGAGCTATCGGAAATTTATAGATGATGGCGAAATTTGCCTTCGTATTCTAATGATATTGTAAGGGGTTTATTAGGTAAATTAAACCTAGCTAGATCGATTTATCGCCCCCGAAACCCCTTGCATACTAAATTTCATGAAAATCGTTGGAGCCGTTTCCGAGATTCAGATTATATAATATTATATATATACAAGAATTACTCGTTTAAAGGTATTAGATAGATAGATAGATTAGATAAAATATCGATAGCGTTCCTCGCTTAAAATCCTGTCAAAGAGAAGCGGATAGAAGCGCGAGTGAGCGATGTGCGCTCGAGCAAGCGGGTTGCCGCGTGCGAACCCGACCAGTGGACACGCCACATCCCGGAAAGTTGCGGCCAGATTCCTGGCCGTTCCCACACATGCCGACGTACTGGTGCTTTGATTCATAATGGTATTCGATATAAACAAGAATGTTGAGTCGACATGATATTGAGTTTGATATTGATGTTGAGTTGATATGTATACATAATTTATGTATGTCGTAGTATACCTATGATATCCCCTTGTGAAGGCATTTAATTGACGTCGACTTATCGTAAAGTAGGTAAAATTGGAGCAGATTTTCGTCGACGCACTATACAAACGAAGTTTGATTTCTATTTTCATTTTAATCCTAATATGTCCTACTAATATTATAAATGCGAAAGTTTGTGAGGATGTAGTATGGATGTTTGGATGGATGTTTGTTACTCTTTCACGCCACAACGAATGAACCGAAATGGCTGAAATTTGGAATTTTGGAATGGAGATAGCTCAGATACTTTTTATCCCGGAAAATTACATAGCTACCGGGGGAATTAAAAACCTTAATCCACGCGAACGAAGTCGCGAGCATCATCTAGTTGATTATAAATACCTGATTGATTCAAAGAGTAAATTAATAAATTATTTATTTAACAATCAAATTGACTAAGTACAAAAAATAATTAAAGCGAGGTGTACAAATTGTTGACCATCAACTATATCGTTCCATTAGTTTATTGACCGCTGAGTGAACTGGCGGTCATTTTTTTAACATGTGATCAACCTTAAGAGAAAATAAAAAATTGGGAGATCAGGCATTCGCTTTAAAGAAACCGTAGTAACACAGTTCGGTGTTCTGGCGTTTAGCAGCGTACCCAACTCGAATGGTGTCGATTACCTACTATACGTTAAAGAATTTGGCATACAGATAGCTACGATGACGTAGGCATCCGCTATGAAAGGATTTTTGAAAATTTATCCCCTAAAATAGGGGTTTGAAAATCGAACTTAACGTGAGCGAAGACGCGGGCAAAAGCTAGTTAAATTATAAAATTTTCACTCAATTTCCTTATATCATCTCTACATGAATGGGCTAATCTATTATTCAATGTCACAACTTTCAGACAGCAATAACTCAGCGGTTTACTTTAATCTGAAGTGTAAGTTATACCTACCTACTTAATTTATATTAGAAAGTCGGTCTCATACCTTATTTGTGCCTCAAATATGTATACATAATATTAAATTAGGAATCTTAAATATATATTCAATTAAACGTGAACTCTTACATTTATTAACTTTTTATAAAATCTCTATTATGACGTTACTAACTGAGACGGTTTTATTTCAAATACGGAAAAATCAGATGTTAGGTATGCCCAGATGTTATAAATAACGCGTATGATAACATGTGTAGTAGGTAGGTACGTTCGCTTCGCCTTTGTTAAACCGAGCCGATCTGGCCGTTTGAATTTTAAGTGTTTGATAAATTCAGGTATTTTTAGCAGACTAAATATTTATTACACTGGAAAAGCTATAACGATACACCGATTGGCAGCCAGGTATGTGACTCATAATAGCACTACCAGACGGGCGGATTCTGTACGGTCCGACGGCCGCACAACTTCGCTTTCGTACCAGATGATAAGGCCGGGCCTTTTTAATAGACCGGGTTGGAAGTGTTTAATGGGGTGAGAACGAGGAAACCCGCTCGGTGAATATATATTCGCTGATGGTGAAATCGATGCCCCACCTCTCTACACCCTGAGTCTCCTACACCGTTGTTGCTCCGCATGTGCCACTATCGTCGGCTTTTTTTTGCGGGGCCCATCTAGAAAACAACTACCTAATCACCGCCTATCGCAATTTCAATAATTTATGAGGTATTGTTATGGCAGGCGTCAGGTATCTTGACCATAGCCTAGATATCATAAGTCCGCAGCACCTTATCCAATAGCCTAATTTCGTAGTTTAATGTCCATTCCTTAAAATATTCCTGCACCCACCGGAGATTATCGTTCAGTGCAACTTTGTATTGAACAGTGTATTGAAAGATAAAATCCGGTTCACCCAAATTTAACTAGATAAACTCTCTCATGAAGCCTCTAGGCGTTGGGCCTATGTCCCCGCGCAAGCTTAAGTTCCGGGCTTTGCACCCATGAGAGTACACATAATAATAATATCTTGTAAGAATATGATAGACTAGGAGTTTTTTATATCTGGGACTAATTTTGTCCAACGGTAACCGCAATCGTCCGCACCTGTAAGGCTCTGTCTGATCAAATCAGCTGCGATCGACAGCTGTTAAAGACAACTGTCCACATGAGATTCAATACCGTACTGAATCCGTCCGTCTGGTAGCACTGTTAGCATAACCGATCCGGCGCAGTTTGGCATTTGCCTGACTACGCGGCTCATGTCGACGGCTAATTGCTATTCAATACGATATAAATCAGACAGATTCGCCGATCAGAGCTTCAGGCCTATTTCATTTAACAATGTATTAAAATTAATACGAAGTTTATGGTACTCAAACTTTTCCATAGCTAGAGGCAGTAAACTCTATCTAATACCTTTAAACGAGCAATTCTTGTATATATAATATATATATATATATATATATATATATATATATATATATAATCTGAATCTCGGAAACGGCTCCAACGATTTTCATGAAATTTAGTACGCAGGGGGTTTCGGGGGCGATAAATCGATCTAGCTAGGTTTCATTTTTAGAAAACGTCGTTTTATCCATGTTTTCAGGCAGTGAAAAACCCCTACAATATCATTAGAATACGAAGGTAAATTTCGCCATCATCTATAAAATTCCAATAGCTCAATTATTATTATTTTTCCCCTACGAATTTTATTATTATTTTTTCTAAATATATAATTTCCAAAAATACGATTTACTATAATATATTATGTATATTATATATTATACTAGCTGATGCCCGCGACTTCGTCCGCGTGGATTTAGTTTTTAAAATCCCTCGTGAACACTTTGATTTTCCGGGATAAAAAGTAGCCTATGTCCTCAACTATACCTAGTACCCATGCAAAAAATCACGTCGATCCGTGGCTCTGTTGTGGCGTGATTGAAGGACAAACCAACAAACAAACACACTTTCGCATTTATTATATTAGTATGATTATAATATTAAATTGCATAGGAAAACACTGTAGCATTAAGTCCATACGATGTATTACATCCATACCTAGCTATGTAGTATGTAGGTATAATGATCGTTTGGCAAAATCTGACGCTTTTGGAGTAGTTTGACTATGACAAAATAGGGCTATCCACGATGGCTATATACGATAAAGTACGCTTGCCAGCTTAAGATGAGCCATTCATTCAAAGTATCTTATAGTTTCCGTGGTTCAAGTTATTTGACCTTATACTGAAGATCGTGATGTCTATAATTTCTGAACTACGAAATTGACGACCTTGAAATAATTACAGGACAATCTCAACAAAAAAAGAATGGATTAAATCGGAATACGCCTTAATGAATTACAGCGAAATACACATTTTGACTTTCATCCCCTCTCCCAAGGGAACCGTGCTGAATTTCGGGATAAAAAGTATCCTATATTATACCTCGTAGTATTAACTTAAATCGTGCCAAGTTTCATTTAAATCCGTCCAGTAGTTTCGGCGTGATGTGCGGCCAAGATACAGACAGACAGACAGACAGACAGACAGACAGACAGACAGACAGACAGACAAAAAATTAAAAAAAAATTGTTTTGGCTTCAGTATCGATTATAGAATGCCCTCAAACAAAAATTTTCAAAATATCTTCAATGTACAGAATTGGACCTGTTACAGTTTTATTATATTATAGATTAATTAAAAAAATAATTAAAAAAACGAGCAAAGCTCGGTCACCCAGGTACTTATACCTAAGTCATTATAATAGGTATATCTTTCCTATCTAAGTATGTAAAAAAATAAAAAGGAATCTAGCAGTAAATGATCATAACGTGTGCACGCAGCTGATCGTAAATAAAAACGAGATGGCCCGATGATGGTGATCGAAGCTGCGGCATGCGAGCTTTCATGTAATCTAAGTTACGATGCAGGCTTCTAAAGAGATTCGATCTATCTATTTATAAATAAACGGGTTAATATGCAAATGAATAAAACAAAAGTATTTTATTAGAGTTTGCCTAAACAAAGTATCTTTTACCTAGGTAGTACTAGACCTACATAATAAAGATACCTAAGTGAAAATGTACTTTACAATAATTGTTGTAAAAGCATGAAGATAGAATAAAAGGCCTATCTTTTATTACAGTAGATAGGTATATCATGGCAGATACCTAATATGGTAATAAAATACCTGCCTGGTAGGTAGAAGGAAGCGAAAAAACCGGAAAGAAGAGTACCGTACATTTTTGATGCATTATTTATAAGAGCTAATGATCCAGTTTTTTTTTTATATTAGCCAAGCTTGTGTTAGGAGTAGTTAGGTAAGTACGAAATAATGCAACGCGTGGGGATCGATCCGTCGACCTTTCAGTTTTCAATCCGCACCGTTAACCGGTACGCTATTCACGGCTTCAAGGGTTTAATTAATCTAGAGAGATTATAGGTAAAAAAAAACTTGAGAGGTGTCAAAGGACACCCGGATGGAACGTAGCTCCTTCCGAATAGTGAAGGAATTGTAATAAACTAGTGGTGTCATCTAGTATTAGGTAAATTGATTAACTACGATGAATTATATTATTTTGTTTATTTCTATTGCACTGTTACAAAACCAAAGAGTTACTCTGGTGGAGTTACTGTTTTTTTCACAGATGGCGTTAGCATTTTATCCAATTTATACAATAAAAAATTAGGGAAAAATTCCACATGTAGAAATTATTTAAAATAAAATTGAAAATAGAAAATTCAGTCTGTCGAGCTGGGATTCGAACCACCGACGTTGAATTTATAGGCGACTGCCCTAACAACTAGGCCATACAGACGCCGTGTTCTAAGGCGAAAATACCGAATACAATGCAAAATTCACATTCAACAAAAAACACAATGCCAAATTCACATTCAAAAAAGTGTCGGTTTCAAAAATGTGTCGAGGTCGAGTGTCGGTTCCTTAATTTTTTCCGTCTAGCCCCCTTCCGTACCGCGCGATAAGGAACTACGTTCCAATTAAAAAATTACTCCAAAAAGCAGTCAAAAAACATGACCGAAAAAAATAACCCAAATGCGGACGCGTTTTGGCGTGATATGAAGTCATGAATTTGCTCCGTATGATGTATGATCCATTGAGGAGATTAAGTGAATAGTGTCACGTGCGTGTATTTATCTGGCTGGCAGCATGGCCAGGCGCCGCCTAGCTCTCCCGGTGGTCTTCGCGGGGCGGGGTCGCCGGCCACTCAGCGGCCGCCTCCCCGCCGCCCGCCGCGCCGCGCTGCACCGCGCCGCGCCGCGCACAGCGTTTGCACCCGCGCCGCTTATCGCCGCATCTTCAGCCTTAAGGCTGCGCTCACATGAATACTTAAGAATAGTATAGAAAAGTTTTTTTGAAACTTTTAGAAAATGCTTTTGAATGCTGCCGCTGGCAGCGTTTGCATCCGCGACACATCTTCAGCCTAAGGCCGCGCTCATACCAAACATATTGTCATGACAATCCATTTGGTATAATATAAAATATAACAACAATAAAGCAATTGACAATTTATTGACAACAACAAATTAGGAAAACAACAAGAATCTCAATGGCAGAACGTTCAAAGGTGCGTTGTTTGCTGTTGGACTAAATGTCTATTGTTGTATCCACTTCTAAGACAAGCTTTCCGCTTATTTGGAGGGGAGAGGAATATATGAGTCAAATTCAACTTTTTATTCAAATAAACGTTTAAAAAGTTCTTTAGGACGCAGCCGCTGACTGTGAGAGAGCGTTACGCAGTTTAGGTACTGCTTTTCTAAACATATTTAATTTATTCACACCGAACTGACATTACGCATTAGGTACGTTTGAAGTGAACGCGTCTTTATTAAGACATATTCACACTAAGCTCACAATCTGCAGCGTACTGTCTGACGCTCTCTCGCAGACTCCGTCTCAAATCACACGCCTCACACTATTATAGCCTACTACCACTATTACTATTAACTCTACTTATTCTACTGAATTATTAAATTGTCATTCGTATCACAGACGACTCGATGTTGGGATGTCGGTATAATTTTGCTTCAAATCAGGCGCTTATTGAACTAGTCGGCGAGCGCGTTAAACCACAAACAGGGTTGTGGGAAAGCTCATATCGCATAGGACTCAACTGGTGGCTTACATTTTGCCGTAAACTGTAACTGTAATGTGAACACGCCCTAATTTACTTACGTCACGCCACTGGAATCGTACTGTGACAGCTAAGATATTGAATTAGTTTAATGTGGCCTGTGACTTGTGAGGTCAGTAATCCTGTTTAGTTTCGATTAAATACTCTTTTGCGAGTTGAATAGCTTCTAACCGTTAGTAGATAACTAAGTTCAGCCACGTCGTGATCCTAACGTACTTAGCCAGCTTAGCCCGGATAGGTTCGGTATCTTTTCATACTTCGGTCCACACTGTGAACTACTGAGCTTAGTTAAGTGAACTTTATTGCTCTTCTGCACATCTTCACACCGGCGTGCTCTTGCGCCTCGCGTGGCCTGGTAGCCTGTCATGTTCTGATTTTAACCAACTTCAATAAAAGAGGAGGTGCACAATTCGTCGGAATCTTTTTTTTTTTAATGTATGTTCACCGATTACTCGAAGACGCCTGCGGCCTGAACCGATTTGGAAAATTCTTGTTGTTCTTCCCAGGTGGTCCCATTAAAATTTTATCGAAATCGGTCGAGCGGTTTTTATAATATCAACAATAAATTAAATACTTTGTACTGGCGCGGGCGTTTGAAGTCTGTTTTTTAAAAAGAGTTTTTTATAATATTTCTTAGCTGTTTTTCTTTTTCGAGAAACACGTAACCGATGAATGTAGCTGGGATCTAACGACGTTTTTTAAATTTAATTTTTCACTCGTAGCATGGTTTCATTTTCAGTGCGATAAAACGTCCTATGCGCTGTGCTTAGCGCGTCGCTTACGCCTTTCTGCGAGAAACTACATGTTTATTGTGTATCTTTTAAGACATCTAAGGAAAAATGTACTATACATCTTCTAGTTTATGAACCTTACGTCGAGTGTTAGCTCGTATATTGGTTTCACGTTAAGCTAGCTAAGGTTGAGATCAGCAGTGTAGCTAGCGCTTTAGACTCGCGGACGTTAATGGAATTCGTTTTGTGGAGGTTCTGCGGCTGCAAACCCTTTACAGCTGCTGTTGATATACTTACTAATAAAAAATAATATAATATTACTTTGTTTAACAAAGTAGGTAGTCCTTTTATGTATGTTTGTAGGTGCATACTTACCACACGGCTTAGTAATGAAAACTTTAACTTTAGCCTATGTTATAGTCTATGTTACTCTGATTTGAACCGGACACCCTAGATTCCAACATTTGCTGTTTTGAAGCTCTTTTGCCTACAACTTAGGACATAGAGAGGTCGCTATCTTATATACCAACATATTATTATATTTAATTTTAATTGCCTTCATTAATTAAAACCTTATTAGGGCTCGCCTAAACCGAACACCGGAAGCGGTCACAATATAGCTTGGAGTACAAGTTTTAAAAAAATTAACTTACGTATAAAGATTCAGGAAAAAATGTGATTGCCTTGAGAGACACGCGCAAAAAAGTAAAGGTGGCCGACACGTATTCAATGATTCGTGTGATGTGTTCAGCCAACAACAACCAGAATCTCGACAATAAGCTCTTGACTTTGAACAGAATCTAATTTGTGTGGTTATTGTGTAATGTGATCTCGGCGTCCCATCGTTTTGTGCATGGGTATCGGCCGAATTTATCGCTCGGTTACACAACAAATCAAAATTTAACGAGCTCTCGCAAACGTTCCCATCGGCTTTGCAGTAATCCACCGCCACTGTGTCCGTTTACGCGTGTAATTCCACCGCCCCCTTCAATCGTCACAAAGTACCTTAACATAACACTAAGATTGGTGTACTTTTTCCTCATCACTAATTCTTCTTACATCTATCTCCCATTGAAGACGAGCATACTTCCCCGGCTTACCTCCGATCCATTTTGAATTACTTATCTCCTCGATGTCATTTCTCTGCACGTAAATATTTTTTGTGCGCCCAAGATTAAAACAGGTACAGTTTAAGCTGGATCAGGATTTAAATAAATACCATTAGATAATAAACAAATTAAATAAGCAATTTTCGTTGTGGACGTTCTTTTTACGTTTATTTTTTCAAATATAAGCTAAAGATTTAGCAAAAGGGATAGAATTTTTTATCAGTAAGTAAAATTTGTTTAGGTTCACGTTAACACATTTCTTTGAATTCTTGTTTGTGTCAGAATAAATAATCTACGTTTGGTATATTGGATTTTCACATCGTGTCCTGACAAAAGCATTGTGCCTACCTCTATACGATACACAGTTTTGTTGTATAAGATAACCTTCGAGCTGAGAACAAGAAAGCCTCCGCAATTCTCTTTTGTTTTGTATCTTATCGGATTTTAATTACGAGCGTAGAGAAATCTCGTTTTCCTTAAAGGGATATACTTATAGGTAGGTACTAATACGTCGAGACAATAGGTTCTATCTCTTTTTTTTCATTATTCTTGGCTTGAACTATTTCAATTTTCAATAAAAAAACACCTTAGGTACTTTATTGTTTACGTTTAAATATTAAAGTGGTTTTCAAATGTGTGTGAAGTCTGCCAATCCCCACATGGCCAGCGTGGTAGACCTAAACCCTTCTCTGAGGAGACCTTCGCCCGGTTGTGGACCATCGACGAGTTAAGATGATTAAAGTGATTATTATGTATGTTACAGAATCGTCTGTGGGAACTGGGGCTGGATGTTTTCCTTCTGGTTCCATTGTACACACGGAACAAGGTCCTCGGGATATCGCCGCTCTCAAGAAAGGAGACCGAGTGTTGGCAGCAGCTGACGACGGCAAAATGGTTTATTCCGAGGTGGGTTACTGAAACTATTAATATTTTACTACTCGTAAACACATCATAAAGATTAATTGCAGGATCATAAATACTGTAATAAACGGAGTAAAAAAACAAAAAGCTTCTAGCTTTTATGTATAACGATAACTAGGGGATCCCAGTCCAATTACCAAGTAGCTGATGCCCGCGACATCGTTCGCGTGGATTTAGGTTTAAGTCTAAAAATTGATTGAATATAAAATAAATATAAAAATTGATCCAGCCGTTAATTTCTAAAACGAGTGATTGGGTAATACTATATAGTTCAAATATATGAGCTTAAAAAAAGGCAGTTATATTTAAAATCAGAGACAGATACTTCAATTTTGATTTGATATATTTTTATATAACATCAATGATGTTATTAGTATCGCAGTCCACGCAGAACTGAGGATCCGCGGTTTTTAAGGATTGGATTAAACGAGTATTTGCTGTGCAGCTTACAAAATAATATTTGTAACGAATTAAATTTAATATTACAGGTGTTAACATTTATCGATCGGGATCCGAACGTAACTCGACAGTACATCGAAGTGACAGCCGAGAACGGCGTCAGTATAGCGACTACGCCGTCCCATCTGCTACTCCTCGCCGCCGCGGACAGTTGGCGAGAATCCTTCGCCATGAATGTCGAAGTCGGGGACGTCCTCCTCACAAGAGGACGGGGTAGCGTGATGCGACCGTCCAGAGTGGTGAGCACTCGGATGGTATCAAGGAGAGGAGTGTATGCACCACTCACCAAGACGGGGACGATCATTGTGGACGACGCACTGGCCTCTTGTTATGCTCTCGTGCGAAGCCACGCGTTGGCGCACGCTGCGATGGCTCCCTTGCGCTGGATGGCCGGCTGGAGCAGCTCCAAGGAAGTCTCCCGCGGAGTGCACTGGTACGCTAACGCACTTTATAATGTCGGTGATTACGTACTACCCTCTTCCTACAAATACCACTAGTAGTGTTGTAATGACTATACCTACTTTTAGAAGTGATCAGTGATAAGCATTGCGCGCAGGTCGTGTTAATCTTGGACACTTGTAAATAAAGTCTGTAAATAAAAGTCGTGAGCATGACGGTTGAAAAATTGTAAATAATATTCTTGTGTAACAAACAGTTTTCGAATTAATTTTGAATATCCTCGTATGAACCGTGTCTATTTATTAAGTAGTTTTAGGCTCGACTTTGCAAAATTTGCATATTATATAAGTTAATATATTTGTAAATTGTGTCGGTATTGTTATTCTGCACAATGCAGAAATACTTATCTGTTTGCGCTTATGTTCTTTATATAGTTGTGTAGATATTTTAAGCATTTTATTAGCTAATCTAAATTATCACTCTGCCTATTATTTAGTGAAGTATTATTAGGTCTAGTACGACACAAAACAGTATTTAGTGTATTCTTCGTGTTTATAACTTGACATTCCATGGCTCTAATCGTTTACGTACCTACTTACATTTATTTTTACTTTACATAGTATTACAAAGTTTTGCTATAATGAATTTGTGATCTTGGTACCTAAAAAAGTGCCTTAAGATTTTATTTATTGTTAACTAGGCTAGAAATCTATTTAAAAATTGACGGCCACAATCAAATAAAACTTCTAATTTATTTGGGTACATTTTTATAACTTTAAGTTTATAAGCTGAATGCAATATTATTTATTTGGACTTTACTGTCACGCTTTGCTTTCTATTTATTTAATACTAAATAATGAAGTGCCTACCGACTATACTTATTTTGTACCTTTTAATTATGTGGGTGTTAATAAGTTTATAGGACGTTCGTAGAAGTTTATTAAATATTTACCTACTGGTTTTAAATCATGGATAGCGTTTATCGTAACTTTTTATTAGATAAAATAAATATATTTGCAAAAGCTGACAGTAGTTATGTAAGCAGCTCTGCTGCGAGATTACACTTACAAAAATTAAACTTGTACATAAACTGTAACACTTAGCTATCCAATATAATCAATTAGGTATAGTATTAATCAGTCGGAGCAGACGAAATAGACCATAACAAATAACAATATCCGGATTTTATCAACTACCCTACTCGAAACTGCCTACACTCAGGTCATAATTAAAAAACGTATTTAGGTTAATAACTACTTCATTTAGATACAAAGTTAAATCACTGGCTCTAAAAATAAGAAATAGATACATCTTTGGAAAATGTGATTTATTTATCCCAGAAATTCTAAAAGGTTTTTTATACCCCAAGGTATAACCCCAAAGCAGCGTTATTTTATGTGATTTTCCGGCTTCTTAGTGGAGTAACTTTTATTATTATTGAATAAAGATTGAGTAACTTTTCACTAGCCTTTCAATAACAGCCCAATTTACTTTGTTTACGAATAATATTAGAATAAATAATTGGAAGATCTTGTTTACCAAAATGATTCGTTCTCTGAGTAGGTAAATATTACGGCCGAATATCTGAAATGTACTTAGCAAGTAAGAGCGGCTAGCAAAAACAATGAGTGTGAGGCCGCGGGATTGCGACACGACGGCGATTTCGTTGAAACAAACTCCAATAAACAAATGGGGGCGGCCGCATCTTTACTTTACAAAAATCTTTACTTGAAAGGGTCCAGTTTAACTAGTCAGAATATCAACTAATTTGTGAGTAACTCACGTCGAAGTCGATACTCGGACTAATTTCTTAAACTGGACACTTTCAAGTAAAGATTTTTATATAAACCTGTGAAGATAATACTGCCATTGGCGCAATTAGAACGCCATAAGCCTACTTTGTCGTATTAGTTAACAAATTGCGAAAAACCAAATTAAATTTGAATTTCGCGGGCAGACCCGTATAATTAAGAGACTTACTTACACCTTAAGAGACTTTTTGGCCATTAGTAGGTACCTTTGTCTACTTTGTTTGCTAAGCCTACTTTGTGTACTTCGTATTAGTAGGTATTAGATTAGATCCAAACCCTTAACTGTACTTAACTAGACCGCTTCCCCTTGTTCAGTGTTTGTTATGACATTTTGATTCATATAATATGAAAAGTCTATGTTTTGATCGTATTTAACTCTTGACTGCTATTTGTGACTATGTGTAAAAATGTATTTCGCACTTATCTTATGTTATACCTCAGACCATTTTTATACCAATGGTTACGATTTTTATCAAAGATGATCAGAGCTTCGGTTGCACATCGGTTTTCTTTTATAACTCTGCTGTTGATCGTACAAAAGATCTTGAACTGACATTTAGGTTCCTATAGTTTGACTTTTATAGAATGTTTCCTAACTATCACTTTCAATCAGTATTCAATAAACTAGGCTGATTTCGATGTTTATAATTTTAGTACCTAGGTAAGTAGGTACCTATTGGAAAATTCAGGTTTTTTGATATTGTTAATAGGTACACGATATTAATAATGTAATAGGACTTGATACCTATAGGACTTGATGTTTTAAACGCTGGATTCCTAGGTTAACGATGCGATCAAAAGCGGCCGTAGAAAAGCGTTTTTGACGTTTGTTACGTTAATGTTAGAAAACGCTTTCTAGGAAACTCAGGAAACGATGACGCCATCTTCTTTCAATAGACAGTCATAAGTGTAGAAGACTTCAGTGACGTCATTCTAGGGCCGCTATGAGCCAGCACCGCTATCCTAAAGATTTATTTGCTATACATATATTATAGGTGATGCTACATTATTATGTTAGTAGGTAGTCTGCCTACCTATTTGCAACTATTTGTGAATTTTCCATATTAAGTAGGTATTGTTATATTATTAACAAATAAATCTGATCTAAAATATTTTTTCGGTGTGTGAGATGCTGAAATAATATTGTTCCGAAACGCTATTCGAATTAGATAATCTTTATTATGTTCAAACACAATTTTAGCAAGAATTTATTTGTGATGGCAAGATGATTCTTTTTTTTAAGATTGACTAAACAAAATTAGATACCTTTAGTAGGTAAATGGAAATATGATTCTTAATAAATTATCGTAATTTTTATTTTTAACGCATTTCCGAATTTGTCATCCAAATTACTTTAATTTAATTCTCATAACTGCCTAATCTTTTTATTAATCTTTTTAATAATCCATGTTACTGCTGGTGACTACAGATTTACTTAATTGCATGTTCTTTTTGCTGATAGATCCTCTCGAACTGAGCGCCGACTTAATAGTGCAACGACTGGGGTTTGAATCGCTGACCTTTCCGCTTAAGGCCAAACTCCAGGCCCAAAACGTTGCGCTATTGAGGCTAATGTTGAATAACGTTTCAGAAACTGAATGTTTAGATATTTAGCTGGATTATATTAAAAAGTGGTTGCACTTGCCACTGAAATTATGTACCTAATTTAATAATGTTATATAACAAGTGAATTAGAAGCTTTAACTAATAAAATGATTGCTATAGCATATGTGCATGCCATATGAATGCCATATTGAATACAAACTACTACTTTGAGATGTCCTACAAAACATGTTTATAGGACTCTAAGGACTACTATTTTATAAACGTGACTAGGTTCGTGAGATATGTAATTGTATTTATACTAGGTATTAATATAGGTACTCTATGAAGTTTTTCTAAATTATGTACCTACATATCTTTGCATTACCTATACGTAAAACTATTAATAACTTTTAAAGTCTGTCAAATATAACTTTCTGTAAACAAAATTGACAAAGCGCTTTAAATTATTACATATAAATTTACCTACAATAAACAAAACAATAGTAATAATACTTGTGTCAAACAAAATTGACAGACTGTTGTCGTGTAAATTAGAACGGATCCATGTAATTATTGCGCTTTCATATTATTTATTTATTGATGTTATTTTTGTATTGATATAAAAGTCTTAAATATCCAAACTGGGTTATTTTATTTACATTGTTTTTAATTTAGATAAGCCTTACCATCTTTAATATGGTTGAACACGGGTTAAACACGATAATAATTACTAATTCTCATACGAGAACAGTCACTGAATTTTCCTGAAATAGCATTAAAAAAACGTAGAATAAATGAATGTATTTATGAGCCCTCTTTTATGTTCAAGATATTTTAACAGATCGAACCGTTTAAGAAGGGATTTGAACTGTATTCAGTCGGAGATGAGAACCCACAATATTATTAAGCGTTTTTTCATAAGCCCAAACATTGTTTGATAATCAGAATTTTGCTATGCCTTGTTTCTGATTGAACAATGAAGACCTATAACGTTTCAGAAACCTGGTAGGCATGTCCCACTTATAACAGTGTCTCTTCGACGTGTCAGTAGTTTCCGTTTCTAGGCTTGAACAGGAAAACTAACAATTTCCAACCGTAACAGAGTTAGGGATGTACCTGTCTACCTAGATTTCAGTTATTACGAAGGTATAGCAATTTAGCCAATTTCGTAATTGATTCGTTAGTAATTCATTTGATTTAGACATAATCTTCTGAATATATAAAAGGAAAAAGGTGACTGACTGACTGATCTAACGTAGACATCCGCTAGAAAGGATTTGTGGAAATTCAACCCCTACGGTGTAAAACAGGGGTTCGCAAAATCTAATTTAACGTAAGTGAGCGAAGCCGCGCGATATTCACTACTTAATCACCTTACTCTGACTTAATTTTCAACGGTGGCTACAATGATAATTATTATCTGATATCACTGAAATCCGATACGTACTTTAGCAAATAGGTAGGTATAGGTAGAAAGTTTTATTCACAAATCTTTTAAACAAAATAGGGTAGTCGGGTTTTAACACAATAGGGAATGTGGTGCAAGACCGAGACCTGTGGAAGTCCATGCAAGAGACCTTTGTTCAATAGTGGACGTCTATCAGTTGATAAAGAAGAAGAAGAAGACGGCAAGTAGCTTAAAAGGAGTTTTGAGTCTAAATATGATAGAACATATTATAAGATACATACATTATTAAACAACTAAGCTATTATCTGAGCTGCTATTAATACTTCTCCTAAGTACTTAATATGTATCATGAATTCTTATGACCTGGGTCAAAAGGCCTATTATGACGGTAAAGCTAGGCTATAGGGTAGGGACTAGGGAAGCATATATAATATATATAAAGCCTATAATTATCTGAGTATGTCAATATTTTTATTCCTTTTAAAGCAACTTCAAAAAAAAAGGAGGAGGTTCTCAATTAGACGCGTACTTTTTTTTGTCTATGTTACTCCATAACACCGTCAAATCTGAACCGATTTCAATATTTTTTTTTTATTTGAAATTGTCATACCATCAGGTTGGCCCCATTTAAATTTGGTGCAGATCTGATTAATATCTTCGGTGATGGAGGACGAAACTCCCCAATGAATAAGAGCAAAATCGTTCGCGATCAAAGAATTTGAAGATTGATCCTATGAAGATTGAAGCTACTACTAAAAAGCTTAAAATAATCATCATAATCATTAGCAACCCATTCAACGGCTCACTACTGAGCGCAGGTCTCCTCTCAGAGAAGGGTTATAGGCCATAGTCCACCACGCTGGCCCAATGCGCATTGGCGGACTTCACACACCTTCGAGAACATTATAGAGAACTCTCAGATGTGCAGGTTTCCTCACGATGTTTTCCTTCACCGTTGAAGCAAGTGATATTTAATTGCTTAAACGCACATGACTCCGAAAAGTCAGAAGTGCGTACCCGGGATCGAACCTGCGACCCCCCGAATAGGAGACCACAGTCCTAACCACTAGGCTATCACTGCTGCCCGACTTCAACATACATGTACCAAGTACTATTATAGGTATACAGGGTGGGCCAGACCAGGTGGATATAAAAATTTTTTTAGATTGTTGACATAGGGGTCTACCAGGACCCGCAAGGAAAACAATCCGTTCCCAACCGATTACGAGAAAAAATTTTTTATTTACCATTATGGAATATTAACGCCTTGACGAACTTTTAATTTTTTTTTAATTTTTTCAGTGACAATTTCCGCCATTTTTTTATGGAATATCTTTACCTAATAACTGTGCTCTCTTAGGAAAAAATTCCAGTCTGATTAGCTGGTTTTAAGAGCAATAAATTTTAAATTATTCCAAGAAAATTAAGTTCATCCATATCTACAGAAAATTTTAAAATTCCATTAAAAATAAAATAAGAGGTTCATAGCACTGGTGATTTTTTAAAAACTGTAACAAAAACCGAAATTCAGAAAAATAAAACATTGTTTTATTTTACTTTATCTTATAAAAGTAGATACCGTCATTCATCATTAAAGGATTAATGTCCTACCTACCGAATTTCGGCCAGGGCGGCAGCCTATCTCCAGAAAGATTAGCCATCTGTGCGGGAGATATTAAAGTGCACAAGTATGTGCGCGAACACAGGTGCACTCTCTGTTTCTTTACTCTCGTAGCCCGATGGGACGGATAATTCGAGACGACCGGAGAGAGATTAGGCGCAGGACCAACGGCTTTACGTGCTCTCCAAGGCACGGGGTGAAACAACGCCAACTTCCTAACTCCGGGCTAGTACTGAGAATTTCTTATCGGAAAACCCCAATACTTGGTATGGTCCGACCCGGGACTCGAACCCGGGACCTCGTCGGCCGCAATCGAACACGCTTACCACTAGACCTACGAGGCAGTTAAAATTAAAGGACATAATGCAGTCTCCACAAACAATTACAAATTTTTTCAATAAGGTCGTTATTTACACGAATGAGGAACGAAGACTTTTGAAAAATCATAACTTTTTATCCGGCACATTTACATACAATTTTTCTTTTGGAAATCGAAAGAACATAAGTTGTTACAGTTTTTAAAAAATCACCAGATCTATGAAACTCTTCTTTTATTTTTAACGGAATTTTAAAATTTTCTGTAGATTTTGGATGAACTTCATTTTCTTGGAATAATTTAAAATTTAATGCTCTTAAAACCAGCTAATCAGACTGGAATTTTTTCCGAAGAGAGCACAGTTATTAGGTAAAGATATTCCATAAGAAAATTGCGGAAATTGTCACTGGAAAAATTAAAAAAAAATTAAAAGTTCGTCAGGGCGTCAATATTCCAAAGTTGTAAATAAAAATTTTTTTCTCGTAATCGGTTGGGAACCGATTTTTTTCCTTGCGGGTTCTGGTAGACCCCCATGTCAACAATCTAAAAAAAAATTTATATCCACCTGGTCTGGCCCACCCTGTATATTCTGTGCCTGGACCTACAAACTAATTACAGGTAGCGTGGCGCATTCGTTTCATAGTTTCATCAATTCTATGTAGTATATTATCTATGGATTCTATTAAAGACTTAGGTCCGCCCGACTTCAACATACCTGTACAATCTAAAATTATTTTATACTTTGTAGTGGCGTTTGAAGTCGGTTTTCTTAAAAAGAATTTTTATATACTAGTGGTTCGCCCCGAACTGAGACCTCGCGGTATCCCATAATTCCCATAAGGTAGTTTTAACTAGGTATATTATATTGTAATTAAAACGCGCCGAATCTGATGACGTCAATCGTCATCTGCTTTCGTGGATGGGATGCATATTTACAATATTAAAGACAGCGCCATCTAGTAACAGTATAGTTAAGTTTTGTTAAAAACATTGATGCCCATTAAAACTCAAATAATTTCGTTTCTTTTTAATATTTATCTAATCTTAGTATTTGTTGTTCAAGTACAGAATATAACTCAAATTATGTGTAAGTTTCAAGTTTTAAAACAAAGTGGTTTTAGAAATCTAGCCTCGAATACAATCTCCACTTTGAAAGCCCCCCATTTCGTATGGGAGCCCCCCTGAAATAAAGATTTTTATAACTTTTTAAGCCATTTTCGGCTGGAGGCCATCGGTTTACATATCATATCTAAAATTGAAGTAATTACGTTCAGTAATTCAGAAGTTATAAGGCTGTGACAGACGGACGGACGGACAAGTACAAATCGCTCTAGTAAACTCAGAGACCTTCGCTTCGCTCGGTCGATTATATTACAAATCAGGGATAACACTGAACACAGAAGTAATAATAATTTTGTAGAGCGTGAAGATGAATTTATCGCATACGGAGTGAAACGGAAATGATCCACAGACCACAGATGACGTTTAAAGATAGGGTGTTCGGAGAGCAAAATTGTATGTCGAGAAGCAGATACAAATATACATATAGGTATATATCATTTTTGGATACAGTTAGACCCGTTTTAAGTTATCAGAAACAGTAAGTTCAGTAAAGAACAGGTAGCAGGTGCCAGGTGCCCTAGGTTCATTCAAAATTATTTATTTATTTCATGAAGGCCAACCTTTCTACCATCGATCGGTTCGGAATATTTTTAAGTTCAAAATAAAATGTATGTTAAATTTTATAATTTTTTAGATCTTTTTTCTCGCACTTTTTTCTCGCAAGCGATGTGAAAACTTTTATGTGTCACACGAGAGCAAAGTTATTTTCATCTCCCCATCTCGGAAAGAGTAATTTTGCTCTTCGATATCGGAGTGCAAAAGCCGTTTTTATCCTCTACAGGATAAAGTAAATTGAATTTAGAACATCGTGTGCACTAAGTTTGTGAATTCAAAACATCATTAAACCTATTTACTTCTACCTCCATGGTGCCGAATTTATCATACAACCTTTTTTAATTTAGTAAAAACTCAGACTTGGAACCTTCTTGGTGTACTTTTTTTTAATTTGCTTTGCGCGCGCCATTTTCTTTTCACGTCATATTGTTTGAATGGGGAGATGAAAAATTACGTGTTGCACTCGAGTGCAAAGGTTTTTCACCTCGTGCTCTTTTGATTCCCTCGCTAACGCTCAGGATTCTAATTTTTGAATCACTCGCTGCGCTCGTGATTCAATTTTAGACTCCTTCGCTTGCTCGGTCATCAAAACTGAGCACGCGGTTAAAAAGCAACTTTGCACTCTTGTATAACAAATAACTATTTCATCTCCCCATCTCGGAAAGAGTATTTTTGCTCTTCGATATCGGAGTGTAAAAGCCGTTTTTATCCTCTAGAGGATAAAGTAAATTGAATTTAGAGCATCGTGTGCACTAAGTTTGTGAATTCAAAACATCATTAAACCTATTTACATCTACCTCCATGGTGCTGAATTTATCATACAACCTTTTTTAATTTGTTAAAAACTCAGACTTGGAACCTTCTTGGTGTACTTTTTTTTAATTCGCTTTGCGCGCGCCATTTTCTTTTCACGTCATATTGTTTAAATGGGGAGATGAAAAATTACGTGTTGCACTCGAGTGCAAAGGTTTTTCACCTCGTGCTCTTTTGATTCCCTCGCTAACGCTCAGGATTCTAATTTTTGAATCACTCGCTGCGCTCGTGATTCAATTTTAGAATCCTTCGCTTGCTCGGTCATCAAAACTGAGCACGCGGTTAAAAAGCAACTTTGCACTCTTGTATAACAAATAACTATTTCATCTCCCCATCTCGGAAAGAGTATTTTTGCTCTTCGATATCGGAGTGTAAAAGCCGTTTTTATCCTCTAGAGGATAAAGTAAATTGAATTTAGAACATCGTGTGCACTAAGTTTGTGAATTCAAAACATCATTAAACCTATTTACATCTACCTCCGTGGTGCCGAATTTATCATACAACCTTTTTTAATTTGTTAAAAACTCAGACTTGGAACCTTCTTGGTGTACTTTTTTTTAATTTGCTTTGCGCGCGCCATTTTCTTTTCACGTCATATTGTTTGAATGGGGAGATGAAAAATTACGTGTTGCACTCGAGTGCAAAGGTTTTTCACCTCGTGCTCTTTTGATTCCCTCGCTAACGCTCAGGATTCTAAATTTTGAATCACTCGCTGCGCTCGTGATTCAATTTTAGAATCCTTCGCTTGCTCGGTCATCAAAACTGAGCACGCGGTTAAAAAGCAACTTTGCACTCTTGTATAACAAATAACTATTATTTCTTGTGCCTTTCATCCCTAACTATGCTCAGGATTTCGCCAAGTACGTGATTCAATTGTAGAATCCTTCGCTTGCTCGAAATTAGAACTCATTTGTTGCACAAATACGCATAACTAGGTGTTATGAATTTTGACTCTTTTTCAATATATTTGCGTATTTTTCTGTAAGTAGGTAACCAGTATAAAAGTAAAAGTAGGACTTCCAACAGAATCTTATTAAGTATTTTTATATCGCAATATATTATCCTCATTTCTATGTCAAAGAGAACTTTATAAGTACCTAAGTAACTAGGTAGTTTCTTAATTCTTATTTAGTGTCTTGAAATAAAATAGGTAAGTACGAGTTAAGAATATTCAAATTTCAAACACTAAAGTATCGAAGAAAAGGCGAAGAAATTTTCTTACTTTTGATTTGCATACATTTTCCCTTTACATTTTCCATCTTTAGGGTTCCGTAGTAAACAAGGAACCCTTATAGTTTCGCCATGTCCGTCCGTCTGTCTGTCCGTCCGCGGCTTAGCTCAGAGACTATTGGTACCTACTAGAAAACTGTAATTTGACAAGGTAATAAAAATTAATCACGCCAACAAAGTGGTGAAATAAAATTGTGAAAAATATTTTTTTTGGGTACTACATGTAAAGTGGGGATGAATTTTTGGGGTGTGAATAGGTCTTTCAAAAATATTGTGGGTGTGGGAACACCATTTTTCGATTCAGGGATCCGTTTGTGAAATATGATATTTTAAAGTGCTAAATTTTATTAGAGGCAAGCCCCCCCCCCCTCCCCTCTGCCAGTTAAATGGTGTTTAAAGGATACATGCAAAAAGTCACAGCAGTAGTATATATAATGAATTTTGGGAAACTATCACAGCTAAGTAGGGTTCATAAGTTAAGGATTTATATCTGTTTTTTCTGGGTTAAGTATGACACGTAAGTTACATATTTTGTAGTATATTATAATATTTAAACCATGGAACTCAAAACATATTCAATATTCATGAATAAAATAAAAGCACTATCCTAGGTCCGCAATAATATAATAATATAAATAATAATATATAATATTTGGGACTTGCAACTACGGAACCCTACGCTGCGCACTTGGCCGGTTTTTTTCGACATCACGTCACATTTAACTTTATGGAAATAGATGAAGGAATATAAAAAATCAATGCATAAGTAATAATATAAAATAGTGAGTATTTTTTATTTATTGACTTGATCTTGCTTTTGCTCAAGTTCCAGTTCAAAAACAATTTTTTTTCATTTTCTTCGGTTTTAACATTATTGTGAACAATTTTCGAATAGAAAAACAATGAAAAATTGTTAATATGGACTGAAAAAGCAAAATAATGAGTATGAACTGTATCCAATATGCGCTTCAGACAATAACACTCTGAAGCATAAAAAAAGCTTCCGGAAAACCGCGCTTCAAATTGTAGCGAAAGTTTATTCTTGCCGCCTTTTCCTATGACCATAATAATATCTACTTTATGAGTCCTTTATAGGTATTTTCTCCGATATTAACTTTTTTATTAGGTTCGTGCCGAAGTCTATCGTATTGTTCGCATTCCAGTGCTCATTTCTATTACAATATTTGGTTTACTGCGGCTAAAATGCTGAAATGAAATGCGACGTGCCGGGAAGTTGTATATAGGAAACTCTATTAACGGTCTCCGAGAACGTAGAGAGAGTATAGGTACATGTATCAACAGAGGACGTAGATGGATCAGTAATTCAGTAATATTTCAGGAGGCACAGAGCGCGCACGTAGCGCCCTCTAAATGTATTTTACTTATTTACAATATTGCTCTTTTTTGTGAAGACTAATTTATAGATTCATCACGTAAAGTTTTAACTGTTGTACGATGCTTAAATAAACTCAGTTATGTACAAAATATAATGCCTGTTATATTATAATAAGTAATCATTTATTTCTCCCTAAAGTTTACAATTGGCAGAAAGTTTCAAATTAGCAGTAGGTAATATTAATTTTGTTGGCAAAAGCGAAGCTGGGTTGAGTGAAGTTTTATTACTGGATTTATTACTCGTTGTGGCTATCGCAATGCAGAATTTGAGGTAAGATTACAAACGTTTGAATTAATTAATTATAATTAAATAATAATGAAGCAGTTATAGCCTAGTGGTTAGGACTGTGGTCTCCTATTCGGGGGGGTCGCAGGTTCGACCCGGGTACGCACCTCTGACTTTTCGGAGTCAAGTGTGTTTAAGCAATTAAATATATCACTTGCTTCAACGGTGAATGAAAACATCGTGAGAAAACCTGCACATCTGAGAGTTCTTCATAATGTTCTCGAAGGTGTGTGAAGTCCGCCAATTCGTCAATTGGCCATTGGGCCATCGTGGTGGACTATGGCCATATAGCCCTTCTCTGAGAGGAGACCTGCGCTCAGTAGTGAGCCGTTGATGGGTTGCTAATAAATGAATGAATATGAAATATAAATACATGAAAAATGAGTCGAAATATCTTGTTTGTTGTCATGGACGTTTTAATCCTCTTGTACTAGTTATCTTAAAATCGCCTTATAATCTTATCTTTAAGCCTCATTAGCCCAACGGTTAAAGGTGCGGACGGAAAACCGAAAGGTCGCAGGTTCGAATCCCACCCGTTGCACTATTGTCATACTCACTCCTTACACAAGCTTTCCGCTTATTTGGAGGGGATATGAGAATATTAATCTACCTACTTCTATTTGGCTAATAATTCTTTTTTAAAAAGAAGTAAATAGGTTGGCTAAAAATTCAAGGGAAGTAGTAAAATATAATAATAAGATAGTAGAAAAGCAAGTAGAGATTCAATGTAAGCGATGATAACTGGAGTGGCGGCTTATCGAGCCATTCGACCCTCGACCCACCTACTCATGGAAAGTAATAGCCAAAAGTATATGTGTCGGCCCTACCTACGTCCTACCCTATGTATATAATACGAGTATACATTAGGTAAATAAGTATGTAACTACTTTTTAGGGTTCCGTACCTCAAAAGGTAAAAAAAATAACACTCTCTTCTCTGTCTGTCCGTGTGTCGCCACCGATTTTCTCAGGAACGGGTGGACCTAACAAGTTGAAATTTGTACCAGATACTGAGATCTATTAGGTGTTTAAAAATCAAGGTCCTGAGTCAACACGATAAAAGATATGGGCAAATTTAGATTTTCGCGAAAACTTGTAAGTACCAAAATTTACCTTAATTTTCAATTTTTTTATTTTTCGGAATTTTCCCTTTACTTGTGCTGTAAGACCTTGCTTTTAACCAAAATTGACAATTCTAGGTCAACCGGAAGTACTCTATAGGTTTTGGGTCGTAAACCTATATATATGGTAGTTCCCGTTGACCTCAAATCACGAAATTTGGCAAAAAAAAGGTCTTACAGCACACACATACACATACAAGAAACATAAACGAAAAATTACTTACGAAAAATACACATAAAAGAAAAATTCCAAAAACTAAAAAAAGTTGAAAATCATATATAATAATAATAATATAATGTCGGTATAATGTGTAGGTACGGAACCCTCGACTCGCACTTGACCGGTTTTTGTGTACTTATAACGAATCGCATACTTTTATGATAGTTTTCTTTAAGTATTAAAAGAATATTACTAATATTCCCCTCTCCCCTCCAACTTGTGTAATTCTGCAACTGGTGGGTATTGAACCGTTAAGCTTTCAGTTTTCAGTCCGCTCCTTTAACCCTCGCGGCATAGCTTTATAGGGAGTTAGTTATATACATGTACCTACACACATTCTCCGCATACATTTTAAGATAGGTACATATCAGGTTCATATTTGGTTAAATTAATGTTACCGATAAAGGTTAACTTACCCACCCACGAAAAACAAGCAAAGTGAGTTTCATATGTCAGTGTTTGTACCTCCATAATCACACTAATATTAAAAGTTTGTGTGTGTGTGTGTGTGTGTGTGTGTTTGCTACTCTTTCACGCAAATACGACTGGACGGATTTGGCTGAAATTCGGGATGGAGATAGTATAAATCCTTAGCTTCACTTAGGTAACTCGAATGTTCATACAAACGATGTGTT
Organism: Oeneis ivallda; assembly: GCA_029955525.1. NCBI lineage: Eukaryota > Metazoa > Arthropoda > Insecta > Lepidoptera > Nymphalidae > Oeneis > Oeneis ivallda. The sequence continues at coordinate 13,364,590 of JARPMR010000012.1, read as the reverse complement.
AATTTAATTTGGGAACCTTTACAACCTTTAAAATTAGGTTTTGTTGTAAAAAATTGAACGATTTAGAAAACAATTAGGTACCTACGTTCACATACGTTAGGTAGACGTTTTCTGTTTTACTTTTGACGTGATAACGTCTTATAAATCGATGAACACCGGCTGCACGCACGAAAAAGTGTCACGTTCCGCCTGAGCCTCAGCGTGCAAGCGAGAGCGCGGAATATGCGATAGAGAGGCACGATTGGCCCAAGCGTTGGCTTGTGACACATTTATTCATCAATGTTTCTTTATGACGTTATCACGTAAAACTATCGTCCGTAAACGGTAAACCGACTTTACAGACAACCAATTTTTGACGTGATAAAATGATAACTTCTTATAAATCGATGAACACCGGCTGCACGCACGAAAAAGTGTCACGTTCCGCCTGAGCCTGAGCGTGCAAGCGAGAGCACGGGATAAGCGATAGAGAGGCACGATCAGCCCAAGCGTTGGCTTGTGACACATTTATTCATCAATGTTTCTTTATGACGTTATCCGTAAACCGTCCGTAAACCGACTTTACAGACAACAATTTTTTTTTCATAACAAAAACCAATTTCAAACCCCAATTCGCCTCAGGTATCACCCCATTAAGTACCTAGGTATATTTGCAAGGTTCAATATCAATCTGGCGTGTTCTTCTAAATAAAAACAAAAATCGTTTGGAGGAAACTTGAGCTTAGAAAATAAGAATCGAGGAAAAAGAGACGACGACTCGTTTCATCATTTCACGTTTTTCCACATTTTCACAAGTAGGTAAGTAGATACTAGGTATCGGATATCAACATCACCCGTAATAGGTACTTATACACCTCATTCATAAATCATAATACGGTGATGATGTAAATAACTTTGCATACGGTAGATTGCATACGATGGTTTAACTATAAGTTTTTTTTTTGTAACATTTTAATTAAAAAATCGGCCAAGTGCGAGTCGGGCCTCGCTCTTTTAGGGTTCCGTTACAAAAATTAAATTAAAAAATTTCCATCTACCCACCTACCCATTTTAATTTAATTTTTTTAATTAAATTTAATTTTTATTATTTGTTGTTATAGCGGCAATAGAAATACATAATATGTGAAAATTTCATCTGTCTATCTATTACGGTTTACGAGATACAGCCCTCTGACAGACGGACGGACGGACAGCGTAGGCTTAGTAATAGGGTCCCGTTGGTACCCTTTGGGTACGGAACCCTAAAAAAAAGATTGCATAATGTGACTTTTTCGCTAATTCGAGATCACGACCCATCGCTGAACCACTTCCTGCACCAGACTATAGATAAATTAATAAAATTTAATTTATCTATGACCAGACTAAAGCAAGTGATACTTAGGGCCGATTTCACCAACGCAAAATAAGTTTTATCCGAGCGTATAAGATATTTTGGCAGATTTTCAACCTTATCAGAACGCCCAATTTATTACTTGGTTAAACGTCACTCGACATTGGTGAAATCCAAGAAGCGTGGTTGTAGGTATTTAAGCTTCTTGGTGAAATCTATCGGCACTTACCTAATAGCTCATACTCATAGCTCCGAAAAGTCAGAGACGCGTGCTGGGATCAAAGCCCTTGGCTATCACTGCTTTTCATATTATATTTTATAACATACAAGAGTGTCACATAACATGTACTTACTTATGTATAATGTACCTATCAAGAAGCTTTTCATTTGAGTCCATAAAATAGATTGGTTTTACTTGCATCCTGCGGCGACATCGGAGCTTTACGTGAATGCAATTATCTAGCACTCTACTACGAAATGACGCCCATCTGGGTCTCGAAGGAATTTACGCCTGACCGTATCATACCTACATACTTGTTCCAAGGGATACGTACCCATCAAATAACTCGTATAATATCCTATTTGAATTGTTTTCCGATCCCGATGAATAGTATCGCTATTTGAAATGATAATGAAATTCGACAATGTGATGTAACAGCATAGTATGATATTCATGAAATTAAACTTACCTATTAATAAAGTATGTTTTAGCTATACGTAAGGTATAGCTATTTTACACCTTCAATAAGATTTATTGATTGGTAAGTAGGTAGGTATACGTTATAGTTTAAACGTAGTACCTAAATTATAGGTACTACTAGCTGATGCCCGCGACTTCGTCTGCGTGGATTTAGTTCATAAAATCCCGCGGGAAATCTTTGTCACCCTCCAGGTTCTCAACTATACCTATCCAATAAATCACGTCAATCCGTAGCTTTGTAGCAGGAAACATTTGATCGTCTTGCTCGCGGCATTGTTAATGATGATTCAAAGAGAAAACATATTACTGATGATATTATCAATTACGTTTAGCTATCATTTTTATAATTGACAAATTTTTTACCATACATAACCAAAGACAAAATTACGTTTAGCTGTCATTTACGTTTTGTTATTCCACTGTCATTTGCTTTTTTTTATTCCATGTCAGATGCGTTTTTGTTATACCATGTTTTATAGTGACTTGACGGAAACGCGGTCGAACGGGATAAAAAGTATCCTATGTCCGTCTCCTGGTTCTAAGCTACCTCTCCACCAATTTTCAGCCAAATCGGTTCATCCGTTCTTGAGTTATAAATAGTGTAACTAACACCACTTTCTTTTATATATATAGATTATATATTCTGTGGTTTAACGGAAACTAAAATAATCTGTTATACTATAATAATAAACTGTTGAAGTTTAGCATAAACTGGCATAAACAAATCAGTCACGATTACGACTAAATAATAAGTTACCTACGTACCTACCTACCTACCTAATATTATTGGCTTGCACCAACAGATCACCACACCGATGTTGATAAATTCTGCCAATTCATTACTTATTTGTTTTTTATATGTAACTTAAAAACTTCTATCCTGTGTTAGGTACCTACTCACTATTGTCCGCGACAAGGTGTAAAGGCGTTAAGGATCCTCGCCTGCGGCTCAGGCTTACAAAAGTCAACTCGTATTAATAACATAGTAATACATATTATGTAAGTAATCGTTATTACTTGCCTCCCTTGTATTAAATTAACTCACTATGTAAGTACCTTTATACTATTTACGTAGGGGTAGGTAGTAGAAGTTAACGGTAAGTAACCTATAATATAATTTATTTATTTCTTTAATTCATACATTTACACAGGTCACAGCGGAAATTTACAAAAAAATATTACTTAAAACAATTACTGAAAAACATAAAATTAGTTACAAGTGTTCATAAAATTAATTACAAAAGATGGCAAAAATAAGTGTTTCCTGAAACAGATAGTGTTGGTAAAGCCACAGAATATATAGGTAATGGTAAAGCTGCATTATGTCGCAGCTTTATCAACCGACGTCCCTCGTCTTTAATCCTCAAACACAATATATTTTAAAAATACTATACTTAATTATAAAATAATTGACACAATAATTAATACACAAATTTATAAATTATGAACGTTAGTATATTAGTAGGTAGATGTGGGCGCATTTGATTTCCGTTTAATTTATATTAATTAATTGGGAGTATTGTTTTGATTTCCGTATCCTTTTATTTTATATTAATTATTTAAAAGTATTGCTTTGACTTCCGTTTCCTTTTATTTATTAAAATTAGTTAAATCAAATTGACATTTGACTTTGACAGCGCGGGTACGCCATTTTGCACGCCATCTTGAAATATTAGTATAAAAGGGCTGTTTCGACGATACGAATTCAGTGGAGAGCTCGACTGCCGTCGTGTGCGGATGTTTCGCACCGGCGCTCGGGTCCCTAATGTGATTCGGTTTCGTTCGCGACTGCCTCTCCGAACCACTTGCGCCCACGGTGGTGTTGGTGCTGACGTGCCAGCACCTCCGTTTGGACCGCGCCAAGGCAGCTTTCGTCACGAGTTAGATATATGCATCACCTCTCGCAAACCCGCGTTACCGCGTCGTAACTGTCGCCGGTAAACATGCCGCCACCGCCGCCATTCGCGCGTCGCGCGACCCGTCCGCGCCCGCTGCGCCGCAAGGTGTTCGTGCGGTCGACCATCGCCTGCCTCGAGGCCGGCCTGGACGCCATGGTAGCGTCCGGCCAGGCCACCTATGCTTCCCCCGCACCCAAACCTGCACGTGCGGGACCTTCGACGGGAGCTGGCGAAGTATCGTTCGTCGCGAGCCCGCTGACGCTTTCGCCGGCCCCGTCCACCGCTCCGTCCACCGCGTCCACGGATTCCGTTGGACCGTCCACTTCCAGACGCCAAGCAACGCCTGCCGCTACCGCGCCAACCCCAGCCGCACGCACGGCAACGCCACCCGCCGTACCGAAGCGTACCGCGCAGACCACGTCGCCTCGCACGCCGCGTTTCCCTGCTCCGCCGCCGAATATCGCTGTGGGACGTTTTCCGTCCCCGCCGCGGCCGAGAGGGGGCAAAACACCGGTGGTATTCACACCGCCGAGTATGCCGACGCTCTCACCGGGCTCTCATCAGGAGACCCCGATGGAGATCACGTCGGCAAGCCCCACCTATGCGGATACGGCCGCCAGGAAGAAGCAGAAGACGGATGACTCCCCCGCCCCTGCCGTCACCACCGCTGCCACCACCGCTGCGACCACCGCAGCGGCCACCCCTGCCACCGCAGCCACTACTACCTCGACCAAGGCTGCCCGGTACCCTCCGCTCATTGTGGAGGTGCTGCCCGATTGGCCGACGCATTTCCGGGAGCTCAAGAAGCTCCTCGGCTACACCCCTAACGGGCGCCCGTTTGGCAAGGGCGTCCGTTTCATCCCAAAGTCGGACCAGGAGTTCCGCCTCATCCAGCGCTATCTCACGCAGCTGGAGAGCGAGGCAAGAATCTCCTGGTTCTGCTATTCGCTGCCCGCCGAACGGAGCGTCAAGTTGGCGATCCGCGGCCTGCCGGCCAACACCGAGCCGGCATTAGTGGAGTCGGAGCTGCGCGAGCTCGGGTATATCCCGGAGCACGTGCGCGCGATCCCCGCCCGCCCGGGCAGACCAGGCTGCCTCATGTTCGCGCAGCTGCAGCGAACACCGGACCTCATCCCGGGCATATACGAGGTGCGCGAGCTTCTCTGTATGCCCGGCATCATCATCGAGCCATGGCGCGGCAGGAAGGGACCCGCGCAGTGTCATCGATGTCAACAATTCCGACACTCCTCCCACAACTGCCACCGGCCCATAGCCTGTGTGCGGTGTGGGGAGAACCACCCGGCCAGGGAGTGCCCGCGTCCCCGGGAGGAACCGCCGACGTGCGCCAATTGCAGCGGCGCGCACACGGCCAACAACACCAGCTGCCCGGTGTTTCGTAAGGAGTCACGAAACCGCCGGGCGGGCACCACTGCGCGCACAGCTGCAACCACACGTGCGCCCCCCGCTACCGCCCCCGCAATGGAGGCTGACGCGCCCGGATCGCTCATGGCTGTTGCCAACCAGCCACAGCAGCGGTCGGGCCAACGCCGTCGCAAGCGCGGCAAGCGCGCTCAAGCGCGCCGTGACGCGCCGCCCACTGCGCCACCTGCAGTACCTCCGCCAACCGCGTCGCAACCTACGAGCACACCGACGCCCAACCCCACCGTGGTCGCCGCCCCCGCAGGGGGGACGAAGGCGAAGCGAGTGTCGATTGACCCCAGACTGACCAAGGTCATCAGCACACTGAACCAGGTGCTGATGGCCATCCAGGAGCAGCGTGATCCTATCCCGCTGATCCTGGCCTGTATCTCCGAACTTTGCACGGCTCATGATTGAGCCCGCCTACCCGGACACGACTGCTTCCTCGCCGCTGGCTGATGGGCGCTCGCCGGTACACTACCGGCGGGCTCGCCCTCGCTGAGCGGCGGGCGAAGCCCACCACGGACCTACTACCCTGCCGCAGTCCGCGGATCGCCCGCGACTTACTCCGCGGGCTCGATCGCACTGCAGCAGGATTCCACCGGACTCGACACACCACGGACCAACCGGTCCCACCCAGTGCCCCGCCTGTCGTTGCAGGCGGCGTTGCTACTACCGAAAGGGGCCATTGCCCTGAGCGGTTACCCCGAGGCTCGTGAGGGCCTACGAGGATGAACCCGGACGACGAATTCAGTCTCTGCCCAGAGACTCATTCGACTAGTAGATGCCTTCGCGTCTAGGTCGTTCTATTTGATTGAGGGATTGCGATAGCAATCGCTCCCTAATCAAATAAATATTGTCTATACGCTTAGATTAGTGTTAATGATTAATTCATACTTTGGCAGTCTCTGCCCAGAAACTCATTCGACTAGTAGATGCCTTCGCGTCTAGGTCGTTCTTCTCGATTGAGGGATCGCGATAGCAATCGCTCCCTAATCGATTAAATATTGCCAGTACGCTTAGATTAGTTTAAATAATAAATTAATACTTTGATATTTTTGATAACTACCCTCACGTTTAGATGTTATTTTGATCAATTAATACTTAGATATTTTTGATAGTTACCCTCACGTTCAGATGGTGGTTTGTCTGTCGTGCTGTGGTTATTAGCTGAGTGGAAAGGGGCCGTTATTGGGGATGGTGGCGACGGCTTTAGGTAGGGTTTCAGCGTTTTAAGAGACGCGTTCTCTTAAAGCCTGATTAGTTTTGAGTAATAATTCCCGATTCTGGTCCATGGCTAATAAATGTAAAGAGAGGCTTTTGAGGGTACTCTGTTCGAAGAGTAAACACCCTAAGTAATTAAATTATCTTTCCATACTACCTACCCTCGTCGCGCAACAAATGTGTCTGACTTTGTTGCCGACGGGATACCTGCTCCGACATAGACCTCGACACTATTAAGATGTTAGGTAAGCAAATAAGCAACAAGGAGAAACGCGGTAATAACGAGTAGGTACCTGCCTACGTAGCTCATCAAGCTACGCGGTTGGATTGTAGGTAGGTAAATGAAATAAAACTGAAACGTAAATAGATTGCCGCCGTACCGAGTTCTAGTGCTTCTGTTTAAACAAACATTTCCCTCAGTAGCGCTGTTGTGAATAGTTTGTTTCCCCTAGGAAAAAACATAGGTACCACTTATCGACCGAGCGAAGCGAAGGTCTTTGAGTTAACTAGAGCGATTTGCACTTGTCCGTCCGTCCGTCCGTCCGTCCGTCCGTCCGTCTGTCAGAGCCTTATAACTTTTGAATTACTGAACGTAATTACTTCAAATTTAGATATAATATGTAAACCGATGGCCTCCAGCCGAAAATGGCTTAAAAAGTTATAAAAATCTTTATTTCAGGGGGGCTCTCATAGAAGCGAATGCGAAGTAAAAAAAAAAATATCGCGTTACATAAAATTGTTACGTATCATTTTAAAGATAATTTTGAACTGAGTACAAAAATATTTTTTTTTTAATTTTTCCCTTAAAATTGACGAAATGGGGGGCTTTCAAAGTGGCGATTTTATACGCTCGCTTGAAGACGCTCCCTAAGAAAATCCGCTATGGATTTTCAAACTGATTTTATGTTTTTAGGTCACTTATATCCTGTACTTGAACAACAAATACTAAAATTATATGAATATTATAAAGAAACGAGATTATTTAATTTTTAATGTACATCAGTAATTCATATAGCATCAACATAGCTTCACAATAATGCTAATAGATGGCGCAGTCAGTAACTATTCCCATGGAACTACGAGTTACGACTAACGACCTATCCCAAAAACAGTTTTGCGTCGACCATTATTATTTAGTTACTTATTATAATACAATAATTGTATTGTAATTTTTTTTGTACCATATTATTCAATTAAAATTATTTTTTAGTTAAATTTTAGTTAAATATTGTATATTTTCTATTCGCGTCGATAGATGACGATTTGTACAGATGCCCGTAACCCGGTTTCACTCGTTAGTACCTACATAATAATTCAATGTTTTCACTAACGTTCCCTAACCTTTACGGGCTACCTATAAGTTAGGTGATTGATGTTTTCTGTCAACTTATTTATCACGATCCTGTACGGGACACCTAAAAGGATATTGGGACGGATGTTAGGACTTAGGATTGTATTTAGGAGCTACCTACGTTAAGAGACTCCTACTTAGGGGATGATTTAGGTATGTTTGGTGAAAACGGGCATAATAATAATGTCAGTTTTGGTTATCATGTATCGATTGAATGAATAATCATGGGATACCGTTACCGCGAGGTCTCAGTTCGGGGCGAACAACTAGTTATTTCACGTTCACTAGAAGCTCTGCTAGAAGTGTCTAGAGAGATAACCTTCATTGTAAATTGTAATTAGAGACGCACAAATTGCAGAAAAAGTTTCGGAGAAACACGTGTAGCCGACTAACATTGCCGAGCGCTTAGAACGTTAAAGTTTTTTGATTAGGTTTTTCACCTATTCCCACCCCGCACGGATTCATTGCATGCTTATTTAATTATATTTACTACATTCAATGCCAGTGCGATAAAAACGTCCTATGCGTACGTCGCTTACGCATTTTTGTGACACCGCCTTTTAAAGTTTCTCCGAAACATTTTCTGCGATTTATCAAATTCAAAGACCGCTAAGGGCCGATTTCACAGAATTTTCAAAACAAAAACGGCCAGAACTCAGAACGCCACTAAGGAAAATAGATTATGGGGATGATTTGCTAAGCTACATTCACAGCTAAGTATGCTGATATGGATTGTTCATACCTACAATTCTTATTGATCGTTGGCCACCACGGCGGACGGCTACGGCTCTGTGCCCAGAAGAAACTGCAAGAAAAATTATCGACCGAGCGAAGCGAAGGTCTTTGAGTTAACTAGGGCGATTTGCACTTGTCCGTCCGTCCGTCCGTCTGTCAGAGCCTTATAACTTTTGAATTACTGAACGTAATTACTTCAAATTTAGATATAATATGTAAACCGATGGCCTCCAGCCGAAAATGGCTTAAAAAGTTATAAAAATCTTTATTTCAGGGGGGCTCTCATAGAAGCGAATGCGAAGTAAAAAAAAAAAAAATCGCGTTACATAAAATTGTTACGTATCATTTTAAAGATAATTTTGAACTGAGTACAAAAATATTTTTTTTTTAATTTTTCCCTTAAAATTGACGAAATGGGGGGCTTTCAAAGTGGCGATTTTATACGCTCGCTTGAAGACGCTCTCTAGAAAAATCCGCTATGGATTTTCAAACTGATTTTATGTTTTTAGGTCACTTATATCCTGTACTTGAACAACAAATACTAAAATTATATGAATATTATAAAGAAACGAGATTATTTAATTTTTAATGGGCGTCAGTAATTCATATAGCATCAACATAGCTTCACAATAATGCTAATAGATGGCGCAGTCAGTAACTATTCCCATGGAACTACGAGTTAAATTCAATGTTTGATAAATAATTCAATGTTTTCACTAACGTTCCCTAACCTTTACGGGCTACCTATAAGTTAGGTGATTGATGTTTTCTGTCAACTTATTTATCACGATCCTGTACGGGACACCTAAAAGGATATTGGGACGGATGTTAGGACTTAGGATTGTATTTAGGAGCTACCTACGTTAAGAGACTCCTACTTAGGGGATGATTTAGGTATGTTTGGTGAAAACGGGCATAATAATAATGTCAGTTTTGGTTATCATGTATCGATTGAATGAATAATCATGGGATACCGTTACCGCGAGGTCTCAGTTCGGGGCGAACCACTAGTCTACCTTACGTTTATGAAGAGATCACGCATCTCTGACTTTTTGGACTTTGGAGTTCAAAATGGTGCACTATGACGTAAACTCTTCTCATTGTGAGAAGAGATTCTTGCCCAATTGTGAGCTGGCGACGGGTTGCATTCTCTTGGTCAAAGTTACGTACTCGTACCTACTTACTTGTTGGGATTTGGGATGTTGGTGATGTTAAATTAGGTACGTACCTGCCGTGCTTCGGAGAGCACGCAAAGCGATTGCTCCTGCACCCGTTCGTTTCAGTTTCGTGTCGAGTTAAAACCATGAAGTCCGATAGTATACTATGGTATGGCACACTCATGAGTCATGCGTGAGGGAATAATAAGCACTAAAATATCCCCCGCGTAGTTGGCTTGGTTCCCGCTGAAATTAGGTGCCGTGATCGTAATTCGGTCGTGGGGACAATATTAGGTATAACTAAAGTATTTTTCATCATACCTATTCGAAAAACGAATATTGGCTTCAGGGGATAGCGGGAGCAAAATTTAACTTTAACCCCATGGGACTTTTCATTTCTCTCTTCTGATTGGTCCGCGTTCGTGCTTTAGCATACTAAAGCACTAACGCGGACCAATCAGAAGAGAGAATTCAAAAATGTATCGAAATTCAAAAATTATTGAGAAGCTGTTGTCTTCGATAAGTCACGTGATCAAATTTATCGATTAGATATATATACGCCCATACTTCCAACATAATTATTAATGTTTAATTATTTCATAAAAATTTATTTGTGTTTTATTTAAACTTTCAATATACGATGACTATACATAGTAGGTTAATACTCCTAGCTTTTTCTCATAGGTATGATGAAAAATAGTGTGTGTCATTCGGGGCCAAAATATTTTGTTCTCGGGCAGCGTAGGTATATTGAATTCCTCGCTACGCTCAGGATTCAAAATAACGCCCTCGAGGAATAAAAAATTACTTTGGCCCCATATAACACAAATAACTATTATTGTTGCAGATGAAGTTTCCCTCACCGACTTCAAGATGAACCGCAATGCTAATGGCGTAGAAGCCAATGGAGAGTTACGAATATTGTTAGTGGTCACCGTTGTGATCGGGTTGCTGCTAATGCTGTCTCTGCTGATGTGCTACGCGTGTGTGCTGAAGAAGCTGTGCTGCGGCACACCGAGGGAGCGAAGGGTGAAACATAAAGCTTGCGGCGGGACCGAAAGTTACCCCATGGGAGACGTCACTTTAATATCTCAACCGACGGAGAGCGAACGTGTTTAATAATGTGACTTTAATAATTATCATAGGTACCCATATACCTACCTACATAATATTATACTTAGTTATTTATGAAATGTCCATGTTGAATAATACACTCTCGGCGCTTTATACTTCGCCTGCGCCGTTTTACCACCTGCAAACAGTCGTAAGCGTTGGTATTCTTGCGTGGTCGAAATCCGACCTACTTGCACGAAACGCTTCAGTTCAACGTTTCTGAAACGAGCCGTTAAGGTGTGGTACTCCCTTCCAGCGTGTTTCCTGCCATCTAGGTATACCTAATTTGTGTACCTTCAAGGCAAGAGTGTTTTGTTTTGTTTGTCGTCAAACAAAAGTCTATTTCGTAATAACAAGTGTAAATTGAATTAAAACACCCCCGACATGTGAATCTATGGCCGGACTATGTACGATATACCTACCTGACATCCTGTTAGCCAGTTTTCTGCTCCAGCATCAAATCCTTTTCCTCGATCCTCGATCATCGTATCTCTCTAACACCTACTCATTGAGACCATTCTAATGAGCCCAAACACACTATACCTACCTGCTGTAAGTTGCTGAGGAGTTGGGTATGCCACAGACTAATTGATGCTGCAGCATCAGCTCAAGGTAAACGTGCCTTGCAAATAATCTAAAGTAACAGTACACCAAATTTCAAATCAATAGCACCAGTGAAAGTTTGTAAGACCCTTTAATCAAGTAGGAAATGAGCTGATGACCTTCAAACGCCTGAGATCTTCTTAAATTATAGCTAAAATCCAGCTCGATTACGTTGGCTTAGCTTAGTTGATTAGCTTTCAAACAGAAAAAACCGCATCAAAATCAGATCCATTCGTTAGAGAGCTACGAAGGAACAGACAGAAACACAGATAGGTACACTCATATACAGATATACACATCAAAAGGTATAACACCCCTCTTTTTTCGGGGGTTAAAATAATGCTCTAGTTACTACTAGAGTCTAGTAGATAGATAGGTACCTACCTACAACTTCAACGAAGTAGTAGGTAGCTAGTAGCTACATAGATAAAAGAGAATCTGCGTTGGAATTTTTCCCGTCGCGTGATGTTTGTTTATCCAGTACCTACCCCAGTGAATATTATTAACTTTAATTATATCAACATTTCCCCCATCAACCCATCAACAGCATACTACTGAGCACAAGTCCTCTCTCAGAGAAGGGTTATAGGCCTTAGTCCACCACGCTGGCCCAATGCAAGCTGGCAGACTTCACACACCTTTGAGAACATTATGAAGATCTCTCAGGTGTGCAGGTTTCCTCACGATGTTTTCCTTTACCGTTGAAACTTGACATTTAATTTCTTAAACGCACATACCTAACTTCGAAAAGCCAGAGGTGCGTGCCCGGGTCGAACCTGCCATCGCCCGAATACGATCGCAGTATTAACCACTAGGCTACCACTGCTAAATTAAATAAAAGGAATAAGTCGTTTTGTAAATGCAGCACTGAGTGGCAATGATGAAATTAACGTGTAGGACTGTACGTACTAAGAAAACACCGTTTAATTTCAACGTTTATTCACAGATTTTTTTCCTTTTAACAGAGGTATTTCATCTATAATGCTAATATCATGATTTCGACGAGAGCTCAAGATTTTATTAATTTTGGTTAAGTAGGTATTAGGTATAAGCTGTTAGGCTAGGGAAAGGTACCGTAGGTATGCATGATCTGTGCACATATTTACAACCGAGTAAAAAGGCCTTAAGGCCATAGCAGTCGTAACATAATTAACTTAATTATGTTAAGACTGCTATGGACATAGGCACCTGACCTCTTAGAGCTGGTTCACACGATGCGTTACGGCGGCAGTGCGGCGTCCAGCATAGATATATCTATCATCCATAGTATGCCACACTTGGATTCGGCGTCGCGCCGCGGAAAACACTGGAATTCGCCACCAGCGAGACGACGAGGTAGGGTAGAGTTCACACGTCGCGATGCCGGAGTGGCACCGCTCCTGTACTAGGTAGTCTACATACAGATCGTCTAACCCTTTTTTTGCACCACTGCGTGCCGTAGCAACATTGTGGCACCGCAACGCCATGCGGCGAAATATTTATTTATTTTTTAAGTATTTTGCCGCAATAATTTCGTGTGGACCGGCTCTTAGGTCTAGCATGTTACGGGCCCTCTGTTTTAGTATAGATAGTTACCTATGCGTTATAGGTATCTACTATCTACATTCAACAGGGAACAGCGATTGTATACAACAGAACAAGAAACAATGTAGGTACGTACAGTAAGTTCATTATTACCTCACTTTTTTATTTTCATACCATCACTAAGATCATTTTTGGCATGATCGGTTGCCTCAGAAAGTTTTATAAATATTTGTTGCGTTTTGAATTAAGGCACATTGGTTTTCAATATTGTTTAAAACAAAAGGTTAAGGCAATTCCAAATACATTAACGTTTAACCGATATGGTTCAAACTTTTACGTCAAATGTCACTCCTCTCGTTATCTAACTATATAGACCTAAAACTTATCTGGCCCGGTAGCCAAAAGTGGAACTAATGAATTTTTGAATGAAATACTATTTATTGGCAACACGAAATGTGACACTAGCGACGCTGTCAGTGTTACCGTGCCAGATAAGTTTGTGGGATTGTACTAACGACCGTCGTCCGCAGTACAAAAGGCCGCAAAAGGCAGTAACTTTTTCAATTTAAATCGTATGCTTATGGTTAAACCGCACTGTATCTGTAACTGTACGCGGCATTGTAAAGCGGGTCATACCCTCATCAGCTAGACTATTGGACATAGACCTCTTCTAAGTAGCGCCAACGTTGCCTATCCACGGCCTTTTGCATGTCGATAAGGGTCATACGAATCAATGGAAATAATGTTTGTCGTGTGATTTGATCTTTACACTTAAATATAAACTTTACATAAGGGATACAACATACAATAAATGATTCTGATAGTTCAGAGTAATTAGGAAAAATTCATTTGCAAATACGATATAATTCTCTTATAACTAAAAGAAACAATGTTAAGGTTGAAGACAAGGGTCTGCCCGCGAAATTCAAATTTAATTTGGTTTTTCGCAATTTGTAAACTAATACGACAAAGTAGGCTTATGGCCTTCTAATTGCGCCAGTGAAATTATCATCTTCACAGGTTTACATAAAAATATTTACTTGAAAGTGACCAGTTTAAGAAATTAATCAAAATACTGAGTTGGACTGTGAAGATGATATTGCCATTGTCGCAATTAGAATGCCATAAGCCTACTTTGTCGTATTAGTTAACAAATTGCGAAAAACCAAATTAAATTTGAATTTCGCGGGCAGACCCTTGTCTTCAACCTTAAGTAATAATTTGGATCACCCGATATACCTACTATAAAAATATACATTTTACATAAAATATTAATTAACAGTTATTTTAATAACATAATATTTATTATACAACTATATTATAAAGGTAAATTCATTTCTAAATTTAATAAAAGGATTTAGTTCACGTTATGATTACAAAATTATTTTATACATTGATATGTTTTGATTCTATTTTACGTTTATGATTATGAGTTATACTGATAATAGTTATTACATCATTGTTTAAAATGGAGTTTGTTGTTTCTGAATAGTTGCAGCACATTATTTATCAAGTAGCTATTATTATTGTTAACTTAAAAGAAGTAAAAGAAGATAGAAATTGACTTTTATCTTTTCCTGCAGGAATTGATTATTGTAAATCTTGTTGAATTACTTACAAATTCCTCCACTATGAATAATTAGTAAAATAATGCCACAGGATGTACATTTCATTTGGCAAAAATGACTAAGTATATAAAGGTTTTAACAGAGTGAATCTATTTAAAATTTTCAGGTTGAAAAATCTCGTTAAGTACTTATACTTAAAATGTGATGTTTTAAACGGCTTAGACAAACTCTGATGCTAATGCGGTTGTACAAAATCTCTAAAAATAATTACAGTTCAAATAAAAAGTGCTATTCTTAAGATAGCGCTGCATTCGGAAAAGGGTAGCATGATGTTTAAGACCTGTCAAATTAGTTTCATTCAGAGGTAGTGTACAACAGAATTAGCACCAGTAATTATTTGGCAGTATAACACACGCGCGGCGCGCGTAATCGATCTATTGGCTAACACATCCAAGCAGTGCGGCGCCGCAACGCGGAAATCGGCGGTGGGCGCTTGTGAGCAGAACGTCGATTTACGCGTTGCGGCGCCGGCCGCACCGCTTGGATGTGTTTTCGCCCTATCGACGTATCGATACGCGACAACGCGGCGACGCAATGCCATCAACCAGTGGTCGCCGAGCCGTAAGCGCGGCGTCGCATAGCCGTAACCGAGTCGACATGCGGGAGGTGCGGTTCTGCTTCGGTTATGTGCTTGCGTTCGGTTGACGGCGAGGTTATAAGCGAGGGTGACACGCTACGTTTTATCACGGAAAATCAAAGAATTCCCACAGGATTTTTAAAAACTAAGGCAGTGTCCCCAGTAGGCGAACAGTGAGCGGCCAACTGTTTGCTTCCCTATAATTTTTAAATGGAGTGTCCATAAAGCGCGTTAAAATACGCAGTTTGCGGCATTTCACTTGCCAACTTATTCAGTGAGTGGTGATATATACCTTCCCTCCCAAGAGTTCGCCAGATCGCCACTAACTCGACATTGAGCGAGCGATCGATACGCCGCTCAGAGTCAGCAAGCAAACAGTCAGACTGTTCGTCCAATGAGGACACACACTAAATCCACAAAACTTTAAATTGAATCTAAGGTGTATAGCTTTGTTCCCGCAGAACGCCGTGCACCAATGTCCTTAGAGATTGGGGCTTGCAGTACTCCTCCAGCCAGTTGAACACTCCTGCCGAAAACTCGGCAAAGTTGCTCGTGGGGACTGACTCGAATGAGTCAAAGAGCTTGTCCATTATACCCTGAAACTAATCAACAAACATAATCATACTAATATTATAAATGCGAAAGTGTGTTTGTTTGTTGGTTTGTCCTTCAATCACGCCGCAACAGAGCTACGGATCGACGTGATTTTTGGCATTGGGTATAGTTGGGGAGAGTGACATAGGCTACTTTTTATCCCGGAAAATCAGAGTTCCCGAGGGATTTTAAAAACTAAATCCACGCGGATGAATTCGCAGGCATCAGCTACTAAGTTATAACTTTTATCGATTCAGAGCCTCAATAGCGCAATGGTTAAGGCATAGACTGAAAAGTGAAAGGGCGATGATTCAGTTCCTACTCATTGCACTATTGTCATACCCCAATCTTAACATAAGGGGAGAGGGCAAAATTACTTGTTCAGCATGACTAATATAATTGAAAAAAACCAAATTGGTTTAATGAAGCAAGATTTGTGTAAATTCATTCTTGGGTGATTTGTATTTTTGTTGTTTGCACATTGTGTAACTGTAAGCCATAATAATTATGTTAAGTCCCAGGGCCTTATAATTTTATAGCTTTAGAAGTAATAAATCCTAATAAAATTGTGAAATTTTATCAGTCTATCAGTTACATTTCCAAGACAATAAAATCCCCACTAATATATAAATGCAAAAATCTGTCTGTCTTTCTCTCTGTGCTACCTTTTAACAGTGGCGTGCGGTCTATAGAGGCTAAAAAGCACTGCTTTATTTTGTTTTTGTTAAAACAAAAACAAAATAAAAGCACCTAAAAAATATTATTAAAATAGGCAATCGTCTTCTTCAAATCGATGAGCGCCATCTATCGCTACTAGCAATTACCTAAGCTTACATTCGCGCGACTGGCGCCGACGACGCGAAGGTGGAAAAAGCATAAATCTTTTATGCCTCAAAACACACACACCCTTGCTTACATGCATAGTATATTACACCACTCAACACAACTACATGTTTAGATGTGTTTGTGATTTCATT
This sequence comes from Oeneis ivallda, assembly GCA_029955525.1. Taxonomy (NCBI): domain Eukaryota; kingdom Metazoa; phylum Arthropoda; class Insecta; order Lepidoptera; family Nymphalidae; genus Oeneis; species Oeneis ivallda. Next base: position 13,347,760 of record JARPMR010000012.1, on the reverse strand, counting down.
CAATAATCTACTCGAAATTATCAATGAAAACGCATAGAACAGGCAGAGCCTCTACGGCTTGTGATTGGTCGACCGTAAGGGCGAATTTAGCGTGTATTTTCAAAACTACGCGTAATAACAAATTAAGGTTTTATTTTTTTTTTAATTCCAAATAAGTAGCTTGATTTATTATAATTATACACTTATTTTAATTTAATTTAATTATTCAGATTTTTTCCGTAAATTTAAATACAGTTTTAGATCTTTAAAAAATATTAAGATCGAAAAACAACACATGATTTCGTAGAGGAATTGAAATAAATAAACCAGACCAGACAATTCGTTTAAAAAATAAAACATTTTATAGTACATTGAAAAAAGGATAGTAGGATTTGTTTATTTAAATAGTAAAAATCACAATGAAAATATAAGATTCTGTTTACAGTTACAATTTAAAAGTAACTTTTGACTCAAGTGTATGTTTTCTACGGAGGCCATATTTTTTTCTTTTGTATGAATACAGTGTTTTGGTTTAATGATTTAATAAAGTTTTTGTTGAAATAAGCATGTGAAGTAAATAAAAACCAATTGGATTTGTAACTTTCTACAAAGTCTGTGTAAAGGTTTATTCATAGTAAGTAGTGATCATTATTTTGAAAATGGAAGATATTTCGTGTGAAATCTGTTCAGAGGCTGTGTTTACAAAAGGTAAACTTTATTTTTTCCCTATCTTGTAATGTTAGATAATATTATTCGCAAAGGGTAAGGTGTAGCTTTGTTATAATTATCACAAAAAAGTGATAAAGAGATGAGTATTTAAGGTTAGGTAAATAACAAGATTCTTTTAACTGGCTAAGTAACTGTGTTCAGGAAAGCAAAACAACTAGGTATTAGCAGTATTACACGAATACCTACCTAGTTGTTTTGCTTTCCTTGCGTGTTTTTGTTAAACCATAGGTAGGTAGGTATGGCTATGAAATTTTTGAAATTGAATGTTAAAGGTTATTCTTAATAACTTTTATACTTAGTAACTTTTAATTACTTTCATAACACAGCTAAAAACATGATATGCCAGAAAACATTCATCTACTTAGATTCAATTTTAAAATTAAATGCATTTGTGCAGCGCGTATAGAAACTACTTAGGTAGTTTATACACAAGTTCAATATCGAAATGCATAAATAATCTTGACATACGCTCCAACTGGCTCATCAACGCCCAGCCCAAATCTTGGATCTAGAAATGTGACTTGATACCTAATGTACCTATAACATATGCGTACCCCAATGCCTACCTTCAGCCCAAACCCTGTGCACGCCACTGCCTTTTAACTGCTCAAAAATTAATATAATAATAAATTAACAATAAATATTGATGGACCTAAGAAAAAATATTATAGGATTTTACAATACCATAATTATATTCGACAATTAAAATATTACAGGTATTTTTTTATTTGATTCCTCACGTAGATTCACATTCGCATCGTTTCTTGCAAATGCTAATGTTTGTGGGCTGATCAAAAAATACCCGAAATAATTGAATTTCAAATATAATTATGGCATTCTAAGGTCATTTATTATCTATTCTTAGGTCCATCAATATTCATAAATCAATTTGCTAACTTTGGCTATTTAGGAGCAGCCTACATTTGTCAAACTTTTGCATCTTTTCTTTCATCTCGAATGCGAATCACTATTCACTACTATAGAATATTTTGTAAATTTACCACTTGGAACTTATCCTGGTCGGTGAGTCTCTGCTCACTGTGGCCGGGCACCGAGTGCTGCGCCTTCACGATTTGCTCATAATTGGCCTGCATAATGCGTAGTGCAACCACATCCTTACGTAGAGCATTACGCTCCTCCTCTTGCCGTCTGCGCTGTTGCAGTAGGTACTGAATGTAGTCTATGGATTTTTGCAGAACCTGTAACCATGATAAGTATTTGAATGAAATTATATTTGATGTTTCTAGTATGGTACACCTTTAAAGTGTGGAAGCAGAAGAGAATACTCTGATCTTCATTACCTCATTATTTTTCAAAGATAAATTGAAGTAATAAATAAAAGAATAAATATCTTAGAATAGAATAGAATAGAAATGTTTTTTATTCAAATGAACTTTTTTACAAGCGCTTTTGAATCGTCAATGAGTCTACCACTGGTTCGGAATGCCCTTCCTGCCGAGAAGAACCAGCAAGAAACCCGGCGGTTGCTCTTTCCAAACAAGTTTACAATTCAATAGAATAGTTATACAGTTTAATTACCACCTACTGTCTCATGAATCACTGGAACGAATTATATCCACGCTTTTTTATCATTTATATAGTCTTCAATTGCATGATATGCTTTTTTCATGAGATTAGTTTTAGTAAAGTAGAGATAAGCTAGCCTTGTGTGTAATTTATTTAGTTTAAGTTGCTGTATAGAATAAATAAATTAATAAAATACTGATTTTTCCCATTAATTTTTTTATCTATTTACTATATCTTCATATACTTAAATTGATGGTGAGAGAAATTCAGTAGCACCAAATTATGTAAAACAAGAAAACATAAATAAAAATGTGATTCTTATGAATGTACTTACAGCAGCTTTGCTTGGTTTGTACCCTGAAGCATCGGTCTGTTGGCAAGTAGGCACAAGCTCCTGCAAGGAGTCATATCCCTTTTTTATAGCATCTCTTCTTTTCTGCTCTGCCTGTTTACAAAGAGTTTTATTACAAGACATTAAGCACCAGAATTAAATTTTGAGTTGCAATTGGCAAGTGATCACTTAGGTTGCTAACTAACTATGAGGCTCATAAGAAGACTCAGGGTCACTAAACAGGCGATGGAGAGAGCTTTTCTTTGAGTATCTAGTCTAGACTATGGAGTGTTGAGTTGACAAAGTTAGTAGTATAATATTGTGTTATCATTATCATCATCGTCAGCCAGAGTTCATCCACTTGTAGGCCTCTTATAAGTAGCGCCAATGTTGCCTTTCCTCAGCCTTTCGCATCCAATTAATGCCTGCCACTTTCCAGATGTCATCCACCACTTCTGTCTGCCACTTCAATGTGCTAGCCCCAAGAGCTACGTCAGTCACTTTAGTTCTTTGGCGAATTACTTTGTTTCATTTATATTGTGTTATACTTAGGTTTAATGGACATACAGATAGGTGTGGGTATTCTTTAATATATCGACGGCCCCTAGGTATATCATGGAAACTGAAAAATGGCAAAATTTTTATTACCTTAATTGGCTTCTATTATAATATAGCTTAATAGAAGCCAAATAAACTTCTAAAAAATTGCCATTTTTCAGTTTCGAATATTTACATAGGGGCCGTCGAAATATGCATGTGAGATATCTACTGACATAAAGTTTAAACAATTTTTCATGTAATTTAATGGATAAATACCTGAGTATGAGCTTCTCTCCGTCTTTCTTTAAAGCTAAGTGCTGAGGCCTTGTTATCACCACTGTCATCTTCATCTTCTACAAAGGCATAGTTTATCTTACAATCATGTTTTAATATGCTATCCATATAAGTAGGTAGTGGGTTCAATCATAGGCAATTTTAATCGCTTTTGTGAACCACGCGGCGAGTCATCGAAAAATGAACGAATCAACTAACTTACAAAATAATATGATGGAACAGGAGCACGGGAGGCTGCCTCGCTGATACTTTTTGCGCTAATCGAATGCACCAAAATGTTTAGGGTGGAACGATCCCGTCTGTTTACATACATCCCCAACAAATTATGTAGGTACTGTAATCAATAATACTGTAATAATTTGAGCAACTAACCTGAATTATGGTTGGATGAAGACGGAGTCTGATGTATATTTTGAATAGATCCACTACTTCCACATTGAGAATACATGATGGTTAAATCTATCTTTATGAAATAATGTTTAATAATAAAAACTATGAAATAAAACTAGGTACACTCCTTCGTAACCTCTCCATGACTTTTTGGTTTTTTACTTTTTACAAAAAGTAAAAAACCAGAAAGTCATAGAGAGTCAAAGTCAAAGTTTTTTTTTTTTTTTGTAGTTTACCACAGATTAGAGGATACTACGTATTTTTACCTCCCGCGCGCGGGATTGTCTAAAGACGTCAACTACAGTGTGACAATTGCAATCACCTTTGCTACAAATGATCCAATCACGAAGATATACGTTTTTGCCAACTATCTTTATAACCAATCATAACATTATTAAAATTATTGAATAATATGATAGGATTATTAGTGTTTTTAAGAAGCATCAAATGTTCAAATGTGCATCTTTTGAGGAATAAAAATCGTAAACCTGTGACCGGATGGAATCTTCATGTCAAGCAGAGCCATCTAGCCGCTGCTGCCGCTCGTCTTGATTATGAATGTTGGTTGGTGGCGGGCAAGCCGTCCACGGGCGACATACATGACAGAACAGAATGGTCGGCAGTAGGAAACTATTTAAGAATAAAGTGAAATGGTGTGTTCGTAATGAAGAAATGATCAACATGGATATAATATTAGCATTGCACAGAACTTTCCAAAATTTTGTAATGCAACAAAAAAGTTGCAGCCTAAACAAAGCCTGCCTGTATATGGCGACGGCTTGCAGAAGCCGAGAGAAATAGCAGAACTATTCGCCTCAAAGTTTAAAATAGACCCGATGCCAGCTCGAAGTCCGAGACGGTAACCAGTCTTGCTGATCCTGTGCAACCAGTAGTGCAGTTGACAGTCGATGATTTGTAGCTAAGGCAATATGTGAAATGAAGCGGGGCAAGTCTCCTGGCTACGACATTCTAAGTATAGAGCACATAGTACATACTATTTGCTGGCGAAGTCTTGTGGTCCAAGCTATGCGTGCTTTACAATTTATGTGTAAAGCACACATACCTTCCCGATTCTCTTATGAAAACAGTAGTTGTGACTTGTGCCCATCGTCAAGTGTAAGACTGGGGACTTGAGCTCGTCTAACTATATCTCTGGGCTATACTCTATTTCTCTGTGCATTGCAGTGGGCAAGGTATTTGAGCAGCTGTTGCAGCCCGAACTGCTGGAGAAGGTGTGCATAGATAAGGTGCAGTTTAGTTGCCATCCTGGTGTCTCAACAGACTCAGCAATCGTCGGCCTCAAGTACACGGTTGATTATTATGTCAGCCGTGATACGTCAGTCTATGCCTGCTTCCTAGATCTGAGCCGTGCATTTGTTCTAGTGAAATCCTCTGGGCTCTGGAGCAAATTGTATTGCTCAGGAGTCAAACAGAAAAGGTCCAATTCCAGGCCGTTTGTTATTGTGAACAGACTTTAAGGATAAAATGCGAATCGATGCGCACAGATGTGATTCCAGCCTCAAAATAGAGGATTGCGGAATGAATATTATTATTATCCATAGAGATTAAGGGTGGAACCACATTTGTGAGGATCGATTCGGATTTTGCATATACAAAACTGTCATATTCCATACATTCGTGTACGCATCGAAAAGCCGATTTGATCCGTACACGTTTCTATGGAATTTGACAGTTTTGTATGGGCGAAATCCGAAACGATCCTCACAAATGTGGTTCCACCCTAATAAGTTCTATAAATGATGGAATGAAGGATTGAATGAATTTGAATGAAATGTGTATCTCGGACTCCTACACGTACGGACCACCGACCAACCAATCACCATTCACCAATCCAATTTTACAATACAAATTACAAAGTCAAACTCAAACAAAAAAATATTTCTCGTGAAAGCCTATCGTTTAGCGTTCTGCGATATTGCGTCTTACTAAAAATTATTAAATTATTAAACTATTTCTCTAAAGGAATCATGTGCATGAACTCTTGAGTGAGTGCATTAATTAAATTATTTGCGTTTATGATAACGTTTAAACTATCTGTTAACCACTTGAATTGAGTGAATACTCAACTCAAGTGACCTAGCCAGCAATGGCGACCATTTTAGAATTGCTCGGTTCTGCCTACAATTAATTTATAATTCAGTGTAAAACAAACTGGATAACAAATACATCAAATAATAGTGTCTCTGAAATTTCTGAAAGTGACAGAAATTATTTTCGTTCTATTTAATTTTTCCAATTATATTCAATGAAAGTGCTATAGGAGAAAGTTTATTTCAGAAGTACTAATTATACAACAATATCGGGGCAAGATGGTGTCAACGAGGCAGATGAGTAGTATCGGGGGCGGCGGCGGCAGCGGCGACGGTGCCGGGCCCTCGCACGCAGAGCCCGTGACGGTGGCGCGCGTGACCCGCCACTCTAGCGCGCAGCTCCCTGGGGGCTCGTCTCCGCACGCAGGCACCTCCAAAGCTGTCCTTATACCGCCGCCCAAGACATTTACAACTAACTTGCTCGATTTACCTATTGAGGTTTTGGAAAAGATATTCCGCTATGTGGGATTCAAAAGTGTCTCCCACCTTAGAATGGTAAATAAAATACCTCATTCATAATCTGCACTAATAGATGTAATGATAGATAGACATTGGGGTTTCAATATAATCTCATACTGAGAAATGCAGCATTGAGGTCCTTCCACTAAATGGATGGATCACAAGCAACAACTTGACTGCAAGTGCCAAAGTTTGTGTTTTGATGTGATCTTTGCAAGAGACCTTCCTCTGGCAGGCATTGGTTGAGAATTGATACCTAATAGGTATTTGAGGTGCCTATTCAGGGAACACCTGAAATGATCTTGATATTTGTAATTTTTTGCATTGCAATATAGAAACATCTAGGTTATGTTCTTTACTAGTAAATAAAAGAGTTCTTATTGGATTTTTAGAAACCTAAACTTTTATAGTGGGTTTCACCAGCGATGTTTGATTTGCTAAATAACATACTTTATGCTGTAATCATACTGATTTGTTTGTTGGTTTGTCCTTCAATCACGTCACAACAGAACTATGGACCTACCTGATTTTTTTCATGGATATAGTTGAGGACCTGGAGAGTGATATAGGCTTTCATTCCGGAAAATCAAAGAGTCCCTGAGGGTTTTTGAAAACTAAATCCATGCGGATGAAGTCATGGGCATCAGCTAGTGTTTAATAATGCCTTTAGACAAATTGGGCAAATGTGGTTATCCATTTTTAGGTGAACCGGCAGTTCAATACAATATGTAGTAGCATTCTAAATTCTACCTTTCAAAGACTACAAAATCGGATGCTACATCGTTTCCAAGCCATCAAGGCAAAGATGCCTCGCAGAGAGTCTGCGCGCAGAAGTCACCCGCTTGCCTGTGAATCTGATATAATTGAAACATTGCATATGCGATTAAGTTTACTACAAATGACATTTGGTAAACATATAGAAAGGAAACATTGCTGTTTTTTTCCAGGAGAGGTAAGATTTACAACTTACATCTGAATTGTTCTAGTTTTTAGTCTTTGTATTCCAACCTTGCACTGATTATATTGAATATAGTATATTCAATGTTAGAATGGGAATGACCCAATCTTCTTAATAATTAGCATAGGATTTCTAAGTATATATTTTTAATTTTTGTAACACCACATTTCATCAAAATCTTTTAACAGTTTTAGTGATTGATCAAAATGAAATAACAATAATAACTGGAACCAGCTTTTTATTAGTCCAAATGGATGTGGTCAAGCTATCAACATTCATGTATTGATTAGTTATCAACTTTTGAATTTGACCTCTACATTTGATATCAAGGTTGCCCTGAAGACCTTTATGTGCAGTGATTCAGCACATGAAGTTTTGGTGGCACTGTGGCCCATACTCTTGGGTAATTTAAAAAAATTCCATACCATGTAAAGATTGGAAATTAGGTATTGGAAAAATTTGTTTAGTAGCCCAAAATTTAAGATGTTTATTGGAACAAGTGTAAATTGAAAATTTAAAACATCCCCCACATGAGAATCTATGGCTGTCGAAGCTATCAATTAATTGTCATTTAACGATTATACTGGCACACGTGAAGCACTTAATTGAGTAATCATATGCCATAAATGCCTTACATCATTTTGGAAAATAGCTGATACTCTTACATTGGTAAACCAAACATAGCTAAGAACCACCGCAAGGAAACTGGCTTTCAAATAAAAAAAACCGTATCGAAATCAGTCCATCCATTTGAGAGCTATGATGCAACAGACAGACACACACACAGACAGACAGACATCGACGTCAAACTTATAACACCCCTCTTTATGCGTTGGGGGTTAAAAATACACTAGAATGCAACAAGTCAAGTCAAGTTTCAAACAATGAAGGATTGGCCCCAACACTTGCAGCAGCTTTTGCATCTAAGCTCTTAAAATCCTAATCAAATAAACATAATTCTTGTGCATGTATTTTTTATAACATAGAAATTATTATCTTTCTAATATACATAATAATATGATTTAGTCGATTTCAATGTGTCCATTTGGTCGCTCTTTCAAAGAAGTTTTGGAAGCAAATGTTTTTGACAACCAGTTGTCAAAAACATTTACTTCCAAAATGTTTTGTGGCCCCAGGTGACTGTGTTGAATTGATTCCAAAATATGATCCCTAGAATAACCTCTTTCATGAAATGCACAGAGATACCTACAGGATATTTATATATACAGGGTGGGCCAGACCAGGTGGATATAAAATTTTTTTTAGATTGTTCACTTAGGGGCCTACCAGGACCCGGAAGGAAAAAAATCGGTTCCCACCCGATTACGAGAAAAAAATTTTTATTTAAAATTTTGGAAAATCAATGCTTTGACGAACTTTTAATTTTTTTTTTATTTTTCCAGTGACAATTTCCGCAATTTTTTTATGGAATATCTTTACCTAATAACTGTACTCTCTTAGAAAAAAATTCCAGTCTGGTTAGCTGGTTTTAAGAGCATTAAATTTTAAATTATTTCAAGAAAATTAAGTTCATCCAAAATCTACAAAAAACTTTAAAATTCCATTAAAAATAAAAAAAGAGGTTCATAGCACTGGTGATTTTTTAAAAATTGTAGCAACTTATGTTCTTTTGATTGCCAAAAGAAAAATTGTATGTCAATGTGCCGGATAAAAAGTTATGATTTTTCAAAAGTCTTCGTTCCTCATTCGTGAAAATAAGGACCTTATTGAAAAAAATGTTAATTGTTTGTGGAGACTGCAGTATGTCCTTTAATTTTAACTGCCTCATTGGTCTCGTGTTTGACTGCGGCCGACGAGGTCCCGGGTTCGAGTCCCGGGTCGGACCATATCAAGTATTGGGGTTTTCCGTAAGAAATTCTTAGTACTAGCCCGGAGTTAGGAAGTTGGCATTGTTTCACCCCCGTACCTTGGAGAGCACGTAAAGCCGTTGGTCCTGCGCCTAATCTCTCTCCGCCTGCGCCTAATCTCTCTCCGGTCGTGTCAAATTTAAAAATATCTCCAGAGAGATTAACCATCTGTGCGGGAGATATTAAAGTGCACAAGTGTGTGCGCGAACACAGGTGCACTCTCTGTTTCTTTACTCTCATAGCCCGATAGGACGTAAAATTTGACATGACCGGAGAGAGATTAGGCGCAGGCGAAGAGAGATTAGGCGCAGGACCAACAGCTTTACGTGCTCTCCAAGGTACGGGGGTGAAACAACGCCAACTTCCTAACTCCGGGCTAGTACTGAGAATTTCTTACGGAAAACCCCAATACTTGATATGGTCCGACCCGGGACTCGAACCCGGGACCTCGTCGGCCGCAATCAAACACGAGACCAATGAGGCAGTTAAAATTAAAGGACATACTGCAGTCTCCACAAACAATTAACATTTTTTTCAATAAGGTCGTTATTTACACGAATGAGGAACGAAGACTTTTGAAAAATCATAACTTTTTATCCGGCACATTGACATACAATTTTTCTTTTGACAATCAAAAGAACATAAGTTGCTACAATTTTTAAAAAATCACCAGTGTTATGAACCTCTTTTTTTATTTTTAATGGAATTTTAAAGTTTTTTGTAGATTTTGGATGAACTTAATTTTCTTGAAATAATTTAAAATTTAATGCTCTTAAAACCAGTTGACCAGACTGGAATTTTTTTCTAAGAGAGTACAGTTATTAGGTAAAGATATTCCATAAAAAAATTGCGGAAATTGTCACTGGAAAAATAAAAAAAAAATTAAAAGTTCGTCAAAGCATTGATTTTCCAAAATTTTAAATAAAAAATTTTTTCTCGTAATCGGGTGGGAACCGATTTTTTTCCTTCCGGGTCCTGGTAGGCCCCTAAGTGAACAATCTAAAAAAAATTTTATACCCACCTGGTCTGGCCCACCCTGTATAAAAGAAAGTGGTGTTAGTTACACTATTTATAACTCAAGAACGGATGAACCGATTTGGCTGAAAATTGGTGGAGAGGTAGCTTAGAACCAGGAGACGGACATAGGATACTTTTTATCCCGTTCAACCGCGTTTCCGTCAAGTCACTATAAAACGTGGTATAACAAAAACGCATCTGACATGGAATAGTGGAATAACAAAACGTAAATGACAGCTAAACGTAATTTTGTCTTTGTTGGTTTGTCCGTCAATCACGCTGCAAAAAACCTACGGATTGACGTGATTTTTTTGGATAGGTATAGTTGAGAACCTGTAGAGTGTAAAGCATCCCGGAAAATCAAAGAGTACCCTCGGGATTTTAAAAACTGAATCCACGCGGACGAAGTCGCGGGCATCAGCTAGTCTTGTGTATACGAATTGAGTAAAACAATAATGATGATTTTTAGATCCTTGATGAGGTGTACAGTATTTTGTCATATTTAAAAACAACAACAAAACTGGCAAGGCCTTATAAGGTGACAGATGAGCTGTTTGATTTGACTACTATGGCCATGGAATACTTCAAGGAGCACATTGAGCCTAATTTACCTGAAATCACATATTTTGGTACAGATTTCTTTGATATCACCACAGCCTTTTCACGTAAGTACCTACTTCTTTGTTTAAAATGTATCATTTAATGGAAGTATATTTTTCAGTTAAAAAGTTTAATAGGAAGTATTATTACATCACATGAAAGTAGCCATTTATTACCTATTAAATATTTAAGTATGATTCATAACAGTGGCACTACAATAAAAAAAATTGAACTATAACATTTGACATTTAGAGATTAATCTGTGTATCCTCACATGCCTGGGAATACTGTGGAGCAAGGCTAGCTATTTAGGTATACCACCCACAAGTGTGAATTTTAATTTTCAAGCTATACATGTCAATATTCTTTGCTCCATTATTTATTGGTGTGTTCCAACGCCTTATATATGCCTTATAATAGTGAATTGTTGGTTAATATGACCACATAAAGTTTCTTTACTTATAGTTAAAAATAAATATGTTAATAATAAAATCTTGCCTGAATGAATGTTCGAAATCCTAATCTTTATTTTTCCTTTTATTATAATATGTAAATTATACTAGAATACAATCATAAATTATTTGTCAAAGTAGGTATAAAATAACTTTACGTGTACATAATATGTAATTATGAGTGTTTTATAATATTCTAGTCCAACCTTTATTGTCTTGTTGAATCAATAAAGTATAAAGATTGCATTGAAGAACTGTAAAAAATTTTAATTGCTACAAGCAATGTGTCATTGCTTTTGTGGCATGATGCAACCTATTTTTATTTTCCGCCATCATTTTTAGGGTTCCGCCCCTACGCGTACTAAGCCTCCGCTGTCTGTCTCTCTGTCTGTCCATCCGTCCGTCTGTCAGCGGGCTGTATCTCGTAAACCGTAAAAGGTAGACAGTTGAAATTTTCACAGAGTGTGTATTTCTGTTGTCGCTATAACAACAAATAATAAAAATAAAATTAAATTGAAAAATAAAGGGGGCTCCCATACATGGAAAAGGAGTCGAAATAAAATTTTATTTTTTTACCCTGGCATATTGTGGGGTGTCATTGTCTAGAACTCATTAAGTAAGAGTGCAAATATATTTTATATAATTTTTTAGCTACAAAAATGAAGAAATGGGGGGCCGTCAATGTTTTCGGTTTTAGACCAGTTTTGCTACAGGGTCTATTATGTGTTCTGTATATTATGTACTATATAGTGTATTTAAACAACCATTACTGAAAACAACGATTTATGATGTGGTTTATAAGTAATTGTGGCTAAAACAAACGAAGTAAATTAGCATATGGGGAAAAATCCCCATATGCTAATTTAATACTATCTAAGAACTAAGATATTTAAATATCTAGTTATCCTAGAAAAGTGATTTGGTCATATGTACGGAACCTTAAAAGAGCGAGGTCCGACTCGCACTTGGCCGATTTTACCTTACACGACAAATAACCTTGGCAGGTAGAAAATGTTACAAAATGTTCACACCACCATTGAAATACCAACACCTGCTACACAGTCGGAAACCAAGGTACCATTGTATAAAAATGATTGCTACAGTGCAATCGTTAGATTGCAATCGCGTCTGATTGGCCGATACTCACTCGCTATTGGCTAAAATGCATTGTTATAATGTGTTGATAAATTCAGCCAATCACCACAATTGAGACTAACAATAATTATGCATCTTTTACAGAGTCGACGCACAGGCTCCCGACCATTTGACTTTGTTGAGTTTACTTGCTAACTGTTGTCATAGTTTCGGAATACACGGTTGAAATTATTGATAGGTACCTACTGTCGAGTTCTTCGCTAGCCCTTCGTTTAGTCCATTGTCTGAACATAGGCCTCCTCATGTGCACGCCATTCCATTTGATGTCGACTTATCGTCATTCATTTTTCATTTAACCTCGAAGCCTGCATAGTAGGTATTTGAAGGCAGGCTTCTTTCGTCGTCTCAACCAATAGAAGACTGAAGTCCATAGATAAAGCTTCTTGTAGGAATTACTCCGACAATATCCCTGCGCCGCGCCGCGTATCTTGTAGTGGATTCCAGCGACACGTTTGACGTCGTTCCTCCATTTAGTGTGGGAAACCCTAGGCTGTATTTGTTGATGTAAGATCTTTGGACGTTCAAGGTCCTTTCACGCTGTATTCCAGGACAGAACTAGAAACTCGACTGTTCAGAGAATGATCTTCCGACTCTATAGGAGGTTTTGCGAAAATACGCCATAGAGTTTTCCGAATGCTGCTCGTCCAAGTTTTATTTTCTATTACCCTCCCTTTACACAGCTTTCAAGCTCTAGTTCTAGCTCTCCATGACATAACTTCCGTTTCATTCTTTCGGCGTCACACCATGATTCCACATTTCAAATTTCGAACGGGAGTCCCCTTACGATCACAAAGGAATACCTTTCCTGTTCGAAGTTTGACTTCCATGTGTGTTGCGTTTTGCATGTCGCTGTGACTCTGCAGCCGGCGAGAGCAGCAAGTCGTACATGTGCTTGGACTCGCCGCCGCCCTCCGGCTTCGAGGCGTCGCCGGCGGCCGCGGGCGCGGCGGAGTCGGGGCGGCGCGCGTCCGTCAACCTGTACCTGGAGGAGAGCCTGCCGCCCTCGCCGCCGCCGCCGCAGAGCAACATGGTGCTGCGCAAGCGCATACACCGCATCAAGCAGGGCATGAAGAAGTCAGTATAGATCTGGGGGGCCATGCATAAATTACGTCACACAAATATGGTTTTGTGCTTATGCTTGTTTAAACCCCCCCCCCCCTGTCCCTTGTCACAAAATATCACATTTGTTGCCCCCTCCCCTCAACGTGTGACGTAATTTATTGATGACCCTTTGCAATTCACGCGCCTGAGTTGCGTGTGTGTGCGTGCCTGTCGCAGCATAGATGGGAGAGGTCAGTCGCCGGTCGCGAGCAAGCTGTCCTTACATTTGTAAAATACAGAAAACACAACCATGAGCCACGCCCACTTATTATAAAACAAAGCTCCCGCCGCATCTGTCTGTCTGTTCGCGATAAACTCAAAAGCTACTGAACGGATTTTCATGCGGTTAACACCCGGAAACACCGGGTGATTCATGAGAAAGGTTTTAGTGTATAATTTGTTAAGGTTCTGTGTAAATTGGTTGAAATATGACGATAATAATTGTTGAAAATGACGGAAATCTGACTGGGAGCTTTCATCGAAAACGCTGCCTAATCCCTTTGAGATATAATACAAAAACCATTGGTGGTGGTATGATGAGATAGGTCCTTACATAAAAGTCCGCGATGGCGGATTATATTATAACTATGTTTTAACGATAGCTTACTATACCGATTCTATCGATTATTATCTACCGATACTATACTATTCGATGTAACAAGCTGATGCGACCCTACCACAGAAAAACAATATGTAGGCATAATAATAGGTCTTTACCTATGAAATTGCCGTTTTGTATGCTGTAAGTGAAAGTAGTTATTTTTTCAAACTTTTTTATTTCTGTTATTCGAAGTAATCACCCATGCAATCGACGCATCTTTGCCAACGCATTGGCAGTTTCTTGATGCCCTTCTTGTAAAAATCAGCTGGACGGGAGGCAACAAACTCTTCAAAGGCATTTTGTACTGCCTCTCGGGAATTGAATTTTTTACCCACTAAAAAGTTGTCTAAATTTTGGAAAAAGTAATAGTCGGTAGGTGCAAGGTCTGGTGAGTATGGCGGATGAGGGAGAGCTTCTAACCCCAGCTCTTGCAGCTTGGAGACTGTTGCGCAGTATGGGGTCGCGCGTTGTCGTGAAGGAGCAGTGGGGACGACCGATTGACCAAAGCTGGTTGCAGATGTGCAAGCTTCTCAATCATTCTCTCCAGTTCTTCACACTACACATCTGCATTAATGCAGACCTTCACCTTTTTAGGGGTCATTTTTGGTTTAGGGCATTGCTTTGGTGCTGAACCAGGGTCTAACCAACTTGCTGTCGAACAGAATCCATTTTTCGTCGCACGTAACAATTCGTTTCAAAATTCCTTCATTTCTTTGCCTGTTGAGCAGCGCAAGGCAGGTCTCGACGCGTACTTTGCGCTGGCGATCGTTAAGGTCGTGGGGCACCCATCTATCAAGCTTTTTTACCTTGCCAATTTGTCGCAAATGGATCAATATTGTTTTGATGCTTACATCAAAAGCTGCTGCTAGCTCAGCTGTAGATTGAGTTTCGTCAGCTTCCACAATCGCCTTTAATTCATTATTGTTAACCAAAGTCTCCGGACGACCACGAGCTTCATTTTTCAAGTCAAAATTTCCAGAACGGAACCGGGAAAACCAATAACGGGTTGTGCGATCGTTTGTACAGTTCTCTCTGTAAACGTTTTTGATGTTACGGGCCGTTTGTGTCGCGTTGGTGCCACGACGGAACTCATATTCCATAATTACACGAATTTTTAAAGTATCCATTATGACGAAAAACGTTCAAATGTAATGAAAATACAACGCTAATCAAAAAACAAAAGACTGAGTTTGTAAATAGAATGTCATGGTTTTAAAACAAAATTAATTTGAATTTAGAATACAGAGCCATTACAAACTTTTTTTTTATTTGAAATGACCAGTACTGAAGAAAGGCAATTTCATAGGTAAAGACCTAATATTATGCTCTAGTATCATATAAATAACCCAGTTTATGTTCGGTGCGGTATAAAATAATTTTACGATCTTATTTTTACTCCTCGAACTAGAAGAGACGCACCAACACTACTAATTACTGAACATTATTATTCAATTATTGGTATGAAATCGTAAAAATTCCATGAGTTTAGTACCTTTTTGCCATAAGAAAACTTACTATTGCAAACAGAAAAGAACAAAGATCCTACAAGTTAATTAGTAAATTAATAAAATTATTCCAGGTACAATGACCAACTATCGGCGCTACGAAGTGACCTTAGGAGCTGTAAGCGCAAGACAGCTCTACAACAGAAGCAAATTGGGGAGCAGCAAAAACAGATTGCTGAACAGCAGAAGCAAACATTGGAGTATGCCAACCGGTTGGATGACTACGATAAGAAAAATGAGGAGACTAGCAGAAAATTTCAGACGCTATTGCAGGTAAAATAATGTTGAGGAATCTGCCCTGATGTAGTTAGTCACTTCCCTAATCTAAATATTCACGACAAAAAAAAAATAAGAAAAATAGTCAATGTATTGTATATTTGTATTCAATAAACTGTGTTGCTTCAAAATGTGCCAGGAAATTATCTATGAGTCTGTTAAAAAAAACCTAGGGTAATGGTTTATCACAGCTGAAAATACTGAAAAATAAATTATTCAAAATAATTTTCATAAAATAATAATTTATGCAAAGCTGGACTTTTGTGACTGACTAATAAACCTATTTTGAAAAAGTAACTCATATTGTAAGAATACTAGATAATATGTGTTTTTATTTAAGGATCCAATTCTACAAACCTCCAACAACCTAATAATAACTTCTATAACTTATTGATAATAATATTACAAATCTAATATATGTATAGTTTTGCCTTCATGTTCTTCTGCATACTTAGTCCATATTTCCAGTTGGCAAACCTAAAAGCCAATATTTGGGGAATGGTGGGAATGGAGTCAGGTATGGAATTTAAATTCATGATTACATTCTTTGTTGTCAGTCTTTGATGCATGGATTAACTTTGCCTTACTGCAGCTAATGATATAATTTTAATGTTTCAGGAGCTCAACAAGTGTAAGACAGAGCTGCAGTACTGGCGCTCCAGGTCGCCCGCCGTGCCGCCGCTGTGTGCCGAGTGTGGCGCCTCCCTGCGCCTGTCGCCCGCTCTAGCTCAGGTCTGTTGTCCCAGTCACTACAAGTGTAAGACAGAGCTGCAGTACTGGCGCTCCAGGTCGCCCGCCGTGCCGCCGCTGTGTGCCGAGTGCGGCGCCTCCCTGCGCCTGTCGCCCGCTCTAGCTCAGGTCTGTTGTCCCAGTCACTACAAGTGTAAGACAGAGCTGCAGTACTGGCGCTCCAGGTCGCCCGCCGTGCCGCCGCTGTGTGCCGAGTGTGGCGCCTCCCTGCGCCTGTCGCCCGCTCTAGCTCAGGTCTGTTGTCCCAGTCACTACAAGTGTAAGACAGAGCTGCAGTACTGGCGCTCCAGGTCGCCCGCCGTGCCGCCGCTGTGTGCCGAGTGCGGCGCCTCCCTGCGCCTGTCGCCCGCTCTAGCTCAGGTCTGTTGTCCCAGTCACTACAAGTGTAAGACAGAGCTGCAGTACTGGCGCTCCACGTCGCCCGCCGTGCCGCCGCTGTGTGCTGAGTGCGGCGCCTCCCTGCGCCTGTCGCCCGCTCTAGCTCAGGTCTGTTGTCCCAGTCACTACAAGTGTAAGACAGAGCTGCAGTACTGGCGCTCCAGGTCGCCCGCCGTGCCGCCGCTGTGTGCCGAGTGCGGCGCCTCCCTGCGCCTGTCGCCCGCTCTAGCTCAGGTCTGTTGTCCCAGTCACTACAAGTGTAAGACAGAGCTGCAGTACTGGCGCTCCAGGTCGCCCGCCGTGCCGCCGCTGTGTGCCGAGTGCGGCGCCTCCCTGCGCCTGTCGCCGGCTCTAGCTCAGGTCTGTTGTCCCAGTCACTACAAGTGTAAGACAGAGCTGCAGTACTGGCGCTCCAGGTCGCCCGCCGTGCCGCCGCTGTGTGCCGAGTGCGGCGCCTCCCTGCGCCTGTCGCCCGCTCTAGCTCAGGTCTGTTGTCCCAGTCACTACAAGTGTAAGACAGAGCTGCAGTACTGGCGCTCCAGGTCGCCCGCCGTGCCGCCGCTGTGTGCCGAGTGCGGCGCCTCCCTGCGCCTGTCGCCCGCTCTAGCTCAGGTCTGTTGTCCCAGTCACTACAAGTGTAAGACAGAGCTGCAGTACTGGCGCTCCAGGTCGCCCGCCGTGCCGCCGCTGTGTGCCGAGTGCGGCGCCTCCCTGCGCCTGTCGCCCGCTCTAGCTCAGGTCTGTTGTCCCAGTCACTACAAGTGTAAGACAGAGCTGCAGTACTGGCGCTCCAGGTCGCCCGCCGTGCCGCCGCTGTGTGCCGAGTGCGGCGCCTCCCTGCGCCTGTCGCCCGCTCTAGCTCAGGTCTGTTGTCCCAGTCACTACAAGTGTAAGACAGAGCTGCAGTACTGGCGCTCCAGGTCGCCCGCCGTGCCGCCGCTGTGTGCCGAGTGCGGCGCCTCCCTGCGCCTGTCGCCCGCTCTAGCTCAGGTCTGTTGTCCCAGTCACTACAAGTGTAAGACAGAGCTGCAGTACTGGCGCTCCAGGTCGCCCGCCGTGCCGCCGCTGTGTGCCGAGTGCGGCGCCTCCCTGCGCCTGTCGCCCGCTCTAGCTCAGGTCTGTTGTCCCAGTCACTACAAGTGTAAGACAGAGCTGCAGTACTGGCGCTCCAGGTCGCCCGCCGTGCCGCCGCTGTGTGCCGAGTGCGGCGCCTCCCTGCGCCTGTCGCCCGCTCTAGCTCAGGTCTGTTGTCCCAGTCACTACCAAGTGTAAGACAGAGCTGCAGTACTGGCGCTCCAGGTGTGAAATGTCCTTCCAGCATCTGTGTTTCCTGCCACCTATAACTTGAGTATCTTTAAAGCAAGCGTGAATAGGCATTTTCTAGGCAAGCGTGCCTCAATCTAGACCTAATCAGTTCATTCCCTCATTAATTGTTATCGAACGCAAGCCTATATCACAATTAATTTTCTTCACAACTGACTATACTAGGGAACTTGCATATTTTAAATAATTAAATTCTCATGTCGCCGTGTTTGTAACCAAACTCCTCCGAAACGGCTGGGCCGATTTTTATGAAATTTTGTGTGCATATCGGGTAGGTCTGAGAATCGGTCAACATCTATTTTTCATACCCCCTAAATGATAAGGGTGACCCAACCCTAAATATTTTTGTTGGCGGCACAAAGTTCGCTGGGTCAGCTTGTTTTAAATAAAAATTAAAAATCAATTCTATTGTGTTCTATTATTGTAGTGGGCGGCCGGTTCGAGCGCCGAAGCGAGCGAAGAGACGGCGGGCGGCAGCAAAGACGCGGTGGCGGTGGACACGCCCACCGAGGCGCCGCCCAAGCCCGAGCCCAAGGAGCCCAAGGAGAGCGAGGAGGCGAGCAGCACGCCGCCCGCGCGCCGCCGCGCCTCGGCCGACGCCGCGCACACGCCCGACCGCAAGAAGCGCCGCCTCACGCGCCCCAGGAAGCTATGAGCCCTGCGCGCGAGCCGGGCTGCGGGAACAGCCCCCGGCGTGTCTGCACCACAGTGCGTACCGGCGTACCGGCGTACCCCTAATGGCGCCCTTTGATTCACAGACAATTGTCGGCTTACTAGACTTTGTTCGCGTGGATACAGAGGTGCGATTGTCTAAAGTTATTTATTCTATTGATCATAATCGTATTCGATGACATTAGCGTCAAAGTAAAATAAACCATTAACAAGAAGAAACATTATTAAGAAAACATTATTAAGAATTAGAGCTCAGTTTCGTGTATGCATTCTTATACGTTTAGGTATGTACGGTACGCTCCATAACGCTTCATTTTAAAATCGGTTGTACTGAATTTGTGACTTTAAATCAATAATATCAAGGATTATTTTACTTTGAGGTTAGCGTTAATCGCTCGATGTCATCGAGCACGAATACGATCAATGGAATAACTCTTAGACAATTGGTACCCAGATGTATAACGGCAATAACGGACAAACGTCGGCTCACTGCGTACAAGTTACTAGCACTCAGTCCATGACAACGTCCATGTGGATTCAGATATACAAATTTTACCGCAATAATTCGCGGACGACGGTAACGGATAATAGGCCAACTATTTACAAGTTAAGTTTCAGCCTATGACTTTATTGGCCTGGCTTCAGATGTACAAAGTTTAACACTGATCCGTGGATAACGGCAATAACGGACAATCGTCGGCTCATTGTGATCAAGTTAATAGCTCTCAGCCCATGACTTCGTTCAGATTCAGATGAATCCACTGTTTTAGACCTCTCAATTTAGTGTGGGGTTTCACCAACTGCCGCGGGATTGTCTATAAATATTGTCTTATTCTGATTGTATAGGCATCTTCTAGGCAAGCGCGCACCATCTTAGGCTGCATCGTCACTTACCATCAGGTGAGATCGCAGTCAAGCGCTTGTCTATTAAAAAAAAAAATTTGCTACAGTGTGATGATCGCAATCACCTCTAATTGGCTGGCTGAGCGGCGCACGAGTCGCTAAGTCTGCAGATCTAGCCGTGCCTTTACACTTATAATAAATTTTTCCTTAGCTGCCTTAAAAGGTAAACAAATCGCATCGTTTCGGAGGAACCGACGGACGTAGCCGGGCGCTCACGACGTTCTTATGTTTGGTTTGTCATTCGTAGCACGGTTTCATTGTCAGTGCTGTAAGAACATCCCGTGGGCGTGCGCTGAGCTTAGCGCGTCACTTAATGCCTTTCTGCCGGAAACCACTTGTTTGCCTTTTAAAACAGCTAAGAAAAAATCTATATAAATAAAAATCAATGTTTGTATGTTGGTTCCGAAACCATTGATCAGATTGTGATGAAACCTTGGTAGGGTGTTCTGGGACGCCCGCAAGGGTTCCCAAAAAATCTATAATATAATTTCGTTACACTTTATGTGGCATTACAACGCATGCCGGGTACATTATTTTACAACGGCAGGCTTCAAAATAACTGTCCCTAGTTTCTAATTATTTTTTTGCAGTCTGTTGGATAGTTCAAATTCTTTCACAACCATGTTAAAATGGCATTTGACTGTTTGTTGACGGTATGACAGCTTGTTTACAGTGAAACCCTCCATAAGTAAATTAGGTTTTTGGGTACGACGAAAAGTTCAAGAAAAATCTTTCAATGGGACAAGAATATTAAAGTAAATTTTAGTTTTATACGAGATGATCTGGAAAAATGAGCATAATCTGCTAGAAATAACATATTTTTTAAAGTTTGTCTAATTAATAAACAAGAACGCAATTTAAACACAACAACAGTTTTTTAAATATCAAAGTTAATACGCTAAGGCCCGCTTGCAGAAATGCTGGGTTATCCTTTTCCTTTCCAGAGTTAGCTTCTGCTTTGACAGATTTCGCATAAAGCTTCTGTCAAAATTTATACAAATTTATTCCCGGGTTAAACCTAACATTATTTTATGCTGGAAAAGATAATTATAAAAAACTACATAAATAGTAAGAACATTACGAATTAGTATCAAAGTATTTTCGAGCTAAGCAAAACTGTTAATTGTATACTTCAGTGTTAGAACTTTTACTTAGCATACACAGTATTTAAATACCAAATGTATATAGATTTCTATGAAGTATAAGTTGTGAGTAGAGATTGGATAATCTGATGCATATTTACTTAGTCAAACACCAATTCCTTCATCAACAAATGTTGGATGCTTCTGTATTCTAAAAGGTAAACTATTTTTCCTTCTGTATCTTAAAAGGTAAACTATTTTTCCTTTAGTACCTTAAAAGGTAAACTATTTTTCCTTCATTATCTTAAAAGGTAAACTATTTTTCCTTGTGTATCTTAAAAGGTATACTATTTTTCCTTCAGTATCTTAAAAGGTAAACTATTTTTCCTTCGGAATTTTAAAAGGTAAACTATTTTTCCTTCAGTATCTTAAAAGGTAAAGTATTTTCTCTTCGGTACCCTAAGAGGTAAAAACAAGTGCTTTCTAGTAGAGAGTAAGCCTCTAGCGACGCGCTTAGCACAACGCATAATATATTGCTCTTACCGCCCTGACAATAAAACCATGCTATGATTGAAAAACCAAGCTTAAAGAACGTCGGAAACGGCCGGCTACGTTCTTTTTTACCAACCGATAGACGTCCACTGCTGAACAAAGGTCTCTTGCATAGACTTTTTTTTTCTTCTGACTTCTACAGGTCTCGGTTACCTAATTATAATATTGTAATTTGTATGTACAGTCCGTTCACATTTATTTTACCTCTAGCTGAAAGGTTGGCTAACATGAGATCTGTGTCGTCACATGAAGTCATACTGCAGCTCAATTATGTATTTAATCTATTCTTTATTAGGTGACTGATTAAAAAAAACGGCCAAGTGCGAGTCGGGCCTCGCTCTTTTAGGGTTCCGTACATATTATGACCAAATCATTTTTTTAAAACTAGATACATATTAGATAACTTACCTAACCTAACCTAACCTAAGGATGAAACAGAAACTTTAAACAAGGTGGAAGATTCTGAAAAATCTGACAATAACGCCGAAAAAAAGATTTGTAAACATAAGTCTTTGTACGGTACGGTACGGTTACATTTAAAAGAAAGGCACCCAGCAAACCTATCTCGCCGTCGTCAACCGAATCTAGCGAATACGTCAGACCTATAGAGGATACGGTTTTCAAGCCATCAAAGTACAGCGAAGAATGGACACTGAAGTACAGGGAGAGATGTCAAGCTAGGGAAAGGGCGGAACAAAACATGGACGACACTGGAGAGTGAACTAAAAGCCAAGGATGAGGTTATTAAAAATAGGCAAGTGACACAACCGCAGAGCTCTTAAATGTGTGTCATCACTGTGGAGCTTTGATCTATTGAGTGTACTTACACTTTGCGTAGACTTTGGATATCAATTTATGTATATTATGTACTATATATAGTGTATTTAACCAACAAATACTGAAAACACCGATTTATAATGCGGTTTACTTCCAAGTATGTTGTGACCAAAACAAACGAGCATTTTTTCCTTAGCTAATTTAGTACTTTCTAAGAACTAAGATATCTAAATATGTATCTAGTTTTAAAAAAAATTATTTGGTCATATGTACGGAACCCTAAAAGAGCGAGGCCCGACTCGCACTTGGCCGATTTTTTTTATGGAAGATTGTTTTAGGTCCAAAAAGTAGACACAGAAAACTCGGGACAAGAACTCAACGTTAAAACAGATGTTATAATAAAGATCAGCAAGCTCAATCCTGAGGTAGAAGAATTTATCCCTAGATCAATTAAAATAAGTAAAACTAATTGTCAAGATAAGGAAGCGAACAATAATGATACTGATGACTGATAAGTTTAATTTAAATTTTAAATGGAGGTCGTATAGATACCGACCGACTCACGCCAGACGAAAAGAAGATCATAAAAGAACAGTTAAAGAACACTTTGCGTAGACTTTGGGTGAGAACTATAGATGACACTCTCACTCAGCTCAGACTTAAGACTGAGTTAAAACGAGACGGATTTATGTGTCTCATTTTAACTCTATCTTGAGTTAAAAATTAAAGTAAAATTAGCTATATGGGGAAAAACTGCTCGTTTGTTTTGGTCACAACTTACAAACCGCATTATAAATCGGTGTTTTCAGTATTTGTTGTTTAAATACACCATATAGTACAAAATATACAAAAATTTCAAATTCCGAACTGATTTAGTTCTTGAGATAGACCCCCTAAAAAATTTGGTCTAAAAGCGACAACTTTGACGGCCCCCAATTTCTTCATTTTTGTAGCTAAAAAATATATAATATTTGAACTGCACCTAACGAGCTGTAGACAATGACACCCCACATGCCAGAGTAAAAAAAAATTTTATTTCGACTCCTTTTCCATGTATGGGAAGCCCCCTTTATTTTTTGATTTAATTTAATTTTTATTATGTGTTGTTATAGCGGCAATAGAAATACACAATTTGTGAAAATTTCAACTGACTATCTATTACGGTTTACGAGATACAGCCCACTGACAGACGGACGGACGGACAGACGGACAGCTGAGGCTTATAGTAATAGGGTCCCGTTGGCACCCTTTGAATACGGAACCCTAAAAACAACTTTGTTATGTCTTTTATTTATTTTGAATATGGATGTTAAATATGCGGATAGCTAACACCGTCATGTTACTATTTAAATTATTCAAGCGCTTCTTGACAGGAAATAATGCCAACGTAGTGGAAAATACAATGGCAGATGTCAGAGGTAAAATAACTGTGAACGGACTGTATATTTATTTAGGTATTAGCTACCTAAAGTTGACAAGTACAATAATATATGAGGTAGGCAAGTAAATATTAAGCATTTGAGTTATTCAATCCTGTGGTTCTGTTTTTTCATGTAAATTATTATTACTTACTATTTTTAGAAGTTGCTTCCATACTTTTGTAGAATAAAATTTAATTTAGGTAAATATGCATCCGATCTATAATAATTATAACGAGAAATATTTTTTTGGTTTAAGCTCACGCAAAAGGAATTACATTATAATTATTTAAGGTGTTATAGTGCCTATAGGCTACTTGCACAATATAAATGTGAGAAAGAAGCAAATTATATTGGGGTCATCTTGTATTATTTCTGTCATGGACAATCTGTCTATATTTTTAAAAATTTAAATAAAATTTAGTTCTGGACAATTTTTGGACAACCAACGAATATTAATTTGGCCAAGAGCAGTTTTTGTTTCCTAGAATTTCGATCCGGCATATTACGAGAAATATTTAATTATATTTGTTTAACAATTTTTTGCCTATTTGCCACATGAGCTGTTGATGCTGTATAAAAAAAATAAAGCTATTGTGTTACATTAAATAAAATAAAGTAAATAAATAAAATATTTAGCCCGTAAATATGCCGGCTAAATATTTTTTTTATTTCGTGCCGATTTCACCAACGTCGAGTGACGTTTAACAGATGATTAAATTGGGCGTTCTGACAGTTTTTGTATTGAAAATCTGCTAAAATATCTTACTCAAAGTTGGTGAAATCGGCACTAAGTGCTTATTTCATCATCGTCGGATAGTGTCTAACTGACGAATAAAGTTGACGTTTTGCCAGTTTTTTTTGACGCATCTATCAAAATACAAATTTATTCATTGGCTAAATTTTACTTGCCGATAGTGAAATTGGCCCTTAGAAATACCCCTTATTTATGCTCCTTGAAAATGTCGATGACAATATATCTATTTTAATTTTAGTTACGTGTTAATAAGTTTTAGCTAGTTTAGTTTACAGCCCTAGTTAGTTTATAAAACTGTGAATAGACGTAAGAGGCGTAACGTTGTTCTTTTTTTGTAAATATTTCAAAGAAATCTCTTGTGTAGTGTACAAAATAAATGTATTTATGATTATATTAATATACAATTTGGAAATAAATATTTTTGTGACATGGTGTACACCAGTTGTTATACAGTATTAGCTTTTTTTCCACACTCGTGTGTTTTTAAAGTTCGCTCAATACTTGCATCATGTCACAGGTTATTACTTATTATAAATACATATCAATCTAAGTTCAGGAGTCGTTAGTTTGATATCTTGCCACGCTTCTATCAATCACGCACAAATAGTACAATCCGATAACATCACGAGATATTCAGGGTTTAGTAGGAGATTGTGGCTAATTCGTTGTACACAATCTCTGAAATAAATTGACAAGTCTAAATCTCGATCTATCGCTTTCATAATGGTCCCTGCGGAAAAGGATAGCACTAGATTTTGACCTGTCAGTTTAAGTTTAGAGATAATGTACAATGTACAGCAGAATTTGCCACATTATCCTGTAGATTATTTATTTATCTTTTATTTAGTGAATGCATGTTGTTAATTTGTTAAACAACCTTTATATTAAACAACGATATTAACAATATTTGGTTTATAACTTCAGATAAGTGTAAGTTTCCAAATTAATTAACTATCTGATAAGTAATAATGAAAAATCTGTCATTTTGTATGTACAGGAAAGGGATGTATAATTTTCAATAAAGGAATGGCCTCTCACGTGCAAACTAAAATTAAATGACATATTTTTTATCATTATCACTTTTAAGTTTTAACGTTAACTTAGATCCTTATATCTACAAACAAAGATCTGTATTGAACACTGAATAGGAATAATTGGAGAATATCGGACGCGCCCTGGAAGGAACTCTGTTCATACTCTTTTTCTAGACCCGTATATACGAGGAGTTGCCGGAACCAATTTCCACTTCTAAACGCTCGTCGGATCCATGGACCAGAAAGTTTTCAGTTTCATGCATCCCACGCACGTTTCCAAGTGCAAGTGCCAAAGCTGACTTCAGCTAGTGGATACTTGCTCGGTACTCCGGCGACAAGCATGGTATAATATAAATACATGTCAGGAAATACGGATAGCGCGCATTTGTAAGTCGTATTGTCGGTATATGCACTCAAGTAGAATTCTTTTAAACCCGTGCCTATATAATTTTTTAATTATATTATGTCATGTTAAAATAAAAAACCAAACCACCATGACAGGTGTGGTGCATCTTTTGAATTTTTTACTCTGAGTAGGCATGATGACCGATTTAAAAAAACTGTTGGATGGTGTTCGGAAGTATCTACTATTTCGGCCAAAAACTGTTGGATGATGTTCGCAAGTATCCACTATTTCGGCCAAAAACTGTTGGATGATACTCGGAAGTATCTACTATTTCGGCCAAAAACTGTTGGATGATGTTCAGGAGTATTTACACTATTTCGGCCAACAACTATTGGATGATGTTCGAAAGTATCTACTATTTCGGCAAAAACTGTTAGATGATGTTCGGAAGCATCTACTATTTCGGCCAAAAAAATTTTGGATGATTGCCATTTCAATTTTAAGTTTTAAAATTAACGCAAAAACGCTCGCCGGTGTTACCTTTATGTTTTTAGTCATAGTAGTTTGTTAAAGTTTGAAGATAAATGTGACTGGCGAAACAATCTGTGCCCAGTTGGCATGACGCTTGGGAATTGAATTTAATTGGATGTGACGTATCGCTCTGATTGTTGTTCAATCCAATACATACCATATTGGATTGACACATATTTTATCTACTCCAACATCGAAAAGTTCCAATTTCGAGTTTGACAGCTGAATCGAAATGAACCCTCTTTCGGTTTTGCTTCTCATTTCGATGCAGCTCGTTGTATGGGAGCTGAATCGAAATGGTTATCTTCTTAAAATAGGATACCTAAAGCTAAGGCTCTGAGCTCTGGCACTTTGGTACCGTTCATACGACAGAGGCGCCATAAGCGGCTGGTGGCGGCTTACGGAGTTACTTTTTGCTGACAGAGGCGCCACAGGCGGCTGGTGGCGGCTTACGGAGTTACTTTTTGTTACTTTATTGAGCCTACGGCGTATTTTGCTAATGATTTTATTTTCCTTGTCGTAGATAAAATCTTGTATGCAACTGAACGTAATTAGTCATTTTAATTCTCGTACTATCCTATTTTGATACTCGGCAAGCCTCGTATCAAAAAACAGCACTCGAATTAAAATGACCCTCATTACGATGCAGTTGCATAAATAGCTATTATAGTTTTATCAAAATAAATATCAATCTCAATCAAACTAGAAAAATAAATACGTTTTTTATATTCCATGAATCCTATTTCATTATATAAATTCATAATATAATTGATTCTCGGTTTGTGTCATCATGCCTATTGTGAACAATTTTTTTCTCCCATTAGTATTCGTGACAGTATCTTATCCTCACATATTAATTAATATAACAGGAACAGTGAAATACCATCAGTTATTCTTTAATAATATATTATTATTATTTACCTGGATAATGTACCGTATCATAATAATTTTTCATATGATACGGTATATGGTACTTTATGATACTAATCTGCTAGATATACCTTTGCATGTTATATTTTTGTAAATATGTATGTAGTTAATATTGTACATACTACTATGTATGCCGTGTGTAGAACTTGTAGATTGTTTCACGTTGCTTAGGATTATTAAGTCAAAGGAAAAAAATATTTTACTATTATAAAGTCCCAAGTTGATTTTTTTAAGTCTGCGAAAACGGTCAAACTGATCAAATAAATATGTACCAATTTTGCACCAATTATGCAAGTAAATAAAATAGCTTTTCACATCATGTTACCAGAAAAATTGGTTTGATTGACATTACCTAAATTGTAGCCAATGTTGACCAAGTAATAGCAGATTGTTTACCTAACGTTTGAAACGTTTGTGGTCCACAGCCTATATTATTCTAAATGGGGAATACTACTATCAATTAGTTCCACATAGAGGGGCCATTTATTTGTTACAAACGAACTGTCTATCTACATAGAATTTGTTTATTTTGTCATTTTCTTGATTTATAAAAAAAATATGGGAAAAAGAAAAATATATTGTTTTCAGTGCATTCGATAGAAAATTTCTTGAAATTTTGTATCGAATGTACTAAAAAAAATCAACAACCGCGATGATGGTACATTTTTAAATTTTGAAAAAAAAAATTTTAACATTATTTTGGCTTTTCAAATTGCGTTAATTTGAGAGATTTTTACCGAGCTTTTTATAAACGTATTATAATGTTTAACTATCAATTCGAATACAAAATGTTCGAATCCGCATGAGGGTACTTTCAATGTTACCGGCTCCCAGTATATAACATACGAGTGTTGAACCAATCAAGCAAAGACTTGCAGGATTTGTCTAATGTCTGATTGTATGTTGACTTGACTATAACTGCCTTGACATAAATAATATACTAGAATGTATATTTTTTCATTGCAAATATAAACTTTATTTTTATTGAAAGTGTACGTTAAAAATGAGTTTGATTTAATAATTATTTTAGCCAATTTTAGTTTCGTCTTGTATATAATATTATATAACATAGATTAAGTAGGCCATTTAAAGAAAAAATTCTGATGCGTGCATAACAATAGCTAGCGCAAGTGTAATATTTTTCCCTAAATCGTTATTCTTGACTTGTAAAATCCTTGAATTTATTGCATGTTTTCTTGTGGTTCATTTGTGATTTGTCTATGGGATTAAATATAGTACACATACTATGTTACATAGTTACGTGAAGGTAGATAAAATGTCAACAATGCATTGTAGACTCTAAAATCGGAACTTATAGATTACTGATCAAAAACAAATTGTGCCTAAATCAGATTAATTACGCTTGCTATTCACGAGATTTATTGGGTTCAAAATATCAACTTAAAGTTTTTATATTTGTATCACTATATTTTTATTACCAATTTCTGCTTCAATAGTGCAATACGTGAATATATCCATTGAATGGTGTTTATTGTGGCAAAAGCTTAAGTTTTTTTTAATAAATTAATTAAAATGCGACGGTTAGGGCTGTAAATTTAAGTAAAAATAATTTTGTTGGAAAAATTTATGTGCACTCTTAAATCATTGAGTTCTGGTGGGTGTACAACCAGCAAGACTGTCAATTGCTGTATATATCCTTATAATAATATAATAGTTTTATTATAAAGTATTTTTATTAGAGAAAAATACAATAAATGTGTGGAGTCCATTGAATATTTTATTTCATAAAGTCCCAACCATTCACCATACTTATTATTACAAGCCTTTTTTAAGCTAGCTCTGTTCTCGTATGTTGTTTGTTACAATGATATTGGAAGGAAAATCCAATATCATTGGTTTGTTACCCTTGAAGTAAACAGATTTTTTTAAACCACTAAGTTTCCAGTAGGTATCTGTAAATAAGGTTGATCGAGAGCCCACGGCCCATAGAACCATTGAGCCACATATTGAGCCAGTCTGATAATGGAGGTTTAAGCTAAGCACTTGAGATCCTTGATGGTATAGTAAGTAGGTTATAGTACCTATAGTTACTATGCTAGAATTGCTAGAAGAGTTTCAACCCATTTCTTTTGTTTCCATGAGCACTTTTCAAAGCAAGAGCGCGTTGTTAAAGATGGCAGGTAGACCTGCACGCGTTTATTTCAAATCCGTGGCTGAGTCATACATGGGCTAAGGAATACCTAACTAATTTGTTCTACAGAATAACAGGATCTGCAGCAGTTTCAAGCCGCAGACACATTACCACAAGTCTCAAAACACACTAGATAATGTGTCGTGATATTTAGGTATCATCACGACACTACCTATTGCGTGTTGAGACTGACGAAACAGAAACGATCGGTATTCATACGTTACTGTACTCGAGACGCTACTCGCAAGTCGCAAGGTAACACGCAGCACGGGAAAGCAGATTTAACAAAATATATGTATAATATGAACATGTAGAGAGAAGCGTAGTACGACATATTGTGTCACTAGCTGATGCCCGCGACTTCGTTCGCGTGAATTTTTTTTTAAATCCCTCGCGACCTCTTTAATTTTCCGGGATAAAAAGTAGCCTATGTCACTCCAGGTCCTCAACTATAACCATGCAAAAAATCACGACGATCCGTAGCTGCGTTGCGGCGTGATTCAAGGACATACTATTAAACAAACACACTGTCGCATTTATAATATTAGTAAGTATATTATTTGTTCTGGGTCCCGCATAGTGACGGCACAGATTTCTGCGACACATGCTGACGTGTTTTTACCATCGATTTATAGGTAGGTATACTTAATTAATAAGCAAGTTCGAACAAAAAGAAGCACCAAACTGACCAAACCTACCTGCCTTACAAAATCTATGCTGCGTCGTCTGCTTTTCAATGAACTATATACCTACTTATTATACATACATCGGTGCCTATCTAATATATCTATGCTTTGCCTCACACTATGCGATCGTCGCTCCAGATGGCCGTTTTAATACTATACAGTACCTCGTTGTAAAGGGTACTTAAGTTCTGCCTCGTTGGTCTAGTGGTTAGCATGTTTGACTGCGGATGACAAAGTCCCGGTTTCAATTCTCGGGTCAGGCCAATAAGTGTAAAAATGTACCTATATTGGTGTATGTATTGGGGTTTTCTGTCAAGAAATTGTCAGTAGGTACCTACTAGCCCGGAGTTAGGAAGTTGGCGGTGTTTTATCCCCGGGTGCCTCGCGCAGAGCACGTAAAGCTGTCGTCGGTCCTGCGCCTGATCTCTCTCCGGTCGTGTCGGATTTCCATCCAATCCGAATATGAGAGTGAGGGAATAGAGACTGCACTAGGTACTACTTGTGCACTATAATGTCCTCCGCGCGGATGGTTAATTTCTGAGGCGGTTGGACGCCGTGATTGGATTCGGTCGGACGTTATTATTTTAACAGTACCTACCTACACTATACCCATTCTATTCCGAACCAGTGGTAGACTCATTGACGATTCAAAAGTACTTGTAAAAGTTTATTTGAATAAAAAACATTTCTATTCTATTCTATTCTATTCTATTCTATGACTATACTGTCTCCGACCGTTGCTAACTGTAAATCTACAAAATCCTGACTGGCCCCGGCTGCTGTGTGCCTAGAGCTTTATGAATTGAAAGAGACCCCGGTTCGAGTCCAAGACGATTATATTTTCCCCTATGAATTTTATTATTATTATTATTTTTTTTAATATATAATTTCCAAAAAACACGATTTACCAAAACAAAAAAAAGTCACCCAGATATTAATTATTTAACCAAGGCAAAAGACGTAAAACTAATTTCATATAAAAAATCGGCCAAGTGCGAGTCGGGCCTCGCTATTTTAGGGTTCCGTTAAAAAAAAATTAAATAAAAATATTTCCATGTACCCATGGAAATATTTTAATTTAATTTTTTCAATTTAATTTAATTTTTATTATTTGTTGTTATAGCGGCAATAGAAATACATAATATGTGAAAATTTCATCTGTCTATTTATTACGGTTTACGAGATACAGCCCGCTGACAGACGGACGGACGGACGGACGGACGGACAGCGTAGGCTTAGTAATAGGGTCCCGTTGGTACCCTTTGGGTACGGAACCCTAAAAACGAACTACCTAATTTTAATTCTTTGTTTTGTATAGGTAAGTTAAATCATATTCGTAGACGCCTCCTAAAACATTCAGGTACAATAATTCTGCCATTGTTCTTTACACATTAAAATTTATAAAATAGGAACGGACATAATGAAACAGCCAGCATCAAGATCAGTCGAGGCAAATTTTGTTCCTAATTAAACTGCCAAGAGAAATCGAAAGTTTATTCTCATTCTTTTGGCAAAGGAAAGATGATTATGGCACTTACAAAATAGTAGGGTTTGAATTGAGTTGACACCAAATGAGATGAGCACTCCGTGAACCGTCATGTCGGGCCATGGGGTGTTTATTTTTGTTGGTATGAATATTTTGGTTTCGGCAAAAAAACTTAAATGAACAAGTAGTGATGTAGGTAACTATTTAACCCACCATTTTTTTTTGCTGAAACTTTCTACTAACTAGTACTATCATAGGGTAAGGATCATCCCTCCTTACACTTACGTGCTAATTTATGTACCCTGGTTACGTCTCGTACTTGTAACTCTTAAGTAGAGCTTTGGCAGATCAGAAAACAAAAAAAAATATCTATTCATTTAAAAATGAATCCCTATATTTCCCTTGGACACGGCATCACGCGTGAACGGCCGGACCAATTTTGACGGGACTTTCACTGACAGATAGCTGATGCCTGATGTTATAAGAGTAACCTAAGCTACTTTTTTACCGACTTTACAAAAAGGAATTGTGTTTTTCTACCTTTGTATATCGATATCTCCTTGATTGCTGAACCGATTTGCGTGAAACTTTTTAAATCGATACAGAAACTTTGCGAGATCGTTTCATAAAAACTTCGGGTTCTAACTCCTCAATCCTGATGCTGCAGGGGTTTTGCTCACGCAAACGAAGTCGCTGGCATCAGCTATAGTTTTTTTTTATAAAAATAAGGAGAGCTAAGCACCTTTGTACTTTAACAATGATATGATACACCCATTTGAATATTTGAAACCCTTCAGCAAGTTTAGAATAGAATAGAATAGAATAGAAATATTTTTTATTCAAATAAACTTTTACAAGTGCTTTTGAATAGTCAATGAATCTACCACTGGTTCGGAATGCCTTTCCTGCTGAGAAGAACCAGCAAGAAACTCGGCGGTTGCTCTTTTCAAAACAGATTTACAATACAGTAAATACTATGCTAATGCAGTGTTTCCACAATGAGGAAAGTTCCAAAAATGTATACAGACTAACTTCTATCTTTAGATGGGCAGACATAAAGTAGCCCCATTCCGCCGGTGGCACCCGTTCACGACCATGACGCATGACCCAGCCATTGCTTCGCTCAACCATATTTGAGGGAACGTAACAACCCGCTTTTTTGCCGCAAAACGCGCAAGTTTGTAAAACTAGCTTCCTTAAGTGGCCTAAGCGGCACATAGGTAAGTAATTAATCTTTAGAATAATCTCTAATGTCATATCGTCAGCAGCTAATATCGAGTATTTTCAAAATAGATATAGATTTTTAATTCCGGAAAATTTCGCTTCGGAAACAGCTGTTGCCCTTTTATGAAAGGCACAACCGTTAGCAGGAGAAGCGTTGGTTACGACAGTCTGTCGTCTCTTCATAGCCGCGCTGACGTTCTGCCGGACAATCTGAATCGTGCACAATTCGCAAACAATTAATTCAATTGCAGAGCTGTTGTGCCTCGGGATATTTTGGCGCCAAAAATATTAACTAAATAACTGTGTCGTTATGTGGTTACTAATACAGACAGTGATTGCTCTTGCGCTTTTTCAAGGTAGGTTAATATTTTAATTGATTAATTTCAAATAATAAAATAAAAATATATTTTTTGTACTATTATAATCTATACTTACAGTATATTTGTGATCTATACTTACAATCTAATACCTAGTTCACCAATTTTTTTCTTAAGCTTTTGTGGTAAGTAGGTATAATATTATGTTTACATAACTTCTTCTTTTGTTACTTTCTGGCTTTTATTAGTGATTTACATAACTTCATTCAGACTATAGTAAGTAACTCAATGCATTGCTTGAAAATAGCTTGAAAATGGATTGAAGATTTTAGGGGGCATTAACATGTCATGTATATGGAACCAAGGGTCAAGTATGTCTTGGAAACCATGTCTTTTACATGGATTTCAGATTTCCTGAAATTTTCTGACTGCTTGTGGAAATCTAGGTAGTCTGATTTTTTTGTTTAATATGGAAACTGCACGAGTTTTCCAAATAAATAATTTATAACCGAATTATTATTGTTATTAAAACTATGTAAATATATAATAAAGAGTTTTTTATAATGCGTCAATTTATTAAACTTAGCAGCTTTTTTTGGTAGTGCTGATGTTTGTACAAAAGCTATCTACTTACATGTTATGTAGGTAATAGGTACCAAACTACCAATATAGGCAACGACTTTTTTAAGAAGGCCTGCCAAATTACACTAAAGCAAAAAATAATATGTAAGTACCTACTTTTTAGAAGAATGACATTAAGTTTACGCAAGTAGCCTACTTTTTTAGGTATTCAATGGTAATAAACTAAACTGTAACTGTTTTACGTTAAAAAAGTAAGCATGCTAAATGCGCTATTTTGGTAACTTCTCACTTCACTCACTTGGTTAAAATAAACAACTTTAAAACGATGTTTTATAAGTACCTAAGTAAGAATACTTAGGCTATAAAACATCGTTTTAAGTTGTTTATTTTCTCACTATATCAGCGTAGATTTAAATTTATAAATAAACTCTAAAGAAAGTATGATAAATTTTACTAAGCAAGCGTTATTTTATGTTTCGTAAATAGGTAGGATTACCTAGGTACCTATAAGAGTTTCTCGCAATATTTGACGACCCTCCCTAGAGCAGTGATTTATTAAGTGGGAGGTGGGAGGGTTTGATTTCCAGAAAGAGTAATTTGGGAAATATACAAAATTTCTAGTTTGGTGGAAGACTTAGGCCGTGGCTAGCTATACGATACTATATATCGTATAGCTAGCCAACCAAGTACCAACCACTCCGAAGACGAGTGACGAACGTCTCCAAAGACGTACAGCCAAACAACTAGGTGAGATGAGAGATCGCAGTCATAGACTAACTCGAATACCTACTTATATCTAACTGAGTATTTAAAATTTAAATGGCACAGCAAAATTTTGTCCAACGCTTGGAGCTTGAACACACCTCAGCAACATACAGAGTTAAAATAAAATAATAATGTGCTTGAAGTGATACCTATTACATACCTATTACCCATACTTAGATGTCGATGTCGATAGATGATCGATAGGTATCAAAGCGTTGAGCGAGCTTCGAAAAAGTACAAAAAAAGTTTTTACACAACTTAGTTCTTCTCACATAAATACAATAAGTAGGTACCTATATGTATAATTAAAGAATAATAAAAAGGTTTTATTATATTAAATAATAATGTAATACTTAATAGGTATGTAGTAGATATAGGATAAGTTAAATAATTGGTATGACTGATAAATAATTTAATGCGAGTTTAAAAGTT
The DNA here is from genome assembly GCA_029955525.1 of Oeneis ivallda. Lineage (NCBI taxonomy): Eukaryota > Metazoa > Arthropoda > Insecta > Lepidoptera > Nymphalidae > Oeneis > Oeneis ivallda. Next base: position 13,312,770 of record JARPMR010000012.1, on the reverse strand, counting down.
GCGCTCTCATAATCAAATAGGTATCTACCTACCTATAGGTTAATGGCTATACCTTCTTGACAAAACACCTCACGTATTTCAATCCATAATACCTAAGTATTATATGGACCACCACCACTACCCCAAAAGGCGAACAGTGTATAGGTTTCTTGGGCAGTTAGACTGAGCCACTTTATGAGACGCTTGTAGCGACTTTGTAGGAGAGTAATAGATCTTGGGAGGCGGTGGATTCCGTCGACTGAAGAAAAGTCATCGAGTTGAGATGCGTACCTTGGTGCACTCGTAGTTATTAGATCCGCAGGAGGACGAAGGTGACTGCATATCTACTGCATAGCCCAAACCATTTGCAAACTGTAATAGCAATGGGCTAGGCCATTGCTTGTCAGCGATGGCTGATAGAGCCGGAAAGTCCTAGAGTGGAGACCGCGTATATGTAAACGCCCTTTAGCACGTTGGACCGACGATATAAAGAGAGTGGCAGTAAGCAGCTGGATGGTAAAGGCTGAGTGCCGGGTGTGGTAGAGTTTATTAAGGAAGGCCTATGTCCAACAATGGACGTCCACAGGGATGGAAAGATGATGAGAAGAGTAAAATCACTCATCAGAACTCAAGCCTAACCTCCGGTGCGGAAGAAGAAACGTTGGCATATTCACGTGATCCCAAGAGTAGGTACCCCAAACCTTCTCTGTCTAGTTGACTGACTAGAGAGAGTTTGACGCACTCTTTTCTTCACTGACTCACTCTCATGACTGAGGACGGTGATCACTGATCATGATCACCAATATGGTGAGTCTAACCTTCCATCGAGTAATCGGTTTGTTTTTGAGAACTTCTTTGTCCATGCATGGTTTGTTCGGTTCATATCTTCCTAGAACTCCAGCCACTTGAAAGCTACGTGATTTTTGTGCGTGTTCCCTTGTCCTTACCAGTTACACGAGTATCAAGAAATTGAATGATTCACATAATATACACCTAGGTAGGTACTAGGTACTAACCAAACTCATGTCCCTATTTAATTAATTATATTGTCGTCATGACGCGATACAAATTGCAATAATGAACGTTGCTTTTTGCTACTGATATTATGTATGGCGTATCTACCTATAAAATAAACTAATTCTAAAGGAAAATAACTAAGTAATCATATTTATTAACTATTAAATTTCATTAATAAATCTCATTATGTTTAATAAAAGGAAATAATAATATATTATCATTTATCACCTACAAAAGTAGGGTACAATCTGGGAATAGATATAAACATAAAAAACTTTCATTTAACGCAACGCTTTCTAGTGTTTATAATAAATAAGTAGGTAGTTTACTTATGGAGGTATCTAGAAAATACCTACTTTATGAATAAATTGACGCGAGTTTTGAAGATAATTTTTAGACGAAGTGATAAAAATCATCATTTATCACTATGACAAATAAAAAATTATAGTTGTATGTAGGTGAAATTGTAAAGTTCCTTATTTAGTTCCTTATTTAGTAGTATATATTATCGTTTTTAGGAGGAACCTACAGGCAATGGGCATATTATTGCAAATACGTACCTACTATAAAAATTCATGATTGCGATTATGACTACCTACTTAAAAAGCACTGCATCGAAGTCCCAACTGGTAGACGACCACAGCTGGACACAGATCTCGTTTAAAGATTGTCACAGAATACGATCTTTTCAGAGTGACTCGCTTGAGATCGCTCGAGCGTGCGTCCACCAGTAGAGTGTTTTCTGACGCAGCGTTTAATTATTTCCTACATAAATCATTATCTACATATTCTACATCAACGAACTTGATCTACATAAATTATTATCTTTATACATAAAACATAAAATACGTCATAATACATAAAATCTGTTCCTGAAAAGAAAATTCATAGGTAGGTGACGTTTTATCTATACGAAGGAGTAGAGGGCAAACGATATAGAGACAATTTTCTTTACAGGTAGATAAGTGCCCCTAGGTACCTATAACAAGTTAACAACATAGTTAGTTATATACACCTATCTAGGCATAGTATAAGCTCTAGGTTTCGCAACAATACGCCTCTTTATCATAGTCAGGAACTAAACCACTCGACTTTCACTCAAGTGGGTTTGAGAGGCCTAATAGATAGGATAGGATTATTTTACTTTGTATAGGTACTTTACACGAGTCATTAAAGAGAAATCTTAAAATTAATATTTTTTAGTAATTCCTACTAATATTATAAATGCGAGAGTGCATGCTGAACTAGCCTTTGGGCCCGCTTGCAGAAACGCCGGGTTATCCTTTTAACCCAGAGTTAGCTGCTGCTTTGACAGATTTCGTATAAAGCTTCTGTCAAAATTACATATTTATTCCTGGGTTATAACTAACCCGGCGTCTGCAAGCGGGCCTAAGTGGGGTAAGTAGGTACGTAAAGTAGGTATACGATGTTGCGAAAATTGTTATGTAATGTAAATATATATATATATTTTGTCCTATAAAATATGTCCAAACTTTGTATACAATGTCAGCTTACTTTTAAATCAAATAAACAAAAGAATTGGTTTATTGCTTTGTCGGTTATTTAGTTTTTCCTTCCAATCCATCCAGCATTCGACTTTTCGGTTATATCAGACCGCGCCTTGACATTGCGCTATTGACTATTGAGGTTCAACTCGATAGAAGGTGCGGGGTTTATTGTTGAAATTATGCGCTACGCTATCGCGGATTTTGATTTTTGTGCATTACCTACTTGCCTAAATAAACCGGAAGTAAAGAAAAAGCATCACATAAATATTATTTTCTCCGGAACTATAGCTAGCTAGACTCGCGCAGCTCGATGCAATAAAAACCGTTTTATAGCCACATTAACTTCACATATTATTATTAATATTTGTTTACTAATAAGGCTATAATATAACGATTCAATATCAAAACTTTAGTCTAAATACATAGATGCGAGGACATAAACCGGCCAACTGCCAAGTGCGAGTGGGAGTCGTGCGCCGAGGCTTTCTTACCGTAGGCGCTAAACTTGAAAACCTAAACCTTCTTCTTCTTCTAGTGCCATCTCAGGACATTATTCACTGCGGCCCTGAACACCACTGACCTAGCTGGAGCTCATGATAAGTTACTTTATGAAGATGTTTATGAAACTTAAATACTTACTTACCTTTTTTTTAATGCTAAATGCTAAAAAATGGGTTTTTGCTAATTTCTAAAAAAACTACGTAGGCAATATTTTCATAAACTTTTTTTCAATTAATTACTTAAGTATTTCGGATTTTTCGGACTCAGAAAAATCCCAATGAAATATTTTTAATAGGTAGTTGGGTACGTAGCTAAGTATTTTTATGATAAGACGTGAGAGAAAACTAAAATAAAAAGTAATATCTACTACCTATTTAAAAAGAAAATGTCACTTGACTTAGCCGGATTTGCATTGAGCCATTTTGGACGTACCCATTTCTTTGGTTAATGATTCACTAAGTTATCTTTATGCTGTCCCACTTTGGTAGGATCCATGTTCTCCAAAACAAAAAGCAAGGCGATAGTTTGTATTGAATGACAATACATGACCCACTTACGGCTGGCACGGGCACGATTTATATAGAGGTGTATAGTGTACTTACGTCCATTCTCCATATTTCTTAATTCCTTATTTTTATAGCAGTGATAGCCTAGTGGTTACGACTGTGGTCTCCTATTCGGGGGGGTCGCAGGTACGATCCCCGGGTACGCACCTCTGACTTTTCGAAGTTAAGTGCGTTTAAGAAATTAAAATAAAAATTATCACATGCTTTAACGGTGAAGGAAAACATCGTGAGGAAACCTGCACACCTGAGAGTTCTCCATAATGTTCTCGAAGGTGTGTGAAGTCCGCCAATTCGCATTGGGCCAGCGTGGTGGACTATGGCCTATAACCCTTCTCTGAGAGGAGACCTCGCTCAGTAGTGAGCCGATGATGGATTGATAATGACGATGATGATGATTTCTATGGTTCCGTACCCAAAGGGTGCCAACGGGACCCTATTGCTAAGCCTCCGCTGTCCGTCCTTCCGTCCGTCCGTCTGTCAGCGGACTGTATCTCGTAAACTGTAACAGGTAGACAGTTGAAATTTTCAGTGTATATATTTCTATTGCCGCTATAACAACAAATAATAATGAAAGAGGAGTCGAAATAAAATTTTATTTTTTTACCTTGGCATGTGGGGTGTCATTGTCTAGAGCTCATTAAGGAGTTCAAATATATTTTTCATTATTTTTTAGCTCCAAAAATGTAGAAATGGGGGGGTCCTTCAAAGTTGTGACCAAAACAAACGAGCATTTTTTCAGCATATTATGCTAATTTAGTACTATCTAAGAACTAAGATATCTAAATATCTAAATATGTATCTAATTTTAAAAAAGTGATTTGGTCAAATGTACGGAACCCTAAAAGAGCGAGGCCCGACTCGCACTTGGCCGATTTTTTATTTACGCTGAAATAAGCATACAATAGGTATTGTGAGCGAAGCTAAAGTTATTATTTTTTTTAATTTCATAAAATTATGTAATATTATGTTTTTGGAACACTGTATTTTCATCGCCTGGCTTGGAAAAGCGCACCTAGAAGCAGCCGTAGATTAAAAACGCCAGGAAGTGTAAATATGCCAGGGAGCGATAATATGCGAAATAGTATATTACACATCTAGGGCAGTAAAATAAGAAATGTCTCAGATCACATGTAATTGTTGTCCGAGGCGAAGCCGAGGTCAATAAACATGTGATCTGAGGCTTTCTTATTTACTGCCCGTGGTGTGTATACTATTTTTCTCCTCGACGGAGGCGGAAAGCGACATTTTCGTTTAGCGCAGCGGGAGGAAAATTGACGCTTTCCGCCCGGAGGTGAGAAAAAACTATTATTGTCACAATATTATTTTATGTATATTTTTTACTGATACCTTATAATTAAAATAAAATCCTTCTGTTTTCAACCTTGTTTACCTACAGAAATAGCAATTATTTAGATTCTTAACAATAAAGTTTATTTCAGTTTATAAGGACGTTTTATTATTATTTCTAATATTAATATAATTGAAAAATAGAGCGCATTATTATCAATGATCATGATGATTATCAATCAATAATATATTTTTTGTCTTAAATTCAAACGGTTGTTTTGTGTTGAACGATGAATAAAATTCCAGAATATAACTTGAATAAACATCGCCTGGACTAGGTATCCCACCTGGCTATCGTAGACTTTCTAAGAATTAGAGCTTCAACTGCTCAATAGGTAATAAGAGGACAGAAATCCGAAATATATCGACGGTCTATCTTAAAGTATATATTATTATCTTATAAATAAATATATCTTCAAAACGGTCGCACTATTTCGTGCCCACTAACTAAGCTTTGCAAGGGTTGCCTTTAAAATAACCTTTTTTTAAGAAAGCTGAGTGAAATACTCGGAGGATAATAAGCAGTACAAAGCTTAAATGCCAAACACTCGAATAGAATGAATGTATAGGACCCCAAATGTGCTAAATAGTGACACCGCAAAGAAAAACGCAGCTTCCTCCACCCAGGTTAAAAGACGAGTTGCATTGCGCCGCTGGCGATGCAAGATCTAATCTAGGGTACCTAGATAGACAGCTAGCAGTAGGCGTCTATCATCAATCAGGTGGCTTCTTTGGTGCTGCTAAAGTAAATAACATCTTCACTTCCCAAGTGTGTCGCTATAAAACTGTATTTGATTAGATGCATAGAAATAATGTACATGTACCTGCTACCTTCAATCAAATCATATCTTTGCGTTGCGTTGTATCAGAGATTCTTGGCTGAGCACGCTTTGTTTGGCTCTCGAGCACTACATTTGGATAGGAACCAACGACTGCATTTTACAATATCTTACTATGTCAATGATATTATGATACACATACCTATATTATGACGTGAGAATAGACTCGTGTCTACAATAATTATTCATTCATCAATGTTCCGGTTTGTTACGTATAATGTATATCTGAATTAATACTTTTCACGGTTCTACCGCCGATCATGACGATACCATTAATAATTCAATGGACGATACTGAGAAAAAGAGAGCTAAGTACATTACACATCCAGTGTTCCAAGGGACTTTTAAAAACTACTAGAATAATTAAGGAACCTCTGATTTGAAATACCATGGTTACATTTGCACTTAATTGCATATTAATCGGCATAACGATAATAATTAAAGTTTTTAAAATTATATCCATGATTGTATCAGATTTATGTAGGTACATGTCGCAGTAAGATAGTTGAAGCCGTGATATAGCTATAAACCCAGGTTTATAGCTAAGTATACGGAAGCGGTTCATATAGCTATCTTACTAGCAATATATAGCTATAATACGAAAGCGATCAAGTAATATAGCTATCTAACTAGACTAATCTAGTAAAATGGTTATAGAAGATCTAAATTTTCTTTGATTTGCACAACTGAGGAGCGATTGCCTAAAGTTATTCCATTGATCGTAATCGTATTCGATGATATTAGCGTCAAAGTAAAATCAACCTTAACAGAATTGAATTAGAGCTCAATTACGTGTATGCATACTTATACGTTTAGGTATGTACGATACGCTCCATAACGCTCCATGTTAAAATCGGTTGTACTGAATTTGTGACTTGAAATCAATACAATCAAGGATTATTTTACTTGTCGCTAATCTCATCGAACAAGAATAAGATCAATGGAATAACTTTAAGACAATTAGCACCCCGGTTACTCATTTTAAAGCCCCAACAAAAAAGGAGGGGTGTTTTGATGCGATTTTTTTCTGTTTGAAAGATGACATGATCGAGATCGATCTTAATTCTTAGCTATAATTTATGAAGATCTGTTCAGGCTTTTGAAGATCATCAGCTCATCTGACTTGATTATAGGATCCCACAAACATTCACTGATGCAATTTATTTGAAAGGTGTACTGTTACTTCATACTTCGGATTATTCCCAAGGCATGGTAACCTTGTGCTGATGCTGCAGCATCAACTAGGCTGCGGGATACGCAACTCCTCAGCAGTTGCTTAGTAAGTTTACAGCACAAACTATAGTGTGTTTAGGTTTGGTTATAAACCTAGGTTTATAACCTAGGTTTATAGCCATATCACGGCTTCAACTATCTTACTGCGACATACACTTTGGAATGAGAAATACAGTTTTTACTATAGGTACATACCTACTAGCCAATGGCCGCGACTTCGGATTTTTGGTTCCCATGGGAATTCTTGAATTTTTTCGGCATAAAATATAGCCTATGTGCTATTAGATTGTGAAGTTTCAACAATATCCGTCCAGTAGTTTTTGCGTGAAGAGTAACAAACATCCATCAATCCATGCTCACAAACTTTCGCATTTATAATATTAGTAGGAAGTAGGATAGGATTAATATCATAGGTAATTAATATATATATTTCTATTTTTTTCTGCAATTTAAATATTTATTCAAATGTATTTTTATGATTTACCTTAATGTGTAAACCTTAATTGCAAAAGTCATAAAATAACATAGAGCCCAATTAACAGTAGTCTTATCGCACTCATGTAAGGTAAAGAATCTACTAAGTGCTGAGAGCATAACTTAGAGCTTACCTAAATTTAGAGCATAAAATAATAGGGAACATTCTCGATGCTATATGAGTGCGGTAAGTATAGGTCGTGATGATCTTTTTGTCTTGGCTACATTGACCACTGCGGGGCTTGGAGGCCGGAATTTCAAACCGATTTCGGTCACTCAACCCGAGGTATCGGAATTAATTCCGAAAAAATTAAAATATCGGAAAAAATGGTCGAAAAAAGGGTACCTAGGTAAATCAATGCTCCTTATAGTAATTATTTTATTAATAACTAGCTGATGCCCGCGACTTCGTCCGCTTGGATAGAATTTTCTTTGCTATAAACCTCACGGAGCCCGAGACCTTTCCAACGAATGCAAAACCGTGGAAATCGGTTCGTGCGTTCTGGAGTTATAGCGTCAGGAAGGAAAACCCGACTTATTTTTATAAAGTAGACTAGCTGACACGGCGAACTTCGTACCACCAACTTTTTTTTTTTGTATTAAGTATTAAAACCTTCCGTGGACCATAAGGAATATACAAAAAAATCAATTAACCGAATTGGTCCATCCATTCTTGAGTTATGCGCTTACCAACATTCATTTATATTTATCTATATATATATATATATATATATATATATATATATATATATATATATATATATATATATATATATATATATATAAAAGAAAGTGGTGTTAGTTACACTATTTATAACTCAAGAACGGATGAACCGATTTGGCTGAAAATTGGTGGAGAGGTAGCTTAGAACCAGGAGACGGACATAGGATACTTTTTATCCCGTTTGACCGCGTTTCCGTCAAGTCACTATAAAACGTGGTATAACAAAAACGCATCTGACATGGAATAACAAAACGCAAATGACAGTGGAATAACAAAACGTAAATGACAGCTAAACGTCTTTGGTTAAGTATGGTAAAAAATTTGACAATTATAAAAAGTTTTATATAATAAAGCATTACTGATATTATAAATGCGAAAGTGTGTTTGTTTGTTGGTTTGTCCTTCAATCACGTCGCAACAGAACAGCGGATTGATGCGATTTTTTGCATAGGTATAGTAATGGATGCAGTAGTGGTTCCTCAGACCGGGAGAGCTACTTTTTATCTCGGATAATGAAAGAGTTCCCGCGGGATTTTTAAAAACTAAATCCATGCGGACGAAGTCGCGGGCATCAGCTAGTATAGATATAGAAGAAGATAGATAGAAGATATTGCATCAGTCAAAAGAACTTGCGCGCATTCGCTGCACGCCGCGCACTTATGTCATGCTGGTTTTAGGTTTACTGACCAACAACAGTAGTAAATAAAACCGGCCAAGTGCGTGTCGGGCCACGCGCAGTGTAGGGTTCCGTAGTTGCAAGTCACAAATATTATTGCTGACGAGTGCTTTTATTTCATTTATGAATATTGAATACATTTTGAGTTTAAATACTATAATATATATATAATAGTATTAAATAATATAATACTATAATATACTACAAAATATGCAACTTACGCTACGTGTAATACATATACCCTTGAATATATATATTATATTTATATGAATAATATTTATACCCTTGTCAAATTACAATTTTCTAGTACCAATAGTCTCTGAGCTAAATCGCGGACGGACGGACGGACAGACGGACGGACATGGCGAAACTATAAGGGTTCCTTGTTTACTACGAAACCCTAATAATTAGTCTATGCTGACCAATGATCATTATGAAATCGCTACTTTGAATATGCTGGATTTCAGTATTATCAAATAATTAACCGATAAATTGCAGAACAATATTTTTAACCAGTAACCGGTAAACAGGTAAAAAAAACCGGTCTAGAACTTTTGAAGCCATGCCTCACTGATCGATATTTAAAAGCAGCGGATTCATGCATTCCAAATCGTATTACACTAGCGGCACGCTATGATGGCCGGTTTGACACATTACAATAGTGATGTGGAATGTCAATTTATTCTCGAACAAAAAACAATTAAGTTTTGTTTTTGTACCTGATTAAATAGGTTTAATAAAACAAAAATGTATATGTTTATTTAATTAATTTGAACGAACTGAATATTTGAATGAAAATGAATATACATACTTTATATGCACACAAGAAACATATGAATACAAAAGATACCAAAAAAGGTGCCACAAAAGGCCATAATTAATCAGATTCGTCCATACTACTATTTTCACTGTCGTCACTGCTATCATCACCTACATTAATAATTATATGTTCGTTTTCTATAATATTATCTATTTTCACATCTCTTTCATAATCTTCCCTTATTAATTTAACAGTTCTATTCACAACCTTTTCCCAGTCTCCTTTAGTCACATGTTCACAAGCTTCTTCTAATAATTTTAGCATTTTTTTTGTGGTAAATGGGGGTTCTGTATTGTGTCTTGCAGCATATCCCTTAATTTGAGCCCACACCAACTCAATCGCATTATACTCACAATGGTAAGGCGGTAACCGTATAACTCTGTGCCCATGTTCTAATGCTATTTCGTCAATGACGTATCGGATCTTGGTTGGTTTGTTTTCTTTTAAAAGACGTACTAATTCCGCTTTTAACATATTCATGTTTGCATCTACGCCATTTTTACGAAGCCATGCGACGATATCAGCTTTCTTTTGGGATTGGGCAGGTGGCTTGTCAATTTGCATCGAGTGGTATGGGGCGTTGTCCATAATTATAATAGATGGTTCAGGGAGGCTACACAACATTGAGGTAAACCATTCAGTAAACTTTTCTCCATTCATGTCTTCATGATAGTCTCCAGTGGTTTTTGACGCAAAAGCCATGAGAGAACCTTCGACAAACCCGTTGATGGTTCCGGCGTGACAAATTATAAGTCGCGATCCTTTTCCTACAGGAACTTTGGAAGTAGATGCTGCTGTGTCATCGTTCCAAGAACGGCCTACAGTATGGTTAGCATTAAGCCATGTTTCATCCAAGAACACAACATTTTGCCAATTTTTGATTTCTTTCACTTGCCGTAAAAAAGTATACCTTGCCATCGCTATATCAAATCTTTCCATCAATATTTTGCGTTTGTTACATTTTTTGTATCGAAATCCAATGGTCTTCAAAATCTTCGTTAAAGAACTTTCCCCACCGAAGAATAATCCAGCTTCCTTCAGTGAATGCACCAACTTTTTTCTTGTTGGATACTCCTTCTGTAAATAGTAGCCGTAAACATGTCTTCGGATAGCATCGGCATCAAAGCTATCGATGCCTACGACTGGTTTTGCTCGTTTTCTCTTTTTTGGTGTGTGAAGTTTATTTTCTTCTGTGCCAGTCTCGCCATATTTTTTTTTAGTTATCCGTCTAACAGTTCGTTGTCCAATATTAAGCGCATCAGCTACGCGTTCAACCACTGACGTTATAGGTAAAATTGGCCCTCCATTTTGAGCTTCACGATCGAAATAGTTACGAAGGCGTATTACGAACTCACGTGTCTGACTATTTAGAACAGTTCTCTGCGTACGTTCGGTCATATCGACGAAATCCACAACAAAGGGCTTGAACAGAGTCCAAATTAACGAGCAAGGGTCAACAGTAATGCAGTATCAATATTTGAAATCCAAAGCCAGGTCAAAACTATATCACAATCGCATTGCACTGACAGTTTATACTTTTCGAAGCAACGTCAATTCGAAACTGCTTTGTTTTGCATTGAGCATTGACGCGAGTTTGCCGGAGGTAGTAGTTGTGCTAGCCAGCGATCCTATGTGACGATCGTATTAGATTCCATTTTTAAAAATTTTCAATTTAGAAAACCAAATGCCGAGTTGTGGTATATATCATATAAAAATAAAAATTTTACCTTTTGTATGAAACAGCTGATATTTTTTTGCGATTTCAGAGGTTTGTCCACATAGTGAAAATTGTTCATATTCACAAGTACATTCACCCCTTAAATGGTGCAAACTGATTTTTCTACACTTGTATACATTTTAGAAATCAATTTAATAAATAAATTTTGAGTCCTAAACCTAAAACTACATTCGATAAAATTTATGAATCTCTGCACATCACTATCGTCAATAAAGTAATACAATTATTTCCTTCAAAGTCGTTATCAATTAATACGGAACTTCATGAGCGGACAAACGTCAAACCGGCCATCATAGCGTGCCGCTAGTTTAGTAGAGCTTTAGTTACTTTGTGAAATATTAGCTCAATAATAAAAATCGTAAATGTTAATTTTATTAAAGGTTGACTTGCATGGTTCTTATTTTTACAACCTACTCGATTTCTTTAACCAACGATTTTTTAATTGAGAGCTCTTTTTAAGTGCACACTTACATTTTAGTTTTAATTTAGATTATAGTTAAAATTATAAATTATTTTTTTATCACTTTTTAATGAAAAAAATGCGTGAATGCACTTTTTAATCGACGCGACTTTGTGGTTCCTTAGAGTAGACAATTTCTCTATAACATGGCTTTTATGTAGTTTAAATTTTCGCCTCAATAATATAATTAATCCTAAAAACACTCGATTGTATAACATACTTTCGAACGGAAATGTTATTGAATTCAAAACAGAGACGCTATAAATTTAATGTTTTCGCATGTGCAGTTTATTGCTGCAAGAGTAAGTCCCAGAACGCTATTTTAAAACTCAGCTACCTACTTAAAAACGTACATACCTAATGTAGTAGGTAGGTAGGACATAAGTACCTTATGTCCTACCTACCTACTACATTAACTTAAAAAACTGTTAATAGTAGGTAGGTAGGTAGGTACTAGATATTTTGATGAATTAGGATATAATTTTCTTCTTAGTGATAACTGATAACCTCCTCAGAGATCAGCCATTATACTGCGCGGGAGACATTATAGTGCACAAGTGTGTGCGCGAACACAAGTGCACTCTCTATTCTCTCACTCTCATAGTCCGATGGGACGGAAATCCGATACGACCGGAGAGAGATCAGGCGCAGGACCGACGGCTTTACGTGCTCTCTGAGGCACGGGGGTGACTAACCGCCAACTTCCTAACTCCGGCTAGTACTGAGAATTTCTTTGGCAGAAAACCCAATATATTTTTTAACGGCCCGGCCCGAGAATCGAATCCGGGACCTCGTCATCCGCAGTCGAACAAGCTAACCACTAGACCAACGAGGCAGTCGCTAGATAAAATTCAAAAAAATTCAAAATTATTTATTTCACGTAGGCCAACCTGTGGCTCTTATGACAAGTCATGACCCTACCACCGGTTCGAAAAGCGGATTCTGCTGAGAAGAGCCGGCAAGAAAATAAGTAGGTAGACGAGAAACGTTTATGTCAGCATTGATTTGTTATTTCCATCCATAGTCTGATGCATTAACAGTTCAGTCCGACAGTCAATTTATGCCTGCATGTACATAGACTTACTATGCTATACATGTAACTATACTTTTAATTATTACACTTTAAATTATTTTTAATTATTACAATATGTCGCGACGTCTTTTTGTGAATAATTATGATTAATTAATTATTCTACGTATGGTAGCAGATAGGTAGGTACCTCTTACGTAGTTTATAGCACTGATCATTATCAATTGTGCATGAGCCATAGCCCACAGATTACCTCTTGGATTTACACGCAATTAAACCACTATAAGTAATTACTCGAATGGAGTACTGAGTATTTTATTCGAGTATTTTATTTATCTTTTCTCACGTCTTTTCTGATCATAATATAAGATTAAAATATTATGTTCGTGTAACTCTTGTGTATGCAACTTGTTAGTGCATTGGACCTTCGAAGAATGCGAAAGAGATAATTATTTGCAGCCATGGACTTTATAACGGACTTGAAAGGGGAGCTAAATTCACATAAGATTCTTATTTGATTTATATTCAATTGTTTGGTGTAGGTAAAATTAAAAAAAACTGACTTCAAACGCCACTACAAAGTATGAAATAATTTAGTTAGTTCATGTTGAAGTCGGACTAGCGTTGCTCATCGTCGATCAGTTTCATCGTTACTATTTAGGCCCGCCCGACTTCGACATACGTGTACGATTATATTTTAGATATTTTATACTTTGTAGTGGCGTTTGAAGTAATTTTTTTTAAAAAGAATTTTTATATAGGTATTATTATTTTAAGCTTTTTAGTGTAGCTTCATAGAATCCATCTACACATCCTCGCAATTTGCACTTATTCACTGAGGAGTTCCGTCCTCCATCACCGAAGATATTCACCAGATCTATTCTTTCAAATAAAATAAAATTATTGAAATTGGTTCAGATTTGACGGAATTATGGAGTAACATCGCCAAAAATTATAAATAAAAAAAATTAAGTGGGTCTTCCTCTGAAGTATGCCCTGGTGGAGGAAAATACGTAAATGTAAGTAGGTACTTAAAGTGAAACAATAAACAGTAAAGTATAATATTAATATAATAAATAAATAAATTATTGAATTAGACGTAGTTATGCAAAAACGTTCCAACTTCCAACCCATAGCAACTTTTCAGGCGTTTTAATTGTTTTTAGCTACGAATGTGATAGCATTGTGGGTTGGAACATTGGAAATAAAAGAATAATGATGTAACGACTGGAATGTTTTTACGATATGAAGAAGTGTGTTTTAAAAAAGTAGCCTATCTTCATCAGACTTGTGGATTGGAACGTTTTTGCGTAACTACTACGTCCTAAATTATAAATATAATATAATAATTATTTTTCTCTCTCTCTCTCTGGATAATTATTTATATAGTATTATTTATTAAGTACAGGTTTAAGTACGTTTAAGAACATGTACCTATATTTATCTTCCGTTTATTATCATAGTTAGCTACACGTTTAGGTGTCAAGTTCGGTTCCTGAACTTTAGTTAGGTTATATAATATATTTAGCTTTTTTTGAAACTAGGTATCGTCTATCGAGTGCTGACTGGTGAGATCAATGCTCCTAAAACGACTTACATTTTATTGTTAGGGATTATTATATAAACGGAAACGAGTAAAACGTGCTACCCGTCATAGTTTTACTATTTAGCTTCATACAATATGTTTGTAGCCATTTAGTTTCACTTAACATTGTAGAAAATTGGCAACATCTAAAATATTACCATCAACTTTGTTTATCAACTTCATAACAATCTTTAGATCAGTTTTAAAAAAATTTAGGAAACCTACTTACCTATTTAGAATTTACCTGCAATTTACGCAAGATGATGGCGCAAGCAAGACCGACATTTGTTATTCTTGTAAAAATATTTGCCTTTATTTAGGTATAGGTAGATACAATGTACATAATTGGTCTTTAATAATTTTATAATATATATAGCTCGATTACCACTCACTGACTGACTCACTGACTGATTGACACGATTGTTCTCCTAGAAAGAGACGGAAAACGATACAATGATGTAGGGGAGATATGTCCGGGTGGGGGATTCGAGTGGGCAAAATTATGACATTTCGGAAAAACAAGATGGCGGCCGACGTGATTCTTGCAACTCTTTTGTTTTCCAACCGATTTCTTTGAAATTTTGGATTATTGTAGAAATTAGTAAACGATTAACAGAAAAAGTGAAAAAAATTTAAAAGACAAGATGGCGGCCGAGCTGTGACGTCTCAAATTTCCGACCCCACTCCTGTAAAATTTTGTATGAAAAAAAATTTTTTCACCCATGGTGTCATATAGAGCTCAAAGAATGTGATTCGGAGAAAAGTGGAGAAAGCTGATGAGTGAGGACTTCGGAGACGGGCGAGGGGCACGGCCAGGGTATAGAAGATAGGTGGAGGGTGCTCGACCAAATGTCATTCGAAACCTCGAGCAGTTGCCAGTGAGTTCAAAAAAAATTCCAAAATGGCGGAAAAAAAATGGCGGCAAATTTTGTCCGTCTCTCTCTCGGAGACTATTATGGCACGTACGAGACGTGACCATAGGGCACCTCATAGCATATTTTAATTCCGCGATAAAAACCTTGTAATTTATTTCAACAAACTTATAATAATATTAGTTCAGCAACTTTTGCACGTACGTAATATCCAAGCACATCTCTCCCCACCTTTATTTATAAAATTAATCTATACTTATAATAAAACTGTAACTGGAAGATTTCTGTACATTTAATATATTTTGAAAATTTTAATTGGGGGATGCTTGACTATCGATACTGAGCCCAAAACAGATTTTTATTTAATTTTTGTCTGTCTGTCTGTCTGTCTGTCTGTCTGTCTGTCTGTCTGTCCGCGCTTCACGCGACAACTACTGAACGGATTTAAATGAAATTTAGTACAGCGGTAGCTGATACTCCGGGTCAACATATAGGATAGTTTTTATCCCGATAAAACATAAGGTTACTCCAGGATAGGGGATAAAACTTTTTGTTGATTTTACTCCATAACTCAGTCAAATCTGAACGGATTTTAATAATTCTTTTTTTATTTGAAAGTGTGTACGACAAGAAATACAATGACCAATTTTGGTGAAGATCTGCTAGATATTATCGGAGATAGAGGACAAAACTTCTCTCGGATAGTTCCAGGTCACTCGCATACGATATATACGTATATAGATCTTATTACATTCATACCATAGCCATATCTTGATCTGAGCTATTCATTACATACTAATTTTAGACTATATCACTGACCTCCAGGCCCTAGCTCCTCAATCCTGATGGTGCAGTGTACTGCCCACCTAAATCATGGATATTTACGAACTGTCGATTGTGAATTGATATTGTAGGTGCCAAATATTTAAAATATAATAGTGTAGTGGAGCCGTAAAAGAGGACTCAATTCTGATGCTGCTGGGTACTGCTCACCAATGATAGGTAACAATTAATATGAACTACTTAGGGTAGTGGCATAACGCAGCCGTAAAAAATTTCGCGTCTCCGTTTTCCGTTTACTAAAATTTCCCAGAGTAGCTTTGTATTCTTAGATGGCATCAATCTATTCAGCTAATTTAATTATCGCTCGGTTCGGTTTAGGAATCATCCACCTCCCTTCTCCTCCCCATGCTACAACTAGATACTAATGGTACCAACTTCTCAATCCCGATGCTGCTGATGATAATACCCACCTAAATAGTAGGTGTTTACAAAATGTCGATAATGAATTCATATTGTAGGTACCAACCAAGTGAAGACTACAAAGTGGCATAGTGCAATCGTAAAAAATGTCTCACTCGCTTCGTTTGCGAGAATGTCGATTGTAGATTTCCTTTTAACCGACTTCGAAAAAGGAGCAGATTCTCAATTCGTCGGAACTCGGAATCTATTTTTTCAATTTTTTTATGTAGGTATGTTCACCGATGACTTGAAGGCGCCTGAACTGATTTGGAAAATTCTTACTTTTTTGTTTGAAAGGGTACTTCCCAGGTGGTTTTTAAATTTTACCGAAATAGGTTGAGCGGTTTTAAAAAATTAAGAAAAAAAAATATATACTTTGTTTTGTAAAAAAATTATATTAAATTATGTACTCATTTGTATATGGACTACACAGAGGCAGAGTGCGATCAAAAAAACCTTCGCGCTCGCTTCGCTCGCGAAAATATCAGATTTCAGTTGCTACTGCGGGTGCCAAGTATGAACTACAAAGAAGCGTAGTGCAATCGAAAATTTTCGCGCTCGCTTCGCTCGCTAAAATGTGTCTTCTTGATTGGTATTGTAAGAACCAAGTATAACGAACCAATAAAGCAACGAAAACTGCAATATCTGGGACATATAATGCGTGGCGATAAGTACAAGTTGCTCCAACTAATAATACAGGGGAAGATACAAGGCAGGAGACCCCCTGGAAGAAGACGGACCTCTTGGCTCAAGAATCTCCGGACATGGTTCGGACTGAGTACTCGATCCTTATTCCGCGCAGTTGTGTGTAAGGTCCGAATAGCCAATATGATAGCCAACCTCCGATAGGAGATGGCACCTCAAGAAGAAGAAGAAGAAGAACCAAGTATGAAGGAAACAGTTATGTAGTGCAGCCCTAAAGAATTTTGCGAAATGTCTGTTTTGGATTGCCAAGTATGGACTACATAGTGATGCAATGAAATTGTAAAAATTTTCGCGCTAGCTTCATTGGCGAAAATTTCTTAATTGTTGTTGTGAGTGTAAACCAAGTATGCTCGCTTCGCTCGCGAAAATATCAGTTTTCAGTTGCTACTGTAGGTGCCAAGTATGAACTACAAATATGCGTAGTGCAATCGAAATTTTTTGCGCTCGCTTCGTTCGCGTAAATGTCGATTGTAGATTGCTTTTGTCTATACCAATTTGTATGGACTACACAGAGGCGTAGTGCGATCAAAATCTTTTCGCGCTCGCTTCACTCGCGAAAATTTTGGTTTTCGCTAATATACCTAGGTGCCAAGTTTAAACTAAAAAGGAGCGTAGTGCAATCTAAAATTTTTGCGCTCGCTTTGCTCGCGAAATTGTGTCTTTTCTTGATTGGTATTGTAAGAACAAAGTATGAAGGACACAGTTAAGTAGTGCAGCCCTAAAAAAATTGCGAAAATGTCCGTTTTGGATTGCCAAGTATGGACTACGTAGTGATGCAATGTAATTGTAAAAAATTCGCGCTCACTTCGCTCGCGAAAATGTCTTTTCTTCATTGTTGTTGTAAGTGTAAACCAAGTATGGAGTACATAGTTAAGTAGTGCAGGCCTAAAAAATTTCGCGCTCGCTTCGCTCGCGAAAATGTCTTTCTTCATTATTGTTGTGAGTGTTAACCAAGTATGGAGTACATAGTTAAGTAGTGCAGTCCTAAAAAATTTCGCACTCGCTTCGCTCGCGAAAATATCAGATTTCAGTTGCTACTGCGGGTGCCAAGTATGAACTACAAAGAAGCGTAGTGCAATCGAAAATTTTCGCGCTCGCTTCGCTCGCTAAAATGTGTCTTCTTGATTGGTATTGTAAGAACCAAGTATAACGAACCAATAAAGCAACGAAAACTGCAATATCTGGGACATATAATGCGTGGCGATAAGTACAAGTTGCTCCAACTAATAATACAGGGGAAGATACAAGGCAGGAGACCCCCTGGAAGAAGACGGACCTCTTGGCTCAAGAATCTCCGGACATGGTTCGGACTGAGTACTCGATCCTTATTCCGCGCAGTTGTGTGTAAGGTCCGAATAGCCAATATGATAGCCAACCTCCGATAGGAGATGGCACCTCAAGAAGAAGAAGAAGAAGAACCAAGTATGAAGGAAACAGTTATGTAGTGCAGCCCTAAAGAATTTTGCGAAATGTCTGTTTTGGATTGCCAAGTATGGACTACATAGTGATGCAATGAAATTGTAAAAATTTTCGCGCTAGCTTCATTGGCGAAAATTTCTTAATTGTTGTTGTGAGTGTAAACCAAGTATGCTCGCTTCGCTCGCGAAAATATCAGTTTTCAGTTGCTACTGTAGGTGCCAAGTATGAACTACAAATATGCGTAGTGCAATCGAAATTTTTTGCGCTCGCTTCGTTCGCGTAAATGTCGATTGTAGATTGCTTTTGTCTATACCAATTAGTATGGACTACACAGAGGGGTAGTGCGATCAAAATATTTTTGCGCTCGCTTCGCTCGCGAAAATTTCGGTTTTCGCTTGCTAATGTAGGTGCCAAGTAGAAACTAAAAAGGAGCGTAGTGCAATCTAAAATTTTTGCGCTCGCTTTGCTCGCGAAGTTGTGTCTTTTCTTGATTGGTATTGTAAGAACCAAGTATGAAGGACACAGTTAAGTAGTGCAGCCTTAAAAATTTGCGAAAATGTCCGTTTTCGATTGCCAAGTATGTCCATACATAGTGATGCAACGTAATTGTAAAAAAATTCGCGCTCGCTTCGCTCGCGGAAATGTCTTTTCTTCATTGATGTTGTGAGTGTAAACCAAGTATGGAGTACATAGTTAAGTAGTGCATTCCTAAAAAAATTCGCGCTCGCTTCGCTCGCGACAGCGTCGGTTTTGTGTTGCTTATGTAGGTGCCAAGTATAGACTACATAGTGGCGTAGTGCAATCGTTAAAAATGTCGCACTCGCTTTACTAGCGATAATGTCGATTATAGATTGCTTTTGTCTATACCAATTAAGGTAACGGCACCTAATTCCGCGGTATTTTCATCAAAACTTGAAAAATCATCAAAAATTAAGCATTCACTATACCTTTCTACCGGACTGGCTATTTTTATCTGAAGTGTTATTTGACTTACTCTTGAAATAAGCTAAAAGTTTGATAATTAAACCTTAATTTATATGTAAAATTAAATAAAATATGAAAATAGTCCGGAGCACCTAATTCCGATGTAAAAATCCTAATTCCGATGCATTTGGTACCTAATTCCGAGTGTTCAAAATGCAAAAGGAAAAGGAGTAGAAAGAGTACTACAGGGTGTTTAAAAGCCAACTGCATTTATTAAATTTGGTTTCTAAATCAGCCTAGTCTCTGTCTTCTTAGATGACTAGTAAAATATCACAATCTACCATTAATAATATTCTTATGGTGAGTAATATTAATTACCATTAATATATATATAGCTGTTCGTGCTGATTCACTGATTCACTGACTGATTGATCACCTCTCCTGTAAAATTTTGTATGAAAAATTTTTTTTTCACTTATGGTTTCGTATAGAAGACAAAAATTCATTCGGAGGAAAATTATGGAGAGAGCTGATGATTGAGGATTTCGGAGACGGGTGAAGAGCACGGTCAGGGTATCGAAGATAGGTGGAGGGTGCTCGAACAAATGTCACTCGAAACCTCATCCAATTCGCAATGAGCTGAAAAAAAATTCAAAATGGCGGAAAAAAGATGGCCGCCATACAAATTTCGTCAGTATCTATCTCGGCGAGTATAAAAGATGGAAGAGTGGTTTCTTGGCAAAAGATGATCAGGACCCAAAGATCTATTTGATGAATAGAAAAAAATCCAACATGGCGGAATTTTTTTTCTCCATACAAAATATATGGCGAATATTGAATAGACTTGAAGCTGAGAACTATGCAAGACTTTGATACGGTTTCTTTTCAAAATTTGTTTTTATAAAAGAATTCTCATTCTGACAAATGATGAGATATGATGATCGAGGGTTTGGAAGGTGGGTGAGGAGCACGGCCGTGGTAATGACGATAGGTGGGGGTGCTCGAACAAAAGTCACTCGAAACCTCATCCAATTGGCAGTGAGCTGAAAAAAATCCTAAATGGCGGATTCAAGATGGCGGCCATACAAACTTCAACGGTGTCTATCTCGGAGAGTATAAAAGATAGAAGAGTGGTTTTTTGATAGAAAATGATCAAGACCTGAAAGTCCACTTGACGATAGAAAAACCGCGGTCCGCTTGCGGGCCGCGCACCCACGCGCCCTACTAGTTAATATATATATAGCTGCTCGTGCTGATTCACTGATTC
This sequence comes from Oeneis ivallda, assembly GCA_029955525.1. Classification (NCBI taxonomy): domain Eukaryota; kingdom Metazoa; phylum Arthropoda; class Insecta; order Lepidoptera; family Nymphalidae; genus Oeneis; species Oeneis ivallda. Next base: position 13,291,844 of record JARPMR010000012.1, on the reverse strand, counting down.
ACTGACTGATTGATCACCTCTCCTGTAAAATTTTGTATGAAAAATTTTTTTTTCACTAATGGTTTCGTATAGAAGACAAAAATTCATTCGGAGGAAAATTATGGAGAGAGCTGATGATTGAGGATTTTGGAGACGGGTGAAGAGCACGGCCAGGGTATTGAAGATAGGTGGGGTGTGCTCGAACAAATGTCACTCGAAACCTCATCCAATTCGCAGTGAGCTGAAAATAAATTCAAAATGGCGGAAAAAAGATGGCCGCCATACAAATTTCGTCGGTGTCTATCTCGGGGAGTATAAAAGATGGAAGAGTGGTTTCTTGACAAATGATGATCAGGACCCAAAGGTCTATTTGATGAATAGAAAAAAAATCCAATATGGCGGATTTTTTTTTCTTCATACAAAATATATGGCGAATATTGAAGAGACTAGAAGTTGGGAACTATACAAGACTTTGATACGGTTCCTTTTGAAAATTTGTTTTTATAAAAGAAATCTCATTCTGAGAAATGGTGAGATATGATGATCGAGGGCTTGGAAGGTGGGTGAGGGGCACGGCCAGGGTATTGAAGATAGGTGGGAGGTGCTCAAACAAAAAATACTCGAAACCTCATCCAATTGGCAGTGAGCTGAAAAAAATTTCAAAATGGCGGATTCAAGATGGCGGATACCAATTTCATAGGCATCTATCTCGGAGAGTATAAAAGATGGAAGAGTGGTTATTTGATAGAAAATGATCAGGACCTGAAAGTCCACTTGACGATAGAAAAACCGCGGTCCGCTTGCGGGCCGCGCACCCACGCGCCCTACTAGTAATAAATTATAACTCCTAAATAACATCCAATGTTATCGATACTGGTAAAAAAAAATACTAATATTTATGACCGGTTATTGACCGAGCGGAGCGAGGTCTCAGAGTCTACTTGAGTGAATATGCACTTTTCCGTCCGTCCGTCTGTCCGTCCGACCGTCCGTCTGTCAGAGCCTTATAACTTTTGAATTACTGAACGTAATTACTTCAACTTTAGATATAAAATGTAAACTGATGGCCTTCAGCCGAATATTGCATAAAAAATTATAAAAATCTTTGTTTCAGGGAGGCTCTCATAGAAGTGAATGCGAAGGAAAATATTTTTTGTTGCTTTTCATAGGCTTTATATTAGGCGATATATCTTTTTAAAGACGATTTTGAACAAAGTACAAAAATATATATTTTTAATTTTTTTTAAATATTTTTTTTAAACTAATGTTCCCTAACCTTTACGGACTACCTATGATGATGATGTTAGGTGATGATTTCTGTCAACTTCTTTATCACGATCCTGTACGGGACACCTAAAAGGACATTGGGACGAATGTTATGACTTAGGATTGTATTTAGGAGATACCTACGTCAAGAGATTCCTACTTAGGGGATGATTTAGGTATGTTTAGTGAAAACGGGCATAATAATAATGTCAGTTTTTGTCGTTATGTATCGATTGAATGAATAATCATGGGATACCGTTACCGTGAGTATAATTCATAAAGCGAGCGAGTAATGACGGTATAAGTAAACGTGGGAAGGCGCCTGTCCGTTTACCTGATTCCCGTTAGTTTCCCGTTAGGGTTGATGTTGGTACCTGTTTTCCAAACCAACAAGGTGGATGCTAATACAGTTAATTGTTAACCGTTAAGTAGGTGCCGGTGGTCATTGAGGTACATAATACTTCAATGCCGGTGGTAGTCTTAACTTGTCATAAAAGCCACAGATTGGCCTAGATCAAATAAATAATTTTGAATTTTAATTGGTGTAAATTAGTTTTTACTTTCATGCGGTGTCGTTTAAGTTTAATTGTTTTCTATAAAAACTTTTAACTTTATTTATAAAATTAACTATTTAAAACTACGGGTGATTTTTTTGCACGTGGTAATACCAACGTGTCTGGTAGGACCTGATTTCCTGTGGTACTACCAGTAGTACCACCGGTAGTACCACGGGTAAGTACCCCTTATTTCATTATTGTATTTGCAAATTTTACATAAACATTTTAGATTACGAATGATATTTTAAATGGCAAATATAATACACTGAAATCATACACACAGCGGTAATATTGTGAACATCCTGTATTTAACTTCTGTTTATACCACGTAATAAGGTGCTCATAGAACCTAACTCCGATGTATATACATCGGAATAGCGTTTTATAACAAAAAACATGTTTCTTAATTCCGAGTATTAAAAAAGAAAAGCTTTTTCCACAGTAAATAAATAAATTATTTCTCAATTGGAATATCTTCGCAAAAATATACTATACTCTCTCAACATTGCATCGAAATACGTATGAACTTAATTTTCCTTTCTTAACTTTCCCATACGGTCAGTTAATGAATTACCAAAATAGATAATCTTTGATATGCTATAATTAGTGATTTCGACGCCAAAGTGTACCTCGGAATAAGGTGTTCTTATGCTGCTTGACCATTTAAGTATTAGAAATCAAAGCAAGAAATGCTTATCATAAAAACGGCTCTAAGAATTGAAAAAATGTTTAGGCCTATGAAATTGCTATTCCGCGGTATACCTCGGCATTAGGAACCGGCTAAAATATTTGGCACCTAATGCCGTGTTATTTTTAATATTCATTTTCAACTTCATTTCTTTACAAAACCTTACAAATGTTAAGCGTTTTCGATAAAAAATGTAATCCTTCCAATATTTTAACCTAAACAAAAACAAAAACTGTACAAAATTAACGAATAAACACTATTTAAAAAATTTAGGTACTCACGTGCACAAGGTTCAGAATGTATGAAGCGTGCGTTCGGGCCTTCTGCTACCGCAAAATTTATCGGATAATTTAAAACTTACACACATAAAACCAACCTTTTTGTCAATCAATCACGGAACGATAAACTATCAATTGATTAAAATAGCTTGCAGTGCATATGAGCTTGGTAATGGGTAGAAAAAGCTGTTTTTCTATAAACATCGGAATTAGGTGCCAATTTTAGAATCCCTCGGAATTAGGTGCCCTTACCTTAGTATGGATTACACAGAGGCGTACTTAATGCGATCAAAAAATCTTTGCGCTCGCTTCGCTCGCGAAAATATCAGTTTTCAGTTGCTACTGTAGCGTAGAAGCGTAGTGCAATCAAAAATTCTCGCCTGCATCACTGGACTACAGTCCAGTGATGCAGGCGAGAATGAAGACCAGTTGCCAATCCATCATTGAAGACCAGTTACCAACTCCTCAATCCTGATGCTGCTGGTCCTGCCTAAATTGTGGGTATTTACAATATTTCCATTTTGAATTGATATTGTAGGTTTGCAGGTACCAAGTAGGTAGAGAATATTATATAGTGGCGTAGTAGAATCGTAAAAACCTCACGATTAACATAAAACAATTCTTTTTTATTACTTTTTCCACGCGGACGAAGTCGCGGGCATCAGCTAGTTAGTATATAAGATCTTTTGTAAATACGTAATATATGCCACTACCATTAGACACTGCAGTCTGTGTTTCTTTATTCCTTACCTCATCTCTCTGCAAGAACACGCTGTTACACTGCAGCCGCGCTGTAACGCAACAGTGGTGACCCCGACCGTGAAAAAACCTCAACGTGATTCTGCTCTCCGACGTACGAAGCAGTGATCCTCAACCGAGTCATCCGACGCGTTCATCCGACGAGATCGTACCCAACGTGTCCAACCAACCAACGAGATCGGCCAACACATCAAGACATCCTCATCATTGTGAGTCACATTTTTTCGTCATCATGGCTCGTCAAACACCTGTCAAAGGTTTCGGAGCTGGCAACTCTACAGACGAACAACTCAACGGCAGCACAGACTTGGTGGCATCAGTCTCAATAGCAGAGAGGATTCCGCAGTTCTGGACGGATTCACCGCGTCTTTGGTTCTCTCAATTTGACGCAATTGTGGCTCCGCAGAAGCAAGGCGATGAATACAAGTTCAACGCGGTCGTATCAAAATTACCCAAAGACGTCATCCATCAAGTCAGCGACATTTTAACGAGTCCGCCTTCAGAGAACAAGTACCACTGCATCCGGGAACGACTCATCAGCTGTTATGAAGAAAGCGAACATCGGCGATTCCATAAGCTTTTGTTTAAGATGGACCTCGGAGATCAAAAGCCATCTCAACTATTAAGAAAAATGAAAGAAGCTGGCTGCGGCAAGATTAATGACGACACGCTACGCTTATTATGGATGAGACAACTTCCTCCATCCGTAACCTCCGTGTTAGCGATTTCCGAAAATTTGGCACTGGACAAGCTAAGCGAAATGGCTGATCGCATCTACGAGAACAGCCGCTGCAATACGAACATATCGTCTTCGGCATCAGCTGACATAAATTTAATCACCCAACTGACGTCACAAATTGCAACGATGCAGTTAGAAATTGCAGCGCTACGCAATGACCGCTCGCGAACAATGCATCGACGCAGCAGTTTTAGTCAACCTCGGTACAATAGACCTAGGTCAAGTTCACGCCTGCAGTCACGATCGGAACTACGTAGCAATTTTTGTTACTACCATAAAAACTTTAAAGAAAAAGCTCGAAAGTGTGAAAAACCCTGTTCTTGGGTGAACAAACATTCGGAAAACTAGATTCAGCACAGCGTGCGGCGAGACTCTGTGCTATTCTTCCCTCAAATCGCCTAACGATTACCGACTCTAACAGTGGTTATCGATTCCTCGTGGACACTGGGGCGAACATTTCAGTCATTTCAAAGCCATCACAGAGCTCAAAAAAGGCAAGCGAGTTAAAATTATTTGCCGCCAACGGAACCATTATCAATACGTATGGAGAAAAAACCCTAACCCTAAATTTGGGGTTACGCCGCCCATTCATCTGGACCTTCGTTATTGCCGACGTCAAGATGCCTATATTAGGAGCTGATTTCCTAGACCACTACCGACTTTTGGTAGACATACACGAGAAAACTTTAATCGACAAAACGACTGAAATCAAGAAACCAATGAATTCTATACGAGTAAATATTCCGTCCGTCCGCTCCATCGACTACAACTTATCCGCTCCTCTCAAACAATTACTGGAAAAGTACGAAAGTATTACAAGGCCAACATCGATGAAAGGACCTACGCAACACAATGTTCAACATCACATCATCACGGAAGGATTTCCAGTATGCGCCAAAGCTCGCCCACTGCCTCCTGACAAGTACAAAATCGCCAAAAAAGAATTTCAAGAGATGATGGAGATGGGAATTTGCAGACCATCCAGTAGCCCATGGGCCAGTCCATTGCACATGGTAAAAAAGAAGAATGGTGAATGGAGACCTTGCGGTGACTACCGCGCCCTTAACAAGATTACTGTTCCAGACAGATACCCGTTGCCAAGGTTACTGGATTTTACATATATCGCAAACGGAAAAAACATATTCAGCAAAATCGACATTAGGAAGGCTTATCATTCTATACCAGTAGCGGAACCCGAGAAAACCGCGATCGTTTCACCGATCGGGTTATACGAATTTTTAAAAATGCCTTTCGGGTTACGTAATTCAGGACAGACCTTCCAGAGATTCATGGATTCAATATTCCGAGATTTGGACTACGTTTTCATTTTTGTCGACGACATATTAATCGCAAGCAAGTCCGAAGAACAACACTACAATCATTTGGAAACAGTTTTCAAGAGATTGCAACAAAATGGTATTACAATCAACATGAACAAATGCGAGTTCGCCAAACAAGAACTAGATTTTCTTGGTTATCATATAACGAACCAAGGAATGAAACCAACACAAGAAAAAATTCAAGCAATCATCGATTATCCCAAACCCAAAAACTGTGAAGGAACTTCGTCGTTTCCTGGGCATGGTCAACTTTTACAGACATGCAATCAAGCAATCCGCCAATCATCAAGCTCCACTCAACATATTTTTAATAAATTCAAGAAAGAACGACAATACGCTGATTAAGTGGAACGCAGAGGCCGAGCGTGCTTTTCAACAATGCAAGCAAGATTTACGTGACATTGCAACGTTAGCATTTCCTGATGAAAACGCACCGATCGCAATAATGACCGACGCTAGTTTAAAATGCGTCGGCGCAGTTTTACAACAAAAGGTCAAGCAAAAATGGATACCTATTGCATATTTTTCAAAATCCTTATCAGATACGCAAGTCAAGTATTGAACTTATGATCGAGAGCTACTCGGAATTTATATGGCGGTAAAACATTTCCGACGACTGATAGAAGGTCGCATTTTTACGATTTACACCGACCAGAAACCATTGGTGCACGCCTTCGACAAGAAGCCGTCACTAGATGACACTCCGAGGAGAATAAGATATTTGGATTTTATATCACAATTTAGCACCGATATACAGCACGTAAGCGGGAATCACAACGTAGTGGCTGACGCCTTATCTCGAGTTGTGGAAACTATCACGTTACCCACCGTTATCGATTATTCTGAGCTAGAAAAATACCAAGAGGTCACCCTCTTGGTATTTTATCGAGCTACAGCAACTCAAACAAAAAAGGTCATTACACATGACGCGAGTAGCAGTACCCAATACAAATAGCAAGATTTATTGCGACATTTCTACCGGAATTACGCGACCATACATTCCGAAGTAACTTAGAAGAACCATTTTTGACAGCTATCATAACTTCAGCCATCCTGGCAAAAATACGACAAGGAAATTAATCGGAAGAAATTACATTTGGCCTAAAATGAACACAGAAATAAATCTGTGGTGCGATTCGTGCTTACCATGCCAACTATCAAAAGTGCATAGGCACACAGTATCGCCACTCGGGAAATTTATGCCTGCACAGCGTTTTTCGCACATACATATTGACATCGTCGGACCATTACCTACATCACAAAACAAAAGGTATCTAGTAACGATGATCGATCGATGCACGTCATGGCCAGAAGCTTTTCCTGTATCTGATATTACAGCCACCACGGTAGCCAGACTGGTGTATGAAGGATGGATTTGCAGGTACGGGACCCCTATCCATTTAACGTCAGATTTGGGGCTTCAGATGGAGAGTGAGATACTCAAAAGTCTCGCGAAATTAATGGGAATTGAGAAGATCCGGACCACACCTTACCACCCACAATCAAACGCGAAAGTTGAAAGATTGCACAGGACAATAAAAACAGCATTAAGGGCTCGTGCAAACACAGCGAATTGGACAAAAGAATTGCCATCAGTTCTATTAGGCATACGTTCCAGTTATCGACAAGACACTGGCTATAGCGCCGCAGAACTCGTTTATGGCACAGCTATTCGGTTACCGGCAAGTTTTTTCGGCGACAAGACAGAGACCACATACCCCGAATTCGTTCAAGATATCAAAGAAAACATAAGTCGAGCCACGAACATTCCGCAAAGAGAGAGTTCAAATCGAAACGTTTTCGTCCACCCGCGCCTGTCAGACTGTACGCACGTATTCCTGAGGTGCGATAGACTACGTCCATCTTTAACTCCTCCGTATGAGGGACCTTTCCGTGTAATCAGACGAAACGATAAAGTCTTCACCATTGAACGAGACAGCAAAGAATATAACGTATCAATAGACCGGATCAAGCCAGCATTTCTGATGAACGAAGAGATCGACGAGCGTAACAACAGCGACAAACGCGACATAGCAACAGATCTCAGAGAGATTCAACAGCAGAAGGTCACGCGTTCAGGACGCATATCTCGTCCTACAGTTCGTTTTCAACTATGTTAATTAGTAATAGTTTTTTCTTCCCTTTTTATGTATACGCCATTTTCCCTAAAGGGGGGAATATCTATGGCACGTACGAGACGTGACCATAGGGCACCTCATAGCATATTTTAATTCCGCGATAAAAACCTTGTAATTTATTTCAACAAACTTATAATAATATTAGTTCAGCAACTTTTGCACGTACGTAGTATCCAAGCACATCTCTCCCCACCTTTATTTATAAAATTAATTAGTATATAAGATCTTTTGTAAATACGTAATATATGCCACTACCATTAGACACTGCAGTCTGTGTTTCTTTATTCCTTACCTCATCTCTCTGCAAGAACACGCTGTTACACTGCAGCCGCGCTGTAACGCAACAACTATAAAAGATGGAGGAGCGGTTTCTCGACAAAAGATGATCAAAACCCAGAGGTCTACCTGGTGAGTAGGAAAAAAATTCAAGATGGCGGATTTTTTTTTTCCATACAAAATGTATGGGGAATATTGAAGGGACTAGAAGTTGGGAACTATGCAAGACATTGATTTTGATAGGTTCATAGGTGTCTTAGATCTCGGAGAATTAAAAAAGAAAAATATACTGGCCGAATTGAGAACCTCCTCCTTTTTGGAAATGGGTTAAAAAAGGTGAAAGAGTGGTTTTTTGCCAACTATCCACGCGACCAACTAGGTGGGGTGAGCTCCAACAAAAATTACTCGAAACCACATCCAATTAGCAGGGAGTTGAAAAAAAAACTCCAAAATGGCGGATTCAAGATGGCGGCCATAGAAACTTTCTCTGGTGTCTATCTCGGAGAGTATAAAAGATGGAAGAGTGGTTTCTTGGCAACAGATGATCAAGACCCAAAGGTCTACTTGATGATCAGGAAAAAAAACAAGATGGCGGATTTTTTTTCCATGCGAAATATATGGTGAATATTGATTTTTCTTTTTTTTCTTCTTTTTTCTTTTTTTTTCTTTTTCTTCATTTTTTTTTTTTTTTATTTTTTTTCATTTTTCCTTTTTTTTTTTCTTTTTTTTTCATTTATTTGCTTTTTTCTTTTTCTTTTTTTCTTTCTTTTTTCCTTTTTTTTATTATTTTTCTTTTTTTTCATTTTTTATTTTCTTTTTCTCTTTCTTCTTTTTTCCTTTTCTTTTTTTCCTTTTTCTTTTGTGAATGAGGAGCACGGCCAGGTTATTGCAGATAGGTGGGGTGTGCTCAAACAAATTTTTTGGCAAAAGATGACCAGAATCCGAAGGTCTACTTGATGAGTAAAAAAATCGCGGTCCGCTTAAGCGGGCCGCGCACCCACGCGCCTTACTTTTAGTAATAACACTTCCCGCGAGCTGCTTTAGCAGCTCGCGCACCGAGCAAACGCTAGTTAATATAGGTATATATAGCTGTTCGTGCTGATTCACTGATTCACTGACTGATTGATCACCTCTCCTGTAAAATTTTGTATGAAAAATTTTTTTTCCACCCATGGTTTCGTATAGAGGACAAAAATTCATTCGGAGGAAAATTATGGAGATAGCTGATGATTGAGGATTTCGGAGACGGGCGAGGAGCACGGTCAGGGTATTGAAGATAGGTTGGGGGTGCTCGAACAAATGTCACTCGAAACTTCATCCAATTCGCAGTGAGCTGAAAATAAATTCAAAATGGCGGAAAAAAGATGGCCGCCATACAAATTTCGTCGGTGTCTATCTCGGGGAGTATAAAAGATGGAAGAGTGGTTTCTTGGCAAAAGATGATCAGGACCCAAAGGTCTATTTGATGAATAGAAAAAAAATCCAAAATGGCGGATTTTTTTTCTTCATACAAAATATATGGCGAATATTGTTCACATAACAGAACAGATTTTGTTCCGAGTAGCGGTGGTGTTGTTTCACTTTTCAGTCTCTTCCGGGGGTCCGACTCGAATCCCAGGCATGCGCGCCTCTGGTTTTTGAGAGCTATGTGCGTTTTAAGCATTGAAATATCACTTGATTTTAAGGTGAATGAAAACATTGCGAGGAAAACTTTATGGCTCAGAGATCTCCATAATGCTCTCAAAGGTGTGTGATGTCTGCCAATCCGCAGTTTAGCATTTGTCCAACATGGTGGACGGTGGTGGATCTCTAAATTAGTGACGAAGAGGGAATAAAATATTGACTATTTTCTAAATTATCTACTTCCGGTGGTAACTGCCACGAATTCGAATATTATTATTTTTTTGCCATCAGCTGTACTAGTCCTAGTAGTCAATAGCACCAATCAAATGCCTACTTACATAGATATTTTACATAAATTATTCAATTGGCACGTATTTCTTATCGATTAATCCATGCTTACGTTGATATAATATAGAGAAGTGAAAACTATGTAGGTTGGTGTTGTACCTACATAAGTAATATTATGTATTGAACGTTTTGCGTTTTGAACATTTTTGCTTCTGGACATTTTGCGTGTAAACGATCTAATAATCATACTTACACTAGCGGCACGCTATGATGGCCGGTTTGACGTTTGTCCGCTCATGAAGTTCCGTATTAATTGATAACGACTTTGAAGGAAATAATTGTATTACTTTATTGACGATAGTGATGTGCAGAGATTCATAAATTTTATCGAATGTAGTTTTAGGTTTAGGACTCAAAATTTATTTATTAAATTGATTTCTAAAATGTATACAAGTGTAGAAAAATCAGTTTGCACCATTTAAGGGGTGAATGTACTTGTGAATATGAACAATTTTCACTATGTGGACAAACCTCTGAAATCGCAAAAAAATATCAGCTGTTTCATACAAAAGGTAAAATTTTTATTTTTATATGATATATACCACAACTCGGCATTTGGTTTTCTAAATTGAAAATTTTTAAAAATGGAATCTAATACGATCGTCACATAGGATCGCTGGCTAGCACAACTACTACCTCCGGCAAACTCGCGTCAATGCTCAATGCAAAACAAAGCAGTTTCGAATTGACGTTGCTTCGAAAAGTATAAACTGTCAGTGCAATGCGATTGTGATATAGTTTTGACCTGGCTTTGGATTTCAAATATTGATACTGCATTACTGTTGACCCTTGCTCGTTAATTTGGACTCTGTTCAAGCCCTTTGTTGTGGATTTCGTCGATATGACCGAACGTACGCAGAGAACTGTTCTAAATAGTCAGACACGTGAGTTCGTAATACGCCTTCGTAACTATTTCGATCGTGAAGCTCAAAATGGAGGGCCAATTTTACCTATAACGTCAGTGGTTGAACGCGTAGCTGATGCGCTTAATATTGGACAACGAACTGTTAGACGGATAACTAAAAAAAAATATGGCGAGACTGGCACAGAAGAAAATAAACTTCACACACCAAAAAAGAGAAAACGAGCAAAACCAGTCGTAGGCATCGATAGCTTTGATAGCTTTCCACATCACTATTGTAATGTGTCAAACCGGCCATCATAGCGTGCCGCTAGTTTAGAAGCCGGGAATCATGCAAGACTATGATACGGTTCCTTTTCAAGATTTGTTTTTATTGAAGAATTTTCATTATGACAAATGATGACATATGATGATCGAGGGTTTGGAAGGTGGGTGAGGAGCACGGCCATGGTAATGAAGATGGGTGGGGATGCTCGAACAAAAGTCACTCGAAACCTCATCTAATTGGCAGTGAGCTGAAAAAAATCCAAAATGGCGGATTCAAGATGGCGGCCATACAAACTTCGACGGTGTCTATCTCGGAGAGTATAAAAGATGGAAGAGTGGTTTTATGATAGAAAATGATCAAGACCTAAAAGTCTACTTGCCGAGTAGAAAAACCGCGGTCCGCTTGCGGGCCGCGCACCCACGCGCCCTACTAGTATAATAATATCGCCATTCCGCGCTAAACGCATGGATAGGTACGAGAGAAACATTTTCTGCTTCTTTTTTTCAGCAGGTACCTACACTAACAGAAAAATTCACGCACATTTCAATTATTTAGTACTTAGTAACCGGTACGTTCATAATTTAATTAAGTACCTATGGTATTTTATGGAAAAAATTCGACAATACTAATGACATTTCCAAGCAATAACAATAATAATATTCTTTATTATACCACAGATTATACCTAATATATTTGTTACGGGTAATGGTAGAAGATGTAGTAAACCTAGGTTTACACGGGTTTACTTAGTACCTATTAGGTACCCAAACGTTTTGGCGTTCGAATCGAAAGTTCGAATAATAAGTAAAATAAATTCGGAATTTTCCCATAGTCACCTAGGTGATAGGTCTACCCAATTCTGGCTGGATAATGTTAGGTGTTGCGTCATTTTTCACCACCAAAGAACCACCAGACTATGGAAAATCTAAAGTTAGGTTAGGTTGGGTTAGAACATAAATAATTTTGGGCACTTAGGTTCTATTGGTTTGAAATGAGTAGCTTGTCTTGCAATCTAACTTTACCCAGTAAGCATTGGATACACCTAGGTGAGTTAATAAATGAGTGAGTAAATCCCGAATTTAAACTTATTTTCATTATTATTTGGACATTACCCAAAAACCTTGGGTAATACAAAGTAAACCTTAGTTTATTCCAACTTCCAACCTTACCCGTAACATATACATAGGTACAATACCTACCTAAGTATAATAATAAAAGACAAGTCACTTAGCGTAACTAATATATTTTGGAAGACGTCACTCTCGATCCCAGACCACTGTTCTAATCTATGCCTCCCAAAAACAGTTCAAAAAATCAATAAAATTACTTACACTAGCGGCACGCTATGATGGCCGGTTTGACACATTACAATAGTGATGTGGAATGTCAATTTATTCTCGAACAAAAAACAATTAAGTTTTGTTTTTGTACCTGATTAAATAGGTTTAATAAAACAAAAATGTATATGTTTATTTAATTTATTTGAACGAACTGAATATTTGAATGAAAATGAATATACATACTTTATATGCACACAAGAAACATATGAATACAAAAGATACCAAAAAAGGTGCCACAAAAGGCCATAATTAATCAGATTCGTCCATACTACTATTTTTACTGTCGTCACTGCTATCATCACCTACATTAATAATTATATGTTCGTTTTCTATAATATTATCTATTTTCACATCTCTTTCATAATCTTCCCTTATTAATTTAACAGTTCTAGTCACAACCTTTTCCCAGTCTCCTTTAGTCACATGTTCACAAGCTTCTTCTAATAATTTTAGCATTTTTTTTGTGGTAAATGGGGGTTCTGTATTGTGTCTTGCAGCATATCCCTTAATTTGAGCCCACACCAACTCAATCGCATTATACTCACAATGGTAAGGCGGTAACCGTATAACTCTGTGCCCATGTTCTAATGCTATTTCGTCAATGACGTATCGGATCTTGGTTGGTTTGTTTTCTTTTAAAAGACGTACTAATTCCGCTTTTAACATATTCATGTTTGCATCTACGCCATTTTTACGAAGCCATGCGACGATATCAGCTTTCTTTTGGGATTGGGCAGGTGGCTTGTCAATTTGCATCGAGTGGTATGGGGCGTTGTCCATAATTATAATAGATGGTTCAGGGAGGCTACACAACATTGAGGTAAACCATTCAGTAAACTTTTCTCCATTCATGTCTTCATGATAGTCTCCAGTGGTTTTTGACGCAAAAGCCATGAGAGAACCTTCGACAAACCCGTTGATGGTTCCGGCGTGACAAATTATAAGTCGCGATCCTTTTCCTACAGGAACTTTGGAAGTAGATGCTGCTGTGTCATCGTTCCAAGAACGGCCTACAGTATGGTTAGCATTAAGCCATGTTTCATCCAAGAACACAACATTTTGCCAATTTTTGATTTCTTTCACTTGCCGTAAAAAAGTATACCTTGCCATCGCTATATCAAATCTTTCCATCAATATTTTGCGTTTGTTACATTTTTTGTATCGAAATCCAATGGTCTTCAAAATCTTCGTTAAAGAACTTTCCCCACCGAAGAATAATCCAGCTTCCTTCAGTGAATGCACCAACTTTTTTCTTGTTGGATACTCCTTCTGTAAATAGTAGCCGTAAACATGTCTTCGGATAGCATCGGCATCAAAGTTATCGATGCCTACGACTGGTTTTGCTCGTTTTCTCTTTTTTGGTGTGTGAAGTTTATTTTCTTCTGTGCCAGTCTCGCCATATTTTTTTTTAGTTATCCGTCTAACAGTTCGTTGTCCAATATTAAGCGCATCAGCTACGCGTTCAACCACTGACGTTATAGGTAAAATTGGCCCTCCATTTTGAGCTTCACGATCGAAATAGTTACGAAGGCGTATTACGAACTCACGTGTCTGACTATTTAGAACAGTTCTCTGCGTACGTTCGGTCATATCGACGAAATCCACAACAAAGGGCTTGAACAGAGTCCAAATTAACGAGCAAGGGTCAACAGTAATTCAGTATCAATATTTGAAATCCAAAGCCAGGTCAAAACTATATCACAATCGCATTGCACTGACAGTTTATACTTTTCGAAGCAACGTCAATTCGAAACTGCTTTGTTTTGCATTGAGCATTGACGCGAGTTTGCCGGAGGTAGTAGTTGTGCTAGCCAGCGATCCTATGTGACGATCGTATTAGATTCCATTTTTAAAAATTTTCAATTTAGAAAACCAAATGCCGAGTTGTGGTATATATCATATAAAAATAAAAATTTTACCTTTTGTATGAAACAGCTGATATTTTTTTGCGATTTCAGAGGTTTGTCCACATAGTGAAAATTGTTCATATTCACAAGTACATTCACCCCTTAAATGGTGCAAACTGATTTTTCTACACTTGTATACATTTTAGAAATCAATTTAATAAATAAATTTTGAGTCCTAAACCTAAAACTACATTCGATAAAATTTATGAATCTCTGCACATCACTATCGTCAATAAAGTAATACAATTATTTCCTTCAAAGTCGTTATCCATTAATACGGAACTTCATGAGCGGACAAACGTCAAACCGGCCATCATAGCGTGCCGCTAGTGTAAGTATGATTATTAGATCGTTTACACGCAAAATGTCCAGAAGCAAAAATGTTCAAAACGCAAAACGTTCAATACATAATATTACTTATGTAGGTACAACACCAACCTACATAGTTTTCACTTCTCTATATTATATCAACGTAAGCATGGATTAATCGATAAGAAATACGTGCCAATTGAATAATTTATGTAAAATATCTATGTAAGTAGGCATTTGATTGGTGCTATTGACTACTAGGACTAGTACAGCTGATGGCAAAAAAATAATAATATTCGAATTCGTGGCAGTTACCACCGGAACAAAGATTTACAAGATGGAGCCTAAAGGCTGTGAATGCGTCGAAAATTTGTGCTGCCACATGTGGTTCACGCCCTTTTCCCGTGCTCAGTTTGAATTAGGTCATCACCAGATATGGAGCTCGCGAGCCAATATTTTGTTTTTTTAAATGGCGGTTTTTGGTAAATAAAATGTGAAAAAAACTTAACAGGACGATCTAAAATAACCAATAACATCACCTACCATCAGTAAATAACATTCAAGCACATCAGTTCCTGCAAAATAAGAAATTGAAATTTGTAGAAAATAATTAAATTAGAGTTCGCCATTTAATGTGTGTTGCCAGTTTACGAACCCAAAATTTCCCTAATAAATAACGAAACCTTAGAATGTAGATACCGATAATATTCGAAAAGCGATTGCAGATAATGTCATTTTTTAATTTTCTTTCCAAGACAGTCCTTGTTCTACGATCTCACCTGATGGTAAGTGACGATGCAGTTTAGATCGTAACGGGCTAACTTGGAAGGGGATAAGCTAGGATTTATTAAATTTTTACACGCTATCGAGCCGGAACGCTAAATAGCTTAGCGATACGTCTTTGATGGTAGAATGGTAACTAGCCACGGCCGAAGCCTCCCACCAGACCAGATCTGAGATATTTCAGAAATTATAAATTTCGAAATTGTCTCCATCGATAATCGAACTCAAGAATTCCCCTCTCATTTTTTTTTAACTTTTTCGTTTCTGATTTTCTTTTACTTATATTCATCTTAAATTTTTTTTTATTTTTTTAAACGAATATTTTACCGGGAGAGAGTTTTTATGACTTTAGCGATTAAGCGATTCACCGATCGAGTTGGAAATAGGGTTTAGGGTTACCTTGGATCAAAAATAGGAAATGGTTGCCAAAATTTTTAAAAGTCAGCGCCATATTGAAATTCTTTGTTATTGCACCGATGTCGTTCAAAATCGATATTTAGGGTTACCTTGGATCAAAAATAGGAAATGGTTGCCAAAATTTTTAAAAGTCAGCGCCATATTGAAATTCTTTGTTATTGCACTGATGTCGTTCAAAATCGATATTTAGGGTTCCCTGGGGTCAAGAAAGACGAATTGGTGGCCAAAATTTTAAAAAGTCAGCGCCATATTGAAATTCTTTGTTATTGCACCGATGTCGTTCAAAATCGATATTTAGGGTTCCCTGGGGTCAAGAAAGACGAATTGGTGGCCAAAATTTTAAAAAGTCAGCGCCATATTGAAATTCTCTGTTATTGCACCGATGTCGTTCAAAATCGATATTTAGGGTTCCCTGGGGTCAAGAAAGACAAATTGGTGGCCAAAATTTTAAAAAGTCAGCGCCATATTGAACTTCTTTGTTATTGCACCGATGTCGTTCAAAATCGATATTTAGGGTTCACTGGGGTCAAGAGAGACGAATTCGTTGCCAAAATTTTAAAAAGTCAGCGCCATATTGAAATTCTTTGTTATTGCACCGATGTAGTTCAAAATCGATATTTAGGGTCCCCTAGCGTCAAAAGAGAGGGAATAGTTGCCAAAATGTTGAAAAGTCAGCGCCATGTTGAAATTTTTTGTTATTGACGCTTGGGGACCCTAAATATAGATTATCAGTATTGCGCTGACTTTTTAAAATTTTGGCAACCAATTCGTCTTTTTTGACCCCAGGGAACCCTAAATATCGATTTTGAACGACATCGGTGCAATAACAAAGATTTTCAATATGGCGCTGACTTTTTAAAATTTTGGTGACCAATTCGTCTTTCTTGACCTCAGGGAACCCTAAATATCGATTTTGAACGACATCGGTGCAATAACAAAGAATTTCAATATGGCGCTGACTTTTTAAAATTTTGGCGACCAATTCGTCTTTCTTGACCCCAGGGAACCCTAAATATCGATTTTGAACGACATCGGTGCAATAACAAAGAATTTCAATATGGCGCTGACTTTTTAAAATTTTGGCCACCAATTCGTCTTTCTTGACCCCAGGGAACCCTAAATATCGATTTTGAACGACATCGGTGCAATAACAAAGAATTTCAATATGGCGCTGACTTTTTAAAATTTTGGCCACCAATTCGTCTTTCTTGACCCCAGGGAACCCTAAATATCGATTTTGAACGACATCGGTGCAATAACAAAGAAGTTCAATATGGCACTGACTTTTAATAAAATACTGGCAACCATTTCCTCTCATTTGACGCTAGGGAACCCTAAATATCGATTTTGAACGACATCGGTGCAATAACAAAGAATTTCAGTATGGAGCTGACTTTTTAAAATTTTGGAAACCATTTATCTAAAACAAAATACTAAATACAATAACTCACTATAGTTAAAGGTATTAGTAAAATTATTGTTTTATGATAATAATTAAAAAAAAGTAGATATTAATTTTATTTTTAAAGTTTAAAAATTTTAATGACATAATTCTCCCCATTTTATTGGAATCACCTGCGTACCTGGTATCATTACGCACGCTCAGTAATCCACGCCGCGCATGCGCGGCACTCACGTCACGCACACGAGCATATTCTCATTGGCCTGTTTTTTTTCGTTCTTTAGTAGCGCGATACTCCTTCTAGACATATATGTATTCATAGCACCGGAAGTAGATAATTTAGAAAATAGTCAATATTTTATTCCCTCTTCGTCACTAATTTAGAGATCCACCACCGTCCACCATGTTGGACAAATGCTAAACTGCGGATTGGCAGACATCACACACCTTTGAGAGCATTATGGAGATCTCTGAGCCATAAAGTTTTCCTCGCAATGTTTTCATTCACCTTAAAATCAAGTGATATTTCAATGCTTAAAACGCACATAGCTCTCAAAAACCAGAGGCGCGCATGCCTGGGATTCGAGTCGGACCCCCGGAAGAGACTGAAAAGTGAAACAACACCACCGCTACTCGGAACAAAATCTGTTCTGTTATGTGAACAAAATTGCTCATAAATCTGTACTTATAATAAAAAACATTTACAATATTCAGATACTTACAGCAACATTTTGTTTACGGGAAATCGCTAGCTAGCTACATTTTACAATCAGTTAGGTACGTACCTACCTATTATGTCGTGAATTATAAAGTGCTTTGTTCGGTATCGTGTGCCTATTGCATGTTAGCCTAACGGGTAGACTTGCCTGCTATTTTATCGAAATGGATGTCGTGATATCTATTACCCATTTAAAGTCGACTGAAAAATTAATGGACAATCAAATATGTCACTCAAAAGAAGCTCTACCTGACAGTTTTTCATGCAACTTTCAAAGAAAAAAACGTTTTCCAAGTAACACGACATCACAAAAATGTGTTTGCATAATCAATTTGCAGACTCAACCTTCTAGGTTTTGTGGAGCGAGTAGTGGCATACTATTATATATTCTGTGGTAGTGGTCATTACAATAGCCAAACTTTTTATACAGAAGCCAAAAAGTCACTTGACAGGTAGGTAGGTACAAACTTATTTTATTTATAAAATAGTTATGTGCTCATTCAACTTATTCTAAAACTTATAAGGTAAATGACCCTATTTATATCCACATGATTCGATGAAACTATGAGTAGTTATCTATATAGCTATTATATTTTATTTTTCAATCCTATTAGTTATTAAAAAACAATTTTTTATCTTAATTCTTAGCCTATCGCCATCCACTTGTGGGCTAGAAGTTTAGGGCTTTAGGCCATAGTCACAGTCAAACAAGTGCAGATTGGTAGACTTCACATTTCTTTGAGAATTGTGGAGAACTCTTTGGGTAATGAAAGGAAAATGCATGTTTCTTCACGATGTTTTCCTTCACTGTTAATATTTAATTGCTTATCTCCTTATCTCACATAGTAAGTATCTCACATCTCTCGGGAATCACTCTCTGTGCCGTGCGTTATTTGTTTCAGATCATTGATTGATCATTGGAATCAAAAATTGGAAGCTCAAGGGTACTGTGTTCTGTGTTAGTGTTGTCAATACATACACAGTAGGTACCCCGTACCCTTGAGTTATTAGCTATATTATTGACCGAGCGAAGCGAGGTCTCTGAGTTAACTAGAGCGATTTGCACTTGTCCGTCCGTCCGTCCGTCCGTCCGTCCGTCCGTCCGTCCGTCTGTCAGAGCCTTATAACTTTTGAATTACTGAACGTAATTACTTCAAATTTAGATATAATATGTAAACCGATGGCCTCCAGCCGAAAATGGCTTAAAAAGTTATAAAAATCTTTATTTCAGGGGGGCTCTCATAGAAGCGAATGCGAAGTAAAAAAAAAAATATCGCGTTACATAAAAT
Organism: Oeneis ivallda; assembly: GCA_029955525.1. NCBI lineage: Eukaryota > Metazoa > Arthropoda > Insecta > Lepidoptera > Nymphalidae > Oeneis > Oeneis ivallda. The sequence continues at coordinate 13,272,558 of JARPMR010000012.1, read as the reverse complement.
TGTTACGTATCATTTTAAAGATAATTTTGAACTGAGTACAAAAATATTTTTTTTTTTAATTTTTCCCTTAAAATTGACGAAATGGGGGGCTTTCAAAGTGGCGATTTTATACGCTCGCTTGAAGACGCTCTCTAGGAAAATCCGCTATGGATTTTCAAACAGATTTTATTTTTTTAGGTCACTTATATCCTGTACTTGAACAACAAATAATAAAATTATATGAATATTATAAAGAAACGAGATTATTTAATTTTTAATGGGCATCAGTAATTCATATAGCATCAACATAGCTTCACAATAATGCTAATAGATGGCGCAGTCAGTAACTATTCCCATGGAACTACGAGTTACGACTACGACCTATCCCAAAAACAGTTTTGCGTCGACCATTATTATTTAGTTACTTATTATAATACAATAATTGTATTGTAATTTTTTTTGTACCATATTATTCAATTAAAATTATTTTTTAGTTAAATATTGTATATTTTCTATTCGCGTCGATAGATGACGATTTGTACAGATGCCCGTAACCCGGTTTCACTCGTTAGTACCTACATAATAATTCAATGTTTTCACTAACGTTCCCTAACCTTTACGGGCTACCTATAAGTTAGGTGATTGATGTTTTCTGTCAACTTATTTATCACGATCCTGTACGGGACACCTAAAAGGATATTGGGACGGATGTTAGGACTTAGGATTGTATTTAGGAGCTACCTACGTTAAGAGACTCCTACTTAGGGGATGATTTAGGTATGTTTGGTGAAAACGGGCATAATAATAATGTCAGTTTTGGTTATCATGTATCGATTGAATGAATAATCATGGGATACCGTTACCGCGAGGTCTCAGTTCGGGGCGAACCACTAGTGTAATTTCAACGAGTACATACATGAAACATATTGTGTAAAACTCAATTAAAATAATCAATTTTGATCATAGTAGGTACGAACTAGGAGTGTTTGCAAAAGAAGGACGTGATTAGGTACCTACATCAATTGAAAAGGTCTTTATCCATTGTAAACAGTTAGTTTTGGTAATAGATTAGCGTATCGGTGCAAATTACCAATTTTAAAACAATGCAAACTGTGAATAGTTCAAGGAGTAGGTAAGGCGAACAATAATATTGTTAACGTGTACCTAATGAAATTCCTATGTACTTAAAATACATATAAAATTAAAGGGTCGTTTGTACTTATATTAACCACCTAGGTATTACTATTTACCAGTTACCTAGGTACCTACTCGGCTGAGTTTGATGTTGATTTCATAATAGATCGAGACTCCTTTGAAGCCCTTGAGTAGCTAACTTTTATGTCGACGTTAATTAATAAAAAAATTTTCAAAAATATAGGTAACGATGGACCTAATTAGTACAGTGACGCAAAAATCGGCAGTCATGCTGTTCTAAAGAAAAAGTTATATTTTTTCGATTTTGAGGCAGACGAATATTCTATGTAAACTATAAGGTTTTCTTACACACACACAACAGAACAGCGGGAACCCTCGTTGTGCGATTCTCAGCACTTGGCTGGGTTTTTTATACCTGCTACTTGTTGCAATAGAACTTTTTTATTCATAATTTAATTAGGTATGATTTTTTTGTAAGTCTCTTGACATACACCTACTGTACAGTGTACACGGTAGGTAGTAGGTAATCTACACTTAATATTATAAAGAGGAAATATTTGTTTGTTTGTTTGAATTGAATAGGCTCCGAATCTACTAAACCGATTTGAAAAATTCTTTCATCATTAGAATCCTACATTATCCCTGATGAACATAGGCCATAGAATATTTTCAAAAAGTTAGGGATCCGTATGTATAAAACTTCGATAATGTAACCCAAGGTGTGAAAAAAATACCAAAACAAATCCGATATAAGTATCGCGTAGGTACGCTGTGGAGTTTCCATAGCGTACTATTCACAATAGAGCAAAGTGATGTACATACTACAGTTTTATAGAGGACATCAATATCTACAAAAAAGTCCGCGATACCATATGTGTAACTATTACAGATAAGTCACATTAACTACTTTTCCATGTTAAAATATGAAATAGTAACGCCGAAAAATCCTTATAATATCGCGTACGCTGCGGAAACTATCTTACTAATATTATAAATGTGTAAGTGTGTTTGTTTGTTGATTTGTCCTTCAATCACGCTGCAAAGGATTTACGGATTGACGTAATTTTTTGCATGGATATAGTTTAGGATCTGGAGAGTGACCTAGGCTACTTTTATAGTTTCAGAGGGATTTAAAAACTAAATCCACGCGGACGAAGTCGCGAGCATCAGCTAGTAAATAATATTTCTGTAATAGGTAGGTAACTAAGTAATATCTTTAACTATAAAAATGAATCCCTATTCCCCTTGGTCACGACTCACGCCATTTAACTTGAGAATGACTTTACCGATTTCCTACCGATTTCATTCGTCTTTTTTAGGGTTCCGTACCCAAAGGGTACCAACGGGACCCTATTACTAAGCCTACGCTGTCCGTCCGTCCGTCCGTCTGTCAGCGGGCTGTATCTCATAAACCGTAATAGATAGACAGATGAAATTTTTACATAATTATTATGTATTTCTATTGCCGCTATAACAACAAATAATAAAAATTAAATTAAATTAAAAAAATTAACTTAAAATATTTCCATGGGTACATGGAAATATTTTTTTAACGGAACCCTTAAAGAGCGAGGCCCGACTCGCACTTGGCCGATTTTTTAAGTTTTCTAACACTTCGTAGAAGGTTTTACGGAAAGAAAAGTTAGAAAATTGCACATAAAAATGGATAATTTCAGAAAACTTAACGACTATTTGAACTTTGCGAGTTTGACAGTTCGAGCGTTTGATGAATGTGAATTTAGCAGTCAGTTGTTTTATTTTTTGTAACAAAAGAATTATCTATGATTTTTTAAATTGACAGATGATTTATTCCAGTTCGAATTGAATATTAAGATAGGACAACGTCTCTCGAGTCATCTACTAATTTGTAAGTCATAGTCATCACTAGTAAAGTAGTCATCGTAGTCATAGTCATCGTAGGAGAACCAAAGTCACCGACATAGCTCAGCGAGTCGCGAAACTGAAGTGGAAATGGGCGGAACACATAGTTATAAGAGCTGATGGTCGTTGTGGTCCGAAGGTGTTGGAGTGGCGACCATGCAGCGGGAAGCGCAGTGTGGGCAGACCCCCAACCAGGTGGACCGACGACATCAACGAGTCGCAGGGAGCCGCTGGATCCAGGCGGCGCAAGACCGAGACCTGTGGAAGTCCATGCAAGAGATCTTTGTTCAGCAGTGGACGTCTATCGGTTGATAAAGAAGAAGAAGAAGAAGAAGAAGAATTCATCACTAATGATGTCAAAACCGAATGTATAAAATATATTACTTACTTATTTAAAAAAAAACTTACTTATTTAAAATTACTTACTGGTAAAAAATCTTTAAATCATGTCGCTATTTTATATCAAGTCTATACTCTGTAGTTCCTATTTTCAATTATTTGGTAGACACAAACAGGTGTTAAGTATATATGTACTTACATAAGCGGTCATTGGCAACGATAGAAGGTCGGAATAAAGCAAATTACTCCAATTATTTTATTATTTTTATCTATGAACTTGATACACTTCGCAAAAACTTTATGGCACAGTTTATTAACTTTATTTTTATTTACTTGTTATGGCTTAGTGAACCTCAAATCTTTTTACCGTGAACAATGAGATGGACACTAAAAAATTAGCACAGTTTGTGAAACAATTGGTATCAAACATGGAATGATTGCACAAAAACCATTCATTTTTGTTTCGGTTTTGCATTCGAATAAGTTTCATAATAACTACATAATAAATAAGCTGTGAAAACCTTAATTTAGTTGTGACTTGTGTTTCTAGTTTTCTGTATATGGCTATTGATGCCAGCCGATTTCTTCCAAAATGCATGCGAATTGCGAGCAAGTCAGCTATTTTAATATTTACTATAATACAAATAGGTACCTACGTCTATAGCTGTTAGTTCCATCTTCCCATCTTCGTTTCCATCCATAGGATAACCAGAGTTACCGCTCATCGAGATTCAAAGATGAAGTTTCAATGAATGGGGCAGAAGATCGTGCTCTGTGGCGATGCTTTCAAGAGACCTAGGTCCAGCAGTGGACGTACCTAGATGAAGATGATGGTGATATATGTATGAACCTAGAAAAAACACTTATTACCGCAATTTATTTCAAAACCTCTAGAGTTTTTGTTTTCATTCGCTTCGTACGTCAGTTTGCCATCAAAACGCATCAAGTAGGTACCTACTATACTTAGCATCTCGGAGTCAAATAATATCAAGTAGGTATTATTACTATTTTATTAGGTAAATAAAACTAAGGTACCTTGTGCTATAAAACACAATGCACTAGAAGGGCAATAATTAGCTACTATTCAGAACATTGATATTATATCACGTTTGAATTCACAATTACTTTACACGTACCTGCTTACGTAGATAAAAAATATTTTACAAAATAAAAAATAAATAGCTGCACTGCACATTGACAAAGGTTTAAAATAGCCATTGATATTATATTACCTACCTATACCTGAAATATAGATCAGAACCATGAACCTATTCATGATAAGAACCTATCATGTTCACGTTTTTCAATTATTCACAAGTACAGGTAATCATAAATCGTGAGCTCATTATGATATGTAACGAACGATACGACACTATAAAAAGGCTCAAGTTCAAAGTTTTTTCAAGTAGGCTGGGTTTCGGCATATTTTTTATAAATTTAAATGTAACCTCACCAAGGGGCCCAAGCTCCCAAGGTCCCAAGGTCCCAAGGTGCTGGAGTGGCGACCTCGCACCGTGAAGCGCAGTTTTGGCAGACCCCCCACTATGAAAGCGCATGCGGGGTTGGAGGGTAATGAAAGAGCCGATGAGCTCGCGAAAGAGGCAGCTCTAGGCTTAAGGACGAAACCGGACTATGACCGGTGTCCGGTTTCGTTCGTCAAGCGACTGCTCCGCGAGGACTGCTGCTTGACGAGTGGAACCGGAGGTATACGTCCGAAGAAACCGCAGGCACCACGAAGGTCTATCTGCCGGATGTGCGGTTTGCACATCGCGTGGTCAAAAAGATCGACCACAATATGGTGCTTTCCCAGGTGTTGACTGGTCATGGAGGGTTTGCGGAGTACCTGCACAGGTTCAAACGCAGGGACCACCCGGGCTGCGTGTGCGACGACAGTGCATCAGAATCGATTATACATCTTCTGATGGACTGTCCTCAGCACGAAGCGGCCCGGGAGGACCTACAGCAGGAACTGCGGATGAAGCTGTGCAGAGACTCCGTGCCCACCATACTGGGCGAACGCATCTCTACCAGAGGGTAGAGATGCGTTCCTGGAGTACGCAAGCAAAATAGCGAGAATTGCTATTACCAGGAACAGAGCGACCGATAGAGATGCATAGTGCCTCTTATATCGTGAGCATATATATACCTACATGGCACTTGCATATAAATCGCGTCGCTCTGCTCCTGGCAAAAGCCGGAACGATTCTCCTATTTTGCGCACTCCGGGCTCCGAGCTTTGAAGTACGACCACACCTTTGTCAGTTCAATGATTATTGAACTGACGAATTGTAAAAATAATATCTTAAACTTAACTCAAAAAAAGACACCCCCCCCCCCCCCCACTAGACGTTGGATTCTCGACTCAACCCGTTAGTTTAAATTACGTAATGCAGCGGTTTTTTTAATAAAATAATTTCGATGTTCCGGTGCTACGCTGAACACAAAGGGATATGTCATGCCTTCGTATTACGTTATTGTAGTATATTATAGTTTAATATCTTTGTATTACGCGGTACCTACTCTCAATGCTCAAATAAAGTAGGTAGGTACTAACTTAATGATGATGGCACCAGTCATAAGCCTTGCAGCAATAAATGGCAAATGGTGGGTATCTCAGCTAATAAGCGGTAAAAGACCTAGTGGTTAAAGACTTCGAATTCTTTCCGGGTTCCGTGATTCGATCCCAGGCACGCATCTCTGACCTTTCGGAGTTATGAAATATCACTTGCATTAAAGGCGAACGAAAACATCGTGAGGATACTGCATTACCTACCTGAGAGTTCTCCATAATGTTCTCAAAGGTGCGCGAAATCTGCCAATCCGTATTTGGCCAACGTAATGGACTATGGCCTAAACCCTTCCCGTTCGAGAGACCTGTGTGCAGTAGTAGGCCGGAGATAGGTTGAGAAGAATATGAGATGAGGTATATCCTGGAAACCCAAAGGAAAAATGTACCTACCTACGTTAGAGGGTGATTTCTATAAAGTATACAATTGTTAAAATGAAATACCTACGTATAGTGTAAGATAGTATTTAAATATTGAACCCGAAACTGTTCCGGGGGTACAGGCACAAACGCCCGTTTTCACCAATGTTCCCTAAGTTTTTCGGGCTACCTTAATTTGGTGACGCTTACTGTTAATTTCGTTTTCACGAACCGATAGAGAACACATAAAGGTGAAAAAGACATTGGGTAAGAGATTGTATTTAGGTGCTACCTACGTAAAGAGACTCCTACTTAGGTGATGATTTAGGTATGGTTGGAGAAAACTGAAAACGGGCATTAGTTTTAGTTAGTCTATTATCACTGGTTTTACCGAACCGATTGTCAAATCAATAGTTACGTACCTATTATATTATAATTTGTTCCCTGTTCCCGGTTGAATAGGTGCAGTGGAAGTTCTACGGCCTGTAAATAAATTTACATACAAACATGGCAAACATTTTCTCAACTCTACTAAAAGCAACTCAATATAGGCATGGAAAGGGCTTAATCGCAGAGGTTATAAGGTAATAACGGTACCTACGACATAAAATAAGAGACCATTATAAACCACCGCAAGGTCAAGCGCCGATAAACAGGACTTTCTAAATAAACAAACAAAATATTATCGCCAAAATCTGTTACGATTTGTCGCATACCTAACTGTAAACCGGAGGCAGGTTACATAACTCAGTAAAATCCATGTTTATACCTACTCTATGCCTGAAAGGTTTAATAGCAATGAGTAGAATACAAGTCCATAGGTTGAGTAGACCAGGGGCAGTTCCTTGCTAGGTTATGCAGAAATAACGATTCTATTCGGATTGGTTGTTCAGATAAAGAAGGTACAAAAAAAGCGCGTGCAAACCAACTGGTGAAAAGCCCATGCTGTTTTTAGAATACTAGAACTTTCGATATTAATAGTGATATTTTTTACAGCTCCCGAGCTCGCGTGTGGCGAGGATTTTGGATATGATGGAGAGATAGGTGAGATCATCATTTTTTTAATTCACATTCACATAATTTGACTGTGATCTCACCTGATGGTAAGTGACGGTACAGGCTAAGATGGCTAAGGGCTAAATAAGTGGAAGGTGTTGTAGTTCTAATCAACACAATACCCCTAATCGGCTTCTACACGCCATCGTGCCGGAAGTCGGAACGCCACATCGCTTGACGGCACGTCTTCGACAGTAGGGAGGTAACTAGATATGGTTAAAGCCTTCCACCAGACCAAATCCATGACATTTTAGAAATCTAACTTTCCGTTACGATGCCGAGAAGTAAGCGATTTGAGGTAAGGGTTGTATTCCTTCTTAACTAGCCCACTTCCAAAGGAAAACATCGTGAGGAAACCTGCATGCCAGAGTTCTGCATCATCATCATCATCATCATTAGCCCCAACCCATCAACAGCTCACTACTGAGCGCAGGTCTCCTCTCAGAGAAGGGTTATAGGCCATAGTCCACCACGCTGGCCCAATGCGAATTGGCGGACTTCACACACCTTCGAGAACATTATGACGAACTCTCAGATGTGCAGGTTTCCTCACGACGTTTTCCTTCACCGATGAAGCAAGAGATATTTAATTGCTTAAACGCAGTTGACTCCGAAAAGTCAGAGGTGCGTACCCGGGATCGAACCTGCGACCCACCGAATTGGAGACCACAGTCCTAACCACTAGGCTATCACTGCTTCTAATATTGAGTTCTCCATAATGTTCTCAAATGTGTGTGTCAAAACTCAAACCGCACTAGGCGAGAATGTGGTGGATATTTTATACCCTTTTAAACCCTTCTCATTCGCAAGGACTGCCCCCTAGTTAGTGGGATGACGTTGGGTTGGTTGGCGTTGATGAATGAATAATCAGTACAATATTTTCAGGGCCAACATATTGGGGTGATCGGTACAGGGAGTGCAGAGGCAAGCATCAGAGCCCTATCAACATAAACGTTTTGCGCGTAAAGCAAGTCGCGCTGCCCGACATTGCATTTGTCGGCTTCGATGACCCCATTGATGATGTACACGTGACCAACAATGGGCATACAGGTACGAAAAAACAACTAGGTACACTTTGATTATATAAACTTAATCAAAGTAGGTACATAACTACACACTCAAAACAAGTAAGAGTTTAGCAGTGTGATGTCTGACTGAAGTTTTTAAATGCTTCTTGAATCAACAGTTTCATAATGATTGCCAAAATTCGCAGGACTTAAGAACCTCTGTCTGACGAAGGCTCGCAGCAAAATATATCATTGCTATTTAATACTTGAGATTATTTAAAGAAGTATAGTTTGCTGCTGATGATACATCAGAACAAAGCTCGCGTATAACTTTCAGATGTTACGCCATCTTCCGGAATTCCAGAAAAACCCCACTCTGGAGGTGCGATTGTCTAAGTTGCCGATCAAAATCGTATTCATTTAATTTCGTATTCGTATGCATTAGCGTCAGTGTAAAATATTCCTTCAAGGAATTTTAAATCAATAGAGTCAAGGAATTTCCTTGACTCTATTGATTTAAAATCACAAATTCAGTACAACCAATTTATATAGAGTGTTATTACCCGTCATTTGGTGCTCAAATGGGGGGGGTTACCGGGAAAGTTTTCCGGGAGTTTTGAAAATTGGTGATTTTATAGATTTCGACGTGCTCTTTCTGAATTTTCATTTTGCCACCTCGTATCTTCGCCGCTCGCGCCGCCATATTGGAAAAATGGCGGCCAAAAACGGTTTTTTGACAAATAACTTCTTTCCAATTCCAACTCATTTGACGATGAAAATAGCTATGTTATAAATTAAACTACAGAAAATTTTCTACAGTTTACTTAGAGACCTTTTTTTTGTAAAATCAATAGTTTCAGCGTACGAGAGCTGCAAACCAGGATAATATGTACATTAATTGATAAATATTTATAGAATTTGCTAGAGCTCCTAATGATGATCGGAGTCGAGCGATTCTTGAGCGTCCCGAGCATGTCTAAGATTTGGTCGCAGTCGATGCACAATATCACAATTCGTGCATGAAAAAATTGTACCACGCACCACCAACTGGAGAAATAAAAGGCCGTATCTTTTGATTGCGTCTACTTAGAAGTTTGATTTTTTTACTGCTGCAAGGGATTGCAGACCTGGGTATTTGATTTTAATTTCAACTTGATACCTCCACGCGTTCCTGAGAAAAAGGCTCTTGACAGACAGACAACGAAGTGATCCTATAAAGGTTCGGTTTTAAGCCCCTAAAAAAGAGGTATCTATGCAGACGAGATCGAAACTGCAATGTAGTATATTTACTCTTATCTCGAGCAGTATTCTGAAGAGAGTCAATTTTTTTCTGGACGAATTGATGACCAAAATTGAAGATGATTACCGCCCGCACATGAAAACTGTGAAACACAACAGCGAAGGAGAATGCGCTAAATTTTGTAATAGTGCATTACAAGTGGATTAGGCTTACTGGCGATACCACAAAAAAAAAACGCGCCACTCTCTATCTAATCGTGAGTTAAGTATTTGGCCAAACGCGTGTTGGAGTGGACTTTGCGGCGCTCGTACGCTAAAACTATTGATTATACAAACAAAAAGTCACTACATAAATTGTAGTAAATTTTCTGTACTTTGATTCATTAATACCTACTTTCATTGTAAAATGAGTCTGAAAGAAGTTATTGTCAAAAAACTGTTTTTGGGCGCCATTTTTCCAATATGGCGACGCGAACGGCAAAGATACGAAGTGGCAAAGTGAAAATTCGAAAAGAGCACGTCGAAATCTATAAAATCACCAATTTTCATCAACTCCCGGAAAACTTTCCAGGTAAAACTACCAAATGACTGGAGTATATGGACTGGAGTATATGGACTGGAGCGTATCGTGCATATCTAAACGTATAAGAATGTATACACGAAATTGAGCTCTAATTCAATGCTCTAGTGGTTTATTTTACTTTGACGCTAATGCCATCACAAGAATACGATTTTCGTACGAATCGGCAAATTTTAGACAATCGGGGGGCAGAACTGTTGATATAAATGTTTTATTTTATTTTTACATATTTTATTTGTAGATAATTCTATGTATGTATTTTGATTCTAGAAATATTATATATATATATATTGAGAAACGATAGAACACGATGTAAAATAGAACGATAAAATACCATAATTATTTCGTCGATTTCAGCAATATAAATAGGTACATATTATTTTGATTTAGGTATAAGTGCCTACAAAAAGTTAGTAGGTAGAAGGTAGCTGTAGGTACCTTATCTCTTTATTCGTACTAGGTAATCTCTGACTCTGGTAGCCTAGTTCGTGGTATGACTTATGCTTAAATATGCTCAAAATGTAATGTTTCAGTTCTAATAGAGGTGGAGAACGAGCCCCACCCTCGAGTGAGCGGAGGCCCGCTCGACGGCAGCTACGTGTTCAGTCAGATGCATTTCCACTGGGGAGACAATGATACTTTTGGCTCAGAAGATAAAATCAACCACAGAAGGCAAGAACAAAACATTATTTTTTTTAATATACCTATTTAATCATACTAGTTGACTCGCGCCGGGTTCGCACGGGTAGGATTTAAAACAAACACAATGGTACAAACATTAGCTGGAGGTTAATGATTTTGTCTATTTGGAATTATTATAGCCTGTGGCTAAGACCCTCATATAATATTATAAATGGTATGGTATTCGATCGTTGTCTCTTATGCGACTGCGAGTGAATCGCTGCCATCCGTGAAGAGTTATAATATCCTCTATCTCCGATAATATTTATCAGATCTTCATCAAAATTAGACAAAATATACCTGATAGTATACAATTTCAGATAAAAAAAAATTATTAAAATTGGTTCAAATTTGACAGAGTTATGAAGTAAAATCTATAAAAACTTTCATCCCCTATCCCGGAAGAACCTTTATATTGTTTATCTGGATAAATACCTACTATATGTTGACCCGGAGTATCAGCTATCCCAAATTTCATTGAAATCCGTTAAGTAGTTTTCGCGTAATGCGCGGCCAAACAGAGAGACAGATAGACGGACAGACAGACGGACAGACAGACAGACAGACAGACAAAAAATAAATAAAAATCTGTATTGGGCTCAGTATCGATAGAATAGAATAGAATAGAAATATTTTTTATTCAAATAAACTTTTTACAAGTGCTTTTGAATCGTCTGACTCTACCACTGGTTCGGAAAGCCCTTCCTGCCGAGAAGAACCAGCAAGAAACTCGGCGGTTGCTCTTTTCAAAACAAGTTTACAATACAATAGATACTATATGCTATGTATGTAGTGTTTCCACAATGAGGGGAAGTTTCAAAAATGCATACCTACTAACAATGCAATATATCTTAAGATGGGCTGACATAACGTAGCCCCATTCCCGCCGGTGGAACCCGTTCACGAGCATGACGCATGACCCAGCCGTTGCTTCGGTCAACAAAATTTGAGGGAACGTAACAACCCGCATCAATCGATACTAAAAATCAGTTAAAATTTTTAAAATACATATGATAAATGTACAGAAATCTTCCAGTTACAGTTTTATTAAAAGTAGGTATATGTAGATTGATTAGCAAAAAAGGTTCTTAACATACCTACTATCTCGCCAAACTGGTGGGCCAGTTTGTTGGCGAGATCAACCATCAGTATTAACTTTAGGCACCCTAAAGGGTGCTTGACTGTCAGCGGTCATTCAGGGCAGTGTAGAGCTGTTGTCTCTGTATCGCCTCAATTACCCGACTAGGGCCGCGGCAAAGCCAGAAGGAAGGGTTACGGGCAGTGTAGAGCTGTTGTCTCTGTATCGCCTCAATTACCCGACTAGGGCCGCGGCAAAGCCAGAAGGAAGGGTTACGGGCAGTGTAGAGCTGTTGTCTCTGTATCGCCTCAATTACCTGACTAGGGCCGCGGCAAAGCCAGAAGGAAGGGTTACGGGCAGTGTAGAGCTGTTGTCTCTGTATCGCCTCAATTACCCGACTAGGGCCGCGGCAAAGCCAGAAGGAAGGGTTACGGGCAGTGTAGAGCTGTTGTCTCTGTATCGCCTCAATTACCCGACTAGGGCCGCGGCAAAGCCAGAAGGAAGGGTTACGGGCAGTGTAGAGCTGATGTCTCTGTATCGCCTCAATTACCCGACTAGGGCCGCGGCAAAGCCAAAAGAAGGGTTATGGGCAGTGTAGAGCTGATGTCTTTGTATCGCCTCAATTACCCGACTAGGGCCGCGGCAAAGCCAGAAGGAAGGGTTACGGGCAGTGTAGAGCTGTTGTCTCTGTATCGCCTCAATTACCCGACTAGGGCCGCGGCAAAGCCAGAAGGAAGGGTTACGGGCAGTGTAGAGCTGTTGTCTCTGTATCGCCTCAGTTACCCGACTAGGGCCGCGGCAAAGCCAAAAGAAGGGTTATGGGCAGTGTAGAGCTGATGTCTTTGTATCGCCTCAATTACCCGACTAGGGCCGCGGCAAAGCCAGAAGGAAGGGTTACGGGCAGTGTAGAGCTGTTGTCTCTGTATCGCCTCAATTACCCGACTAGGGCCGCGGCAAAGCCAGAAGGAAGGGTTACGGGCAGTGTAGAGCTGTTGTCTCTGTATCGCCTCAATTACCCGACTAGGGCCGCGGCAAAGCCAGAAGGAAGGGTTACGGGCAGTGTAGAGCTGATGTCTCTGTATCGCCTCAATTACCCGACTAGGGCCGCGGCAAAGCCAAAAGAAGGGTTATGGGCAGTGTAGAGCTGATGTCTTTGTATCGCCTCAATTACCCGACTAGGGCCGCGGCAAAGCCAGAAGGAAGGGTTACGGGCAGTGTAGAGCTGTTGTCTCTGTATCGCCTCAGTTACCCGACTAGGGTCGCGGCAAAGCCAGAAGGAAGGGTTACGGGCAGTGTAGAGCTGATGTCTCTGTATCGCCTCAATTACCCGACTAGGGCCGCGGCAAAGCCAAAAGAAGGGTTATGGGCAGTGTAGAGCTGATGTCTTTGTATCGCCTCAATTACCCGACTAGGGCCGCGGCAAAGCCAAAAGGAAAGGTTACGGGCAGTGTAGAGCTGATGTCTCTGTATCGCCTCAATTACCCGACTAGGGCCGCGGCAAAGCCAAAAGGAAAGGTTACGGGCAGTGTAGAGCTGATGTCTCTGTATCGCCTCAATTACCCGACTAGGGCCGCGGCAAAGCCAAAAATATAGGTACCTGTGTGTTTGTATTTACATAATATGTTCCACCTGAAGCTAATGAGCCGATTTTGATGAATAAGGTTTCAATCTGTTAGTTATTATGGTCCGGGTGACATATTATGTGCAAGAGCTTCAGCGGTTTTTCTATCTATAATCTTGGCGGAAATCTGTTATCAGGTCTATTATACTTATTAGGTATTTGAAGCGAATGTTTTAGGTGAATTTTGCACATATCTCTTCCTGCTCATCCGTGGTATAAAAACAGCTTTAAGCTCGTACCTATATTGAATTAATAGAATTGAAGAGCTATAAAATAGAATGCTTCGATGGTTTATAAAATAAAATAGGTAGGTACTTAAACAACGTCATTTACAGAATCTAAATTATATATTTATCTATTTACCTATAATGTGACTGATCTCGGAGATACCCAAGTAGGTACTCCATTAGATATAAATCATCTAAAACAATTTTTTGTGATCTTGATACAAAAACCAGGCAAGTTTGAGTCAGACTCCCGCATCGAGGGTTCCGCACCCTGGAACTATGTTACCACACTTTGAGATAAAGGGGGAGGTATTCTCAATTCGTCGCGTATATTTTTGATGAAATTAAATGTTTACCTAACTAAGTATACGGTAGGAAAGAATAAAAATAAAAATGAGTCTGATTAAAGTCTGAGACTCGAACCTAAGAACTTCTGATTTGTACCTAACTACGCCCCCCCTCCCCACCCCCCCATTTATATACTTAGAAGTAAATTATGCCGTCGCTCGGTTGAAATGATGATGACGATACGCTGAAGCACTTTCAGAGAAAAAGAACTTTTCCTTTATGAGATGCCGAACTCTAAAAGACATACCTCGTAACTTCCTGAATTACAGTAAAAAACTGTTTAGTATTTATATAATATTTCTTGTTAAGCTAACTAATTAGCATATGATTATATTATAAACATATAGGTGCGTGGACTGTAAAAGCTTTTACAGGGTTTTTATGTAGGTATGCTCAAGTTTAGACTTCCTTCTTGCATAGCATTAGATGTTATTTATAATTGGCCTTGACTTTGATTAGTCTCGTGAGAATGTATAAAATGTGTAGGTACCTACCCATATATAATTGTTTAGCTATGGTGTAATTAATTAATTCGTTAGTATTTTTCAGTTTCGCAATGGAGTTACACATGGTTTTTTACAAGGAAGACTACAAGTCAGTTCAACAGGCTGTGAAACATTCGGATGGTTTAACAGTACTTGCCTTCTTCTATGAGGTATATATTGAACATTAAATCTTCTACAAGTTAGCAGTCACAAATCATTTGGTGGTACTTCGTGACGATGCAGTCTATGATGTAAGAGGTTTTCATAAACCCTTTACATCCATAATCGATTTCTTTATTATAGTCTTATCAACCGATACACGTCCACTGCTAGACATACTCAGGTCTCTTGCGTAGACTTCCACTTGCCTCGATCTTGCGCCGCCTGTATAGCAGCTCTTTGCGACTCGTCTGACGTAGGCGGTTCACCTACTGAGAGGTATGTCAACACCGCGCTTTCCACTCGTTACAGAGGGTACATGCAACGAATTATGATTAAAGCGGGTACGACAGATTGAATGTCATGTGTCAATGTTGACAGATTGCAAGTTAAGACATAGTCGTAATTCCTAGTTCCATGGGTAAGACAGACTGAAAATTATAAAAACACAGAAGTCGGTCGGTTGCCTGTATTTATATTCTAACTAGCTGATGCCCGCGACTTCATCTGCGTGGATTTAGTTTTTAAAATCCCTCGGGAACTCTTTGATTTTCCAGGATAAAAAGTAACTTATGTCACTTTCCAGGTCCTCAACTATACCCATGCAAAAAAATCACGTCGATCCGTAACTCAGTTGCGGCGTGATTGAAGGACAAACCAACAAACACACTTTCGAATTTATAATATTAGTACGATAGTAATATGATGTCAGACATTCTCCCTGTTGTTGCATTCTATTTATTTATCTTAAGTGGATCACACATGCAAACTCTTGTTCGCTTATCGTTATAATTGCTTAGATAATAATAGCATTTATAAAAGAAAATCATTGTACTTAATTATACATAAAATATTAAGTCAACAACTAAAATACGTATGTATGGAATTCCTTCTGCTAATGCTGATCGTACCTTACAGTGTCCTCAGACTACTGGAAGCGCTATTAATTATTATAGCATTTAAGCGACGTTTTCGCATAAGCGATTCGCGGTTCGGCGTGTCGCGCGATATGGCCAAGGTATGAGGGCGAGAGAGAGCGAGCGAACGACGCAAAGCGCGTCGCGCGGCGATTCGCCTGTGCGAAAACGTCGCCTTAGGCACGGCGCACACGTAGTTGCCTGTTGCGGCCATCGGCAACTCGCAACTAGCTATTTATACGATTTTCATATAATTTTAAGAAACTATAATATACGCCTATAATAACGCATACGTAGCAACTCTAGTTGCGAATTTTAGTGATCAGAACTGTTATTCAAAAATTTTTTACGGACGAAAAATTAAAGCGAAGGGCTTCCTGTGACTTGTATAATGTTGTCGATCCACTTAGTCTACAATATACTTGCAGTTGGACCGTCACAAGCACCCCGCCTACGACGACATAATGGCGGCGCTCTCCAACGTGACCGAGCCGCACTCCAGCGTCGTGATGAGCAACCCCTTCTCCTTCCTCAACATCCTGCCCCTCGACCTGCGGCGATACTTCACCTACCGAGGCTCCTTGACCACCCCACCGTGCTCCGAAGTGGTTATTTGGCTAGATTTTGAACAGCCCATAAGACTGACTCATGATCAGGTGGGTCATATTTAAATGCGATCACGATTAAAGTTTCTAACCGCCATTTTCTACTTACATCTTGCTCACATTTTAGCGCGATCACAATTAAGCTTTCTAACCGCCATTTTCTATTTCTATTTGCTCAGTGCAAGACAAACGTGAGTTAGACGGAATAGTAAATGGCGGTTAAAATTCTATTATATGTTAAGCGCATTTTTTACTATCTGCATATTGTGTTTTTTGTTTCGACCTGTATGTCTTTATTCTATTTGTGGATTTGATATGCCAAAATCGACGTTAGCCAAGATCCATTTCCTATGTATTTGTCTGTAATCTATCGATTAAGTACCTTATGACCAATCCTATATTCAATCTATCTGTGATCTCTTGTTTAGTTACCCAGCAACGTAATAGCAAAAATTGTAATAAGCTTTTTTTTTTAAAATTATCTTTGAATATAGGAACCGGGCATAATAGTACCTAGCTAAAAAAAATATTCATTAATTTTTTTACTAATTTGCTGCCAAGAACTTGTAAACAGATTAATTGAGTATGGACATAGCAATCGGACGTAAATAAGTTACCTTTTTTTTCTATTTTGTAGATCGAGGCATTCAGGGAGTTGCGTTCGGCGAATGGAAAAATTACGCACAACTTCAGACCGATACAACCGATCGGCGATCGCGTAGTTTTTTATAATGTTGACAACAATTATTTTGCCTACAACGAAGTCGATGATCCAGACGATACTGGCTCGGAAAATACAAGAAAACAAGGAAACAACAGTAGCTATAAGTTTAGGTTAAATATTGTTATTCATATTAGTGCACTTATGTTTTTATTAGTAACAAAAGAGTATAAAATAGGGATTTGACGTAAAATTGGCTAACCAGACCAGTGATATTAAGCATTCTGCTTCATGTCAATTCCCAGAAAGCTCGCTTTTGGTTTGAATCATGACATTGTTCTACAAAAAATGTCAAAGTTGTCAAAATTATAATATTTATGCGGTCTAAAGACACCGAAAACGGGTTTCCGTGGATAACTGTTTATATTGCAATATCTGTATTTTTCTGTATTTTTAGTAAAGTGCGGTTGCAAAAAGACTTTATTTTTTTGCAAAAATTGCTTTTTGAATACGAAGTCAGATATTCCTTTAAGTACGAAACTATGGGCTCGTTTCTGGACACGCGGCGCGTGGTGCGTAGCATCGCGTCACGCGGGCCGTCGCCGCGTACTACGCCAAAACGTTTCTGCATGAACGCTCTCATACTTAGCAATAGGTTTGTTACCGCGCGACGCGACGAATCACGCGCCGCGTGTCCAGAACCGAGTTCTAAAAAGTTGATTTTTTAGTAACTATGGCACCAGGTAAGTACATAATGCTATTATTTCATTAGTTACATAGAAATTAACTTGACATGTAGCTAATTTAATAATTATGATTCTCAATGCAAAACGGCTAGGCAATTGAATTGGTGATATTAAATAAATATAATTAATTTAAAATTCCTAAACTGTAACATTATTCTTATGATGTGATGATTTAAATTAAGACATTAGATGAAATTAATAAAAGTACTGAACTGTGATATGCAACAATTTATTATTAAATATAATATTGATAATAAAGTAAACTTTATTTGCATTTACTATTACATTTTACTGTTTATTTTAACTTTACATTAAAATAAGTACCTTTGGTTACCCTTACTTCATAATTAATTGAATTTGACCCAATATGAGAATATATGGGCAACTTTAAGATATAAGAAATGTACCTTAACTCCATAAAGCACACATTCACACTTCAATCATCGTCTGCTGGTCTAGTCTCATTCATGGTCACCATAGCACTCAGGTTTTCTTCAGTGCCATGCCGCAGCCTCTCCCATATTAACTCTGCAATGGCTTTTTGTGTTCTTCTCTCAAGCTTCTCTAACTTCTTAGACACATCTCTCTTCAAATCCCAATCAGGCTTTCGAGGGGCAAGACTGGATATATCTAGGTCTTGTAAAACCACCTGTAATACATAATTTGAAATTATTATTTCATCTGTGTGTTTGTGTTAATTTTTTTTTATTTTTATTAAAGAACTAGATGTTGCCCGCGACACATGGATTAAGGTTTTTTAATTCCCACGGGAACTTTGTAATTTACCAGGATAAAAAGTAGCCTATGTGTTAATCTAGGGCATAATCTATCTCCATTCCAAACAGCCAAATCCACCCAGTAGTTTTGCCTGAAAGAGTAACAAACATACATGTGCCTTTACATGCGCCTTTATAATTTATAGTTTGATATTTTAACAATGAAAGTTTATATTTCCATGTGATTTATAAAAAAAGATGATCTCATTCCACTGAATATACAAGGCATTTACTAGATTTCAGACTCTAAGAATAGTGACTAACCAGCACAGTATCCATTGATATGTGCTGGAATTGGAAATGAAAAATTGGAATTACATCTGTGTGCATCGATTCCCATTGTGTCCATACAAAACTGTGATTTTTAACAGACTTCAAAAAATACAAAAAGAGGAGGTTCTCAATTCGACGCGTATTTTTTTTTTGTCGATGTTACTCCATATCTCCCTCAAATCTTAACCGATTTCAATATTTTTTTTTTATTTGAAAGGACGTATTTGCAGGTAGGTCCCATTTAAATTTGGTAAAGATCTGATTCGAGAGGAAATCGCTCGCGATCAGAGTATGTGTAGAAGACTTTTAACCATGCTTAGTATATAACATACATACATTAGCTAAATTTTTATTTATCATCTTATTTTTACAAGCTTTTATTTATCTTGCAATGTATATTTAGGTCAAGTCTTGCAAGGTGTATTAGAACCATTCCCGGTTTCCGATTGAGCTGAAAATGTGCATGTACATGTAAATTGGATTACAATGCAATATTATTTTAACATAGAGCTGCTGATGATGGAGGTGGAAGACGGCTATGGAAATTCTGTAGTAAAACGATGTAACACCATGGAGTTCAGACTCGTTTAATTCGTGTTAAGAAGTACTCTGGTCCTAGATAATATCCAGGGTCTGATGATGAAGCTGAACGATGGTTATGAGCACTCTGTAATGAAACTACGTAACCATATTTAGTTTGGGCTCGTTTCAATTGTATTGATATGTAGTCTTAAATGATATAAATGGAATGGCTCTGATGATGGAGCTGAAACTGCAGCCAGGATATGCAACACACTAGTACAGTCTTAAAAAAATAGCACATATGTCGTGTTTGGATTCGTTTTAATGAGTACTTGATTCTACATAGAATGCAATGGTGGGAACACGATAAGCTGATGCTGCAGCCAGGATATCTAGCACACTAGTTCACTCTTAAAATAATAATAGCAGCTATGAAGTATTTGGATTAGTTTTGATCAATAAATAGAAACAAATCGCTCGCGATCAGAGAATGTGTAGATTTATCCTATGAAGCTACACTATAGGTAAACCGCCATAAGCTTGGCCTTCCTGATAGTTTGCGGGACGCGGGGCGGGTGATGCAATCGGCTATACACGATACGACGTCGTCGACTCGATTTAACTAACCTTAAGATTAAAGGCACCTATGATATTTTTTAACAGAATATATTTATTCTTAGATTAAGTATTTTTTAAAGTCAATTGTACATTTATACTAATATTCAACTAATATTAATAAACAATGGTCTTATAATTATTATCATTAATCAGAACGTTCTTCATCACATGAACTTTCTTCATTTGAAGATTCCGATGTTATATCTTGTGAAAGTTCAATAATAATTAATGGTCTATTTAATTTTTTATTACGCAGAGTAGGTAGGTTATCCTGATTCATGTCGCAAGATGAATATTATCGTGTGTAGCCGTCTCTGGAAAAATATCACGCGCAGACTAGCGTCCACGTCAGTCACTGCCGGCGGACAGCGGCAGACTAGCTGATTGGTTGAGCGCGCTCCCGCCCCGCGTCCCGCAGACCATCAGGAGGGTCAAGCTTATGGCGGTTTACCTATAAAAAGCTTAAAATAATATATAAAAAATCTTTTTAAAAAACCGACTTCAAACGCCACTAAAAAGTATAAAACAATTTCAGTTTGTACACGTATGTTGAAGTCGGGCAGGCCTCAATAGAACTATGAAACTGCAACGCTCGCCCAACTTCAATGTACCTGTACCAAGTAGGTACATATTCTGTGACTGGAGTCTGGACCTACAAATCAATATTCTGGCTAACGTGGCGCATTTGTTTCATCGTTTCTGTTTAGGCCCGCCCGACTTCAACATACATGTACAAACTGAAATTATTTTATACTTTTCAGTGATGTTTGAAGTCGGTTTTTTTAAAAAGATTTTTTATATATTATTCATAGAGTTGTGTATGCATCGAAAAGAAGAATTGATGCATACACAACACTATAAATAATGACAGTTTTGTATGGACAAAATGCAAATCGATGCACACAGATGTGATTCCATCCTTAAGCTACATCACCAGGAGAATTAGGATGAAATCACACTGGTCAGCATACATTTTCAATACCTACAGGTTTGATTTCACCCTTAATTTGCTCATATTTTAACATACACAATAGTGTTCTCCTCACCTTTTCTTTGCCAGCTTCGACTAAATCTTTAACTTCTTCTTCAACTAAAGATGGGGCAGCATCAGATAATTTCTCTTTCTGTAACTTTTCATCCTGTGGCTTGTAGCTTCGAAACTTAGGCCTGAAATATTTACATGATAGTTAAATTTTAATAGCATTTACATAATTAAACTACTTAAATAATAATAAGCAGAAACCTGGGACATGACATCAGTGCAACAGCTGGGGATTGAACCATCAACCTTTCAGTTTTCAGTCTGCCTATAACCAATGAGCTATTGAAGCAATAAATACTTTACAATGAGCAAGCTCAAGCTTCTTTACTACAAGTCAACAAATCTCGTAGTGTGGCTCTGAGCATTCAAATATATTGATGAGGGCTCTACTCATACTCATACAGTGTTCCCACGAAGCGAATGTTGTTGAATGAACATGGTGGCATTTGGCGAATGTATAGCCTTAACCGTCTCTATATAGATACGGACGCTATAGATAGAGGCGGCTATGGTGGCATTCAACAAAATTCGCCTTACCGGAATGCCGTAATAGATTAGACCTACTTTTTAACTTACTTCGGAAGTACAACAGAATCACCTTTGGAAACAGTTTCTTGATCGCCTTCGTTGTTGGGGCCCTTCCGTTTGAGGGTTTTAAGCCGCTCCTTTCTTTTAAGGGCCTGTTCTTCTAAATTTCCAATATTCTCCATAGTGTCTAGTATTACCATAACTGCTTGTTGATTGCTACAAAATCGTATTTTGATACTTTTTTTAGGTTTACAAAAAAGAATTTAGCATCAAGAGTAATTATGTCTTGGTTTTACGTGTCCGCGACTTGCTACTAGTTTTCTTTTTATTTTACTCTACCATTTAAATCGCATTTTGTGATATTTTCATTACAACTTTACAACGAAACAATAGTAAATTGGTAACATGGTAACCAATACCACCACAATACCACCAATACAAATAGAATATATCATAGACCACGAACACTAGGAATATATCCAATTATATCAAAGAGTAAATATATACCTAGGGCAATATATTGAAAACATTTACATCATACATTTTACAGCATAGACCACGAACACTAGGATAGCAAAAAGCCACAAACCAGAAGCACTACATATCCAATTCGAGACAACACTTTTTAATTTATTTTGAAGTAAAGCAACATTATTTTCATGTCATTCGCATAGCCGTCTCTATCTCCTTAGATAGAGACGGCTATGTCATTCGGCATTCCTTTTTATTATTTTATTTTTAAGTAACTGGCTTTACGGCTCTGGGTTCAGTTTAATTTCCTGTAAGGAACATACTACTCTTTATCGAGAGATTTTTACATAAAGTGCATAAAATGTAAACCCTCGATTTATTAAAAGTAAACTGCAGATGAATCTTTCCAAAAAATGATTACAACTTTAAAAGAAATCTTAATAAAGGCAAATACGGTATAAATAATAGGTATACGTTATTTTATTTAAGATTTTTTAAAATTTAATACATTATAAACAGCACCAACAGCACAATCCAGCACTCATCTCATTTTAGCTGTATCATGGAACTAGGAATCACCTGGTCTGTGCTAGGAATTACGACTAAGATCCTGGTGGTCTATCGCGTAACTTTTTCTCAGTCCTTAAAGGACTGCATCAATGTCAAAATATGATTTTGGGCTTCTCCTATTGGCCAAAACCATGTTTTGACATTGAAATAGTCCTTTAAGGACAGCGATAAAAGTTACGCGATCGCCAGGCTGGTAGTGTAGTTCTGACTTCTGTCACAGAAAAATACTGACTTTTTCTAATGTCATGTGTCCAGCAGCTCGATTCCGTAACTTTGGAGTTCGGTATCAACCACAGACATACAAGTATCCATTAAGTATCAACTACAGTGCCAAAGAGTATCAACTATCAGTTGTCAACTAGGTAGTGCCCCCTCACTAATTTTTAGTTCCTCGGACACTCGTAACCTGTCAGGATCAAATATGGCGTCAAATGTCCAAGCATTTCCAATTTAAATAGTAAATTGTAAAGAGCTCGCTGCTGAACCATTGCTGAACTAATAACTATCCAGTATCCACATAATTATAATTACAATTTAGGTACATCAAATTTTAAAATGAAAACACGGGAAAAAAAAACTATTCTCGTAAAAGTTTTCGCAACTTTATTTAAGGTAGTACTTTAATATTTACATCGCCTTACTTATGATATACGTAAACGGCATTTCTAAGGTCTTAATCTTATGTCTAATCAAGAAAAAAAAATATGTGTGGCACTCGGGGACTGCCGCGGTAAAGCTATTGCATTTGCATAGCATTTTTTATCAACTTCGCATACGTCTAGTCGCACGCACACAAACACCGTGCCGAAGTCTGCCGAACTGAAACGACGTTAGACGATGCACGGCTTTCAACGCCGCATCGCTGTGACGGTCGGAGTGGGGGTGTTAGGTTTATTTTCGTTACGGAATTTCTTGATTCGGTCGCCGCGCTCAAAGCCCGCGATAAAAGCTATGCAATAGCTTAAAATATTCAATACAGGGAAGCAAGTTAGAAACTTGCCAAACATTTTAGCAGAAAATAATTTTATAAATTTTCTATGCCTTCCACAAATATATAAACTTAAAAAAAAATTATGTGTGTCGTGTGTGTATCGTGTGTTTATCGTAGTGTGTCAAGGCTCTTTTTCTCAGAAACGACTTGATTGAGGTATTCTGAGGTATTATTGAAAATACTGTGGAAAATAATTTCTTAACTCAATGAGAAGTTACAGCTTTTCAGAGTGACCAGTGTACATCAGTGGTGATAAACACCAGTGATGTTTTTGCCATTAATTTAAATTTAGGCGTTTTATCATAACTCAGAAAGTAATTTTATTTTAAAATGTAAAAAATACAATAATTATATTTTTATGGTGAAAATTGCTAACTTAAGTATGGATTATGGAACCCTACACTCATACTGCACGTGTGCACTCACACATTTATTTTTAAAGATGTCATTAAGTCTGGAAGTGATAGTCTTAGTTTGGAAAACTAGTTTTACATTAATTGATTTGTTTTTTACTACACAGGTATTATGACGACTAAATACTAAAAAAATCATAAAAAATTGGTTGTCTGTAAAGTAGGTTTACGGACGATAGTTTTACGTGATAACGTCATAGAAAAATTAATGAAAAATTGCATACTTTTATGAATTGAATTGAATTATTATCACTGAATTATCATTACTTTGTTTATGTAATTCAAAGAAGGAGTTAATCGAAAATTAAAATTTTCTCTAGTCACAAGCTAACGCTTGGGCCGATCGTGCTTCTCTATCGCTTGTTCCGCGCTCTCGCTTGCACGCGCAGGCGCAGGCGGAACGTGACACTTTTTCGTGCGTGCAGCCAGTGTTCATCAATTTATAAGACGTTATCACATCAAAACATAATTGAATTGAGGAATAAGTCTACGAAGTAATTTAATTTATATTGATATTAATCAAATAATATCATAAATTAAGTAAGTAGTTCGGTTAATATTATGAATTAAAAAATAAAATATGATAACAAAACATAGATAGTACTTTAAACTAGGTACAATTTTTGACCTTGCTCCAGAAGCGAACGAGCTTCGGTCGTTTATTTATAAACTTAAGTGGTTTAGTACGTACTACTTGGTAGGTATGTATGTAGTGTTTTCTTCATTATTTTCTCTTAGCTAGCTATTTTTTTTTCTTTTCATTTCATCTACACTATAATACAATTTACATCATAAGTCGTTATTTCCTATGTTATCTACTTATGGCAATATGACATCGATTATATTATTATGAAGTAAAATAAATACTTAGTTGTTTAAAATCTATGCCTATTAAAATAAATTGAAGAATATCTAAGTAACTACTCGTCTTATGCTCTAGGTAGATATGCACCCATGAAAACAATTACGAAGATACCTACTTACATAGTGTTAAATAAATAGACGTGACTACATAAGGGTAGGTAAGTCACCTACCTACACGCGGTACTTACGAAATACCGTTAAAAATTAACCAAATATAGTTTTTCTTTGGATTGTATCGTGTTCGAGATGAAGAAATCCTGATTCAACTTCATAGAGCTACATTATTAATTTATCCTATTTCTATATTATATTATTATAATGTATAAATAGAGGGTAGTCTCGTACTTTCACAGGTACTCAAAATTCCTTAGATTTCCTTAGTTTTTTGAACTGAGTAATATCGAATATGCTTCTAACGTTTCCAATGTGGTAAGTCACTTATTTTAACTACTTACTGAACATAGTTGAACCTTTAATTGTTATTATTCACGAAGAAGTTCTTTTTTGTCTTCGACTATCGAATGCGAGTCTATTTGATACATTATTAATTGGAATTCCATGGTTCAAAGATAATACTTTGGACACGATGTTCAAGTCTTCTTGAGCTCTTGAGTTAAGATTACTTTCAGCTAACAATTGCTTTAAATCCGCATCAGGATTAAATCTATTTGCCGGCACAAAGCGATTTGGAAAAGGCGCATCTAATGTATTGAACCTGTTGTAATTTGCACCATTTATTCCGAAATTCCCAACTCCACTTTCATGGCGAAATACACGATTTCCTTGCTTTTGTCTCAACTGTTCTTCAGTTGGCCTTATTTGATTTGAAAGCTGTACGATGGGAGCTTGATGGAAGCTCTGAATTAGATTCGGTTGCAAAAAGTTGCTTATTCCCTTGGGAAGATGATTTTCTTGCAATGGAAATTGATCTGGATGCTGTCTACGTAAATTAATCAAAAAATCTACAGCTTCTCTATTAGGCAGTTGCTGATGGGCTGCTAATGTACTAGATTGGTCAAAAGATAAACTTGGTACAATTGATACTTGTGATTTTTGTGGAATATTTTGGTTTAAAATGCTTTGTGGCGTATTCTTTTGTAGGGAGAAATTATTATTCACTTGATTAGAGGAAAGTTTTTGTTGTTCTATGAGAAGTTGTTGTCTTTTCAGTTGTTCTTGTTCGAATAATGATTGATGTCTTAATGCTTCTTTTTGTTGTAAAAGAAGTTGTTGATTTCTTAGTAACTCTTCCTGTTGTCGCTGCTGAATTTGTAAAAATCGAAGTTGCTCCTCCAGGATTTTTTGCTTTTCTTCTAGCTGTTTCTGCAATGCTAGTTGCTGACTTATGAACTCTGTTGATGGTACATTAGAAAAACTTTCAATAGGTAGCTTCTGAGTAAACACATTAGAAGCTGGCGATACTTTTAAAATTTCTTGATTTGTGGTTTGTTGATAAATCGGTATGACCTGTTTTGGATTGCCTTGTGCATCTTGGTGTACGGTAAAAGCTGCAACTAAGGGAGCTTGAAAAACTTGGACATCTTTTTTATCAACGTCTTCAATATTTTCTCCGTCCTCGTTGTGTGTTGGTTTTGGAGTAGTAGAAGTCGTCGTTGTTGTAGTTGTTGTTGTGCTTATAGAAATTTTTGGCCTTGAAGTAGCATATTTATTATGCGCAATATCATTTTTCGATTTAGATGTGCTTTGTATACTTCGAATTTGTTGCAAATTAGTGCCACTTTCTCTTGTCTGGAAAATTTCATTAAATGTTGCTTGTGTGGGTAGAGAAGCCGTTACATAATTTTCAACATTTCCAACGGTAGTGCCCAAGATTGATATTTTATCGTCTATTAATGTTGGACTGGTATTGGATGTATTGGCGAATGCCGCTTGTCCGTTGACAACAAAAGAATGAATTTGTATATTCGCTTTATTAGCTTCGCTGACAGTAACGTCTTCACTGTTATATTGAGTATTTGAAATATCCGAGTCAAAAGGAGAAGTTGCATCCGTCGTTTCTGCGTCGGTAAAACTTTCACTCTCTTCAAGATCAGTAAGTGCTTTCAATAAAGCTTTTCTAATGTAGGGATCTAGCCGAACCGAAGGCGATGGTTCAACGTTATTCGTTTTGTCGTTATTATCATCTGTACTAGTTGTCTCTTGGGTGACACCAAGAGATAACAAGGCGAAGAAAATAATTCCCAGCATCTGAAACAAGTTAAAAAATATTCATAAGAATACAACAAAGTAAAATGTTCATAAATTAAATTATTAGATTCTGTCGGTCAAATATTTCTATTTTTGTATTAAAGGTTCCTATTGCTCTGTTAATATGTAAAAACTAATATATTTATATTAATTTCTTTATATTAATATATTTATTATTAATATATTTTGATAAATATCTGTGAATCTTTGTATAACCTCAGCACAACGGTTAATGCGCAGGCTGCAATCCGAAAGAGCGATCGTTCAAATCTCACGCGTTGCATATTGTCGTGCTCACTGCTATTTTATTTCCTTGTCTGTGTCTCCTAAGGGTGGAACCACATTTGTGAGGATCGTTTCGGATTTCGCCCATACAAAACTGTCAAATTCCATAGAAACGTGTACGGATCAAATCGGCTTTTCGATGTACACGAATGTATGGAAAATGACAGTTTTGTATAGGCAAAATCCGAATCGATCCTCACAAATGTGGTTCCACCCTAACTTGTGTTGCCACACAAGTGTGTACTGTGGTAAACCACAGAACTTTACGCTTAGTCTATGGAGAAATATTAGTCATGTCCATTCTTAAAAACCGGCCAAGTGCGTGTCTGGCCACGCGCAGTATAGGGTTCCGTAGTTGCAAGTCACAAATATTATTGCTGACCTAGGATAGTGCTTTTATTTTATTTATAAATATTGCATATATATTGAGTTCCATGGTTTAAATAATATGATATACTACAAAATATGCAACTTACACCACGTGTAATACCTAAACTAGCGGCACGCTATGATGGCCGGTTTGACGTTTGTCCGCTCATGAAGTTCCGTATTAATTGATAACGACTTTGAAGGAAATAATTGTATTACTTTATTGACGATAGTGATGTGCAGAGATTCATAAATTTTATCGAATGTAGTTTTAGGTTTAGGACTCAAAATTTATTTATTAAATTGATTTCTAAAATGTATACAAGTGTAGAAAAATCAGTTTGCACCATTTAAGGGGTGAATGTACTTGTGAATATGAACAATTTTCACTATGTGGACAAACCTCTGAAATCGCAAAAAAATATCAGCTGTTTCATACAAAAGGTAAAATTTTTATTTTTATATGATATATACCACAACTCGGCATTTGGTTTTCTAAATTGAAAATTTTTAAAAATGGAATCTAATACGATCGTCACATAGGATCGCTGGCTAGCACAACTACTACCTCCGGCAAACTCGCGTCAATGCTCAATGCAAAACAAAGCAGTTTCGAATTGACGTTGCTTCGAAAAGTATAAACTGTCAGTGCAATGCGATTGTGATATAGTTTTGACCTGGCTTTGGATTTCAAATATTGATACTGCATTACTGTTGACCCTTGCTCGTTAATTTGGACTCTGTTCAAGCCCTTTGTTGTGGATTTCGTCGATATGACCGAACGTACGCAGAGAACTGTTCTAAATAGTCAGACACGTGAGTTCGTAATACGCCTTCGTAACTATTTCGATCGTGAAGCTCAAAATGGAGGGCCAATTTTACCTATAACGTCAGTGGTTGAACGCGTAGCTGATGCGCTTAATATTGGACAACGAACTGTTAGACGGATAACTAAAAAAAAATATGGCGAGACTGGCACAGAAGAAAATAAACTTCACACACCAAAAAAGAGAAAACGAGCAAAACCAGTCGTAGGCATCGATAGCTTTGATGCCGATGCTATCCGAAGACATGTTTACGGCTACTATTTACAGAAGGAGTATCCAACAAGAAAAAAGTTGGTGCATTCACTGAAGGAAGCTGGATTATTCTTCGGTGGGGAAAGTTCTTTAACGAAGATTTTGAAGACCATTGGATTTCGATACAAAAAATGTAACAAACGCAAAATATTGATGGAAAGATTTGATATAGCGATGGCAAGGTATACTTTTTTACGGCAAGTGAAAGAAATCAAAAATTGGCAAAATGTTGTGTTCTTGGATGAAACATGGCTTAATGCTAACCATACTGTAGGCCGTTCTTGGAACGATGACACAGCAGCATCTACTTCCAAAGTTCCTGTAGGAAAAGGATCGCGACTTATAATTTGTCACGCCGGAACCATCAACGGGTTTGTCGAAGGTTCTCTCATGGCTTTTGCGTCAAAAACCACTGGAGACTATCATGAAGACATGAATGGAGAAAAGTTTACTGAATGGTTTACCTCAATGTTGTGTAGCCTCCCTGAACCATCTATTATAATTATGGACAACGCCCCATACCACTCGATGCAAATTGACAAGCCACCTGCCCAATCCCAAAAGAAAGCTGATATCGTCGCATGGCTTCGTAAAAATGGCGTAGATGCAAACATGAATATGTTAAAAGCGGAATTAGTACGTCTTTTAAAAGAAAACAAACCAACCAAGATCCGATACGTCATTGACGAAATAGTATTAGAACATGGGCACAGAGTTATACGGTTACCGCCTTACCATTGTGAGTATAATGCGATTGAGTTGGTGTGGGCTCAAATTAAGGGATATGCTGCAAGACACAATACAGAACCCCCATTTACCACAAAAAAAATGCTAAAATTATTAGAAGAAGCTTGTGAACATGTGACTAAAGGAGACTGGGAAAAGGTTGTGAATAGAACTGTTAAATTAATAAGGGAAGATTATGAAAGAGATGTGAAAATAGATAATATTATAGAAAACGAACATATAATTATTAATGTAGGTGATGATAGCAGTGACGACAGTGAAAATAGTAGTATGGACGAATCTGATTAATTATGGCCTTTTGTGGCACCTTTTTTGGTATCTTTTGTATTCATATGTTTCTTGTGTGCATATAAAGTATGTATATTCATTTTCATTCAAATATTCAGTTCGTTCAAATAAATTAAATAAACATATACATTTTTGTTTTATTAAACCTATTTAATCAGGTACAAAAACAAAACTTAATTGTTTTTTGTTCGAGAATAAATTGACATTCCACATCACTATTGTAATGTGTCAAACCGGCCATCATAGCGTGCCGCTAGTGTAACCTAGAAAAAACTGATATAACTCCTTAACTTATGAACCCTACTTTGCCACGTATCCTATAAACAACCATTTAGCGTGCAGAGGGGGGAGAATCGAAAAATGGTGTTCCCACACCCACAATATTTTTGAAAGACCTATTCAACGACATCACACACTATGGGATAGACGAAAAAAAAAATTCACCCCCACTTTACATGTAGGGGAGGTACCCTAAAAACAATTATTTTTCACAATTTTATTTCACCACTTTGCTGGCGTGATTAATATTTATACCCTTGTCAAATTACAGGTTTCCAATAGTCTCTGAGCTAAGCCGCGGACGGGCGGACGGACAGACGGACGGACCTGGCGAAACTATAAAGGTTCCTTGTTCACTACGGAACCCTAAAAATTAGCACATCGTCGAAACGCAGGGCTAAAATTCGAAAGGTCGGTGGAAACCTCACCCCAGTTAGGTACAATATTATAGTTGAATTCACTCCTAACACAAGCTTAGCAGTATATTTTAAAGTCACGGCTACAAAAAAAAATATCCAATCTCTATATTAACTAATTATAGATACTAATTGAACAATACCTGCTTATTCTTTGCTTATTACTTTAATTAGCAAAATTATTAATGATTTTATTGGAACGAGTGTCTGTAAAGTCGCCTCACTTTATTTATGTAAGTACTTTCACGATTCCATGATCATGTTTAGTTGACTTCAATAATTTATTTCGTGTAATGTGGAACAATGACGAGGTTCTTGCCACGGAGTTGCGCAACAGTGTCGTCTTCCTCACACTTCACGAATCGTACTAGTTATTTATCTTCTACTGCACATTAAGAAATTTTTGATCTACACATTTTAGCGATTTAAATTAATCAGTTTATTTAATATTATTTGAACTCTGACTTTACAATTTTTATATAAACACACATTTTATATCTAAAATTGCTATTTTTCATTTTATTGTAGGTATGTAGGTACATTTTAGTTTCGAGGATATTAAAAAAATCGGCCAAGTGCGAGTCGGGCCTCGCCCTTTTAGGGTTCCGTACATATCATTCTTTTAAAACTAGATACTGTACATATTTAGATATCTTAGTTCTTAGAAAGTACTAAATTAGCATAATATATGGGGAAACAATGCTCGTTTGTTTTGGTCACAACTTACAAACAACATTATAAATCGATATAATTTAGATACAAAAATGAAGAAATGGGGGGGGGGGGGCTTCCAAAGTTTTCGGTTTTAGACCACTTTTGTTACGGGGTCTATCTCAAAAACGAAACTACTTAGGCATTTGAAATTTATGTATATTACGTAATATATAGTGTATTTAAACAAAAAATACTGAAAACACCGATTTATGATGCGGTTTATAAGTAATTGTGGCTAAAACAAACGAGCATTTTTCCCCATATATGCTTATTTAGTACTATCTAAGAACTAAGATTATTTAAAGATATTTAAATATAGTTCTTAGATAGTAGTAGATAGACTAAATACTAGACTAACTTGTAACTAGATGTAGTTAGACTAGAAAATTGATTTGGTCATAATGTACTGAACCCTAACAGGGCGAGGCCCGACTCGCACTTGGCCGATTTTTTTTATTTTTTGCGACGATAGGAAAATATAATGTGCACATTCTGACAAGAATCTACCTATTACTACGTAGTACTATTATATATTCTGTGCTATTACTGTTCATGAAATACAGCCCGCTAAACGACAGCCGGACAGCAGAGGCTTGTAATGGGGTCTCCTTGGCACCCTTTGTGTACGGAACCCTAAAAATTAAAATTGGCAGTGTAATTATTAATAACGCCACTAATTTCTTAATTATCCCACACGTATTAAACGGCTAGCAAAAATAATATGTCTTCCGAGATTACCATCGTGTGTTTCATCTCATTGTTGTTCATGAGAAAGATTTTGTATCTATTATTATAATAATGCACTAGAATAGGTACTATAAGCCACAGCTAGTTCTGTTTTTTTTGCAAATATTATTTTTTGTTGAAAATAAATACCTACTCTGGGTAGGTAAAAGGAAAGGATCTTTTATTTCTATAATTAGAAATATTGTAGATAATAGCCAATAGAGCATTTTCATGGGCATTTATTCTATTTGAAAACTGCATTAACTCTCAAATTATCTTCCATTCTACATTGATATAGGTATTATTTTTGTACATAATTTTGACCCGACCATTTTGACCCAATAGGTGGATAGTGGATACCTACGATAGGTAAAGCCGTAATACGATTAAGCCATAAATTATTATTATTAAAATAATATAGCCATAAAATATTATATTAATATTATTTGTAATTTTAGCAATGAATATTATTTCCCCCTGAGCTTATTCTGCGTCGCTTATAGGTAGATATATCTCATTTTGGAGAGTCGTGACATATTTCCATTTATAACATAATGTTTAAATGTAATTAATAGTGCAGGCCTATTCTATTGATAGCTTTGAAGCTTAAAGGTACGATGTTATATCAATCATTGATTTAGTTACATACCAGTGTCTGTTACGAATTACAATGAGCTTGTTCTAATTCTACTTTTAAACTGTAACTGCATCTGCATGAACACAAGTCATTGCGAAAGTGCAAGCGATAGGTACGATTGTACAGCGAGAACAATATGACTCAATAAATAAATACCAATCCATGTGCCCAATAGTCAACAAGACCCGCCAACCTGTAATTTATAATCATTATATAAAATTAGGTTCGTGGCAAATTGTGGTCATCTTCACACTTTCACCTTCTTTTTTGATAATAAGTTTAAATACATAATGAGCTTTAGGTAGGTATGTACGAGTATGTGTAGAGCGAGTAACGATCGGTAGACGAGATCGAATTAAACCTCGATTATAATTATTATACTATGTACTACGATTATATAGGTATAGGTACGTAAGTATTCTTTAAGTATTCTATCAGTATCTAAAGGCTAGTTCGGACTACATTAGTATTTTAGTCGAGTAGCGCGTAATTTAGTAACTAAACGTGTCTGAACACCAAAGTTGAGTACTAATCTACTTGACTTTTTTGGTGTTCAGACACGTTTAGTTACTAAATTACTCGCTAGTCGGCTAAAATACTAATGTAGTCCGAACAAAGCTTACCTATATGGCTAACATTAAGTATGTATAGCATGTATTATACTCGTATTTGGTTAATTTTAATTTCAATCAAATTGATTAGTCTAAATGTAACAATGGTTTAAATCTGTTCTTTCAAGAAGTAGGTAAGAAAATAAAACACAAAAATACGTGTGATTGAGAATTATTGCAGCGAGTTCTATGCACCCATCCTATTATAATAAAGCATTCCATCTTTTCTTTATAATCATGCCCGCGTGCGCGTGGGATTGCGGTAAGACTAGATACCTACCTACTTATAATAATATAATACTATATTTACTCGTACATGCAAGTAAGTAAAGTACAAGTTGTCGGTGAAATTTTCGTTCAAATCGAAACCATTTAGGTGACCGCGGGTCACCTTTCTCGATCGTTCTCACAGATACGAAGTCAGATTGCTCAATGCTTTAAATATTTTGCGTGTCACGATTTCGTCAATAAAGTTTCGTCTTTAATTAACAGGAAAATTTTTCCAAAATGCTAAAAGATTTTTTTTTCTCTAGAGTTAAGTATAAAGGTATTAAAAAAGTTAGAAATCTATATCTATATATCTATATATATAAAAGAAAGTGGTGTTAGTTACACTATATTTTATAACTCAAGAACGGATGAACTGATTTGGCTGAAAATTGGTGGAGAGGTAGCTTAGAACCAGGAGACGGACATAGGATACTTTTTATCCCGTTCGACCGCGTTTCCGTTATGTCACTATAAAACGTGGTATATCAAAAATGTATCTGACATGGAATAACAAAACGCAAATGACAGTGGAATAACAAAACGTAAATGACAGCTAAACGTTATTTTGTCTTTGGTTAAGTATGGTAAAAATTTGACAATTATAAAAAGTGTTATAATAAAGCATTACTGATATTATAAATGCGAAAGTGTGTTTGTTGGTTTGTCCTTCAATCACGTCGCAACAGAACAGCGGATTGATGCGATTTTTTGTATGGGTATAGTAATGGATGTAGTAGTGGTTCCTCAGACCTGGGAGAGCTACTTTTTATCTCGGATAATGAAAAAGGTCCCGCGGGATTTTTAAAAACTAAATCCATGCGGACGAAGTCGCGGGCATCAGCTAGTATTTAATATACACAATCTACACATAAATGAAAAACACATGCAAATTGTTGCACTTTGCTTTTCAACACTTTTAGATAACTTAATGCATAGACAGACGAGTATCAAAACATGAGAGTGGTGGGAATATGGAATATTAAAATCTCCAGGACTAAACGTTACTCCAACGTAAAAAAAATCATGCCGAATGATCCAATTTAAAAACAAATTGTACCTTTATGTTACTAGTTATTAAGTTAAGTATTTGGTTCAAAATAAAGGCTCGTAACCCAGAACAACACCTACATCTCAATGCATTAAGGTATCAATGCGGTTTCATATTCAAGTTATTCTTGAAGTCATTGAAGGCTTTGTAGGAGGATTTGCTAAATTAAGGCTGACTTTGATTACTGTCACTTATACACACAATGGGATGGTTAAATTACATAAGACTGGCATTGTCAGCAAAGAGGCATTTCTCTTAGCAAAGGTGAGCACTGATTACTTATGGTTCAAAGAAGGATTTCGTTTTCATATCGCGTAAATCAAACAGTTTCTTTAAGAATGGAACTTTAATAATCCCTGCCTAGTGCACTTCTAATCCTTACTAATATTATTAATGTGACAGTTTATTTGTTTGTTGGTTATCCTTCAATCACGCAGCAAAAAAGCAACGGAGCGACGTAATTTTTTGCATGAGTAGGTATACTTGAAAACCTGGACAGTGATATATAGATGAAGTCGCGGGCATCAGCTAATATTTCCATAAATAAAAAATTGGCAGTCATAGGGACTGCTGATAGAAGTGAAATCTAGATTTGCTAATAATTAAAAACAAATAAGAAAAGCGCACTGTCACGATTTCGTGAGTGAGATTCGAACCTGCGACATCATACATTAAACGGCAAAGAAAGCGGCTTGCCCGCTGCGCTGTACAAGGTTGCTTGGGAACTTTTAAAATGTTGAACGCTTACTGAAATCTCATATCAACAGGTGACGATGACGCGAAATCCATGTTATTTGCTCACCCATAAATTGCTCAACGCGTCTAAAGAAGTTTTCACTTCAATAAATCTTTTGGTTTATCTACTAGAGCTAGGCCAAGTTGAAAAATAAAGTTAAAGAGTAGGTCTGAAGTCTGCACTCTGCAGTCACTGACCACCTAGGTACTATTTTCATCAGTAGGTAAGTATAATAGTACCTAGTAGTAAATATAACTTATTAAAATAATGTTTTAATAAAATAATCACACTTAAATAATTGTAAATATTATTTAAGTGTGTAGCAATAAAGAATTTACTTATCTATCTATCTGTCTATCTATAGTATACTAAATTAGCATTTATGGGGAAAATTCTCGTTTGTTTTGGCCACAATTAAATTAAATAATTAAATTAAATTAATAAACCGCATCATAAAGTGAAGTTTTCAGTATAGTTATTGAAATACACTATATATTACATCATCATCATCATGATGATATATTACATACTAAACAGAAATTTCAAATTCCTATTATAGTTTAGTTTTGAGATAGACCCCGTAACAAAAGTGGTCTAAAACCGAAACCTTTGACGGCCCTCCATTTCTTCATTTTTGTAGCTAACAAATAATCTTCTCTTTTTTTTAGAATAAATATAATTTTAATTGAATAATATGTTATTATATATTGTATTAGTACTTGTTATACAAAATAATAATGGTCGACGCAAAATCTTCTCTTAATAATATATATAAATTACGTGTCACGTTGTTTGTCCGCGGTGGACTCCTAAACTACTGAACCGATTTAGATCAAACTTCGTAACTATCTGTAATTTGGTCCAACTTGAAAGATAGGATAGTTTTTTTAGATTAGGATAGTTTATTTGTTTTATTAATGTAGATAAGTTGGCGGTACGAAGTTCGCCGGGTCAGCTAGTAAAAAATATATTATTTGAACTCTACTTAATGAGTTCTAGACAATGGCACCCCACATGCCAGGGTAAAAATATGAAATTTTATTTCGACTCCTTTTCCATGTATGCCCCCTTTATTTTTTAACTAGCTGATGCCCGCGACTTCGTCCGCGTGGATTTAGTTTTTAAAATCCCTCGTGAACACTTTGATTTTCCGGGATAAAAAGTAGCCTATGTCCTCAACTATAGTACCCATGCAAAAAATCACGTCGATCCGTGGCTCTGTTGTGGCGTGATTGAAGGACAAACCAACAAACAAACACACTTTCGCATTTATAATATTAGTATGATTAGAATATTAAATTGCATAGGAAAACACTGTAGCATTAAGTCCATACGATGTATTACATCCATACCTACTATGTAGTATGTAGGTATAATGATCGTTTGGCAAAATCTGACGCCTTTGGAGTAGTTTGACTTTGACAAAATAGGGCTATCCACGATGGCTATATACGATAAAGTACGCATGCCAGCTTAAGATGACCCGTTCATTCAAAGTAACTTGTAGATTCCGGGGTTCAAGTTATTCGGACACCATACTGAAGATCGTGATGTCTATAATTTCTGAACTACGAAATTGACGACCTTGAAATAATTACAGGATAATCTCTAAAGAACCTGCTTTCTAACAAAAAAAGAATGGATTAAATCGGAGTACGCCTTAATGAATTACAGCGAAATACACATTTTGACTTTCATCCCCTCTCCCAAGGGAACCGTGCTGAATTTCGGGATAAAAAGTATCCTATATTATACCTCGTAGTATTCACTTAAATCGTGCCAAGTTTCATTTAAATCCGTCCAGTAGTTTCGGCGTGATGCGCGGCCAAGATACAGACAGACAGACAGACAGACAAAAAATTAAAAAAAAATTGTTTTGGCTTCAGTATCGATTATAGAGTGCCCTCAAACAAAAATTTTCAAAATATCTTCAATGTACAGAATTGGACCTGTTACAGTTTTATTATATTATAGATAGATAGATAGATAGATATAATTTTATTTTTATTATTTGTTGTTATAGCGGCAATAAAAATACACACTCTGTGAAAATTTCAACTGTCCTGTACCTATTACGGATACAGCCCGCTGACAGACGAACGGACGTACGGACGGATAGCGGAGGCTTAGTCCGCTTAGTCCTGTTGGCACCCTTTGGGTACGGAACCTTAAAAACAACATTTAAAAAGACTTATAATATGATTTATAACATAAAAACCCATAAAGAAAGCTATACATAGGTACTACATACTTAAAAACTGTACCAACCGTTTCCGGATTATACCTACTCATTGTTTTCCGTCAGCTATTTTATGCTTTTTTAGGGTTCCGTACCCAAAGGGTACCAACGGGACCCTATTACTAAGCCTACGCTGTCCGTCCGTCCGTCCGTCCGTCCGTCCGTCCGTCTGTCAGCGGGCTGTATCTCGTAAACCGTAATAGATAGACAGATGAAATTTTCACATATTATGTATTTCTATTGCCGCTATAACAACAAATAATAAAAATTAAATTAAATTAAAAAAATTAAGTTAAAATGGGTAGGTGGGTAGATGGAAATCTTTTAATTTCATTTTTTTAACGGAACCCTAAAAGAGCGAGGCCCGACTCGCACTTGGCCGATTTTTTTTCTGTGATCGCAGATTTTATGATATTTTAGGTACCTATTCACCTATACTTTCTTACTGTGTATGACTTTTATGTAGGGAGATATAAGGGCTTTTCATACCTTTTGCAATTCAAATCAATTTAGTTATACCAATGTCTATAGTAGACGCTTAAGTGCGGCATAACCGTAACTTTCAAGATGTTCTTAAACGGCCGATATAATTTAACTAACCCACCTATCTACCTATCGGCCGTTTATCAAACTACACACTAAAAGAACTTTACAATAGTGTACCCAAAGAGGCAACTATCAATCAATTATCAAACTGCTGCCTGAATCAACTGTTAGTTTAATCTTATTTATTTTTACATAACTAGCTATAGACCTTATCTAAAAAAAGATTTATGAGTGTTACCTCCTATTAGCTTTGCTACGGGGCAGCGATCAATAGTTAGATTGATACAATCGATTACCTTTTACAAAATATAAATGATACTGAATTGAAATGACAAGACAACATTGTACACTATGTGGCTAATTCTGAAGAACACAATATCTATGAGTGAGTTTAAACTATCAAGATTATTTACAATACCTATTTACTGTATTGACAATGATATTGATGTGTTATTGATGATATTGACGGTATTGATGCGGTGTAACAGAATTATGTAGCCTCATTATCTACCCATACCTACCTATTGAAGTTTAATTACAGACTGCATCGTTATGCATGGTGATGATCTAGCTCTTTATTTCTAGCGCAACCCCATGCAATAGTTATTTGTGTTATATGGGGCCAAAGGAATTTTTTGTTCCCCGAGGGCGTTATTTTGAATTCAGAGCGAAGTGAAGGATTCTATAGTAGATTCCCGAGCGCAGCGAAGGATTCTAAAGTAGAATCCTGAGCGTAGCGAGGAATTCAATATACGCCGCCCGAGAACAAAAAATTTTGGCCCCAAATGACACACACTATTTTTCATCATTACCTATGAGAAAAAGCTAGGAGTATCAACCTACTATGTATAGAGTATAGAAATTACCAATACGTATATTGAAAGTTTAAATAAAACACAAATAATTTTTTATGAAATAACTAGCTGACCCAGCGAACTTCGTACCGCCAACTTATCTATAATAGTGGTTCGCCCCGAACTGAGACCTCGCGGTAACGGTATCCCATGATTATTCATTCAATCGATACATGATAACCAAAACTGACATTATTATTATGCCCGTTTTCACCAAACATACCTAAATCATCCCCTAAGTAGGAGTCTCTTAACGTAGGTAGCTCCTAAATACAATCCTAAGTCCTAACATCCGTCCCAATATCCTTTTAGGTGTCCCGTACAGGATCGTGATAAATAAGTTGACAGAAAACATCAATCACCTAACTTATAGGTAGCCCGTAAAGGTTAGGGAACGTTAGTGAAAACATTGAATTATTATGTAGGTACTAACGAGTGAAACCGGGTTACGGGCATCTGTACAAATCGTCATCTATCGACGCGAATAGAAAATATACAATATTTAACTAAAATTTAACTAAAAAATAATTTTAATTGAATAATATGGTACAAAAAAAATTACAATACAATTATTGTATTATAATAAGTAACTAAATAATAATGGTCGACGCAAAACTGTTTTTGGGATAGGTCGTTAGTCGTAACTCGTAGTTCCATGGGAATAGTTACTGACTGCGCCATCTATTAGCATTATTGTGAAGCTATGTTGATGCTATATGAATTACTGATGTACATTAAAAATTAAATAATCTCGTTTCTTTATAATATTCATATAATTTTAGTATTTGTTGTTCAAGTACAGGATATAAGTGACCTAAAAACATAAAATCAGTTTGAAAATCCATAGCGGATTTTCCTAGAGAGCGTCTTCAAGCGAGCGTATAAAATCGCCACTTTGAAAGCCCCCCATTTCGTCAATTTTAAGGGAAAAATTAAAAAAAAAATATTTTTGTACTCAGTTCAAAATTATCTTTAAAATGATACGTAACAATTTTATGTAACGCGATATTTTTTTTTTTACTTCGCATTCGCTTCTATGAGAGCCCCCCTGAAATAAAGATTTTTATAACTTTTTAAGCCATTTTCGGCTCGAGGCCATCGGTTTACATATTATATCTAAATTTGAAGTAATTACGTTCAGTAATTCAAAAGTTATAAGGCTCTGACAGACGGACGGACGGACGGACGGACAAGTGCAAATCGCTCTAGTTAACTCAGAGACCTCGCTTCGCTCGGTCAATAAATAAAACAAATAAACTATCCCAATCCAAAAAAATATCCTATCTTTTAAGTTGGACCAAATTACAGATATTAGTTACGAAGTTTGATAGAAATCGGTTAAGTAGTTTAGGAGTTCATCGCGGACAAACAACGGGACACGTAATTTATATTATTAAGATTTTCAAACAACCGACTTCAAACGCCACTACAAAAGTATAACAATAATTTTAGTTTGTACCTATACGTTTTTTTAAGTCGGGCGGGCCTAAATAGAAACGATGAAACAGATGCGCGATGCTTGCTTGACTGAGAATTCGGTTACAAAAATACTTAGTGAGATATTTATCTGCAGCACCATACATCTAATTTATATGCCATTTAATTAAAATGTTAGCCCTTAAGAGGGCCCCGCTAGAGCAGGGGTTGATTAATGAGGGTCGCGCTCTTATTTTGTTTAATATTAGGTGAAAATTGGTGAAAACGCCATGTTAAAGGGTTATGTCGCCTTCAAATTACATAAGAAAGTTATTACGCCCATAATATGTTACATATTATTATAATAATACTAGCTGCCCGGACAGACTTCGTTCTGTCAAAAGTTAAAAGTAAAAATTTTTTTTTTTAATTATTAAAACCTTCCGTGGACCTTAAGGAACATACAAAAAAATAAATTAACCGAATTGGTCCATCCATTCTTGAGTTATGCGCTTACCAACATTCATTTATATATATATATATATATATATATATATATATATATATATTAAACATTAATATTTATGGTGGAAGTATGGGCGTATATGTCTAATCGACAAATTTGATCACGTGACTTATCGTAGACAACAGCTTCTCAAACATTTTTGAATTTCGACACATTTTTGAATTCTCTCTTCTGATTGGTCCGCGTTAGTGCTTTGGTATGCTAAAGCATTATAACGCGGACCAATCAGAAGAGAGAAATGAAAAGTCCCATGGGGTTAAAATGAAATTTTGCTCCCGCTGTCCTCTGAAGCCAATATTCGTTTTTCGAATAGGTATGATGAAAATAACTATTGTTTATTAGGTACTTATTTAAATATTTCAACTGTCAAACGTAATGGTATTTTGTAAGCACGCTCTAGGAATACTTACTCCATAATATAATAAAGTGTCTTACTTTACTTTTTACTTTAAGTTATGTCCGGCCGCCTACGAAACCAGTGCTACTGGTAGTTTGTCTTACTACTGGAATATTGGATTTTTTATTCCAAATTTATAATAACCGGTTGAATGTACCTAGGTATTTAGTTGCTTAAAGAACATCAGCTCTTTTTCACAATTTTTTTACAATTGAATACTACATAGACCCGTCATTGATTCCTCTGATTCCACATGTCGGGGTTAGTTAAATTTTTAATGAAACTTGAATCAATATCTTAGTGTCTAGCTCTAGACAATGTAGCGTGGTGTAGTTAGGCAGTTAAATAATAGGAACAGAATTAGTTTCATCTATATTATGTTAAGAATTGATCAATTAATCAATTTGCCCTGAAGAATCGGGGCCGGTTCCATTAAACGATAGCGTCGGTCTATATTTCAGCTCATAATGATAGGTGCCAATTCTAGCTTAGTTCATGATTTCAACTTATATGTAAGTAGGTTCTGTGTTGTGTAAGATAACACGGTTAAGCTTGTGATCGCAGAGCTTAATATAATTAATAATATTATAAGAGCAATGGTCGCCTCAAGCATCAGCTGTCATCAAAGCATGCAAGATATTGTATTAGAACTTATCTTCTTACATAACAAAAATATTCTCCAATTTAAACCATATTCCTTCACAAAAAAAGCCGTTAATGGATGTCACGCCTTCGGTAAATTACCTACGTGATAGACTCTTTTGGTTCGGGAAGTAGTAGATACTACGCGTGTCTAAATAAATAAAAAAGTTTAGGTACATACAAACGTATTGTGTCATCAGTCATCATCATCAACCCATTGAAGTCCCACTACTAGACACAAGTCTCCTCTCAGAATGAGAAGAGCTTTACTACCACGCTGTCCAAGTGCCGATCGGCAGACTTCACCTTTGAGAACATTATGGAGAATTGGAGAACCCTCAGGCATGCAGGTTTTCTCATGATGTTTAGGTACCGTTAAAGCAAGTGATATTAAATTGATTAAAACTCCAAGAAATTAGAGGTGTCTGGGATTCGAACCCCGGCCTTCCCGAAAAGAAGATCTATCACATTCTATGGTAATTTTTAGATTCATCGAACATAAGTTCTGAAAACTTACTATAAAGGTACTATGTAAGAGAAAGTGTTAAATATATATTTTAGGTAGCGCCGCATTTTATGGGTGGCAAAACAATATCTATAAAATAAGCGTTCCTCAATAAGCGGTGGTTTACCTAAATACAAGTTTGGTATGTAAAATACGTAAGTAGATCACTGTTAAAGTATGTACATAATATATGTTAAGGATTGCCCGACTCTGTTAAGTGGATGGAGAAAAAGATACACGTTTATGTACAACGTTGTTCGTGAGTTGTAGACTTTGTCGAAAGCGTTTCCTTATATTGCTATCGGTCAATCCGGAACTAAGCTTTGGATATCTCATAGTCAAAGCAAATGAGATATGACTTGAAATAATTTCAACATGTTTTTGGATTCATAAAGGTTCTACCGAGTAGGTCCTAATTGTCATTATATATATATGTCATTATATTATCCATGTACTACCTACTTTCTATTTCATTACTACATACACTTAGAGTTGAACTACTGATTACCATAATGTTTACTTCACTAGGCCTACTTGTAGCTAATAAGACTAGTGGTTCGCCCCGAACTGAGACCTCGCGGTATCCCATAATTCCCATAAGGTAGTTTTAACTATATTATATTGTAATTAAAACGCGCCGAATCTGATGACGTCAATCGTCATCTGCTTTCGTGGATGGGATGCATATTTACAATATTAAAGACAGCGCCATCTAGTAACAGTATAGTGAAGTTTTGTTAAAAACATTGATGCCCATTAAAACTCAAATAATTTCGTTTCTTTATAATATTTATCTAATCTTAGTATTTGTTGTTCAAGTACAGAATATAACTCAAATTATGTGTAAGTTTCAAGTTTTAAAACAAAGTGGTTTTAGAAATCTAGCCTCTAATACAATCACCACTTTGAAAGCCCCCCATTTCGTATGGGAGCCCCCCTGAAATAAAGATTTTTATAACTTTTTAAGCCATTTTCGGCTGGAGGCCATCGATTTACATATCATATCTAAAATTGAAGTAATTACGTTCAGTAATTCAGAAGTTATAAGGCTGTGACAGACGGACGGACGGACAAGTGCAAATCGCTCTAGTAAACTCAGAGACCTTCGCTTCGCTCGGTCGACAATTCAAGTGCAACTGGTTCGCAAAGAAAACAGTTGAATTAAAATCAATCACATTTCTCTAAAGTTAACAATTTGACCTTACCTAATTACCATAATTTGACTTAGGTACCTATCTTATAGGAATTGATTTGGAACAATTTACTGGTACGTTAACTACATAATACTGGCATGAAGTTTAACTATCATAGAATGTTGGTACAAAAATTCGTTGAAATAATAAATGAACCATTTAAATTAATAGGCTGTGCATGTTAAAAAAAGTTTTTGGTATGTTTTAGGATTAATCATCAGCTATGAATGCTAGAGTTTATTGGCTTAGATGATCGATTTCAATTCAACAGAATGTGATGTCTTAAATTGGGCTTTTCCATTATTCGTGGTTGTTGATATTAGCCGAGACTAATGGTTTAACGTGCTCTCCGACACTTAAAGAGAAAGTTAACAAATCAGGTAAAAAAGCAGGAAGCAAACAAAATCGCTTTTTGTAAATGTGTATATATTATGTTTGCCATCGAATCTTATACCTACTACGTACCCAACCCTATTTTTTTAAGTTCTTTGTTCTTTATGGGATGTAAGACCTAAGAGTGTGGCAACTGGTGTCTGCGGAAGCGACGCTGCATTGGCTGCAATTTGTTTTCTTTCACTGGCAGTCACAAGTGAATTTAAGTTTAGAAAACAATTTTAAATCAACTGCGCATAGAATATGCGTTGTGTCACTATGCTCACTGATTAATGATT
Organism: Oeneis ivallda; assembly: GCA_029955525.1. Classification (NCBI taxonomy): domain Eukaryota; kingdom Metazoa; phylum Arthropoda; class Insecta; order Lepidoptera; family Nymphalidae; genus Oeneis; species Oeneis ivallda. The sequence continues at coordinate 13,228,398 of JARPMR010000012.1, read as the reverse complement.
ATTTATCTAGATAATTCTGCTTCCTGCAACCTGTGCCTACAACCACCCAAGTCGGTGGCTTCGAAATTCTGATTATATTAGTGTTATTGATTAGTGATTACATTACATTCTGATCTGTTTATCGAGTAGCATGTGTTGTGATAAATAGCTAAGTAAAGTTTTAAGTACCAATGTAATGTAATGTAATAACCTTTGACCTAATAGAGACTTTCTAGAATAGATACCAACAAATCTTTTAATTGAAAGTGATCACGCTTAACTAATAAGCATATTAGGTGATGCATAGAAGCTATAAGTACATCTACAAGAACTAATTATTATGTGACCAAGATAACACTGGGTGAACCTGCATCTTATTAATGAGATAAAATCAGATGCACTTAACACAGTAAAAATATTGCTTAATAGGTATATTCCCTCGTAAGAACACAATGCTGCGGTCTCAAACGAGCTATTGCGAGTAACCCGGTACACTTGTTTGAAGCGTATCTAAATTTAATGAGCTATTATTATGAACATTACCCAATTTGTTTCTACCTGATTATGAGAAACTACAGAAAATAATAAAACGTTACAGTAAGTAGGTATATTCGTCAGGTTTTCCAGAAAATTTAAATGTCTGCCAATTCTACATCGTGAAATAATTATTTTTACTTTAATTTGCTTTAGACACCTACGACTTATTTTGGTATAAACCTTAAGCTGTTTTTTCATACGTAGGTTTCCGTTTATAAGTAAATCTAATTAAACCATTGATAGTTTTTTAGCTGTGAAAGTTAAAGCTCGTCGTCTCTTTTACAGTGCTTCTTAGTTCTTAGGTGCATAATGAAACCATTAATTTTACAATATATTTCACTTTATGGCTTCACCATAGATTGTAGTATTTGGTTACCTTCCTCCAATCACTATATAATAGTATTTAGCACAATCCGAGTTCAAAGTTCAAATTTTATTTGGGGACATAATATAATCACATTGTAAACATGAAGCTGAAATATTTTGTAACTATACCTTGCCTTACACTGTTTGTACGGTGTCACCATGAGATAATCCCTATGATTACACAATTTAGTGACATTAGTTCAAAAAGTAACACATTTGCAAGTACATTTTTTATTTACCGACAGCGTTAACAAATAAAGGAAATATTGAGGGAAAGCTGTGTCATGTTCTCACTAAGCAATTACACGAAAATTTTGTCTTGTGGAGAAATACTAAAGTTGTAAAAACTTGCATGTTCAAATATAACTATTATTCCTCACACCAAAGAAGAAATATTGAGTTTCTTTTATTATAAAAATAGCTTTTATGAAGTTAGAATAGAGTTAACATTCCGTGTTGCAGTTCTAACACTACGATACCCACGGCCACGGCAGAGCTTATGGGCAGCATATAACTGCCTGGTTAAGGGGTCTCACTTGCCCCCAGCGTAGGTTCGAATCCTACCGACTGCACCATGTATGATGATGATCATAATACCTATGTAAATAATCAAACACTGATTACTCACTTTACTTTATTGCAGTCTTACACTTCATTTTGCATAAATTTTGCATATCAACAATTTCACAATCTTAATATTTTATATTCAGATCTGTCATCCGTACAGCAACATGCTGCCAAAAAGTATCTCATTGCTACAGTATCCCTGCTATGGAACCGGGGAATAACCTCTCACTACAGCAATCTTTGAAGTTGTATCATTAACATCTATTGTCTATGCTTTGCAGCCTCGATATTATGTTCACTGATGTAAAATGCTCCAATTCCAAGTTGTAGACGAATAGTTTTAGATGCCTAAACTTGACGATTCAAAAGCACTTTGTAAAAGTTTATTTGAATTTGAAGAAAACTATTCTATTCTATTCATCCCTTCCAAGACTGGTTGTCGTGTTCAACCTTAAAGATCCGTTACAAATTAAAGAATGAAGTCCAAATTGAATCTCTCCATAACATCTTACGTAATTTAAATTATATAGCAGTTAGATTCGAATGTGTTTAATTGCTTGAACGTCGGTCGGTAAGCGTCTCTTAATAGTCATATATCACAAGCCTAATCTCACGAAAATTACCTGTTTTGATTCAATGCATATAAAAGCGTCTGATTACAATTTTGAGAAAAAGTAAGGTTGGAAAAAACACATTTATTTTCGTAAAATCGACATTTTAATTAGTGACTTCCTAAGTGACAAACTCCTTAGATAAAGATTTAAAAAATTTGTGACTTATTCCGCCGAAGCGTAAATGTGGAATGATCTGGGAGAATCGTATGGGAGTATGTAGCTGAGTAGGTTCTTATGTGCACCATTGTTCAAAAACGATCCTCAGTTAAGAAGGTTCTTATGATGCAAAGAGGAAATAAAGCCGGCCAAGTGCGAGTCGGACTCGCGCACCGAGGGTTCCATACTCCAAAAGTAAAAGTAAAACGATAATATTATATTAATTTGCATAATTATCGTCAACTTTGTTTGTAGAGGTTTATTGTTAATATAAAAAATTAAAAATTTTAAAAACCCCCGACACAAAAAATAATCTCTAAAAACTAACAAATAATATTTTATACCTATATATAAATTATTATCGTCACATATATTATGTAAGTTCAAATATTTTTATTTTCCAAGTGTCGTCGTCGCGTCGCGGGACCGCTAAAGTTTATAAAGTATTTTTCCAACAGCTAATTAATTATTACGAATTACATTTATGTACGAGCGATCTTAAGTTTCATGCATATATAGTCTACGCTCTACGTAATGCCGCGCGCGACACGTGAGGGCAGACGACGTTGACGGTTGTGTCGATTTTGCGAATTTTTCGGAGTAAATTCTTTTGTTGCAATCTGCGACTACACCTGTTTTTCTCACTTAGCGGTCCCCCGACGTGACGACGACACTTGGAAAATAAAAATATTTGAACTTACAAACTAATTTATTTGTATAACATTCTGTACAACATATCCATGTCTAGTTGTCACTAAAAATAATTTAACTTACATAATATATGTGACGATAATAATTATATCTATATATATAAAAGAAAGTGGTGTTAGTTACACTATTTATAACTCAAGAACGGATGAACCGATTTGGCTGAAAATTGGTGGAGAGGTAGCTTAGAACCAGGAGACGGACATAGGATACTTTTTATCCCGTTCGACCGCGTTTCCGTCAAGTCACTATAAAACGTGGTATAATAAAATCTCATCTGACATGGAATAACAAAACGCAAATGACAGTGGAATAAAAAAACGTAAATGACAGCTAAACGTAATTTTGTGTTTGGTTAAGTATGGTAAAAAATTTGACAATTATAAAAATGATAGCTAAACGTAATTGATAATATCATCAGTAATATGTTTTCTCTTTGAATCATCATTAACAATGCTTGAGAACCTGGAGGGTGACAAAGATTTCCCGCGGGATGTTATGAACTAAATCCACGCAGACGAAGTCGCGGGCATCAGCTAGTATAGGTATAAAATATTATTTGTTAGTTTTTAGAGATTATTGTTGGTGTCGGGGGTTTTTAAAATTTTTAATTTTACTTTTATTTAGTCCTTTTTAAAGTAGGTATAAATATTAGGAAGGTATTTATAGTGATTTGTTAGCGCAGTGGTAATTGAGCCTAATTGATCCCATTTAATTACCCACCTTCGAAATCTAAACCTTACTCTAACATGTCATATTTAAAGTCATAGTTACCTTACCATATGATGTTCTTTCAATATCATTGAAGTAATACGGTACCTTTCGAATCGATAGGACATATGGAAGGTAGTCAGATCCCCTCATCAACTATTAAAGAGCTGATGATCTTCAAACGGCTGATCAGGTCATGGTTACCTTACCATATACTTTCAATATCATTGAAGTAACAAGGTACCAAATTTCGAATCGACAGGACATATGGAAGGTAGTCAGATACCCTCATCAACTATTAAAGAGTTGATGATCTTCAAACGGCTGATCAGGTCATGGTTACCTTACCATATACTTTCTATATCATTGAAGTAACACGGTACCAAATTTCGAATCGATCGGACATAAGGAAGTTAGTCAGATCCCCTAATCAACTAGAAAAGAGCTGATAATCTTCAAACGGCTGAACAGATTTTCATGAAACATGGCTAAGAACACTCGGGATAAAATTATCTATGACACAAAAAAAACTAAACGAAAATCGGTTCATCCGTTTGGCGGCTACGCTACCACAGACAGATACACAGATACACAGATACACAGATACACAGATACACAGATACATAGACAGACACGTTAAACTTATAACACCCCTCTCTTTTTGCGTCGGGGGTTAAAAAAAAACTATGCTAGTTAGAGCGTTGGTATTATTTTTCCTGTAAAATATACATAAACCTCTATTGAACATAATTATTTCAGATTTTTCGATTGGTAAACTTCGGAGATAAGGGGGGGGGGGGGGGGGGACGGTATTTTTTTCGACATTTTGGCCGATTACTCAAAAACTATTATATCTAGAAATAAATAAAAAACTGTTTTAGAATGCACAAGTAAAGGCCTTTCATATGATACCCCACTCGATATAGTTATCTTACTTTGAAATTTCAAACCCCCGATGTTCCCCCTTTTTTAATCAAACTAAAATAATTTTCGCGTTGATTTTATTTTTCATGTAAAATATACATAAACCTCTATTGACCATAATTATTTTAGATTTTTCGATTGGTAAACTTCGGAGATAAGGGGGGGGGGGGGGACGTTATTTTTTTCGACATTTTGGCCGATTATTCAAAAACTATTATATATAAAAAACTGTTTTAGAATGCACAAGTAAAGGCCTTTCATATGATACCCCACTCGATATAGTTATTTTACTTTGAAATTTCAAATCCCCGATTTTCCCCCTTTTTTTAATAAAACTAAAAATAATTTTCGATTTTTCTTTATTTCAATGCTTTTGGGCCACTATTATACACAACTATGCCAAATTTCATGTCGATAGCTTTAATAGTTACTGAAATAATCGACTGTGACAGACGGACGGACAGACGGACGGAGAAAGTCTCACCATAAGGGTTCCATTTTTACCCTAAAAAGACAAGCACAAACATTAAAAGTAGGTAAGTACGTATAAATTAGGTATTTTTAAAGATTTTTTGTTGTTAAACGATCTTCTTAGAAAGATTAAGGATTAAGCTTAGTCTTTCTACCTACATTAATGTTGCATAATAAGCTTTTACTTTTCTCATTTAATCCTACGCAATCTAACCACATAGTATGTATGCCAGGTGCATTCCTCAGGATGCTCGTTATCAAATTTTGTCAAAATTGATTCATTTGCTGCTACAAGTGTTCATGACAGCGGTAATCACTTATGGATGATTATACGGGTCTGCCCGCGAAATTAAAATTTAATTGGGTTTTTCGCAATTTGTAAACTAATACGACAAACTAAGCTAATGGCATTCTAATTGCGCCAGTAGAATTATCATCTTCACAGGTTTACATAAAAATCTTTACTTGAAAGTGACCAGTTTAAGAAATTAATCAAAATACTGACTAATTTGTGAGTAACTCGCGTCCAACTCGGTAATACGTATACTCGTATACGGTATACGATACGGTACTCGTACGGTACGTATATTACGTATACGGTAATAGTATCGGTATACGTATACGTATACGTACTCGGTAATCGGTATACATTTGACTAAGCATGTTGAAGCGATCCACTGAATCCTAGAACGATTATCATTTTCATGAATATTTGATTCAAGTCAGTCGTAAAATTATATTACATCAGCGTTGAAATCAGTCAAATCTGTTTTATTAATTTTAGGAAAATTATTAACTAAGAAAGTTATAATTTAGTATTGTCGTGAGAAATAGCTGAAGTTAAAAATATGTTTTTGAAAGCTTTCACTGTCCCACGGCGTAGAATCCTACACTAATGCATTTTGTAATGGCGATAGTAACCAAGTTACATGTAAATCACTTTAATAACAACCGCTTTTGTTTTATGAGAAACAACATAATCGAGCATACATAATGGCGGTGATGGCTAAGTGGTTAAGATTCGAAGGTAATTAAGAATTTCCGGAAGGTCCAAGGTTCGATCCCAAATACGGATCACTAACTTATGAGTAACTAGCTGATGCCCGCGACTTCGTCCGCGTGGATGTAGTTTTTAAAATCCCGCGGGAACCCTTTGATTTTCCGGAATAAAAAGTAGCCTATGTCACTTTCCAGGTCCTCAACTATACCCATGCAAAAAATTACGTTGATCCGTAGCTCTGTTGCGGCGTGATCGAAGAACAAACCAAAAAACCAACAAACCAACAAACAAAACACACTTTCACATTTATAATATTAGTATGATGTGCGTTTTAAGCAATTAAATGATGAAGGAAAACATTATGAAGAAACCTGCATGACTGAGAGTTCTCCATAATGTTCTCAAAGGTGTGTGTGTGTTTGTTTAATACCCTCCCTTTTTTACTCCCTTTGGGATGCCATGTAAAAATCCCTACTTAGTTCAACAAGAGTACCTTCTCAATAAATGTTTGTTGATTCTAGCTAGATTTAAGTGTTTCAAACATCGAATTATATTATGATAGTTTCAGATAAGTACCTATTACTTAATTACATATTTCGCCATGTTATCAAAGCAGTGAAACGATTTTTTTCGTAAAAAAATAATTCAGTTTACTCTTTTAATTAATACTATATTATCCAAGTAATCCATCAATCAAGCCATTTCTTGCCAATCAAGAAACCCATGACAATTTCAATTGCTTTATACCTATGTACCTAGCACTATTTTTGCCCGCGACTTCGTACGCGTGGAGTTAATTATTAAAAATCCCGCGGGAACCCTTAGTTTTTCCGGTATATAATCTTGATAGTCTATGTCAGACCAACCGACGACGATGCGAAAAATCTCGTCGATCCGTAACTCCGTTGCTGCGTGATTGAAAGACAAACCAACTAACAAACACACTTTCGCATTTGTAGTAGTAGTAAGGATTTTTATAAACAAACCACCATGTTTATTACGGTTCATTAGATTACAGCTCTCTGCCTGGTACAATTAATTAAAAAACTACTTCCTATTTTATTTACAAAAAATACACGCCGTCCAAGTGATCGCTAATGGGCATGGTGCCCAAAACCACCATGTAGCTGCAAATCAAACGCTGCGTAAAAGAAATAAAGGTTAAATTAATTTCACTCATTCTAGAAAACATTTTCTAGAGTCCATAGGTTACAGATGCGAGGTGGCGAGTTGACGACATGTCTTACTGGTTTAGTTGCATAATACATACCTACGGATCATCAAACCGATAGTTTATTTTAATTTATCCACATTTCTTTCTCACATGTTTCGTAATAACAGGATCTTCTAATCGCATTTATGTTATATGTTAATCTACTAAGCAATCATCTTAGTACCTATCTGACCTCATTGGTATTTGTAGTTTTGTACATGATAGAATAATGAGTAGGCTATAGGATAAAAAGTTTCTTGCACATTATAATTTATATAAATCTACTTAATATACTTTCTTTCTCAGGTAAGTTTTAGATTTACTAAAACACATAAAACGTACGTATGAATTGAAAATTGCAATGAATGAAATGAATGAATGAAATATTCTTTATTGTACACCACAGGATAACAGCTTACATGACTAATACATACATAAAAAAAACACAGAGTACAAAGGCGACCTTATCGCTGAAAAGCGATCTCTTCCAGGCAACCCATGGTAAAAGAAGGAGTTTTAAACAAAAACACTGGGAAGGGTGTACACAAAATTTCAAATAGCTTACAAAATAGAAAAATACAAGAAAACAAATGCCATTAGAAACTGAAAGTAACAATATTTAACACAATAATAGGTACAAAAAGTAGTAAATAAATACATACATAAAATATATAAAATATAATAACATATACCTAATATATAATACATAAATACAATATAATAAATAAATAAATAAATATAACTGTATAGATACACAATATCATTATACATTATAAAATATAGATATATTACATAAGGATTAAGCAGGCATAAAGTGCTTATTGAGTAGCCGCTTAAAAATAGGCAGCGATTACCAATACCTATGTATTTATCAATACTATTTATAAGCAACTGAAGTAGGTTTATACACTATTCAACGGGCTATATTTAAATTCTTTACGTGATTTAAACACGACATTTAATATATTTATGTTAAGCTTTGCTTGAACTATTTTGACTTTAGATGTAAAGTAAATGCTTTTCAAAAAAATAACCTATCAAAACCCGAGGCATGTAACTTAACACTAAAAATTAAGGCCTGAAAAGTGGAAACTCATAAAGAACGGTTATACCTAATTAGGGGGGTAAGGGAGCGCACCTCCATGCTCGGAGTGTCCCCGCGGGATCGAATCAGAAATGAGGAGATCGGTAGGAGAACCAGAGTCACCGACATAGCTCAGCGAGTCGCGATACTGAAGTGGAAATGGGCTGGGCACATAGTTCGAAGAGCTGATGGTCGTTGGGGTCCCAAGGTGCTGGAGTGGCGACCCCGCACCGGGAAGCGCAGTGTTGGCAGACCCCCCACCAGGTGGACCGACGACATCAAGCGAGTCGCAGGGAGCCGCTGGGATTCAGGCGGCGCAAGACCGAGACCTGTAGAAGTCCATGCAAGAGACCTTTGTCCAGCAGTGGACGTCTATCGGTTGATAAAGAAGAAGAAGAAGATACCTAATTAGTACCTATAAATAACGTTTTTGACGGAGCTTTTAATGTTATGGTAACCGAGTATGATTATCATAAAGAATAAAGTTACGCAAGCACGCACATCCATCAAAATGAAGTGAAATCAAAATTCCATGGTGATATAATTTTTGCTAAAGCAGTCAAGTAGCGTCTGCAAGTTGCGAATCGAGGTATGAATCCTAAATAGCCATGTTTTCTTACATCTTACTTAATAATTGTGAAGGAACAGATCGCATCAAGCATTGCGTCATACGGGGAAAGTGCATTCATGATTTTATATTTATAAGATAAGACGAACACATTACATAGTAAAGTTCGTATGTATTTTTTGTTGTCGCATATTCTTGTAGTATCTGTTTACACTTTATATACCCTTACTTATTTAAAACTCTACATATACTAATGCGCAATAATATTGCACAGGGTAGGTCACATTTTTTACCGGTTTTTAATTTGACTTTTTTACCTATTTCTGAGCGTATCAAAAGCCACCACATTTTTAACCACCTTAAGTCTGATTACAAAAAATCTTAACTAATACTCTTACTTACCTACTTTAAAAACACATTATTATGACAAAAGTTTGAAAACAACAAACCGCGGCTTATTGGCACTAGGTGCGGACTGAAATCTGAAAGAGCGTAGGATTGATTCCCACCCATTTATATGTTTCTAGTTATTTTTAGCACAAATATCAGACACTTTTTAGAAATATGGGAATATACTTAATATTGATGATGGTTTAAACTCTGAAAATTATAGTGTCCGAAGGGTTGATAATCTGCGATTTTCTCACTTTTTACTAAATATTATAGTAAGTAAATAAACACTGATACTGACCGGACGCTTCATGGTGATCTGTCACTGCACACCGCCAACAAGGTGACAACCTCCGTAACACACTAGTGGCTTTCTCGATACACCGAGGAGCACTGCGCTCGCCACGGACCCTCGCCATCTGAACACTATCCCCATAAGCCATGTGTTGATATCATTAAACGATACATGTTTACAAAATTCGCTGAATGTCGGTAATTGTTTCAATAAGGCGTACTCGATACCTGAATTGACACTTCTCAGTTTAAACAGCGCATAGTAAAATCGTCTTCCTTTAAGCATGAATCTGATTTTAATGATGTGAAAGTTTGTTTGGCTGTTACGTTTTAGCGGCTCAAACATTAAACCGATCTTGGCGACCAAGGGATAATATGTATCCACGAGACGGACAGATTACTTTTTATTCCGGAAATATTTTAGTCCCTACGGGACGAAATAAATTAGACAAAGCCAAAGATTCCAGCGACAGCAAGCTTTAGATATCAAATGTTGATCATTTCTTCGTCTACTCAATAAATATCCGGCTTAACAGAGATCTACGCTAAAGGTTAAAAACTATGAATTAATGGAGCTAAAATACATAATAAAGAGAAAAAAAGTAGGTAATGCTTTAAAATTATAGACAGATAAATATAGTACTTATTTTTTAATTCACATCTCAAATACCAACATAGCACGGAATACTAAAGTAACTCATTGACGGTCAGTTATGTGACTGCGAGAGACTCAGGGATTCCACCCCCGCTGCTAAATAAAATCAAACTAATCACGTCTTTTTCTTCAAATTGGTTTGTCCTTCAATTAAGCAGCAAAATATGAGCATCGACGGGATTTTTTGCAAGGGTTATAGTAGAAGACCTGGAGAGTGATACAGGTTACTTACTATTCCGGGACACAAAGGTTCCCACGGGATTTTTAGAAAACTTAACTCCTTGCGGCAATAACAAGTTAAAAATATATTTCAAAATCCCTACTAATGTGATAAGTTTGTTGATTCCTTTGACAAGCTACTTTTGATACCAGAAAAATAGTGGGTTCTCTTCTCGCGATGGAATTTGTAGCTGTAACGATTCCAGTTGCATCTGGGACATACTGAACATGAAAACGCAAATTTTGACAATACCTAATATCTTTGGCACGCTTGCAGCGACGTAATATGATCGAGTGCAACTTCATGTTTCAAATCACGCAAAAAACGTACACACGACTATGTTAGGCCAGCGACAAGCAAAATACTGCACTAAATACTTGACGACGTGATGTTCTGCAGGGGTAAGTATAGTTGAAGACCTGGAGTGTGACATATAAGCTACCTTTTATCCCGGAAAATAAAAAAACCGAGAGTCTTAAAAACTAAATCCACGCAGTCGAAGCCGCTGACATTAGCAATATAGATAGATAAAAACATAGTTTTATGTTTATGACTAATGAGACCAAAACATCTCTAATAGCACTTAATGTTACGACTTAGAACGACCAATGTTTGATTTTCGATTGGAATATAAGATTTTAAAGCAATATGCTATCTATTACATAACATTTAAATATTTATATTCCCTTAATTAATTTATGATGCTAAAGAAAAAATATTATTTATATTATTTTGATATAATAAAAGTAATTATGTTGTAACTGTTTAGTGGACTCTTTTAAATTGTCATATTTATACATTTTCAATAAGTAGAAACATTCATAATGGTTCTGTACGTATTTGAAAAAGTTCAAGAAAAAATATCAATAAAAGACATATTATGTACGCATTCTCTATTTTAAAGGCTTCAGTGTTTTGCTAACGTATGCGAAATGCGTCGGTGCAAAATATAATGAATTTCATATTATGGAATAATATTGATATGAACGCACATCTCATTTTGTTGCAAGTATGTTGACAGCCTTAACATAATAAGTTCGAGGTATTTAGAAATACTGAGTGTCAGCTTTCAGTAGGAAATACTTTTTCAAACTGAATACATTCAATTTGTATCATTAAACATTTGTCATATTTTTATGTAACATGTTCAGCGTCTTTACACTGATAAATAATGTCGCATACCAGACTATACAGAAACAGACATGCAATAAGTCTAATGTCTAAGGCCCAATTTCACAAACCTGGAATGTCTTACTCGAGAGTAAAGTCATCATCATCATCATTAGCAACCGATCAACGGCTCACTACCACACGAGTAAATATTCCGAACAGAGAGGAAGCTTCCTAACAAGGTCGAAGAAGTATACCTATTCTGCTAGGGTTGTCACCTGAAGCATGTCAACAATTTAAGGAAAAAATAAAAATATTTTAAAGTTTGTATAACTATGTATAATTTCAGTTAGGTATATTCTGAACTTGAACAAAAAAATACTTAAATTAACAAAAATATAAAGAAACAATTTTTTTTAATGAACATCAGTATTTTTGGCATAACTTCACAATTAATGTTGTTTCACAAATAATGGCCCAGGGAAGCCTTAATATCGATTTTGAACGAAATCTGTCGAATAACAAAGGATTTCAATATGGCGGTGACTTTTTAAATTTTAGCATCCATTTCCTCTTTCTTGACCCCAGGGAAGCCCAAATATGGATTTTGAACGAAATCGGTCGAATAACAAAGAATTTCAATATGGCGGTGACTTTTTATAATTTTGGCATCCATTTCCTCTTTCTTGACCCCAGGGAAGCCTAAATATCGATTTTGACCGAAATCGGTCGAATAACAAAGAATTTAAATATGGCGGTGACTTTTTAAAATTTTGGAACCCATTTCCTAATTCTTGACCCCAGGGAAGCCTAAATATCGATTTTGAACGAAATCGGTCGAATAACAAAGAATTTCAATATGGCGCTGACTTTTTAAAATTTTGGAACCCATTTCCTAATTCTTGACCCCAGGCAATCCTAAATATCGATTTTGAACGAAATCGGTCGAATAACAAAGAATTTCAATATTATTTATTAATTAATTTAATACGTACCTATACGTATAAAAAGTACTTACTTCTCTTTATCTCTCAAATATAAAAAGAAGGAAATGTCCTTATTGTCTGTGGGTTGTTTTAAACAAACTGTGCAAGAGTTTGGCATTTTTACACTCTTCGTCTATTTATTTTCACTAAACGCACGACCGTCAGCCCTTACGTTCAGACCCTGAGTGGACCGGTTTGACCCTGAGCGGCGTGTCGGTGAATGTGTCGGTGAGAGCTCACGCACACAGCGTTGCGCTATGTATGGGTGAGCCCGCCGCGAGCCGTTTGTATGTAGCTTCCGCTCTGTTACCTTACTCGTGTGTCACTACTGAGCGCAGGTCTCCTCTCAGAGAAAGGTTATAGGCCATAGTCCACCACGCTGGCCCAATGTGAATTGGCGGACTTCACACACCCTCAAGAACTTTATGAAGAACTCTCAGGTGTGCAGGTTTCCTCACGATGTTTTCCTTCACCGTTGAAGCAAGTGATATTTAATTGCTTAAACGTACTTGACTCCGAAAAGTCAGAGGTGCGTACCCGGGATCGAACCTGCGACCCGCCGAATAGGAGACCACAGTCCTAACCACTAGGCTATCACTGCTTCAAGAGTAAATTAGCTGATATTAATCCAAAACAAATTAGCATTAGCTTACTGTTTCGTTTCACCAACGCCTATCCAAGGATTAAAATCGCTACTCGCGATTAATCAATAGGTACTGTTGCTGAGACTAAAATAAAATTTAAGGGTATAGTTTTTCTCGAGAATATTTTTTTTTTTGGTAAAATTGTTTATTTTTATCAATTTCTTTTGTTTATTTATACTAGGTACTACTATTTATAATTAATTATCTACTCCATTCTAATTTAACTTTGAGTAGTTGTATTGGCTCGTCTTTGCGTGAAGAATCAGCTAAGCTGTTTAACTCGGAATACTAGTATTCTTCGCACAATTCCACGGGGGTATGATTTCTATAGTAATAAGATTAAGCTAGTTATAGGTTCAGTTATAACATGTTATTAAATAAGTATTTAAGAAAATTTCATATATACAAACACAATATTAAACCTAAATTTAATTCTAAAATTAAAACTAAAATAAAAACTAATTAAAATCTAAAACCCCATCCAAGCCACCGCAGTGTGAGATATTATAATTATTTATAATAATAAATATTTATTTAAATAAATCAAGCAATGAAAAGTTGCTTAAGAAAAGACATCAACGCGTTCACAAATTAAAATAATGCAACGAACATAGTCAGTAAATTACTATTATTTATGTACCTAATTAAAATGGATATCTTGCATTATATATTTTTTGTTATTTTCACTAGCATTCCTATTCAGAGACACTCATTAAATTATTATAGGAGACATTAAATATTTAATCATGAAATACCTTATAATCAGGTTTCATTCGTATACTGTACTAATAACATAACTACAAATGACGCATTTATATACGACTGTGAGAGAGAACTTTTTACAAGCTTTTTTAACTTGTAATGCATGTATGTATGTATGTATGTATGTATGCACGTATATGTATGTAAGTATGTATGTATGTTTAGGTCAAATCTTGCAAGATGAATTAGGACCACTTCCCGGTTTCGGATTGAGCTGTGCATGTGTATGTAACTCGGATGACAATTTGCAATATTATTATGATATAGAGCTGATCTGATGGAGCAGGAAGATTGCTATCGGAAATCTCGCAATAAAACGACGTAAATCCATTGAATTTGGGCTCGTTTTATTTCGTATTGACAAGTACTGTGATCCTAGATGATATCCAGAGTTTGATGATGAAGCCGGAAGGTGGTTTTGGCAACTTTGTACCTAACATAACGACGTAACCCCATCAAGTTTGGGCTCGTTTGATTAATCTTGACAAGTACTCTGTCCTAGATGATATGGTTCCAGGTTCTGATGATGAAGTCTGAAGATGGCCATAGAAACTGTATAATAAAACGATGTAAGAACCCTATCGAATTTGGACTCATTAACCAGCTACTTAAACTATAGTTTTTAAAAATAAAATTTTAAATTTACACTTGTTTAAATATCTACTAACGAGATCCTTGAATAACGGTCAGTGACTCTGAGTGCAGCAATAAGTTTATATTTACATTTATGTAGAGCCAATGTAAATAGTTTTTTTTTACTTTTTTCAGTTTTTTACAAGAAAATGAAACACACACAAATATAGTAGTAAAATATAGTAGTACCTACACAAGTAGTAGTAGTTCAGAAATGTAATCAACATGTTAGATAAAAAAGTTAAATAAGGGTTCGATTACACCGATGGAAGATGAATGACTTGTTATAGTGGGAGGTGGAAGGTCAAGCGCCGCCGCGCCGACCGGTCTGCACCTCTCCTAACCGTGGACTTTCTATTCCGACACTATGTGCGTCTCCCCGAACTCAGACGTAAAACACACAGATCTAAAGCAAATATTTCCTTAATGTATGTTAGATTCCATTTTCGAAAAGTCAGAAAGCTCATAGAAAACGCTTCGGATAGGTAGGTACGTGGAATCGTTACCGAAGTATTTATATACAGTTCAAGCCTCATTTCAATTCCATCTATTGACTACTTGGATTGCTTTTAAGGATGATTATACGGGTCTGCCCGCGAAATTCAAATTTAATTTGGTTTTTCGCAATTTGTAAACTAATACGAAAAACTAGGCTAATGGCATTCTAATTGTGCCAGTAGAATTATCATCTTCATAGGTTTACATAAAAATCTTTACTTGAAAGTGACCAGTTTAAGAAATTAATCAAAATACTGACTAATTTGTGAGTAACTCACGTCCAACTCGGTATTTTGGTTAATTTCTTAAAGAGTGAATCTATTAATACGGGTACTGTACGAACAATTTATAATTATTCGTACAGAAGTCGGACGAATAATTTTGGTCAAATATTTGAATCGTGCTACCTGAATTTGGGGGAGGGGAGGGGGAGGGGGAAGGGACCCCCCCCCCCTTTTAATCTTGCCAAAATTCGCTTAGTGAAGGAGTGAAGGTAAAAAAATAGTGGGAGAGGGGAAAAGGAATAGAGGAAGCTTAGTAACCCCTCCAAATTAATTTTTCATTTCAAACCAATAGAACCTAAGTGCCGGAACCGGAATCTTATATGTTCTTACCTAACCTAACCTAACTTTAGATTTTCCACAGTCTGGTGGTTCTCCCGACGTGTTACAGTGTAACTAATTTAAAAAAAAATTGACAAATAAAAAACAAGCTAATCATCCAATTCATTCTTAATTTAAAAAAAAATTTCCACATGTGGAATTTTTAGAAATTTTTAGATTTTTTGTTAGAAATTATTTAAAATTAGCTGATGCCCGCGACTTCGTCCGCGTGGAAAAAGTTTTTAAAAATTGCTTTTTCGTTGCACTACACCAGTATCTAGTCCGTACTATTATAATATATATAGCTCGATTACCACTGACTCACTGATTCACTCACTGACTCATTGACATAATTGTTCTCCTAGAAAGAGACAAAAAACGATAAAATGATGTAGAGGAGATATGTCCGGGTGGGGGATTCGAGTGGGGAAAAATTATGACATTTCGGAAAAACAAGATGGCGGCCGACGTGATTCTTGCAACTCTTTTGTTTTCCAACCGATTTCTTTGAAATTTTGGATTATTGTAGAAATTAGTAAACGATTAACAGAAAAAGTGAAAAAAATTAAAAAAACAAGATGGCGGCCGAGCTGTGACGTCTCAAATTTCCACCCCTCTCCTGTAAAATTTTGTATGAAAAAAATTTTTTTCACCCATGGTGTCGTATAGAGCTCAAAGAATGTGACTCGGAGAAAGGTGGAAAGAGCTGATGAGTGAGGAGTTCGGAGACGGGCGAGGGGCACGGCCAGGTTATAGAAGATAGGTGGAGGGTGCTCGACCAAATGTCATTCGAAACCTCGAGCAGTTGCCAGTGAGTTGAAAAAAAATTCCAAAATGGCGGAAAAAAAATGGCGGCAAATTTTGTCCGTCTCTCTCTCGGAGACTATAAAAGATGGAGGAGCGGTTTCTCGACAAAAGATGATCAAAACCCGGAGGTCTACCTGGTGAGTAGGAAAAAAAAATTCAAGATGGCGGATTTTTTTTTTTTTCATACATTATGTATGGGGAATATTGAAGGGACTAGAAGTTGGGAACTATGCAAGACATTGATTTTGATAGGTTCATAGGGCTTTTTTTCTTTTTCTTTTTTTTCATTTTACGCTTTTTTTCTTTTTTTTTTTTCTTTTTTTTTTCTTTTTCTTTTGTGAATGAGGAGCACGGCCAGGTTATTGCAGATAGGTGGGGTGTGCTCGAACAAATTTTTTGGCAAAAGATGACCAGAATCCGAATGTCTACTTGATGTGTAAAAAAATCGCGGTCCGCTTTAGCGGGCCGCGCACCCACGCGCCCTACTTGCAGTAATAACACTTCCCGCGAGCTGCTTTAGCAGCTCGCGCACCGAGCGAAATAAATAAAGCCGAACAATCGCGGTCCGCTTTAGCGGGCCGCGCACCCACGCGCCTTACTTTTAGTAAAACACTTCCCGCGAGCTGCTTTAGCAGCTCGCGCACCGAGCGAAATAAATAAAGCCGAACAATCGCGGTCCGCTTTAGCGGGCCGCGCACCCACGCGCCTTACTTTTAGTAAAACACTTCCCGCGAGCTGCTTTAGCAGCTCGCGCACCGAGCAAATGCTAGTTATAATATATATAGCTCGATTACCACTGACTGACACACTCACTCACTCACTCACTCACTCATTGACAGGGTTGTTCTCCTAGAAGGAGACGGAAATCGATATAATGATGTTCAGGAGATGTGTTCAGGGGGGGGAATCGAGTTGGGGAAAATTATGACATTTCGGAAAAACAAGATGGCGGCCGACGTGAATCTTGCAACTCTTTTGTTTTCCAACCGATTTCTTTGAAGTTTTGGATTAATGTAGAAATTAGTAAACGATTAACAGAAAAAGTGAAAAAAATTAAAAAAACAAGATGGCGGCCGAGCTGTGACGTCTCAAATTTCCGACCCCTCTCCTGTAAAATTTTGTATGAAAAAATTTTTTTTCACCCATGGTGTCGAATAGAGCTCATAGAATGTGTTTCGGAGAAAGGTGGAGAGAGCTGATGAGTGAGGAGTTCGGAGACGGGTGAGGGGCACGGCCAGGGTATAGAAGATAGGTGGAGGGTGCTGGACCAAATGTCATTTGAAACCTCGAGCAGTTGCCAGTGAGTTGAAAAAAAATTCCAAAATGGCGGAAAAAAAATGGCGGCAAATTTTGTCCGTCTCTCTCTCGGAGACTATAAAAGATGGAGGAGCGGTTTCTCGACAAAAGATGATCAAAACCCGGAGGTCTACCTGGTGAGTAGGAAAAAAATTCAAGATGGCGGATTTTTTTTTTCATACATTATGTATGGGGAATATTGAAGGGACTAGAATTTGGGAACTATGCAAGACATTGATTTTGATAGGTTCATAGGGCTTTATTTCTTTTTCTTTTTTTTCATTTTACATTTGCTTTTTTTCTTTTTTTTCTTTTTTTTTTCTTTTTTTTTTTCTTTTTCTTTTGTGAATGAGCAGCACGGCCAGGTTATTGCAGATAGGTGGGGTGTGCTCGAACAAATGTTTTGGCAAAAGATGACCAGAATCCGAAGGTCTACTTGATGAGTAAAAAAATCGCGGTCAGCTTTAGCGGGCCGCGCACCCACGCGCCCTACTTGTAGTAATAACACTTCCCGCGAGCTGCTTTAGCAGCTCGCGCACCGAGCGAAATAAATAAAGCCGAACAATCGCGGTCCGCTTTAGCGGGCCGCGCACCCACGCGCCTTACTTTTAGTAAAACACTTCCCGCGAGCTGCTTTAGCAGCTCGCGCACCGAGCAAATGCTAGTTATAATATATATAGCTCGATTACCACTGACTGACTGATTCACTGACTGACTCATTGACAGGGTTGTTCTCCTAGAAGGAGACGGAAATCGATATAATGATGTAGGGGAGATATGTTGGGGTGGGGGATTCGAGTTGGGGAAAATTATGACATTTCGGAAAAACAAGATGGCGGCCGACGTGAATCTTGCAACTCTTTTGTTTTCCAACCGATTTCTTTGAAATTTTGGATTATTGTAGGAATTAGTAAACGATTAACAGAAAAAGTGAAAAAAATTAAAAAAACAAGATGGCGGCCGAGCTGTGACGTCTCAAATTTCCGACCCCTCTCCTGTAAAATTTTGTATGAAAAAAATTTTTTTCACCCATGGTGTCGTATATAGCTCAAAGAATGTGACTCGGAGAAAGGTGGAGAGAGCTGATGAGTGAGGAGTTCGGAGACGGGCGAGGGGCACGGCCAGGGTATAGAAGATAGGTGGAGGGTGCTCGACCAAATGTCATTTGAAACCTCGAGCAGTTGCCAGTGCGTTGAAAAAAAATTCCAAAATGGCGGAAAAAAAATGGCGGCAAATTTTGTCCGTCTCTCTCTCGGAGACTATAAGAGATGGAGGAGCGGTTTCTCGACAAAAGATGATCAAAACCCGGAGGTCTACCTGGTGAGTAGGAAAAAGATTCAAGATGGCGGATTTTTTTTTTCCATACAAAATGTATATGGGGAATATTGAAGGGACTAGAAGTTGGGAACTATGCAAGACAATGAGTTTGATAGGTTCATAGGGCTTTTTTCTTTTTCTTTTTTTTTCATTTTACATTTGCTTTTTTTCTTTTTTTCTTTTTTTTTTCTTTTTTTTTCTTTTTCAATTGTGAATGAGGAGCACGGCCAGGTTATTGCAGATAGGTGGGGTGTGCTCGAACAAATTTTTTGGCAAAAGATGACCAGAATCCGAAGGTCTACTTGATGAGTAAAAAAATCGCGGTCCGCTTTAGCGGGCCGCGCACCCACGCGCCCTACTTGTAGCAATAACACTTCCCGCGAGCTGATTTAGCAGCTCGCGCACCGAGCGAAATAAATAAAGCCGAACAATCGCGGTCCGCTTTAGCGGGCCGCGCACCCACGCGCCCTACTTGTAGTAATAACACTTCCCGCGAGCTGCTTTAGCAGCTCGCGCACCGAGCGAAATAAATAAAGCCGAACAATCGCGGTCCGCTTTAGCGGGCCGCGCACCCACGCGCCCTACTTGTAGCAATAACACTTCCCGCGAGCTGCTTTAGCAGCTCGCGCACCGAGCGAAATAAATAAAGCCGAACAATCGCGGTCCGCTTTAGCGGGCCGCGCACCCACGCGCCCTACTTGTAGCAATAACACTTCCCGCGAGCTGCTTTAGCAGCTCGCGCACCGAGCGAAATAAATAAAGCCGAACAATCGCGGTCCGCTTTAGCGGGCCGCGCACCCACGCGCCTTACTTTTAGTAATAACACTTCCCGCGAGCTGCTTTAGCAGCTCGCGCACCGAGCAAACGCTAGTTATAATATATATAGCTCGATTACCACTGACTGACACACTCACTCACTCACTCACTCACTCATTGACAGGGTTGTTCTCCTAGAAGGAGACGGAAATCGATATAATGATGTAGGGGAGATATGTCCAGGTGGGGGATTCGAGTTGGGGAAAATTATGACATTTCGGAAAAACAAGATGGCGGCCGACGTGAATCTTGCAACTCTTTTGTTTTCCAACCGATTTCTTTGAAATTTTGGATTATTGTAGAAATTAGTAAACGATTAACAGAAAAAGTGAAAAAAATTAAAAAAACAAGATGGCGGCCGAGCTGTGACGTCTCAAATTTCCGACCCCTCTCCTGTAAAATTTTGTATGAAAAAAATTTTTTTCACCCATGGTGTCGTATAGAGCTCAAAGAATGTGACTCGGAGAAAGGTGGCGAGAGCTGATGAGTGAGGAGTTCGGAGACGGGCGAAGGGCACGGCCAGGGTATAGTAGATAGGTGGAGGGTGCTCGACCAAATGTCATTCGAAACCTCGAGCAGTTGCCAGTGAGTTGAAAAAAAATTCCAAAATGGCGGAAAAAAAATGGCGGCAAATTTTGTCCGTCTCTCTCTCGGAGACTATAAAAGATGGAGGAGCGGTTTCTCGACAAAAGATGATCAAAACCCGGAGGTCTACCTGGTGAGTAGGAAAAAAATTCAAGATGGCGGATTTTTTTTTTCCATACTAAATGTATGGGGAATATTGAAGGGACTAGAAGTTGGGAACTATGCAAGACATTGATTTTGATAGGTTCATAGGGCTTTTTTTTTCTTTTTTTTCATTTTACATTTGTTTTTTTTTTGTTTTTTTTTCATTTTTTTTTCTTTTTTTTTCTTTTTCTTTTGTGAATGAGGAGCACGGCCAGGTTATTGCAGATAGGTGGGGTGTGCTCGAACAAATTTTTTGGCAAAAGATGACCAGAATCCGAAGGGCTACTTGATGAGTAAAAAAATCGCGGTCCGCTTTAGCGGGCCGCGCACCCACGCGCCCTACTTGTAGTAATAACACTTCCCGCGAGCTGCTTTAGCAGCTCGCGCACCGAGCGAAATAAATAAAGCCGAACAATCGCGGTCCGCTTTAGCGGGCCGCGCACTCACGCGCCCTACTTGTAGTAATAACACTTCCCGCGAGCTGCTTTAGCAGCTCGCGCACCGAGCGAAATAAAGAAAGCCGAACAATCGCGGTCCGCTTTAGCGGGCCGCGCACCCACGCGCCTTACTTTTAGTAAAACACTTCCCGCGAGCTGCTTTAGCAGCTCGCGCACCGAGCGAAATACTAGTTATAATATATATAGCTCGATTACCACTGACTCACTGACTGATTGACATAATTGTTCTCCTAGAAAGAGACAAAAAACGATACAATGATGTAGGGGAAATATGTTCGGGTGGGGGATTCGAGTGGGGAAAAATTATGACATTCCGGAAAAACAAGATGGCGGCCGACGTGAATCTTGCAACTCTTTTGTTTTCCAACCGATTTCTTTGAAATTTTGGATTATTGTAGAAATTAGTAAACGATTAACAGGAAAAGTGAAAAAAATTAAAAAAACAAGATGGCGGCCGAGCTTTGACGTCTCAAATTTCCACCCCTCTCCTGTAAAATTTTGTATGAAAAAAATTTTTTTCACCCATGGTGTCGTATAGAGCTCAAAGAATGTGACTCGGAGAAAGGTGGAGAGAGCTGATGAGTGAGGAGTTCGGAGACGGGCGAGGGGCACGGCCAGGGTATAGAAGATAGGTGGAGGGTGCTCGACCAAATGTCATTCGAAACCTCGAGCAGTTGCCAGTGAGTTGAAAAAAAATTCCAAAATGGCGGAAAAAAAATGGCGGCAAATTTTGTCCGTCTCTCTCTCGGAGACTATAAAAGATGGAGGAGCGGTTTCTCGACAAAAGATGATCAAAACCCGGAGGTCTACCTGGTGAGTAGGAAAAAAATTCAAGATGGCGGATTTTTTTTTTCCCATACAAAATGTATGGGGAATATTGAAGGGACTAGAAGTTGGGAACAATGCAAGACATTGATTTTGATAGGTTCATAGGTGTCTTAGATCTCGGAGAATTAAAAAAGAAAAATATACTGGCCGAATTGAGAACCTCCTCCTTTTTGGAAATGGGTTAAAAAAGGTGAAAGAGTGGCTTTTTTGCCAACTATCCACGCGACCAACTAGGTGGGGTGTGCTCCAACAAAAATTACTCGAAACCACATCCAATTAGCAGGAAGTTGAAAAAAAAACTCCAAAATGGCGGATTCAAGATGGCGGCCATAGAAACTTTCTCTGGTGTCTATCTCGGAGAGTATACAAGATAGAAGAGTAGTTTCTGGTCAAAAGATGATCAAGACCCAAAGTTCTACTTGATGAACAGGAAAAAAAAATCAAGATGGCGGATTTTTTTTTCTATACAAAATATATGGCGAATATTGATTCTTCTTTTTTCTTTTCTTTTTTTCTCTTTTGTCTTTCTTTTTTCTTTCTTCTCTTTTTTCTTTTTCTTTTTTTTCTTTTTCTTTGTTTTTCTTTTTCTTTCTTTTACTTTTTCTTTTGTGAATGAGGAGCACGGCCAGGTTATTGCAGATAGGTGGGGTGTGCTCGAACAAATTTTTTGGCAAAAGATGACCAGAATCCGAAGGTCTACTTGATGAGTAAAAAACTCGCGGACCGCTTTAGCGGGCCGCGCACCCACGCGCCCTACTTTTAGTACACTTCCCGCGAGCTACAAAAAAAGAGTTCACTTTCCGCGAGCTGCTTTAGCAGCTCGCGCACCGAGCGAAATACTAGTTATAATATATATAGCTCGATTACCACTCACTGACTCACTGATTGACATAATTGTTCTCCTAGAAAGAGACAAAAAACGATATAATGATGTACGGGAGATATGTCCGGGTGGGGGATTCGAGTGGGGAAAAATTATGACATTTCGGAAAAACAAGATGGCGGCCGACGTGATTCTTGCAACTCTTTTGTTTTCCAACCGATTTCTTTGAAATTTTGGATTATTGTAGAAATTAGTAAACGATTAACAGAAAAAGTGAAAAAAATTTAAAAATCAAGATGGCGGCCGAGCTGTGACGTCTCAAATTTCCACCCCTCTCCTGTAAAATTTTGTATGAAAAAAATTTTTTTCACCCATGGTGTCGTATAGAGCTCAAAGAATGTGACTCGGAGAAAGGTGGAGAGAGCTGATGAGTGAGGAGTTCGGAGACGGGCGAGGGGCACGGCCAGGGTATAGAAGATAGGTGGAGGGTGCTCGACCAAATGTCATTCGAAACCTCGAGCAGTTGCCAGTGAGTTAAAAAAAAATTCCAAAATGGCGGAAAAAAAATGGCGGCAAATTTTGTCCGTCTCTCTCTCGGAGACTATAAAAGATGGAGGAGCGGTTTCTCGACAAAAGATGATCACAACCCGGAGGTCTACCTGGTGAGTAGGAAAAAAATTCAAGATGGCGGATTTTTTTTTCCCCCCATACAAAATGTATGGGGAATATTGAAGGGACTAGAAGTTGGGAACTATGCAAGACATTGATTTTGATAGGTTCATAGGGCTTTTTTTCTTTTTCTTTTTTTCATTTTACATTT
Source organism: Oeneis ivallda (assembly GCA_029955525.1). NCBI lineage: Eukaryota > Metazoa > Arthropoda > Insecta > Lepidoptera > Nymphalidae > Oeneis > Oeneis ivallda. The sequence continues at coordinate 13,204,812 of JARPMR010000012.1, read as the reverse complement.
GTTTTTTTTCTTTTTTTTCATTTTTTTTTCATTTTTTTCTTTTTCTTTTGTGAATGAGGAGCACGGCCAGGTTATTGCAGATAGGTGGGGTGTGCTCGAACAAATTTTTTGGCAAAAGATGACCAGAATCCGAAGGTCTACTTGATGAGTAAAAAAATCGCGGTCCGCTTTAGCGGGCCGCGCACCCACGCGCCCTACTTGTAGCAATAACACTTCCCGCGAATTCGCGCACCGAGCAAATGCTAGTTAATACATATATAGCTGCTGGGGCTGATTCACTGACTGACTCATTGATCACCTCTCCTGTAAAATTTTGTATGAAAACATTTTTTTTCACTGATGGTTTCGTATAGAGGAAAAAAATTCATTCGGAGGAAAAATATGGAGAGAGCTGATGATTGAGGATTTCGGAGACGGGTGAAGAGCACGGCCAGGGTATCGAAGATAGGTGGGGGGTGCTCGAACAAATGTCACTCGAAACCTCATCCAATTCGCAGTGAGCTGAAAAAAAATTCAAAATGGCGGAAAAAAGATGGCCGCCATACAAATTTCGTCGGTGTCTATCTCGGGGAGTATAAAAGATGGAAGAGTGGTTTCGTGGCAAAAGATGATCAGGACCCAAAGGTCTATTTGATGAATAGAAAAAAATCCAAGATGGCGGAACCTTTTTTCTCCATACAAAATATATGGCGAATATTGAAGAGACTAGAAGTTGGGAACTATGCAAGACTTTGATACGGTTCCTTTTGAAAATTGGTTTTTATAGAAGAATTCTTATTCTGACAAATGATTAGATATGATGATCGAGGGTTTGGAAGGTGAGTGAGGAGCACGGCCAGGGTATTGAAGATAGGTGGGAGGTGCTCAAACAAAAAATACTCGAAACCTCATCCAATTGGCAGTGAGCTGAAAAAAAAATCAAAATGGCGGATTCAAGATGGCGGCCATACCAATTTCATCGGCATCTATCTCGGATAGTATAAAAGATGGAAGAGTGGTTTCTTGGAAAAAGATGATCAAGACCTGAAACTCTAATTGATGAACAGAAAAACCGCGGTCCGCTTGCGGGCCGCGCACCCACGCGCCCTACTAGTGTGGTATAGAGCTACAATAGCAACCCACAATCGACATTTTCTTCAGCCGGTACCCAGCAGCACAAAGAATGAGGAATTGGTACTTGGAGTTCAATGATGTAGCCCAGTGGTGTAACAATGGGGGGAGGGTGATTCCTAAACCAAATCGAACGATTGTGAAATTAGGTGAATAGATTGATGTCATCTAAGAATACAAAGCTACTGTACGAAGTTTTTGTAAAAGCAAACGGAAGCTCGAATTTTTTTTGCCACTGCGTAGTTCATATTTGGTACCCATTACCCATTTAGGTGAGCAGGACCCAGCACCAGTAGAATTCGTCCAGTTACAGTTTTATTATAAGTATAGTTAGATGGATGAGTTAGGATTTTGTTTGTTTGTTGTTTTTACATTGTTTTTTTTTTGAATATATTATTAAACGTTCTGTTTTTTTACTTTATTTTTTATTTAAAATATGTAGTTAATAATTAATTAATTAAGACTAATGTATATTATTTTATTCTTATTTGTTAATCATAATTATTTTTTATTGTTAGTTAATTTATTGTTATTTATATATTATCTTTTTGACGTGACAACGTCTTATAAATTGGTTTGCCGGGTGACACTTCAAGAAACTGCGTTACGCTCCGCTCACGTTATGCGCTCACAATGAGAGCGAGTGAGAGGCATGGTTAGCCCGCCTAAGAGCGAGAGAGACAGACATAAAAAGTGAAAGGCACGCGTCCCTTCCACTCGAGCACAGTTAGCCCGCCTAAGAACGAGAGAGACAGAGCGAGAGAGAGAGAGTGAGAGAGATAGGCATACACACCGGTTCATGTCTTGCGCTTCTATTTCGGTTGTCACGTAAAACTTTCGCCCGTATACCGACTTTACAGGCAACCAATTTTTTTTATAGAATATTCTTTAAAGCATAATTATATTTTATATTGTTTTTTAAATATATTTTTTGAACGTTTTATTTTTTAATATATTTTTTGTGTATAATATGTAGTTTATAATTATTTTTATTTATGTATTAGTTTTAATTACTTTAATTTATAATTAATTAAGGCTTATTAATGTTTATTATTTTATCTTTTTCGTTCGGATGGATGGATGTATGGTTGTTACTACGACTTGTACTTGGTTGTGACTTCAAAAGGAGGAGGTTCCCAATTCGCAGGAATCTTTTTTTATGTATGTTCACCGATTACTCCTCCTTCGAAGACGCCTGAACCGATTTGGAAAATTCTTTTTTGTTTCAAAGGGTCTTCCCGGGTGGTCTCGTTTAAATTTTATCGAAATCGGTCGAGCGGTTTTTAAAAAAATAACAATAAATTAGATACTTTGCATTAGCGCGGGCGATTGAAGTCGGTTTTAAAAATAGAATTTTTATTATAGATTTCTTTTCAAATGTTTGTTCCCGAGACAAAAGCAGCCTTTGTCACTTTCCAGGTCCTCAACATTACCTGTGTAAAAAACCACGTCAATCTAAACTCAACAAATGCGTAAAAAATAGCAACGCATACATACATACATACATACAAACATACATACATACATACATAATTGCCGCGTAATTAAAAGAAATACGTGAAAAGTAACATGCGGAAATCCCGCAGGAACTGTTTGTTTTCCCGGAATATAATGTAGCTTTAGTCACTTTTCAGGTCCTCAACTATGCCTATCAAAATACCACGTCAATCTGTAACTCCGTTGGCGCATAATTGAATCCCATTATCCCGCAGGAATTGTTTGTTTTCCCGGGATTAAAGGTAGCTTTTTTACTTTTCAAGACCTCATCTTTGCCTATCCAAAAAACCACGTCAATCTGTAACTCCGTTGGCGCATAATTGGATCCCATTATCCCGCAGGAACTGTTTGTTTTCCCGGGATTGAAGGTAGCCTTTTCACTTTTCAAGTCCTCATCTTTGCCTATCCAAAAAATCACGTCAATATGTAACTCCGTTGGCGCATAATTGGATCCCAATATCCCACAGGAACTGTTTGTTTTCCCGGGATAAAAAGTAGCCTTTGTCACTTTCCAGGTCCTCAACTTTACCTGTGTAAAAAAACCACGTCAATCTAAACTGAACAAATGCGTAAATAATAGCGACATACATACATACATACATACATACATACATACATACATACATGCATACATACATACATACATACATACATACATACATACATACATACATACATACATACATACATATATAATAGCCGCGTAATTAAAAGATAAATACGTGCAAAGTAGCATGCGGAAATCCCGCAGGAACTGTTTGGTTTACCGGGATATAAAGCAGCCTTTGTCACTTATCAGGTCCTCAACTATGACTATCAAAAAAAACCATGTCAATCTGTAACTTCGTTGGCGCATAATTGAAGGATTAATATGTGAAAAGTAGCATACGAATATCCCGCGGGAACTGTTTGCTTTTCCGGGATTATAAGTAGACTTTGTCACCTTTCAAGTCCTCAACTATGCCTATCCAATAAACCACGTCAATCTGTAACTCCGTTTTGAAGGATAAATATGTGAAAAGTAGCATACTAATATCCCGCAGGAACCGTTTGTTTTCCCGGGATAAAAAGTAGCTTTTGTCATTTTTCAGGCCCTTTACTTCACCTGTGCAAAATAATCACGTCAATCTAGAACTCCATCACGCGTATTTTGAAGGACAAATGCGTTAAATATAGCGATGCTATCCCACAGGCACTGTTTGCTTTTCCGGGATAAAAAGTAGCCTATGTGCTATTCCAGACTATAATCTATGTCTACGCCAAATTTCAGCAAAAGCGGTTCATTCGTTGTCGCGTTAAAGAGTAACAAACATCCATCCGTCCATCCATCCATATATCCATCCTCACAAACTTTCGCATTTATAATATAAGTAGGAGGAAGTAGGATAGTAGGATAGGTAGTAGGAACATACATACATACATACATACTTACATACATACATACATACATACATACATACATACATACATACATACAAACATAAAATATGTGAAAAGTAGCATACTAATATCCCGCAGGAACCGTTTGTTTTCCCGGGATAAAAAGTAGCCTATGTGCTATTCCAGACTATAATCTATGTCTGTGCCAAATTTCAGCAAAATCGGTTCATTCGTTGTCGCGTTAAAGAGTAACAAACATCCATCCATCCATCCATCCATCCATCCAAACATCCATACATCCATCCTCACAAACTTTCGCATTTATAATATTAGTAGGATAGTAGGAAGTAGGAATAGAATAGAATAGAATAGAAATGTTTTTTATTCAAATAAACTTTTTTACAAGTGCTTTCGAATCGTCGATGAGTCTACCACTGGTTCGGAATGCCGTAGGATTAATATAAGTAGGAGGAAGTAGGATAGTAGGATAGGTAGTAGGAACATACATACATACATACATACATACATACATACATACATACATACATACATACTTACATACATACATACATACATACATACATACATACATACATACATACATACATACATACATACATACATACATACATACATACATACATACATACATACATACATACATACATACATACATACATACATACATACATACATACATACATACATACATACATACATACATACATACATACATAAATACATACATACATACATACATACATACATACATACATACATACATACATACATACATACATACATACATACATACATACATACATACATACATACATACATACATACATACATACATACATACTTACATACATACATACATACATACATACATACATACATACATACATACATACATACATACATACATCCAAACATAAAATATGTGAAAAGTAGCATACTAATATCCCGCAGGAACCGTTTGTTTTCCCGGGATAAAAAGTAGCCTTTTTTCATTTTTCAGGCCCTTAACTTCACCTGTGCAAAAAAAATCACGTCAATCTAAAACTCCATTGCGCGTATTTTGAAGGACAAATGCGTAAAGAATAGCGATGCTATCCCGCAGGAACTGTTTGCTTTTCCGGGATAAAAAGTAGCCTATGTGCTATTCCAGACTATAATCTATGTCTGTGCCAAATTTCAGCAAAATCGGTTCATTCGTTGTCGCGTTAAAGAGTAACAAACATCCATCCATCCATCCATCCAAACATCCATACATCCATCCTCACAAACTTTCGCATTTATAATATTAGTAGGAAGTAGGATAAAATTGAAAATAGAAAATTTAGTCTGTCGAGCTGGGATTCGAACCATCGACTGTTAACTGTTAGGCGAGTGCAGAAGCCACTAGGCTACGGAAACCCGATATTGTACCGCGAAAATAACGAACACAATGCCTTAAAAAAAATTGAATAACTGTACGAATAAATATAATTTATTCGTCCAGTACCCGTACAAATAGTCACTTCGTTTCTTAAACTGGTCCCAGTCCCATATTTAATAGGGATTTGTTTACAAGAACACGTAGATGGATTCCAGTCTTCGGTAGTTTTACCTCGACCTCTCGCAACCCAAACTCGTCGACGACACTTTGAAGCTTAGCGAATACGTCAATCAATGATATTTCTCTGAGATTTCTGAGCACGTCTGACATGGTACCCCCTGCGAGGCCGCAGGAGAAGCATGCAGTATCTGTCACCTCTGTACGGCAGTTGCAGTGCAAAGATTCTAAGTTAGAGAAACGGAGTCGCGCTTTCAAATTCATCACATCGATTGCTCTTGCTGTACTGCCATCTCGATAATAACCTTGCACCGTGTCCAAAACGTCGAAGGGCTTCGACCATTCCGCAACAAATGATAAAGAATTGCACATAATCATTGTTGAATTTACGAAATCCTTTGTATTTATTAAAATGCCAGGTGAAACATCATATGCCCGCAAGGTTCGAACGTGAATCAAAAGCGTCCTGCGGTTCCCCAAAATGAAGACGCTGAGTTACGAAACGAAAGTCGTTTTCTAATCTCCTGATGCTTCCTGAATAAACATTCAAATTCTCGTCATAAAAAAGGAAGTTCCGGAATATCACATTCACTAGCACCGACGTCCTCTGTTTAATAATCTCCTCCACGACTTTACTTCCGTCCTCAATTAACGAAAATACTTTGGCGAATTGCTCCCGGGTCACTCCCAAAGTTTCGTACGCCATGCTTATTAGTTATTATTATTATTATTAGCTGGTGATATCATTACATCCCGATTTGAACCTTGCATAGCGTGATATAATAGGTCCATGCTGAAATTACTGGTCTTAGAATTAAGATCTGATTCACCAAACGCCGAAACAATGCAAAATAGTAAAAATACGAGCGCGCGTACAGGTACACCCCCCGGTTTGCGAGGCAGAGGAAACAAACTGACCTTTTGCTATAAATAGCCTAGTAATCCTTTTTTAATTCGTTACATATACTGCTTTAATGAATACTTTTCATATTATATCTAAAAAATATAGAAGCAGTAATAGCCTAGTGGTTAGGACTGTGGTCTCCTATTCGGGGGGTCGCAGGTTCGATCCCGGGTACGCACCTCTAACTATTCGGAGTCAAGTGCGTTTAAGCAATTAAATATCACTTGCTTCAACGGTGAAGGAAAACATCGTGAGAAAACCTGCACATCTGAGAGTTCTTCATAATGTTCTCAAAGGTATGTGAAGTCCGCCAATTCGCATTGGGCCAGCGTGGTGGACAATGGCCTATAGCCCTTCTCTGAGAGGAGACTTGCGCCCAGTAGTGAGCCGCTGATGGGTTGCTAATGAATGATGATGATGAAAAAATACCGGTTTCGTTGGTAAACCTGACACGCGACTCTAAAAAAAAATGCCCACTTCAATGCACACAGATCCCTCTATCGAACAAAATAAACATTCATAACTCCAATATTTTTGAAGGCCTAATCAATGACACCCCACACAAAGAAATAGACGAGTACCTTATATTATAAGGTGCAAATAGACCAGAAATATAGTAGTATACAGGAATTTCAAGTAATTTAAGGATTGGTATGGTACAGTCATATTCAGCGGGACAAAGCCGGGCAGTCGGCATGCCAATGCTATAAAACTTCTATCAATAATAACTGCTCCAGTCTCATTTGTGGTGATTGGCTGAATTAGCCAATAGCGAGTGAGGATCGCGAACAGAGGCGATTGCAATCGTCACAGTGAACACGGATATGTTATGCAGAATAGATGAATGTGCGACAAAATGCCGCTTAGCTTGTCCGCACATATGCGTCAAGGGATAAAAACCCTACATTTATATCAGTGTAAAAACTTGAGTGCGAATATATGCGGGTTTTGACGATCGAGCACTCCAAATAATAATTATGTAGAAGTTACATTGCGTTGAGTTTGTTTTGCAATAAATATTGCCTATTCCGACAAGCTGACTTGAAATCTTGACTACATAATTATGTGTAGGTAGCAACCCTAAGAAAAATCTTTATTCATATAAAAGATAAAGACAAAGACAATACTGGCAGACAAAGAAATAAAAAATTTTCAATTGCCATCAATTGTAGGTAAGCATTGGTACTTTCGATAAAAAATATTTTAACACTTCTTCATTGAATAAGCAAAAGCAATCCAAGAGATAATGTAATGACCAAAAGCCAATGCATTATGTTACTTTAATACTGTGAATTGTTGACGTGTGTCAGTCTTTAGGCTCAAAGATTGGGTTAACTGGGGTCATTCAAAGTACCTATAGAGAAAACTTGAATCTATAGTAATGTTACGTAAAATTGCTTTGAGATTTGTTCTACCCACTGGTAATTAAAGTATAAGAATCAAAATGGGTCAAGAAACGTTACCTTTGTTTATTCAGTACCAGTAGGTATCTCTTCTAAGAATTTTTAAGTATATTAGTCTGGAATGGATATACAACGTTGACTGAACTGGATGGGTGACCGACGTATTCGTATTACAGTTATTTCCGAAAAAAAATCAAAACCTTAGAAATAGCCTTATGATTCGACAAAAACAAAGTGAAGAGCTGTTTTGTGGATTTTTGTGGGTAGTGTGTACTGTGTTCGTCTGCAGATGACGAGCTCCTACTTAGGTTCGATTCCCAGTTCGGGTCAAAAACTGTATTGGGTTTTGCTGTCAAGAAATTCTTAGTACTAGATAGCCCGGAGTTAGGAAGTTGGTGGTGTGTCACTCCCGCCCTGTGCATCGGAGAGCACACAAAGCCGCCGGTTCTGTGCCTGATCTCTCTCCGGCCGGCGGCCGTGTAGTACCTATTTCAGGACTATAGAGTGAGGGAATAAGATTGCACCTGTGCTTGCGCACACACTTGTGCACTATAACATCTCCCGCGGAGATGGCTAATTTCTGTGGAATCGTGTCCAAATTCGATTGAGGGGACATTATTATTTTAATTTTTACAAGCTTTAATTTAGCTTGAAAAGTTTGTTTGTTTGGGTCAAATCTTGCAAGATGAATTAGACCCACTTCTCGGTTTCTGATCGAGCTGAAATTTTGCATTTATGTGTAAATCGGATGACAATGCAATATTATTGTGATATGGAGCTGATCTGATGATGGAGACGGAAGATGGCTATCGGAACTCTGTAATAAAACGACGTAACACCATGGAGTTTGGGCTCGTTTGATTCTTCATAACAAGTACCCTGATCCTAGATGATATCCAGAGTCTAATGATGTAGCTACTAAAAGCTTGCATTTAAAAATAAAATTTTTTATTTACACTTGTTAAAAAGCTTGCATTTAAAAATAAAATTTTTAATTTACACTTGTTAAAACCTGCAGATTGAAGGTGTAAAAAGATTCGTATGAATGAACTTCATCTTGTGAGAAAATTGTGTAATCGTAAGTAGCAGGCGGCAATGTGTGACAAGCACGACAAATCGTCGAAATTAAAAAACCGATGCCGCACCTTCGAGCGACGTCTGTTTTTACCGCTTTATGGCTGTTTCGTCATGATGAGGCTTTCTCCTCACGTCATTTACATATATGTACTTACTTACGCACATTTTCTGTTTGTTTAAAAAATTTCACCAACAATACCTTACGCGATGCTTGTATTTGTTTACACTAGCGGCACGCTATGATGGCCGGTTTGACACATTACAATAGTGATGTGGAATGTCAATTTATTCTCGAACAAAAAACAATTAAGTTTTGTTTTTGTACCTGATTAAATAGGTTTAATAAAACAAAAATGTATATGTTTATTTAATTTATTTGAACGAACTGAATATTTGAATGAAAATGAATATACATACTTTATATGCACACAAGAAACATATGAATACAAAAGATACCAAAAAAGGTGCCACAAAAGGCCATAATTAATCTGATATTTTTTTGCGATTTCAGAGGTTTGTCCACATAGTGAAAATTGTTCATATTCACAAGTACATTCACCCCTTAAATGGTGCAAACTGATTTTTCTACACTTGTATACATTTTAGAAATCAATTTAATAAATAAATTTTGAGTCCTAAACCTAAAACTACATTCGATAAAATTTATGAATCTCTGCACATCACTATCGTCAATAAAGTAATACAATTATTTCCTTCAAAGTCGTTATCAATTAATACGGAACTTCATGAGCGGACAAACGTCAAACCGGCCATCATAGTGTGCCGCTAGTGTAGTTGCGTTTAATTACTTCTAGCATTGTTTATTAATTACGTACTTCGTACTCGGCTGTATCTACATGAGCATAGCGATAACTTATTAATAAGCTTGAACTGTTACATTAAGTATCTACTTGTTTACATAAAGTACTTGTAAGAGTTAATACTGTTAAGTACTTGTTTGTTAGAAATAACTAAGCATAGTTAATGTCTTCTTTATAAAACTCTGGAGTTTTACTGAAAACGCACAAGTTATTTCACAACTCATATTTTTAACCGATTTCAAAAAAAGGAGGATGTTCTTAATTCGACGCGTATTTTTTTTGGTGATGTTACTCCATAACTCCGTCAAATCTGAACCGTGCGGTTGGTCTCATTTAAATTTGTTGAAGATCTGATGAATATCTTCGGTCATGAGGACGGAACTCCTGAATAAAATGAGAACAAATCACTCGTGATCAGAATGTGTAGATTGGTCCCTACACTAAAAAGCTTTTAAAATAATAATAAAAAAAAATCTATTTAAAACCGACTTCAAATGCCACTACAAAGTTTATAATAATTTTAGCTTGTACACGTAAGTATGTTGAATTCGGGCTAGCGTCACGCATCGGATTCATCGTTTCTATTTAGGCCCGCCCGACTTCAACATACGTGTACAAACGAAAATTATTTTTAAAAATTCATAAAATTCTAAATTCTAAATTTTTATTTCACGTAGGCCAACCGGTGGCTCTGACACGTCATGACTCTATCACCGGTATACTGTGTACGTGTAGTGGCGTTTGAAGTCGGTTTTTAAAAAGAATTTTTAAATAGACATATTAATTTATTATATGTATACGGTAGATATACCTTACCTACTTAATTTCAAAAAACGTATCAATATTTTTTTATGTTTTATGTTCCTATTAATTTTTTGAAACATGTGTGTGAATTATTGTAAAATGTCCAAAATTATTCCGCGATTGCCATGTCAATGGGTCAAAGTGGAAATTTTCCTAATCAAGTCGTGATTGCAGTTTCTTATGATTGCGAAGTAAAAATCATAAATAACATTAAGAACCTCACACTTTCAGAGCTATATCAGCGAAAACTATAAATAAAGAAGTGCTTAAAACATTAAATTTTGCTTCCACAGCTTTAACGCATGTAGATAAACAGGTTTTAGTAGTTCATTTTGCATACAATCATGGTTTGTATGTTAAAATAATTTAATAATAAAAACATGCATTTCTTAATTTTCTGAATATTTTCAAATTTAATAGGTTACTATAAAATACAAGTTTGTATCTACCCGACGCTTCGCCATCTATTTAAGGTGCTTATCTGAATCGGGGATTCCTACACAAGATTACCAATTTTGGTTTTCCAATTTTTTTTTTGTTTTTAAACCACCCCCATATTGGGCGAACAAAACAAAAAAAAATCAACCTGGTCAATTTCCGAGTTTTAGCCAGACTAACGAACAGCAATTGATTTATTTAAATAGATAGAAAATGCTTTATAGCTTTGATGTCAATGTATTTAGAACTTAGATAAAATTACATCTAAGGTAATTAAAAAGATCTTAATTCGATAATACATGTTATTAATCTTATTTCAATGTTTCCGTCAACATCATGAACCTGAATAGGCACTAATGAACTGATAAAGGCACTTAGATAATAAAGGCTTGGACAGACAACTCGCGACAATATGTCGGATATGGTACCAGAAGTAACACAAGACGTGATGAATGATGTGAGAAGTGTCGCGTTGCTTCAACGGCGCCACTGCTGCGTCCCACTTAGTAAAATGTGGTAAAATTAAGCAGTATGCCACAAGGTGTACTACCTACCTACTCTGTGAAATAGTGACGCGTAACGGCAACACTGTTCTACTTCTGCAACTATAACGTTATAATAATAAAATCTCTGTTAAGCCACATGCTACAATACAATTACACTTTTTGTACACAATTATAACCATTACAATTTTCAAATGCGACGCCGCGCCAGTATTATCTAAGTGAGACAAAATCATAACATTGCAGCGCCGCGCCGTATGACGCTCCAAGTCCGTGGGGCATCACTCCATGTGCCGTCACATCGTTTCTTTAACAGTGTGTGGTGCTTCAAATACATTTATGTAGTTCAATACTGATCTTAAAGCGGAAGGTCTCGTGTTCAATTCCCAGTGAGGATAATTTGATGATAATGTTTCTGGTCTTGGTCTTGTAGCAGTGATAGCATAGTGGTTAGGACTGTGGTCTCCTATTCGGGGGGTCGCAGGTTCGATCCCGGGTACGCACCTCTGACTTTTCGGAGTCAAGTGCGTTCAAGCAATTAAATATCACTTGCTTCAACGGTGAAGGAAAACATCGTGAAGAAACCTGCACACCTAAGAGTTCTTCATAATGTTCTTGAAGGTGTGTGAAGTCCGCCAATTCGCATTGGGCCAGCGTGGTGTACTATGGCCTATAACCCTTCTCTGAGAGGAGACCTGCGCTCAGTAGTGAGCCGTTCATGGGTTGCTAATGATGATGAAATGATGATGATGTTTCTGGTCTTGGTGGGAGACTGTGGTCGTAGCTACTAGCTACCTACCTCCTACCGTCAAAAGTGTAGCTATTTACTGTTCCAACACATGTGTAGATGTGATGTCTAATTTTTAATTAAACCCATAGGTTTAATTAAAACTTCCGTAGTTATCATCTTATAGGCTACCTTCGGTAGGTCGCTTACCACCGGGTGCCTGGTGAGATAGCAGTCAAGGACTGGAGCCCTTATCATCGAATAAAAAAAACTTGAGAGGTGTCAAGGGACACCCGGATGGAACGAAGTTCCTTTCGATTAATTAGTGAAGGAATTGTAATAAACTAGTGGTGTCATCTAGTATTAAATTGATTAACTACGATGAATTATATTTAGTTTATTTCTATTGCAGCAATGTTACAAAACCAAAGAGTTACTCTGGTTTTTTAACAGATGTCGTTAGTAGTACAATAACATTTTATCCAATTTATACAATAAAAAATTAGGGAAAAATTCCACATGTAGAAATTATTTAAAATAAAATTGAAAATAGAAAATTCAGTCTGTCGAGCTGGGATTCGAACCATCGACTTTTAACTGTTAAGCGACTGCCGAAGCCACTAGGCTACGGAGACCCAATATTGTACCGCGAAAATACCGAACACAATGCAAAATTCACATTCAACAAAAAAGTGTAGGTTTCAAAAAAGTGTCGAGTGTCGGTTCCTTAATTTTTTCCGTCTAGCCCCCTTCCGCACCGCGCGATAAGGAACTTACGTTCCAAAAGTTCCTTGAACACTTTGCACACAACATCCATTTTGACGCTGCCGTCCGCGTTTTGTCTGTCCAAGACTAACACGCGGCGGCATGAAAGCAGACGCAGCGACCAGCGGTTGCGTAAGAAAGCCGCAGTTGGTGCGTGCGGCGACAAAGCCGGCGACCCCGCGACAGCCGACAGCGGAATGCGTTACACAACCGTTCCGTGACAGCCGCGGTTCAAGGACGTCTTTACTTTTTAAAAATTAAGTAAATTAATGCGTTTTGAAATTACTATTAATCACGAGAACTCTCGTAAGTAGTGCCGCTTGAACATCTTTTTAACCGACTACGGCTACGCCAAAAAGATAGGTTATGGTTTTTAATCTTACATAGATTTTACTTTATTTATTTACGTATTTTCTACCACAGCTACTAAACTAGGTAGGTACTGAAAATATTTTGATGACCTATCAATAGATTCTTTATTGGGGCCGAGTGACAGCCTATATTTTTATAAGAACAAAATCAATAAATGACGGATGTTACATCTAATTTTCTATTGTCGCGCGGGTTACAGTTTTTAAAGTTTTTTCTTATATCATATTTTAAATAAATAATACATCACTCATTCATCTCAACCCATGGCTGGTCCACAACTGGGCCCAGTCTCCTCTCGAATGAGAAGGGTTCAGGCTAGTAGGGCTAACATGTGCGCCAAGAGAAAATTTTGTCTACTCATTAACTCGTGAATCACTAAGGGACATCACGAGAAAACAGGTGGACAAAATTTTCTCGTGGCGCGATGTTTGCCCTATATGTATAGTTCACCACGCTGGGGATTGTCAGACTGCACATATCTTTTCTTCACAATGTTTTCCTTCACCGTTACAGCAAGTGATATTTAATTACTTACTGATAAAAGTCAGAGATGCATGTCTGTGATCAAACCACAGACCTAGAACACTTCAGAACACACAGTGATACTAGTGATAGCCTAGTCTTTAAAAAACATGCAGGTAACTATGCAGGCACTTCAAAGAAAAGGACTTTTAAGTTAAACACTCGTGTTTTACTAAAGTTCTTTTTTAACCTATTTGGGAGGAAAATACTTTAGGGACTAGGTTACTATGACTGATAGACGTAGACGTTCACTGCTATTAAGTTCTCATAGTTATTGTAGACAAACCTACTAACAAAATACTACTACAATAGTAAATTATTTACATAAGGTACATAATTACAGCCCACGAACAGCAAACGGAGTGGTTAATAACAACTCCGTCGCTAGTTCATTTCTTGAGTGGAATCCACGACTTGCTAGGTGTGCTAAATAAATAGGTAAGTAATTTTTTAACTTAGTGATATTTTGAACGCCAATAAATATGTCTGATTTTCTATGGTTCAAGAAGTCTGGTTCATTTCTTGAACAAGATCCATGTGTCGCATCTTCCATGTGACTACTAAAAACTTGAAACAGTAGTTCCTGAAAGAAACAGAAATACCTACACTATAATTATTTTTGTAACATCGACTGCAGTGTATCCCTCGTACGTGAGATACTTATTTTTTTTAATGCAACTCTATTTTCCCCCCGAGATAACAATTCTAGTATTGTTCCACTTTCCTCTATTCCAGATCATTTCTAGCATGCACGTAGCACGTAGACTGTAGAACCAGGTTTTACGTCCGTATTTCCCTCAAAACTACACTATGGACTTGTACGTCTCAGATTACTGGAACCTGTGGATTTGCTGTGAAGCAAGATCGGCAGACCATCTGAACCCTGGGGTGCTAGAGATGTTCACGATCAACGGCTATAATTCGTGTGACCTTCTGACTCATTTGATCGCTGTTGATACATCTTAGTTCCCTAAGGCCTATGCCTTTAAAAATTCATACCCTTATTCTATTCAGGAAGCCAACCCAATCAACCAAGTTACTCCAACTTTAGTGGCAAATCCACTAGTGTGGCACAAATCGCGTAGAGTTCTGCAAGTCAGGAATCGAGCCCCCGAACCGATAGTTTCACTCCTTCGTTGAACCGTTACGCCACCAAAGTTATGATGCAACGTGTGAAATAAACGAAGGCAACAAGTGTCGTGACGGAAAATTCTTACACTTTTTATCTGCTAGCCTCCATCCGCCAAACTGTCCGAAAAGGAACTTCTTTCCAAAAAACATGTTATAGAGCAGGGATTCCCAAAGTGGTCGATATCGACCCCTTGGGGTTTCCCTGTTTCCCAGGGGTCGACATAAACGAAAACTGATTTTGTGGGTCGACGAGGTCTAAAAATTAACACAAGTTCTTATTTGAAACTTTCAAGATACTGTATTGTGTTACGTGTACCAACTTCTTAATATAAAGAACTAATATTTTAGTAGGAAGTATGTCTATCTATTTTATAAAATATTGATGAGAAAAAGATGTCAAGTTTACTCACTTAACCAACCACGAAGTTTTTAAATTGGTATTTTGTATCAATAGAAAAAACTAAAGATCGGATTTTTAAAGTAATTTGGCTATGGGGGTCTGAGGTATCAGTTCATTTTGGAAAGGGGTCACTTGCCCAAAAATAATTTGGGAAACCCTGCTAATTAGAGTTTTGAACCGATTTTGTACCTCGCAATATTTCGCCTAGAGCTGAGCATTAGCAAGCGGCGGCACGTAGAGCAGTTGCGCGAGATTGCTGCGCGCGTAGCGGCCGCGCTGCTGCGGCGCGCCGTGCCCCGGCCGGCCCCACAGCGACGCCCACGTGGCGTGGTGGCGGCGGACACTCTCCGCCGAGTCGCGGCGACTCTCCTGGTGCCACACACAAGCCCAGGTAAAGCTTAACAGTCCCACGTCAATCAAAACATATTACATTACGGAAACTGGATAATGACTACGTTACGAATACTCCAGCGTTGCGGTTATTATAATTATTATAGTTGTTAATTTAGTAAGTGTGCGTAGATTTTGCTGCTGTGGGATTGTCTAAAAATGATTGCTACAGTGTGACGGTCGCAAATCACCTCTGATTGGCTTACTGCCTCGTTGGTCAACTGGTTAGCTTGTTAGACTGCGGATGACGAGGTTCCGGGTTCGATTCCCGGGTCGGGCCGTTAAAAAAAGTGTATTGGGTTTTTCTTCCAAAGAAATTCTCAGTACTAGCCCGGAGTTAGGAAGTTGGCGGTTAATCACCCCCGTGCCTCGGAGAGCACGTAAAGCCGTCGGTCCTGCGTCTGATCTCTCTCCGGTCGGGTCGGATTTCCGTCCCATCGGACTATGAGAGTGAGGGAATAGAGAGTGCACCTGTGTTTGCGCACACACTTTAGCACTTTAATATCTCCCGCGTAGATGGCTGACCTCTAAGGAGGTTGGCCGCTGTGATCGGATTCGGTCGGGAGGACATTATTATTTTATTATTATTAATATATATATAGCTGCTCGTGCTGATTCACTGACTCACTGACTGATTGATCACCTCTCCTGTAAAATTTTGTATGAAAAATTTTTTTTCACCTATGGTTTCGTATAGAGGACAAAAATTCATTCGGAGGAAAATTATGGAGAGAGCTGATGCTTGAGGATTTCGGAGACGGGTGAAGAGCACGGCCGGGGTATTGAAGATAGGTGGGGTGTGCTCGAACAAATGTCACTCGAAACCTCATCCAATTCGCAGTGAGCTGAAAATAAATTCAAAATGGCGGAAAAAAGATGGCCGCCATACAAATTTCGTCGGTGTCTATCTCGGGGAGTATAAAAGATGGAAGAGTGGTTTCTTGGCAAAAGATGATCAAGACCAAAAGGTCTATTTGATGAATAGAAAAAAAATCCAAGATGGCGGAATTTTTTTTTCTTCATACAAAATATATGGCGAATATTGATGAGACTAGAAGCCGGGAGGCGGGATTCATGCAAGACTTTGATACGGTTCCTTTTCAAGATTTGTTTTTATTGAAGAATTTTCATTATGACAAATGATGACATATGATGATCGAGGGTTTGGAAGGTGGGTGAGGAGCACGGCCATGGTAATAAAGATAGGGTGCTCGAACAAGTCACTCGAAACCTCATCCAATTGGCAGTGAGCTGAAAAAAAATCCAAAATGGCGGATTCAAGATGGCGGCCATACAAACTTCAACGGTGTCTATCTCGGAGAGTATAAAAGATGGAAGAGTGGTTTTTTGATAGACAATGATCAAGACCTAAAAGTCTACTTGCCGAGTAGAAAAACCGCGGTCCGCTTGCGGGCCGCGCACCCACGCGCCCTACTAGTTATAATATATATAGCTCGATTACCACTGACTGACTGACTCACTGATTGACACGATTGTTCTCCTAGAAAGAGACAGAAAACGATATAATGATGTAGGGGAGATATATTGGGGTGGGGGATTCGAGTGGGGAAAAATTATGACATTTCGGAAAAACAAGATGGCGGCCGACGTGATTCTTGCAACTCTTTTGTTTTCCAACCGATTTCTTTGAAATTTTGGATTATTGTAGAAATTAGTAAACGATTAACAGAAAAAGTGAAAAAAATTAAAAAAACAAGATGGCGGCCGAGCTGTGACGTCTCAAATTTCCGACCCCTCTCCTGTAAAATTTTGTATGAAATAAATTTTTTTCACCCATGGTGTCGTATAGAGCTCAAAGAATGTGACTCGGAGAAAGGTGGAGAGAGCTGATGAGTGAGGAGTTCGGAGACGGGCGAGGGGCACGGCCAGGGTATAGAAGATAGGTGGAGGGTGCTCGACCAAATGTCATTCGAAACCTCGAGCAGTTGCCAGTGAGTTGAAAAAAAATTCCAAAATGGCGGAAAAAAAATGGCGGCAAATTTTGTCCGTCTCTCTCTCGGAGACTATAAAAGATGGAGGAGCGGTTTCTCGACAAAAGATGATCAAAACCCGGAGGTCTATCTGGTGAGTAGGAAAAAAATTCAAGATGGCGGATTTTTTTTTTCTCCATACAAAATGTATGGGGAATATTGAAGGGACTAGAAGTTGGGAACTATGCAAGACATTGATTTTGATAGGTTCATAGGGCTTTTTTTCTTTTTTTTTTTTTTCATTTTACATTTGTTTTTTTTTCTTTTTTTTCATTTTTTTTTTCATTTTTTTTCTTTTTCTTTTGTGAATGAGGAGCACGGCCAGGTTATTGCAGATAGGTGGGGTGTGCTCGAACAAATTTTTTGGCATAAGATGACCAGAATCCGAAGGTCTACTTGACGAGTAAAAAAATCGCGGTCCGCTTTAGCGGGCCGCGCACCCACGCGCCCTACTTGTAGTAATAACACTTCCCGCGAGCTGCTTTAGCAGCTCGCGCACCGAGCGAAATAAATAAAGCCGAACAATCGCGGTCCGCTTTAGCGGGCCGCGCACCCACGCGCCCTACTTGTAGCAATAACACTTCCCGCGAGCTGCTTTAGCAGCTCGCGCACCGAGCGAAATAAATAAAGCCGAACAATCGCGGTCCGCTTTAGCGGGCCGCGCACCCACGCGCCCTACTTGTAGCAATAACACTTCCCGCGAGCTGCTTTAGCAGCTCGCGCACCGAGCAAACGCTAGTTAATATATATATAGCTGCTCGTGCTGATTCACTGATTCACTGACTGATTGATCACCTCTCCTGTAAAATTTTGTATGAAAAATTTTTTTTCCACCGATGGTTTCGTATAGAGGACAAAAATTCATTCGGAGGAAAATTATGGAGAGAGCTGATGATTGAGGATTTCGGAGACGGATGAGGAGCACGGCCAGGGTATTGAAGATAGGTGGGGGGTGCTCGAACAAATGTCACTCGAAACCTCATCCAATTCGCAGTGAGCTGAAAAAAAATTCAAAATGGCGGAAAAAAGATGGCGGCCATACAAATTTCGTCGGTGTCTATCTCGGAGAGTATAAAAGATAGAAGAGTGGTTTCCTGGCAAAAGCTGATCAAGACCCTAAGGTCTACTTGACGAACAGAAAAAAAATTCAAGATGGCGGAATTTTTTTTTTCTTCATACAAAAATATATGGCGAATATTGAAGAGACTAGAAGCCGGGAATCATGCACGACTTTGATACAATTCCTTTTCAAGATTTTTTTTTATTGAAGAATTTTCATTATGACAAATGATGACATATGATGATCGAGGGTTTGGAAGGTGGGTGAGGAGCACGGCCATGGTAATGTAGATAGGTGGGGGTGCTCGAACAAAAGTCACTCGAAATCTCATCCAATTGGCAGTGAGCTGAAAAAAATCCAAAATGGCGGATTCAAGATGGCGGCCATACAAACTTCAACGGTGTCTATCTCGGAGAGTATAAAAGATGGAAGAGTGGTTTTGTGATAGAAAATGATCAGGAGCTGAAAGTCTACTAGACGAGTAGAAAAACCGCGGTCCGCTTGCGGGCCGCGCACCCACGCGCCCTACTAGTAATATATATATAGCTGCTTGTGCTGATTCACTGACTCACTCATTGATCACCTCTCCTGTAAAATTTTGTATGAAAAAATTTTTTTTCACCAATGGTTTTGTATAGAAGACAAAAATTCATGGAGAGGAAAAATATGGAGAGAGCTGATGAGTGAGGATTTCGGAGACGGGTGAGGGGCACGGCCAGGGTATTGAAGATGGGTGGGGTGTGCTCGAACAAATGTCATTCGAAACCTCATCCAATTAGCAGAGAGCTGAAAAAAAATTCAAAATGGCGGAAAAAAGATGGCGGCCATACAAACTTTGTCGGTGTCTATCTCGGAGAGTATAAAAGATGCAAGAGTGCTTCTGTGGCAAAAGCTGATCAGGACCCGAAGTTCTACTTGATGATAGAAAAAAAAATTCAAGATGGCGGAATTTATATTTTCATACAAAATATATGGCGAATATCGAAGAGACTAGAAGCTGAGAACAATGCAAGACTTTGATACGGTTCCTTTTCAAAATTTGTTTTTATAAAATAATTCTCATTCTGACAAATGATGAGATATGATGATCGAGGGTTTGGAAGGTGGGTGAGGAGCACGGGCAGGGTATTGAAGATAGGTGGAGGGTGCTCAAACAAAAAATACTCGAAACCTCATCCAATTGGTTGTGAGCTGAAAAAAAATTCAAAATGGCGGATTCAAGATGGCAGCTATAAGAATTTCATAGGTATCTATCTCAGGGAGTTTAAAAGATGGAAGAGTGGTTTTTTGATAGAAAATGATCAGGACCTGAAAGCCTACGTGACGAGTAGAATAACCGCGGTCCGCTTGCGGGCCGCGCACCCACGCGCCCTACTAGTAATATATATAGCTCGATTACCACTCACTCACTGACTCATTGACATAATTGTTCTCCTAGAAGGAGACGGAAATCGATATAATGATGTTCGGGAGATGTGTTTGGGGTTTCGATTCGAGTTGGGGAAAATTATGACATTTCAGAAAAACAAGATGGCGGCCGACGTGAATCTTGCAACTCTTTTGTTTTCCAACCGATTTCTTTGAAATTTTGGATTATTGTAGAAATTAGTAAACGATTAACAGAAAAAGTGAAAAAAATTAAAAAAACAAGATGGCGGCCGAGCTGTGACGTCTCAAATTTCCGACCCCTCTCCTGTAAAATTTTGTATGAAAAAAATTTTTTTCACCCATGGTGTCGTATAGAGCTCAAAGAATGTGACTCGGAGAAAGGTGGAGAGAGCTGATGAGTGAGGAGTTCGGAGACGGGCGAGGGGCACGGCCAGGGTATAGAAGATAGGTGGAGGGTGCTCGACCAAATGTCATTCGAAACCTCGAGCAGTTGCCAGTGAGTTGAAAAAAAATTCCAAAATGGCGGAAAAAAAATGGCGGCAAATTTTGTCCGTCTCTCTCTCGGAGACTATAAAAGATGGAGGAGCGGTTTCTCGACAAAAGATGATCACAACCCGGAGGTCTACCTGGTGAGTAGGAAAAAAATTCAAGATGGCGGATTTTTTTTTCCCCCCCATACAAAATGTATGGGGAATATTGAAGGGACTAGAAGTTGGGAACTATGCAAGACATTGATTTTGATAGGTTCATAGGGCTTTTTTTCTTTTTCTTTTTTTCATTTTACATTTGTTTTTTTTTTCTTTTTTTTCTTTTTTTTTTGTTTTTTTTCTTTTTCTTTTGTGAATGAGGAGCACGGCCAGGTTATTGCAGATAGGTGGGGTGTGCTCGAACAAATTTTTTGGCAAAAGATGACCAGAATCCGAAGGTCTACTTGATGAGTAAAAAAATCGCGGTCCGCTTTAGCGGGCCGCGCACCCACGCCCGACCCCGACTTGTAGTAACAACACTTCCCGCGAGCTGCTTTAGCAGCTTGCGCACCGAGCGAAATAAATAAAGCCGAACAATCGCGGTCCGCTTTAGCGGGCCGCGCACCCACGCGCCCTACTTGTAGCAATAACACTTTCCGCGAGCTGCTTTAGCAGCTCGCGCACCGAGCGCAATAAATAAAGCCGAACAATCGCGGTCCGCTTTAGCGGGCCGCGCACCCACGCGCCTTACTTTTAGTAAAACACTTCCCGCGAGCTGCTTTAGCAGCTCGCGCACCGAGCAAACGCTAGTTATAATATATATAGCTGCTGGGGCTGATTGACTGATTCACTGATTCACTGACTGACTCATTGATCACCTCTCCTGTAAAATTTTGTATGAAAAATTTATTTTTCACTGATGGTTTCGTATAGAGGAAAAAAATTCATTCGGAGGAAAAATATGGAGTGAGCTGATGATTGAGGATTTCGGAGACGGGTGAAGAGCACGGCCAGGGTATCGAAGATAGGTGAGGGGTGCTCCAACAAATGTCACTCGAAACCTCATCCAATTCGCAGTGAGCTGAAAAAAATTCAAAATGGCGGAAAAAAGATGGCCGCCATACAAATTTCTTCGGTGTCTATCTCGGGGAGTATAAAAGATGGAAGAGTGGTTTCTTGGCAAAAGATGATCAGGACCCAAAGGTCTATTTGATGAATAGAAAAAAATCCAAGATGGCGGAATGTTTTTTCTCCATACAAAATATATGGCGAATATTGAATAGACTAGAAGCTGAGAACTATGCAAGACTTTGATACGGTTTCTTTTCGAAATTTTTTTTTCTAAAAGAATTCTCATTCTGACAAATGATGAGATATGATGATCGAGGGTTTGAAAGGTGGGTGAGGAGCACGGGCAGGGTATTGAAGACAGGTGGGAGGTGCTCAAACAAAAAATACTCGAAACCTCATCCAATTGGCAATGAGCTGAAAAAAAATTCAAAATGGCGGATTCAAGATGGCGGCCATACCAATTTCATAGGCATCTATCTCGGAGAGTATAAAAGATGGAAGAGTGGTTATTTGATAGAAAATGATCAGGACCTGAAAGTCCACTTGATGATAGAAAAACCACGGTCCGCTTGCGGGCCGCGCACCCACGCGCCCTACTTGTTAATATATATATAGCTGCTGGGGCTGATTCACTGATTCACTGACTGACTGACTCATTGATCACCTCTCCTGTAAAATTTTGTATGAAAAAATTTTTTTTCGCCGATGGTTTCGTATAGAGGAAAAAAATTCATTCGGAGGAAAAATATGGAGAGAGCTGATGATTGAGGATTTCGGAGACGGGTGAAGAGCACGGCCAGGGTATCGAAGATAGGTGGGGGGTGCTCGAACAAATGTCACTCGAAACCTCATCCAATTCGCAGTGAGCTGAAAATAAATTCAAAATGGCGGAAAAAAGATGGCCGCCATACAAATTTCGTTGCTTTGTATCTCGGAGAATATAAAAGATGCAAGAGTGCTTCTCTGGCAAAAGATAATCAGGACCCAAAGGTCTACTTGATGAACAGAAAAAAATTCAAGATGGCGGATTTTTTT
This sequence comes from Oeneis ivallda, assembly GCA_029955525.1. Lineage (NCBI taxonomy): Eukaryota > Metazoa > Arthropoda > Insecta > Lepidoptera > Nymphalidae > Oeneis > Oeneis ivallda. The sequence continues at coordinate 13,181,997 of JARPMR010000012.1, read as the reverse complement.
TTTTCATACAAAATATATGGCGAATATTGAAGAGACTAGAAGCTGAGAACTATGCAAGACTTTGATACGGTTCCTTTTCAAAATTTGTTTCTTTAGAAGAATTCTCATTCTGAAAAATAATGAGATATGATGATCGAGGGTTTGGAAGGTGGGTGAGGAGCACGGCCAGGGTATTGAAGATAGGTGGGAGGTGCTCAAACAAAAAATACCTCATCCAATTGGCAGTGAGCTGAAAAAAAATTCAAAATGGCGGATTCAAGATGGCGGCTATACAAATTTCATAGGTGTCTATCTCAGGGAGTCTAAAAGATGGAAGATTGGTTTTTTGATAGAAAATGATCAGGACCTGAAAGTCCACTTGACGATAGAAAAACCGCGGTCCGCTTGCGGGCCGCGCACCCACGCGCCCTACTAGTTATTATATATTATTATTATTTATTATTGATTGGCTGAATTTACGGCGTTCTTGCTGCATCAATGAATTATAACCAATAGCGAGAGAGCTCAATCAGAGGTGATAGCGGTAGTCACACTATTGATCATCATCATGAATCATTTTTAGAAAATTCCACAGCAGATTACAGCCAAGTGATACCTAACTTCTTAGGTAATTTTTAGGGTTCCGAAGTAAACAAAGAACCCTTATAGTTTCGCCATGTCCGTCCGTCTGTCTGTCCGTCCGCGGTTTAGCTCAGACACTATTGGTACTCGAAAACTGTAATTTGATAAGAGTGTAAATATTAATCACGTCCACAAAGTGGTGAAATAAATGAAAATTAATTTTTATTAGGGTCCCTACATGTAAAGTGGTGATGAATTTTTTTTTCTCGTCTATCCCATAGTGTGGGGTGTCGTTGAATAGGTCTTTCAAAAATATTGTGGGTGTGGGAACACCATTTTTCGATTCAGGGGAATATGATATTTTAAAGTGCTAAATTTTATTAGAGTCAAGTGTCCCCTCCCCCTCTGCCAGCTAAATGGTTGTTTACCTATAGGATAACATGAAAAAATTCACAGCAGTAGTATATATAAAGAATTTTATAGTAAAACTATCATGGCTACGCAGGGTTCATAAGTTAAGGAGTTATATCTTTTTTTTTCTAGGTTAAGTATTACACGTAGTCTAAGTTGCATATTTTGTAGTATATTATAGTATTTAAACCATGAAACTTAAAATATATTCAATATCATCATACTAATATTATAAATGCGAAAGTGTGTTTTTTTGTTGGTTTGTCCTTCAATCACGCCGCAACAGAGCTGCGGATCGCCGTGATTTTTTGCATGAGTATATTTGAGGACGTTTTATACCGGAAAATCAAAGAGTTCCCGAGGGATTTGAAAAACTAATTCCACGCGGACGAAGTCGCGGGCACCAGCTAGTTCATAAATAAGATAAAAGCACTATCCTTTTTTTTCAACGCTGGGAAATGGTCAGCAATAATATTTGTGACTTGCAACTACGGAACCACACACTGCGCGTGGCCCGACGCGCACTTGGCCGGTTTTATTGATACTGAAATCATAATAAGTACAAGTCGGAGGCTCGTTTTACCGTTTACTGTTTTGGAGCAAAAATTACGCTCGGCAGGCCCCATCCTGAATAAAACCGTATACCTTAGTACATGATGTAAACTGAGACTGCATAACCTAATTCCAGCATAAGAGCTGATAAAGCCCTAAATGACCACATGATTGAGATATTTGGCGTTCATCTCTGGTTGAATATATTACCTACATAATATCTATATAGTCATGGTATTCATTCCCATACCGCAAAAAAATTAAAATACAAGAATATTTAGTAAGCAGATGTAAATGTAAATGACGTTTTCAATAAATCAATAGCTATATTAATCAGCTGCTAAATGAATACAAATTCTTGACTACATAATGTGATGTCATTAAAAATCAAATCAATTTACATACAAATATGACATAAAAAGATTTATTGATTTAGCATTTAATATATTTAATTATATTGTATGATTTATTAACATTCTTAATTAGGTATTTTGTAAACATGTTACAAATTCATACTTACCTCCTTTTGCTCACATTTAACACGCATTTGATGCTTTAATTCTCTCAAATAATCCACAGAGAGTTCGCGCCATCTGCAAAAAGAATTTGAATTTTGCACTCAATAAGATTATTTTAATTATTTATACTACATAAAAACTTATATGACGCAAGGGCGTTTATCATCGTCACGATTAAGGATTCGTGACGATGATGATAAACATAGCCTGCGGCTCGGGCTTACATCAGTTAAAATCTTTGTAACAATAACCTACATCCCGCGCTTGTATCACTATACTATTATACTTATAGGTATATAACTAGATAAAATACTACACTAGCGGCACGCTATGATGGCCGGTTTGACACATTACAATAGTGATGTGGAATGTCAATTTATTCTCGAACAAAAAACAATTAAGTTTTGTTTTTGTACCTGATTAAATAGGTTTAATAAAACAAAAATGTATATGTTTATTTAATTTATTTGAACGAACTGAATATTTGAATGAAAATGAATATACATACTTTATATGCACACAAGAAACATATGAATACAAAAGATACCAAAAAAGGTGCCACAAAAGGCCATAATTAATCAGATTCGTCCATACTACTATTTTCACTGTCGTCACTGCTATCATCACCTACATTAATAATTATATGTTCGTTTTCTATAATATTATCTATTTTCACATCTCTTTCATAATCTTCCCTTATTAATTTAACAGTTCTATTCACAACCTTTTCCCAGTCTCCTTTAGTCACATGTTCACAAGCTTCTTCTAATAATTTTAGCATTTTTTTTGTGGTAAATGGGGGTTCTGTATTGTGTCTTGCAGCATATCCCTTAATTTGAGCCCACACCAACTCAATCGCATTATACTCACAATGGTAAGGCGGTAACCGTATAACTCTATGCCCATGTTCTAATGCTATTTCGTCAATGACGTATCGGATCTTGGTTGGTTTGTTTTCTTTTAAAAGACGTACTAATTCCGCTTTTAACATATTCATGTTTGCATCTACGCCATTTTTACGAAGCCATGCGACGATATCAGCTTTCTTTTGGGATTGGGCAGGTGGCTTGTCAATTTGCATCGAGTGGTATGGGGCGTTGTCCATAATTATAATAGATGGTTCAGGGAGGCTGCACAACATTGAGGTAAACCATTCAGTAAACTTTTCTCCATTCATGTCTTCATGATAGTCTCCAGTGGTTTTTGACGCAAAAGCCATGAGAGAACCTTCGACAAACCCGTTGATGGTTCCGGCGTGACAAATTATAAGTCGCGATCCTTTTCCTACAGGAACTTTGGAAGTAGATGCTGCTGTGTCATCGTTCCAAGAACGGCCTACAGTATGGTTAGCATTAAGCCATGTTTCATCCAAGAACACAACATTTTGCCAATTTTTGATTTCTTTCACTTGCCGTAAAAAAGTATACCTTGCCATCGCTATATCAAATCTTTCCATCAATATTTTGCGTTTGTTACATTTTTTGTATCGAAATCCAATGGTCTTCAAAATCTTCGTTAAAGAACTTTCCCCACCGAAGAATAATCCAGCTTCCTTCAGTGAATGCACCAACTTTTTTCTTGTTGGATACTCCTTCTGTAAATAGTAGCCGTAAACATGTCTTCGGATAGCATCGGCATCAAAGCTATCGATGCCTACGACTGGTTTTGCTCGTTTTCTCTTTTTTGGTGTGTGAAGTTTATTTTCTTCTGTGCCAGTCTCGCCATATTTTTTTTTAGTTATCCGTCTAACAGTTCGTTGTCCAATATTAAGCGCATCAGCTACGCGTTTAACCACTGACGTTATAGGTAAAATTGGCCCTCCATTTTGAGCTTCACGATCGAAATAGTTACGAAGGCGTATTACGAACTCACGTGTCTGACTATTTAGAACAGTTCTCTGCGTACGTTCGGTCATATCGACGAAATCCACAACAAAGGGCTTGAACAGAGTCCAAATTAACGAGCAAGGGTCAACAGTAATGCAGTATCAATATTTGAAATCCAAAGCCAGGTCAAAACTATATCACAATCGCATTGCACTGACAGTTTATACTTTTCGAAGCAACGTCAATTCGAAACTGCTTTGTTTTGCATTGAGCATTGACGCGAGTTTGCCGGAGGTAGTAGTTGTGCTAGCCAGCGATCCTATGTGACGATCGTATTAGATTCCATTTTTAAAAATTTTCAATTTAGAAAACCAAATGCCGAGTTGTGGTATATATCATATAAAAATAAAAATTTTACCTTTTGTATGAAACAGCTGATATTTTTTTGCGATTTCAGAGGTTTGTCCACATAGTGAAAATTGTTCATATTCACAAGTACATTCACCCCTTAAATGGTGCAAACTGATTTTTCTACACTTGTATACATTTTAGAAATCAATTTAATAAATAAATTTTGAGTCCTAAACCTAAAACTACATTCGATAAAATTTATGAATCTCTGCACAATACTATCGTCAATAAAGTAATACAATTATTTCCTTCAAAGTCGTTATCAATTAATACGGAACTTCATGAGCGGACAAACGTCAAACCGGCCATCATAGCGTGCCGCTAGTGTAATATGTATAAACAGTATAAAAGTACCTTCCGTGACGAAACATGCCGCGTCCGTTAAATTTAAAAAATGAAATGGCGGTAAGGTAATAATATCTTAGGCCGGGTTGAAAGGACTAAGGGTAATAATTAATATTATCTCTCTCATTCCATTGGAGTTCACAGATTAATTAGGTACCTACTTTCACTGCGATAAAGTTTTAAAAGCACCGTTTTAAAGTTTTTTACTTTACAATATTCTTGCCCTTTTGACCTTGAAATTTGACCTTTTCCAGAACCTCAATGACTCAATGATCAAAAGCTGCCTGCGCTTTTAAGGAAAAAAGATTGCTTTTCTCAGTTTTTGACTTTAATGCAATTTTGTTTAAATGACTTTTGTTCATGGATTATGCTATCAAATTCACCCAAAATTAGTTAAATATTATAGCAACTAGAATTAAATTGGTTAGGTATAATGAAGATAATAATTAAGACAGTCCATGAAACTATTTTGATAATATAAAACTATTATTTATTGGTTTAAAACTAAGTTATTTCATATTAGGTCTACGTAATCAATGCAGCAGCTTTATTTAAATAATAGGATACTCAATTTTATAATCCATTAATGAATTACAAAACCCACGCATTTCTACACCTTAACCTTAAGTCATCCTCATTTTAATGGCATAGGCATATTATATAAGCTATTATATATTATATTTCCAACTTGTCCATTTGGAAAACTATAATTAATTAAATTTCTTTAGTCATTGCATATTTGTTTGCTATCGTGTGGCCTTGTGCGACAAGAAATTTCAAAGTGTTTCGATACATCGCCAAATTAGCATCAATAAAACTTAACTTGTGAAATATTTATTAATACATACTATTAAACTATAAAAAGATTGGTATGAATTTATCTTAATAACTATGACTATGAATATTTAGTAAAATGCTAATTGTCGAAATAAAAACAATATGGAGAAAGCAGTTCATAAAAATTAAACATAGGTACGAGTAGTAATACCGGAAATCATAATGGCCTATTATTCTCATAAATTCGCAATTCGAACTCCATTCAGAATAGCTGACAATAGCTACCAATTTGACGGCTAATACTTTCCCCAGACGTTAATCTATAACAATAATTACATTGACCTTTTCAGTTGTGACAGATTTCATGATTGGTAATACGTACTCGCACGACTGATCCGGAGGTCGAGTGACATCGCTAGAGTGCAAAGTGCGGGCTCCCACACGCCTTCTGCGCGCCAAAAGAGGTACGAGCTCTATTCCACCCGTCAACCTTAATATTGTGGCTTCTGGGGTCAGTTTCTTTTGACCACCGTTATCAACTTCGTCATCAGGCAAAGTCCTTCTAACTCGTTCTCCGTTCGATAACCTCTTCACAAACGTACTCTTTTTGGGGCTCCGATTGCTTTTACCGTTCCTGACCTGTTTTACTTCTTTGCTTTCTTTAGCACTAACCTCAGGACTCGACTGCTTTCCGATATCAGGTAATTTATCGACACTAGAAGGCTTGACATTTTCTTTGTTATTTACATCATATTTAGAATCATCGTCGGCTGTCTTTACTTTAGGTAAAGTTAGTGACGATCCATTATAACGCTTGTGTTCCCCTTTCAATTTGTTAAAAATTTCATTATCTGTCCAACCCTGAAGTACGAGTACATTTGCTATTAAAATAAAGTCAAAATTATAACAATCAAATGTAAAGTAATTTTTTTTTTACCATAGACTTAGAGAAATTTAGACCAATATCTCGAGGATTCCTCCAAATGGTTCCACCTGGTCCTGGTCTGCCCCATGGACCATCCATTGTTTGCTGCAATTAGTGTTAGGTAAAAAGAGAAATTTGAATTTTGTACTAAGTATTGTAAAAATATGATAACTTTTGTATTACCATTTTTCGCTCGTATTCCAAGTTGCGTCTTAAATCGTCATCTATTGCTTTTTGCCTTTTAAGCACCATGTCATCTAAAATGAATTAAAAAAAGGTTTTATTTTCTATTTTTCATGAATAAATTACTGAATTAAGTAAAAGATTAAGTATAATGGGTCGACCCACTGGGACCGTGGGTAGCGGCTTGTTTTATTAAGGTGTTGTTCCAGGGACCTTCGCAACTTTGCAAGTCACAAATTGCGAACGCGATTCGCAGTGCACAATACTGCACAGGACTGTCTAGGTACTTTTTCAACGAGTGAACTCACGATTGCAGCAAAGCCAGGGTTGTCGCAGCTTTAAGTTTCAAAGCTGCGACACCACCTTTGAAAAGCTCAAGCTCGGTTTTTTAGTAATTATATTAGCGCCACTGAAAAATACACGTTACAATATGATGGCAACGACGACCAAACGACGAGGAATAAACGGTTCATAGAAACATGATATGATATGAAGGCATGCCATGCTAAGAGGCATTACCATATTAAGTAAGTATATTTTTTCAAGTCATGCGTGGTGCGAGTGTAAAGTGCATCAACCTAATATTTGTTTGTAAGCCTGCTGCTCGCGTGGAGTTTGCCTGTATCGTATGTCGTTGTCTACGGTCTGCCGCAGTCGGTCTGCGTAGCACAGCTGCGGGTCTTCGCGCAAACGCAGCGGCGTGCGGCGACGCCGGCGGAAAATGGACCACCGCCGGTTGAGCTCGTGGGCGGATACACCCTGTACGTTGTGGTATAGTTTTAGTTAGAGCTCCGATGAATCTATGGGTAGGAAGTTGAAAGATTGTATTTTCAATTATGACGTTACGCGTTACATTTGTTGGTTGGAATGAAAAATTCTGGTCATGTTTACCTATGCATTTTGTAAAATTGTGACAATAGGTACCTAATAATAATACCTACAATGTGAATAAATATTATCATCATCATCATCAGCAGCAACCATCAATGGTTACTATACCAACCCACTGAGCTCAGCTCTAAAAGAAGGTTTATAGGCTTATAGGCCATAACGGTACGCTGGCCCAATACGAATTACGAATACGGTGGTTCGCACATAATTTTGAGAACATTATTGAGAACTCTCAGGCATAAGTATAGGTTTCCTCACAATGTTTACCTTCACCGTCCAGCATATGATATTTATTTGAATATATAAACGGTATTAATATGGAAACATTTCAACACACCACAATGTAATCTCGAGTGATATCAAATCCTATATTTTCCCAGACCAATACCTATATAAAGTAGGTACCTAACCATATAAGTATGTTACTAATTTTTATTTTTAGGTAATAAACGGCACATAAATATGTCCTCCAAGAAGTCATGCATAAAAAGCTCCGCACAAAGTTCAATATTCACACGTCCGAATGTCAGGACGAGGTTTAGCACACTTCTTGCATCCTCGTTATGTCATTCACGCACCGCGCCGTGTGCTGACATATGCACGCAACGTGACCCCTTCCTTATATAGATTTATTGCATATTGTTACTTTATGACTTTTATTAAGTTGCCCGAAGCTCCGATGACGCGATGGGGTTTTCATATTTTGGCTCGGTAATTGTTACTTCGGATGTGCAATTCGAACGCACCTAATTTACTAGTCAATGAAAACATATTTACACGAATTGTTAGTTAACAAGCCAATCTGTATGCTTATTACAAGATTTGATAGTTAACTATGAATAGTAAACTATGACACTACCATCAAAGTAAAATAAACCATAACAATATCTTCTTAGAGCTCAATTTGGTGTATGTATTCTTATACGTTTACGTAACGAAAACGCTCCTAATTAAAATTGTCTGTATTGAATTTGTGACTTTAAATTCATACTTTTGTGGTTCATTTTACTTTAATGCTAATGTTATAGTTAACTATTACGATCAAACGAATTAAAAAAAGTCGGAGTAACCACACTGCTTATTGTATCTCTGATATTATTGTGTAACGTACGTTTCAAATAAGAATCCGCTAAAAGTGGCACCTAATTTAGTATTAATACTCTTATCATCATCATCTCAAACGAAGATCTTTACACTGCCATAAATAGGTTACTTGAAGGGCTCGCCACAGAATACGTTCTTGTGTCGCTTGTATCTAGCCAGCGACTCCCTTCAGATCATTCGTCTATTTATTAGGGGGTCTATCTTGTCTACTAACGCTGCGTTTGCCAGTAGGTACAGGGTCACTATTCCATCTTTCATATCGGGTGCCCAACGTCTATTAAATGTTCGAGGTTTATTATCTTCTCCCTTTTTATCAAACGATAGTCGTCCACAGCTGGATATAACTGTAACTATATGTATCTTAGTAATACTCAAATAATATTGTGTATCTTGTAGAAATCTTAACTTTTTAATAAACTTGCGATTTAATGCGATCATAGGCTTGCGATTTAACCTTAAGATTAACTTAAGGTTAAATCGCAAGCCTATGAAATATCTAGCAGATTGATATATCTAGCAGATGGTGCTGCCAAACTGTTGAAGTATTTAGCGGTCCAATACAGTTACAGCTTTGCAGGCTGCAGCTACTTGTACCTTCAATTCGTCCTCCGGATAAATGCCGACCGCACGTAGGTCGCTGAAGCGTATGCCGCGAGGGTTGGGCGCGCCGCCCCCCGCACGACCCCACGGCTCATACGACGCCAGATCTCGCCGAACCTTAAGAAATAACTCCGTACTTTTACTAAGAACCTAGTTTTACAAACGTATAATACAACGTGAGAGTGAGTCCATCGAGTGCCTTGTCTTGTGTGCGGGGAAAAGTGGAGGGTACCAGAGGGCGAGGAAGGTTAAGAAGAAAGGAACGACCAAATTGAAATTATGTCTGCCGTGGGCGGTCTATTGCGCGAGTGTACCAGGCTGTCGACCAGCAGGGAGAAGTCGCGAATGCTCGTGAGGTAAATCACATCTGCGCTAAAGACGTCACTTTATGAAGACCACGTCTGTTCTGCCAAGAGTGTTGCGGAAAAGAAGAATTACCTACATACAAGACTTTATTTTACAAGCATTTTAATATAAGATTCCTAAAATATCTTTCATTTGAGTGCTTCTAATTTTTTAGAATTAATTAGGTAATTGCAGCTTTTGCTACACAACAGACAATATATTGAACATTTTTAAAATTTTGTCTGTTTGGAGGCGCTAAGGCCAGCCGCTCATTGTGATTTTTTGTCACCGTGACTTTTTGACGCTGTCACCTACTTTCGCCCACTGTTTTAGGCCAGCCGCATGTCGCTGGGCGACAAAACGCGCTCATTAGGCAAGGCGCATACATACAACTTTTACATCGACTAAACTGTTTAGTCGAGTTGTGTACTTTTCGTGAATTCCATACAATCAAAAGCAAGTCGTATGGCTTTTGACGAGCAACTATCGTGTTGATAGTTTGCGTACATTCTATGATCGCAGTAGATTCCTATAAACTTATAAAACACAACTAAATAGTTGTTCAACTAAAAGTTGTATGTTTGCGCTAGGCCTTATTGAAATGGAATTTAAGTGTCGTCAGTTGCTGGAACTATTTGTCGCCGTATTGTCTCATCTCTACAGTGAGCGCACTTCCATATATCTTCATAGCACTCCACTTGGCGACAAAAAAATCACAATGAGCGCCTGGCCTAAATATTTTATCCCCAGAAATCAAAGATTTTAAAAACCTGAATCCACGCGAAATAATAAATAGTTTTCTAAAACACAATGTGTTGCAACTTGCACAATTTGTATTCTAACAAATACCTAGTTGCAGTTAACCTATGGATACAATAGAAAATATAGTGCCTATAGTTTCCTTTATTTTATTCGTATTCGTCATTTTGCCGTGGCTTTCTCTATTGGCACGAGAAAATAAACTATTGGCTTTTATACCATTTCCATTGACATACCATTTCAACTTACGTAAAACACACAATAACATTAAACAAATGGCATCGGCCATGGGGAAATTCCATCCGTGCCGTAAATATGCAAATATGTACTCAAATATTAATCGTTTTCTACCAACTTAATTATATATATAAAATTTACGTATTCCAGGAATAGTTTGCGTGTCCCTTGACTATGAAAATCTTCGTTCATGCGGAAAAATAATATCATTTAGCTTTCGGGTTTGTAGCTGCCCCAGGGAGATATTTTAATATGTAATAACTAATTGTGAACGTTGTTGATATGATATTTTCAGCATCTCAAATCACTGGCGCTGTGGGCGCTAGAGTGTTTTTTTTTATTATTATTAAAGTTGCATTGATTACAATTAATTAATAAATGTACTTAACTGCAACAGTTTTCGAATAAAGATTGAAAAAAAAAACTATTTGTTACACAAAATATTTCATAGTTAAGTACATATTTATTTTTTGTAGAAATGTATAAGTGGTAAGTATTAACTATTAACACCTAGTTAGTAGAATTTTCAAAATTTTCCCAAAGCGATAAAACGTCTACTAAATGCGTAATTTGTATCATTGAAGATGTTTTAATTTACAATGACGAGTAAATTATGGCATAGCTTTTTGCGGTGTCGAGTAAATTATAGCATCGGTATAGCTATTATAGTAAAGGTGGAAGATAGTACTATCACCTGGCGCGCCCTCGGTTAGGCCCGTTCATTTCAAGCCAGGAAAAAGCTTACCTGCTGCTGCAATTCAAACTTTTCCCTCTGCAGCTGCTCTCGCCGCTCCACAGCCAGCCTCTCACCCTCCACACGCGTCTGCTCCGCTCGCCGCCGCTCTCGCGCCCGTCTACGCGCCGACCCAGAAGTAGGGGCACTTAATCTTCTAAAACATAATTATTATAGTGCATAAATAGAGTCGCCTATTGGCGCTGGACGTATGGTGCGCGTACAGTTATTCTGCCAAATATTCGCCTATTCGAGTGGGTATGCGTAATAAATAGGTACTAAAAATTGTCACCACGAATGAATGCTTACAATATACAAAATTCACTCACATATAAATAAATTAATGTTTGCCAGTTTGAAATTTTCGTTGCTTAAGCCCGATAGATTATTTAAAACAAATTTAGATTTCTAATAAATAATAATCGTAATAGAAACATTCATTGTTTTTTTTCCGAGTCAAAAATTAACCTGTGGTCGTTATTTGCATAGTTCTCTATGGTCTACATACGAAAGTCCGTTAAGGATGATTATACGAGTCTGCCCGCGAAATTAAAATTTCATTTGGTTTTTCGCAATTTGTAAACTAATACGACAAAGTAGGCTAATGGCATTCTAATTGCGTCAGTAGAATTATCATCTTCACAGGTTTACATAAAATTCTTTACTTGAAAGTGACCAGTTTAAGAAAATAATCAAAATACTGAGTTGGACGTGAGTTACTTACTCACAAATTAGTCGATATTTTGATTAATTTCTTAAACTGGTCACTTTCGTTTCAAGTAAAGATTTGTATGTAAACCTGTGAAGATGATAATTAAACTGGCGCAATTAGAAGGTCATAAGCCTACTTTGTCGTATTAGTTTACAAATTGCGAAAAACCAAATTAAATTTGAATTTCGCGGGCAGACCTGTGTCTTCCACCTTAAAATTGGTTAGTTGGGTGGCAGACGTGTCGAACAAAAACCTATAAAATTTAATGTATTTAGTCATTTTTGTCACAGTATTTGGTTTCTCTATGTGCATCGTATTGGTAATTGCATTAAACAAACACATAACCTAGGAGATTTCGCGAGATAATAATGCGGTAGACTCCCAGGTTCTTCCGTATAAAACTCGACTTAGCAGAACCAGATTTCGACTCTTAGGTTTAATTGCGCATGTTTGCTATGATGAGTGGGACCGACGGCGAAGGCATATAAAGTATAGGTAGGTAGATACAAGTCAAAGTTACTGTATTAAACAATCTGTATCACCCAGAGTATATTATATAACTAGCTGACCCGGCGAACTTTGTACCACCAACTTATCAATACACACAAATACTACTACTACTACTATTACTATTACTAATACAACTACTACCACAACTACTACTACTAATGATAGAATAGAATAGAATAGATATATTTTTTATTCAAATAAACTTTTACAAGTGCTTTTGAATAGTCGATGAATCTACCACTGGTTCGAAATGCCTTTCCTGCCGAGAAGAACCAGCAAGAAACTCGGCGGTTGCTCTTTTCAAAACAAAATTACAATACAGTATATAGGTACATATATTATGCAGTGTTTCCACAATGAGGGAAGTTCCAAAAATGCATACCGACTAACTTCTATCTTAAGATGGGCAGACATAAAGTAGCCCCATTCCCGCCGGTGGCACCCGTTCACGAGCATGATGCATGACCCAGCCATTGCTTCGCTCAACCATATTTAAGGGAACGTAACAACCCGCGTCACACGACACCACCACAGAAATGTTTAAAGAGTGCGTGACATACTTATGATGGAGAACAGTATACTGTGACGTACGTCTCCGACATGGCCGAAAGGCGAAAACTGTGTAGGGACTGAGAGAAAGCTTATCACAGTACTAATTTCGCTATTAAAAAATGGGGGTTGGTGGTAGAAGGGTGAATATTAAGGGTTATACGTATTTTTTTTAACGCCAACTCATAAAAATAAAACTTTTTGTCCAAAAAAATTAAAAAAAATTGTGGTTGGTGACCCTTATGACTTAGGGGTATAAAAAATAGTTTAAAACCTATTCTCAGACCTACCGGATATACACAAAAAATTTCATAAAAAGCGGTCAAGCCGTTTCGGAGGAATTTGGTTACAAACACTGTGCCACGAGAATGTTATGTATATAGATAGAAAGATATATTTATGCAGAATTGTTTTTTATACTACAATACAATGAACTTACCTTCGCAATCGATTTGAATGTAAAGCAAACATTTAGGTTAAGAATTCACTAATGTATCACAAATATAATAAAGTTCATTTTAGTAAAATCACATTAATATAATTATGAAATAGCCTGATAATATAATGATTCATATATTATGTATAACTATAATAACATAAAATTGTATAGGTAGTGAAATTAGCAGGTAAATAGTAAAAGGTGTAGGTACAAAGTTTATCAGACAGCTACTGTTACTGCTCGACTCTACGCTTGCTACTGAAAACTTGGAGACTGAAATATATACCTACCTTTGGTAAACCCGAAAGCTGCACGCTTCAGGAAACGTTTCCACTGTCCTAATTTCAGACGTGAATGTAAAAAAAATTAGGTATCGTAGATAAACTATCGACATTTAAGTACGCAGAAATAAAAAATATCGTTCACCTTTAAAAAGATTTTTAAATATTGACTATTATTTATTTATCTTAGGGACTTTCAAAATTCTAATGAAACAATTTATTCTACCGCACTCAGAGTTGCTTAATGGCTACGTAAGAATATCCTTGTATTGCTTCGTTGTACATAATATAAATCACAGCTGATTGAAAGATTTAAAATTTAGATAGAATTCAATGAATACGAGGTTAGAAATTAGATTTAAATAGTTGCACAATAAAAAAAATGAATAAAAATATTAATAGAGTTGTTGCGAATTACCTACCTTGATCCTTATTTCATATTAATAAATTAAAGATAAAGCTGCAATACAGGAAAAAATAACAACACAAACTATAGCTACTTACTTCAACACGTTTGATTCACCAGGCAACGTTAATAGCTATGAAGACATGAAAGGGGTGATGCATTTAGCGAATCGTTGATATAGGGGCTGCCTGAAATATTTATTTGATATGTCGTTAGGCAGTAAATAGGTCAAAGTTCGTACAGCCAACGCTTAATAATTACACGGATTTGATACATTAAAAAGCTTAAAATGTTAATAGGCGCAATGCACGATTCTTTAACTACCTTCTTAATTATCACTTGTCCTACTTATGAAGGTAAGAAGGTGCTTATTTTCCATGCTGTATATAAATATAATATACTAGCTGATGCCCGCGACTTCGTCTGCGTGGATTTAGTTCATAACATCCCGCGGGAAATCTTTGTCACCCTCCAGGTTAGCTATCATTTTTATAATTGTCAAATTTTTTACCATACTTAACCAAAGACAAAATTACGTTTAGCTGTCATTTACGTTTTGTTATTCCACTGTCATTTGCGTTTTGTTATTCCATGTCAGATGCGTTTTTGTTATACCATGTTTTATAGTGACTTGACGGAAACTCAGTCGAATGCAATAAAAAGTATCCTATGTCCGTCTCCTGGTTCTAAGCTACCTCTCCACCAATTTTCAGCCAAATCGGTTCATCCGTTCTTGAGTTATAAATAGTGTAACTAACACCACTTTCTTTTCTATATATAGATATCTTATGAATACAATATCTTACCAAATAAAACTAATAATACAGGAAGGTAGGTACTTCTGTAGGACACTTGGACATCCGATATCAAACGAGTCGCAGAAAGCCGTTGGTTATGGTTCATGTAAGAACGAGACATGTGGAAGTTTCTACGAGAGACCTATGTATATTGTAGTATTTTACCCACTTATACCGACTTAGCGCGTCCCATAACTTAACTTTATGTGCCGGATCTAGCTCGGTTGGGCAGCTTTATGGCGATCTCGTACTGGAAGACGCACCATCAGAAAATCCTTGACTAGGTGAACAGACGACCGCAAGCGTGTCATGTGATACAAACGTCAAAAGATCATCTTCTGTGGCAATCCTTGTAAGAAACCTTTTTCCCGTCCCGCAGTGGATGAGATCAGTTGAAACTTGAAATGACGACGACGATGTTAGTATGTAATTTTATATCTACAATCTGCATACAACACAAAGCCGTAGGTTAGTACTTATTAAGGTATAATTCCAGATTCCCATACCTTATTTTACTTAGCTTTACATATTACGGCGATGTCACCTCACGTCTCGGGAAACGATTCAGTGAAATGAGAACGAAAATACGCAGATTTTTGCGTACTTATCTGCCCTACTAACATTTTCATGCTAGCATAAATCATCTCGTAATGCTTATTTAATCATTGATTAAAAACACGACATGAGAAGGTAGGTAGGCCTGTAGACAGTATATACCTACAGTAGGTACCTACTTGTAAGTAAGTAGAGAGAGAACAGCTACCCAGATTATGTAACATAGGTAGGTATAATATTATAAATCATATTATCATACTAATATGTATTAAAAATGCGAAAGTGTTTGTTTGTTGGTTAGTCTTTGAATCACGCCGCAACAGAGCTACAGATCAACCTGGAGAGTGACATAGGCTATTTTATATCCCGAAAAATGAAAGAGTTCCCGAGGGATTTTAAAAACTAAATCCAAGCGGACGAAGTCGTGTGCATGAGCTAATATGTTATATTACAATTTTATTTTGATGATCAATCGTTACCAGCCGTGATACGTTGTCAAACACGTTGTTACACAAATTAGGAGTAGGCACCCCTAAACAATTATACAAATTAGGGATGTACTTAATTCAAATTTTTACACTTTTCCGTTATTTAAGACCATTATTTTCAACTATAGGTAGGTATGTTAAATAAAAGTCCTTTAAGTCATCGAACACAGAAGATTTTATAATTAGGATCAGACAAGCAATTAATTACCTTACCGATTTACATACCTAGTAGAAAATATTCTTATTAGATCACTTGGTTGGTATTAAACCGTAAATTAGGTAGGTAGGGTAGACATACATCAAGTAATACGAACTCGGTTAAAAAGTATTAGGAACCTACCTATATAGGAACACTTGTATGATTACTAAGTTTTAATATACCTATTTCAAAAATGAACCTTGCTATAAAGTAACAACGCGATCTGTAGCGCATACATAAATTGGTAATGATAAGTTGTACCTATTTGGAGCGGGCGTCTGAATTTTCCATGTCATTTTTCAGGTTGGTCCTGGCAGTGCCGGTCGCGGCCCGATCGATAGCCGCAAGCACGCCACATTGTACTATTACATTCATACAATAAGATATAGGTAAAAGGAAATTGGAACCTTCAATAAAGAGTAGCTTAACTCGGTAGGTAGTTACTACACGTCCGATTCAGGTTGGCCGTCGACAAGCGTTACAAAATGACATCATACTCTACCGTTCACATAAAAAATGCTTGTATTTTTTACTGAACGGGTGCCACCGGCGGCAATGGGGATACTTTCTGTCTGCCCGTCTTAACATGAATTGAATTGTAGTACCTACGCTTTTTTTGGAACTTCACCTCATTGTGGAAATATTATATTCTATTCTATTCTAACAAAGTTGCATGGGTTAAAATCGGCATGACATCCGGCTGCCCACAAGATAGTTTAAAAAACTTATTACAATGTAATAGCTGTATAATAATATTGTAAAATGATTATTTTGAAAAGAGCAACTGCTGAGATTCTTGCCGGCTCTTCTCAGCAGAATCCGCTATCCGAATAAGAGCCACAGGTTGGCCTACGTGAAATAAATAATTTTGAATTTGAATCTGTTTAGTGTTTACCATGACTGTGACGGAAGCTTTGTTTTCTGGCAATACTTTTCATGGCAATAACGTCTTGAATGTCGAAAGGCGTGATTTTTAACATTTTATCTTTCTCCTTTTCGAAGAAAGTCATTAATTAAATTAATAAAATAGCCTGCGCTATGCAAAACTTTTTTTTTACTCATCGTAGAAAACTATACGCGAACAATAGTATCTAACCAAAACCATCAAAAAGTTTGAAAAACAGTACCAACAATCGCGAGTGGTACGTTGCTATCTATACTAAATTGTTCTGACTTGAGGTGCGGTGCGGGGAAGCGCGACGGGAGGTAGCGGCCAACTTGAATTGGACATGTAGCAGGTAGGTTCACACAGGCTTGCGACTGAATGATCCATATGATAAAATTATCTAGCTGATGTCATGATCGTATCCATAATAATTAATTACTGTTAGTTCTATGTTACTTTCTTACCAAAGTTTTTCTTACTTTTTTTTTAATCCCACAATTTTTCCGGGATAAAATGTAGCTTATGTCACTCTCCAGGTCTTCAACTATAACCAATGCAAAAAATCACGTAGACTCGTTTCACCGTTGTTGCGTGATTGAATAGCAAAGAAACAAACAAGCACACTTTCGCATTTATTAAGTATATATGAGTAATAAGGATGACATTCGTAAAGGAAACCACAACCTTCATTAAAGAACAGCTTAAGTTAGTAGGTAGTAAGTTAGGTTTAGACTGTTTTGCAACTTAATGATTTCTTCGAAGATAAGAAGTATTAAAAATCCAAGTATCCATAATTACCGTTATTTAGGCCAATGTAACTTTACCAAACCGTTTGCTTTGCCCGCGACTATGTCCGAGTGGAGTTTTTAAAAGTTTTTAAAATTCCGCGGAAACTGTTATTCCGCGATAAAATATAGCCTATGTCCTCTCCTTGTCCTCAACTATATGCCTACACATGCAAAAATCACATCAATATATTGCTGCGTGATTTTAGGACAAACCAACAAACAAACAGACTTTCGCGTTTATTATATTAATAGGTAAGTATGAGGTAAAGGAAATCGCAACCTTCATTATATAGTAGCTTAACTTAGTAGATAGTTAAGTTCAGACCGCTTGCGAAAACTGAATTATTCCTTCAAAGATAAGAAAAATTAGATGAAATCATGATCGTATCTATAGACCGTTAGATCCATATTCTACTTTTGTTGCATGATTGAAGGATAAACCAACAAATAAATTTCGTCAAGTCCTCAAATATACCTATGCAAAAATCACGTCGATCCGTTGCTGCTTGATTGAAGGACAAAGACAATGTATGTTGCATTGCAATGGGGTAGATATACTTGAGAGTGAAGACTCCTGAATAGTGACATAAGGCTACTTATAAGCGGTTATAATGCCTAATAACCTAAACCTGTTATTTTCATTACCTAGTCATAGTAGAGTATCAAGTTCGAGAAGGATGGTACCACAGGCCAAATACGTTTACCAAAGTAATTTACGATTATTTGGAGGGAAGAGGAGAATGTTAGATTTAACCACAAAATCTGTTATATAATGTAATACATATTATGATTTCTACCTTTTATATCAATAAAAGATAAGATATTCGTCACCCAGACGAGTATTATTACATAGTACTGCCACAGGGTGCTGTGCGGTGCCGCAGTGAAGTTATTTATAACAAAAAAAAAAAAATCAGCACCGTCACATTTTTGTTTGATAAAATCACTACGTTGCGGTGCAATGCCGCACCGTGTGGCGTCGCTCTTGTTTTGGTTTCACTGAATAAGAGAGTTTGTCGATTAAATAAATATGTTTATTAAAAATAAAACAATATTCTTGTAACTAATATTTATAATATTATTCGTGATTTAGCATTTTACAAAGAAATAAAATTATATTTACAAACAATAAAAGCTATGAATATGACTACATATTACATAATTATTTTATGTAAACAAAAGTTCATTTGACTCTTTTTAAACGTATAATTTACATATACATCCATAGAGCCTCTGAGGCTCGCGGACACAATGACTAAAAATACAAAATATATATTTCAAATTAATAAAGATTATGTAAACATATAAGATTTATATTGTTCTCGATACGGAGGATTAACTGTTTTCTTATATCTCTTAACAAAAATATTTATACAAACTATTGGATCTTTAATCATTGCGTCTGGCTTTTAATGAATTATTCGTACCAGCAAACAACTTTACTTCCCGTATAAAGCATCGATTAAAGCAGGATGTGAGTAGATTTTTTTGTTTAAAACTTCTCCAAACAAAAAAAATGGGCTGGCTAAACTGTCTACAGCCATGCATGGACTACGCGTTCCAGGGTACGCGTAGTTTAGCTACGTTGAACGCGCGTACAACACTTTGAATTGTCGCAAGTTTGAAAGCAAGTTGAAGCGATCTACTAGCCACATCGGCCTCAGTATTTGCGAAATGTTAAATACTACACTACTACTATTAAATACAATACTCATAACCGATGTCTCGCGCGACACGTGTTTTAAAAAGTACGCGTGAATGTTAATACCACCAGCGCGTTCCAGGGCACTCGTATCCGATTACGCGTATACTGGAACGCGCAGTCCATACATGGCCTACTGCCCACACTGCATTAATTAAGGTAGATCAGATTTTCAAAGTTATCTGCTGATCAAATAGGTACCTCATTAACTAATACTACATGTTAAACAAAACTATTTTTTATACCTTGATCATACTTCTTTCTCGTAATCCAGAATAACTAATATATTTCTATTATTTACAAGTAATAGCTTATCATATAACTGGTTTCATTTAATTTTGATAATAAAGACATCGTTTACAAAATTTCGTCGAAATTATATTGTGCACGTTCGTCGTACAAAGCTAACAATTTAATACTACGTAAGTCCACACATATACAACCCTAATACGCACGTGTATACTAAAGAAATTGAGGTAATTGGTTTTGAAGATTTAAACACGGGTAACTTAACCAATGACTCGGAGTATTTACAAAGAAAAATGTAAGTTTGATGACTGGTAGCCAATATCCAATATTGCTTGTAACGTTGAAGCGGCCGCATGACACGAGATCTTCATTATTATTATTTGCGCGAGCTGCTAGCTTGTACTAGAACTGCACGCCGACTGCACGTCAATTGCATGTGAACTGCACAGTCGGTTGTCAATTGCGATCCAGTTGTCACTGCAATTGAACTGCATTAAAACTGCCATTTTGCAGTCGGTGTGTAGTTCAAAAGCTGTCCGTCTGACACTTGAGCATACCAGCGACAACATCGAGCTTAATTGAATCAATAAAACCTGGTTTATACCGCGTTTTTACTAATTTAGCAATGGGTCATAGAAATAATCATGTGATCTCCTTGACACTTCATTATGCTATACCTATTAAGAAAAATTGCACAACATTGAAGAAAGAAAAGTACGATGGTATAAAACTAACATATTCCTATATACAAATTTCGTCTACTATACGCAAGTAGACCTGCATTTTATTTAGCATTTGAGCACATTGATGTACAGTAATTATGTACAGCGGTATTTGGTAATGAATGGTCACATACACGCTTATTCTATTCAATAGTGTTTTTTTTCGTACTGTTCTTAAATAGTTTACGTTGAACATGAAATTCAAAGAAAACTTAAAATAAATCAGGTCACATAAAAGAAGTAAGAAATATTACCGTAACAAAATAATAAGAAAATTATACATTAAATAAATAAAACATTTTTGTGATGGGTTTAGCGTCAAGTGAATATAGTAGCTCGAAAGGGAACAATATTCAACATTGCACTTGACGTAAAATATTTACATCCATACATTTTCTCAGCATTCATCTCTCTTTCTCACACACACAGATATACGCACAAACACTTACACAATGTTCTATAAACGCACACAGGATAGTCTCCAGCTATATCAAACATTCGAATACACCATTATTTAATTTTATTTCACTTTACCTTCAAAAAGGTACCCATAATTCTGTACTTCGTCGTTCGAACCTTTTAAGTTGCGACATGTTGTTAAGTAAGTAAACTTCAAAAGTACTTGGAAGATCATATATCAGCTTCTGTATATAGGAGCTTAAAAGTACCTTGAAGTAGTTCGTTAAGAGTTTATAGCCTCCCAAGAGAGTCTGTCCCATATGCAAATAGACAGACCTTAGAACTGTGGATGCCTTTCGATAGTGTTTTAAGTACTTGTAAAGTGCTAAGTTTCCCGTTCTCATAATGTGCCGTAAACTATATACGCTTGGATCAAAATATAGTACGCTAACTATAACATTCTTTCCTTATTTCTCAAAGTTTTCAAACATTATTTGGACTTTACAGCGTCCGAATTCACATAACAATAAATATTTTTTCGTTAAATACTAAAGAATTTTCCACATTGCTCCACTTAATCAATGGAACATAATATCTGATCTGTTTTCGTACACATAACAGTTCATCGTGAATGTATTTCATTTATGCAACTTACTTAATCCTATGTATAAAACGAGAAAGATAGCAATAAAATTATTTCAGACGCTTAATTTATAATGGTGCTTATTCGATTGTATAAAATAGACCTTAAACTAAATTGACATGATTAAAAAAAAGTATTCTCCTTTACCTCAATAACGGTTGTGACAAGATTGATCTTAGTTTAGTCCTGTCAATTTCGTTTTGGATACAATCGAATTAGCACCAAATCGCCCGTAAAAATGATTTCAGATATAACATCCCTTAAACGTTATTCAGAGATGTTATATCTGAAATCATACTCATATTTAAAACTTTGACTTCAATAAGGCCGAGTTTACAAGTTCAGTCTGGCATCAAGTCTGTTCACGATCTTAATTACGACGAAACGGATATCAGGTTGATATAAGACTGATGGATTACCCGATGGATTTATAGCACTTTAATCCGACATCAGCGTCGATTGAAATTCCAATTTAATATATTTAAATATATCCGTCCAGATCATCATTTTATAAATCATGGCTGTAAACGATTAATCGGACAACATGCGTACTTCAAGACCATAACCAAAGTTATAACACGCTATCAGACTCTACGCATATCGATTTAAATTCAAATGTGAATGGTCATGGTCGCGGCCTGTCCTTCCCATACAACACGGGTATCCCCAACACTGGCCCTAATAATTTTCGCCCCTTAAGTGTGAATGGACAAATTAGCCCAAACATTGGCAGTTGCAGGACTGCAGGACTCTGTCGATATCATAATTATTATTATGCCAATGCACTAGATACACTCATCAACCAGTCTGGAAAGTGCCGCAGAACCTGTTGTGCAACGAGTTTCGGCGAGGAAATTTAAGATAGTGGCGCGCACAATAGATCTTATAACTATATCTGTGGTTGACCTGCAGGTAGTATACCATAAGATATATTTTCTCTAGTAACATATTTTTTGAAATAATTTTCCTCTTAACTCCGTCCAAGCTCCAACTAAGCGTAAAGCTTGTGTTAGGATTATAGTGCAACCGTGTGGGGTTTAAACCATTGTCCTTTTTTAAATCGACGAAAGACGACGTATCAGCTTGTGCTAGAACTATTTACCTACGACAATACTGCGACCGTGTGGGGTTTGAACTATCGACATTTTTTGTCGATCAGCGACAGACGACGTATCATCTTGTGCTAGAAGTATTTACGACAATAGTGGGACCGTGTGGGGTTTAAATCATTGTCCTTTTTTCGTCGATCGACGAAAGACGACATATCAGCTTGTGCTAGAACTATTTACGATAATAGTGCGACCGTGTGTGGTTTGAACCATCGACATTTTCTGTCGATCGGCGACAGACGACGTGTCTCAGGAACCTACTTAGCCGCATCAACATGAAAAGGTGACCGAACTGATGCCAAACTGATGATGAAACCTCCGTCCAATTACTCGCGTACCTCCGCCGGGAGTGTGGGTGGGGGGTGGGGGCGCTACTTGATCCTGTTGAGCACTAGGTCGGTGGTGACGACGAGCCCCTTCTGGTAGGGCGAGTCGGCCAGCTCGGCGGCCAGGCGCGCGGCCTCCACGCCATGCTTGCGCGCCAGGAAGCGCGTCTGCTCCAGGCCGCGCGACTTGTGCACCAGCTCGAAGGCCTTCTCCACGTCGCCCGCCTCTTGGAACCGCCTCATTATCATCGGGTTCAGCTCGGGGTACTGGAATACGAGTTTACTCTCATTAAATAAAAAGATTTTTTTTTAAGTGTTTGACCTTCACTTAAGGAAATATCCGAACAAATTTTTAAATACATATCAAAAATTCCGAGGCCGGCGGGGTTCGAATCCAAATCTCTTGGGAAAAAAAGATTTAAATTTTTTTTATTGATAATATTAATAATAATTAACTAATATTAATTTTTATTTATAATTGATGTACCTATACATGAAGTGGTTACCTAGAGAGAGATGGGACGAACTGGCAGAGAGAGAGACAAACCTCTACACATAAATAATGCATCGGACCCGTTACACTGTACGCCGTGCAATAGGACTTTCAAAACAAAAGGCTTCGCGAGCCATATTCGCTCACATAATCGGCTCTTGCCGTTGACGAACGCATGGATGGAGGATCACAACCTACACTTTTTCTAAATTGAACTTTTACAGGTCTAAAAATAGCAGAGGATAGTGGAAGAGATAGAGATAGTTATATATTCTGTGATTTTTTTCACGAGTGTAGTTGAGGATCTCGAAAGGGATATAGGCACTTTTTACCCGGAAAAACAATGGATTACGGCGGCATTTTTAAAACCTAACTAGTGGCAAGAGCTAGTTTCTTAATAGCTCCTATGGAGGTCAAGGTTCTAACAGTGCGATTGAACGCACCGGCTAGCTCGATTATCTTAATAAAATATATACAATAAACGTGTACCGGGCGTCACTATGCCTGAATCACAAGCCAATCATAATGCGTGTTTTATAGTTGCAGGGTAACTTTGCTTTTTATGAATGCCATTTTCAGCTTGGACAATAGATTCAAATATTTTATTTGTCAACTATTTAAGATTGGTCATGGAACTAGGAATTACGAGTACGCATTATACGAAGACAGAGAGCGATGTCAGAGAGAGAGACAGTTAGATCCACAAGGTACAAATTTTCCAGATATGTATGGACTATGGATAGACAGACCTCGCTTTGTCTGGTCCAACAGATTTAGGAAGAGGGCAGACTGGCTACTTTTGGCAGCTATCAGCGTTATTTATAATTTAGTTAGTAATTATTTATTATCGCGCATCCTTTATTAAAGGTAATAAAGGAAGCACTTCGAAAGTAATTAACGTAATCTGGATTAATAAATTGTTTTTATATAACTCTTGTAGGTAGAATCCAAATGTATAAAAAATACGTCAAACGATATATATTATGTACTAGCTGATGCCCGCGACTTCGTCCGCGTTGATTTACTTTTTAAAATCCCTCGGGAACTCTTTGATTTTCCGGGATAAAAAGTAGCTTATGTCACTCTTCAGGCCCTTAACTATATCCATGCAAAAATCACGTTGGTCCGTAGCTCTGTTGCAGCGTGATGGAAGGACAAACCAACAAGCCAACAAACCAATAAACCAACAAACAAACACACTTTCGCATTTATAATATTAGTATGATTCATAGCGTCAAACATATTCAACGAAAATTGAGAAAGTTATACGAGGAACAATAAATCACATTAATGTAATTTATATTTTAAATATTCGCATTATTTAGGTTAAGTGAATGTTCTGCTGCTAATTGCTATGCGAATGCATATATGAGACAGGTAAAATTCACTTGGTATGAAATTATGAATGTTTAGTTCGTATAAGAATCTAACATTAGGTAAGTACATTACATTTTTAAAGACCACCTTCTAGCTTTGTACGGGGCGGATAAAATTCAACTTTGAGAGGTCCTATGCTAAAATAAACGCTTAGAAAGTGTCAAGGTAATCTCATCATCATCATGTGCCTTCCTCGAATCGAAGTTTGGCGGTCATCACGCAAAATCTCTATTTGAAGCCGCATCTTTTAATTTTGGTTAACTATTGCCTGTTTTCACCAACGTTCTCTAACTTTTGCGGGCTACATGCGCTGAGTGAGTTGACGCTTTCTGTCAATTTCGTTTTCACGAACCTTTAGAGAACTCTCTGTGGAGAGAGTTTGACTATTTCAAACAAACTATGATATTACATTGCCGCATTTAAAGAGCTATTGTTTGTAGGAAGGGCGGTATCTAGTACTAAGCTATGAGTGCCAATCCTTAATTTATGATACCCTATACTAACCTAGTACTGATTGAAACAAGAAAAACGTTTCAAAACTATAACATGAAGATGTGACGTCCGTAATATTGATTTGTTCTTATGAAATGTAGCCTATGTCATCCGGACCGTAATAAGTAATAACAAATCGATTGGCACCTCCTTCATCAGAATCAGCTCAGTAATTTAGGCGCTATTGTGGAACATACGTAAATAGACATACATACGTATATTATTATAAAGACGAGTTTTTTTTTCCTACCATAAGGCACCACTACGTAACGGTAGCCTTATTTTTTACTGCAATCTAGCCTAAGGGCTAATTAGCAATATTATTTTAACTTAAACTTCTTATAATTAAATTCTAAATCTAATTTACAGTCCAATAACTGTCCTTAGTTTATTCTAATATAATTCTAATATATATAAGTTCACTATGTTTTTGTGACCTAGTCAAATAACACAAGCACTGCACTGACACTGCACTTATGCACTTTTAAACACTAGTTCGAACGGTTTTGTTCTTTTAAGTCTTCTTTTAATGTTCGTGTTATCTAGAAGCTTTACAGCTTCCAGATTCACATGATGACGAAGTCGATGTTGGTGAGCTTCTGCGCAGTTTTGTATAATCTTGTTCACGAACTCCATCTTAAGGTCCCTGTGGAGATCGTGATTTCTGACGTACCAGGGTGCATTGGATATTTCCCTGAGTACTTTGTTCTGGAATCTCTGTATTATTTGGATATTGCTTGATTTAGTACACCCCCAGAGTTGTATACCATACGTCCATACAGGCATCAGAACTTGCTTATATAGCATAAGCTTATTATGTATTGAGAGCCTAGAATGCCTTCCAAGCAGCCAATGCATTTTTTTATATCGTAATTCTAATTCCTCGCGTTTCTTTTTAACATGAGCTTTCCATCGAAGCTTTGTGTCTAGCGTCATACCCAGGTACTTCGCTGTATTAACGTAGGGGATAAGTTGCCGATTTAGGTAAATCGGGTGATATTGCGGTAGCTTATTGGTGAAATCTATATGCATTGATTTACTTTATAGTCCATTCATTAACTTTGTTTATGGCAACTTGTACTTTTTCCACTGCTTCTTCGTGACTTTCTCCAGTTCCTATTGTGGCAGTATCATCAGCAAATGTTGCAATGGTATTATTTTCTAGTGCTGGAATATCACAGGTGTATAATAAGTACAGGACCGGACCTAAAACACTTCCTTGCGGTACCCCAGCTTTAATTTCCTTGAGTTCAGAATATGCATCTTCTTGACGAACTCTAAACCATCTGTTCGAAATATATGATTCAAGAATATCGGCAAATGACTTTGGTAGCATAATTCTGAGTTTATAGATAAGCCCTTCGTGCCACACTTGATCGAAAGCTTGCGCTACGTCTAAAAATACAGTAGAACACACTTTCTTATCTTCTAATGATTTCTCTATTATATCAGTAATTCTGTGGACTTGGTCTATTGTTGAGTGTTTTTCTCGGAATCCAAATTGGTGATCTGGTATTAATTTTCTGTCTTCTAGTAGGGGTTTTAGTCTCTTAAGTAACAGTTTTTCAAATGATTTTGAAATTACTGGTAATAAAGAGATCGGTCTATAAGAGGTTGTTTCATGAGGTGGTTTCCCGGGTTTAGCTATCAAGATAACTTCAGCGACTTTCCATAGCTCAGGTACATGTTTCAGTCGAAATGACGCATTTATGAGATTGGTAAGTTTCACTAAAGCTTTCCGAGGTAGATTTTTTAAGATTTCTCCGGTAATAAGATCGTATCCCGGAGATTTCTTTTTGCTTAAGTTGTACATTATTTCTTTAGATACTTCCTTTGGTGTCGCAAGTCTAATCTTTTGCAGACCTTCTTGATTTTCTTCATTCTCACAGAAATCAATTGAATGACCTTCATTTGGTTGGAATATATTTTCCAGGTGTTGAGCAAATCTATTAGCTTTTTGAATGTTGTTGATGGCCCATGTTCCATTTTGCTCTTTAATAGGTGGTATATGTGTGATGGGTCTTTTTAGATTTCCAGTTACTTTCCAAAGAGAATAGTCCGTTTCTCTATCACCAGTCAAGTTTTGTAGGTAATCATTTAATTTATATTCATTGTAATTTTCGATAGCTTTCTTGATTGTTTTGGTGAGTTTATTTAGTATTCTTTTATCTTGTGGTGACCTAGAAGCGTGCCAATTTTTTCTTTGCTTTCTCTTTATTTTAATGAGGTCGATAATTTCCTTAGGATAGGTGGTACCCCAACTCCATTTTTTTATCGGAGGCGTATTATTCCAGGCCGACTTTTGTATGTCTGTTATAAATTTAGCTAGTTCCATATTGAGTTGATCTGGATTTTTCAAGGGGACCTGTAGGTTTATAACACTGTCTAATGCTATCTTAAAGCTCTCCCAGTCTGTATTCTTATTCACTAGAGTAAGCTTAGTTTCATTGACTGCAATAGTGTGTTTATTAATTATTAACATTATCGGTGAATGGTCCGAATTCATGTCATATTTTCCTTCAATACTAAGGTATTTTGGTGAGATATTCTTCGATATAAAGAAGTCTATCAGATCTGGAATTTTTCGAGGATCAGTAGGCCAGTACGTTGGCATCCCAGTACTGACTACATCGCATCTCATTTCTTTGATCGCACTTAGCAGTTCTTTTCCTTTTGTTGTTGTTAGTCTTGAGCCCCAGAAAATATTTTTGGCGTTAAAGTCTCCACCAATTATAAATCTGTGACCATATTGTTCCAAGAATCTTAGGTATTCATGTTTTTTTAGAAGACGAGTAGACTGCTGAAATTATAACTCTTCCATTTGGTTTTGCTGTAGTTGGGTAAAATGGGTAAAAATATGGTTGCCTCTTGCCAGGAACAGTAATCCATCATCATCATCATCAGCCAAAGTGCATCCACTGTTGGACATAGGCCTTTTTTAAGTAGCGCCAACGTTGCCTATCCTCGGCCTTTCGCATCCAATCGATGCCGGCCACTTTCCGGATGTCATCGCTCCATCTAGCCGGGGGGCGCCCTACACTCCGTTTGCCGAGACGTGGTCTCCACTCGAGGACCTTACGACCCCAGCGGCCGTCGGTCTTCCGACAAATGTGACCAGCCCACTGCCACTTCAGCGTGCTCGCCCTAAGAGCTACGTCGGTCACTTTAGTTTTTTGGCGAATTACTTCGTTTCGGATTTTATCCCTCAAAGAAATTCCGAGCATGGCTCTCTCCATAGCACGCTGAGCAACTTGTAGTTTGTGGACTAGCCTGTGATGTCAGTGTCCACGTTTCAGCACCGTAAGTCATCACTGGTAGGACGCACTGATTAAAGACTTTTGTCTTTAGGCATTGTGGTATTTGCGACGAAGACTCGACGAAGTTTCCCAAATGCTGCCCAACCTAACTGTATCCTCCTGTCAATCTCCTACCAAATCTTAACAGTAATCCATAGTTGGGTAAAAATATGGTTGTCTTTTGCCGGTAAGAGTAATCCGCAGTTGGGTAAAAACATTGTTGGCTCTTGCCGGTCACAGTAGGTGTAAATACCTTTTCGCAGGCGAACAGCACGGGCGCCGTGGCCAGCCCCAGGCGCAGGTCGGCGGCGGTGGGCTTGCCCATGGCCTGCGCGGACGACACGAAGTCCAGCAGGTCGTCCACCAGCTGGAACGACAGCCCCAGGTTGCGCCCGTACTGGAACGCCAGCTCGCACGCGCTCTCGTCCGCGCCGCTCAACAGCGCCACCTGCGATAACACTTCTGAGTTACACACCTGGCACACACAATAGGCATGATATGACAGATTTTATAAAACTGTTGGATGATGTTCCGAAGTAACTACTATTTCGAAAAAGTATATAATATTTTGGTTTATAAAATATCGGTGGTGTCGTTCGTAGCGTCACCTCTATGTTTTGTCATAGTAATTTGTCAAAGTTGGAGGATAAATGTGACGTATCGTTCTGATTGCTGTTCAATCCAATATGGCGGAAGATTTATTTTATCAAAATAAATATCAATCTCGCTCAAAATAGAAAAATAAATACGTTTTTTATAATATCATAATTATATTATTAGATAAATTAATTCGTAATTTCATTGATTCTTGGTTACTGTCATCACGCCTATTATGTAAAAGCTCTATCAATCATTGCTACAGTCTCAATTGTGATTGCCTGAATTTATCACGTTCTTTCTGCAACAATGCATTTTATCCAATAACGAGAGAGTATTCCCCAAGCAGAACAATAATTTTTGGTTTATATAAAAATCTTTACTTGAAAGTGTGCAGTTTAAGAAATTAGTCAGAATATCGAGTTACTCACAAATTAGTCGATACTCTGACTAATTTCTTAAACTCGACAATTTCAAGTAAAGATTTTTATATAACTGAAGATGATCGTCGCAATTAGAATGCCATAAGCCTACTTTGTCGTATTAGTTTACAAATTGCGAAAAACCAAATTAAATTTACTTTTAAACAATCAGACCCGTATAATCCACCTTAAACAGTCGTACAGCAGCTGTCGAATTGTCTAAAAATGATAGACAATCACACATCAGGTTAATAATTGGTCTCTATCTCTGACGAGACATCAAGCCATGTGGCCTCCGTCCCTTGATGGAGAGGACCTTACCTGTAAATCGCAGCCAACCAAAAATTATTCAGTTTTCTTAACAATTTAGCTTTTTGCCTAGTGCAACTTGCGAACCAAGTACAGTGTTGTGTACCCATCAGTGAATATTACACTACAAGCCCCACAAAGATATGATTAGCCAGCCTTGGTTTCTTAGAGCATCGTCCCTGTCACTCGTACCTATGTGGCGTTTTGATCGCTTTGTGCGAAGAAACAACGCTCTGCGAAGCCAATGCCAGCCGACTATCCCTTTTTAAAGGTCGATGTGTAATGTGTTTGCTAGCTAGCTATATTTGCTGATGGAAAAAATTTTAGATCTCACAAAAAATCTCAATACTCAGCTAACCTTTTAATTAATGGCAGTCAATAAAAAATAGTTACCGCTTTGACCGAGTTAGCGATCAGCGACGCCGTCTTTCTGTACGTTTTAGTGAGGTAGTGCGCGAACCGCTCATTCTCAGTTTCCTTGCTGCCCAGCTGCATGAACTCACCCTGCACTAAGTCTGTGACCACCTGTAAAGGTCAATAAAATAAAAATTACCCAAAGTCAAAATATGAACGTTAATGTTTATAACAAACAAACTAAGTAGAAGAGTGGAGATTTTTGTAAATTTTTCACATTAAGTAATGGAAAAGTTTGTACGATGAATCATTTATTTAATATCTAAATACATGAGGTACTTATAAGTCGTGGGCATAAGCTAGTTACAGTCTAAATGCTATGGCCATGAATTAAGGTTCTATTTTACAACTAGCTTTTGCCCACGGCTTTGTCCGCGTGGAGTTAGGTTTTTAAAAACCCCTCGGGGAACTTTTGGCTTTCCGGTATAAAAAGTTAGCCTGCTACTCTCTAAAGTTTCTCAACTAATACCTATGCGAAAAATTACGTCGATCCGTTGCTATGTTGCTGTGTGTTTGAAGGGCAAACCAACAAACAAACACACTTTTCCATTTATAAAATATGATTGCTATTGTAGAATATGATTGCCCAATAATAATATACTAACAAAAAATTAACCTATACATTTATTTTTTCCAGAAATAATTGGGCTAATGGGATGCAAATATTAAATAGGTAATATAATATATTCAATACGTACAAATAAATGAAATTGATATAATTATGTCTGCCAGTGAATTTAATAACAACATAATCCGCACACGTTTTTTAAATTTTTGACTGTCTGTCTGTCTCTTTTTTCTTCTTGTAGAGATCTTCGGAAGGGCTAAATCGCTTTGACGGGACTTTCACAGGCAGGTAGGTAGAGAATTGCACTTGAAAGTGTGAGCGTGTATTTGCTTCCCAGGAAAGGAAAGGGTTCCTATACAATTTTTAAAAAGCGAAAAATAACTATTTACTATATCTCTGAGTCAGTGTTTTCTACAAAAAAATTAATTAAAAAAATATACCGGCCGAATTGAGAACCTCCTCCTTTTTGGAAGTCGGTTAAAAATAAATAAAACTTTTATTTAGCAATTAAATATCACACGGTGAAGGAAAACATCGTGAGGAAACCTGCACGCCTGAGAGTTCTCCATAATGTTCACAAAGGTGTGTAAAGTCTGCCAATTTGCATTGATGGGTCAGTATGGTGGATTATGGCCTAAACCCTTCTCTGAGAGAAGACCTGTGCTCAGTAGAGAGCCGTTGATGGGTTAGTAATAATGATGATGATGCCCAATTTTAAATTAAAAAAAATTGGCAGTCATAGATAGGGATAGCCGATAGAAGTGAAAATTAGATTTGCTAATAATTAAAAACAAATATAAAATAAAAATAAAAAATAAATAAAAATAATTTAAAATAATTAAAAAAAAACACTGTCACATTTCGTGAGCGAGATCCGAACCAGCGACATAATACATTAAATTGTAAGGAAGGCGGCTGCTGTCCGACCACGCTGTACAAGGTTGCTTGAGAATCTCTAAAATGTTGACCGCTTACTGAAATCTCCAGGTGACGATGGTGACGGTGACGATTTCGCGAAATCCATGTTTTTTGCTCGCCCAAAAAAGTGCTAAACGTGCCTAAAGAAATTTCACTTCAAAAAAACAATACCTGACTGAGTACAAGTGTGACCTCGTCGCTGCGCAAGCGAGCAATCATCATCGACGCCACGGCGAGGATGAAGTCGCCGGCCATCGCCACCTGAAACAACCAAGTTATTGCATTCCGTTTTAGTTGTGCCATGAAAAGCCACTTTTATGCCGTGTTCACCAACGTTCCCTATGTTTTAGGGACTACCTAAGCTAAATTAGGTAATCCTTAGTGAAAATTTCGTTGTCATCAACCTTTAGGGATAACAATAGATACTAAGGGATTGCGTTTGGGGGCTACCCACGTTAGTCGACTCCATAAGGGATGACTAGGTATGGTTGGTGAACCAAAAGAAAGTGGTGTTAGTTACACTATTTATAACTCAAGAACGGATGAACCGATTTGGCTGAAAATTGGTGGAGAGGTAGCTTAGAACCAGGAGACGGACATAGGATACTTTTTATCCCGTTCGACCGCGTTTCCGTCAAGTCACTATAAAACGTGGTATAACAAAAACGCATCTGACATGGAATAACAAAACGTAAATGACAGCTAAACGTAATTTTGTCTTTGGTTAAGTATGGTAAAAAATTTGACAATTATAAAAATGATAGCTAAACGTAATTGATAATATCATCAGTAATATGTTTTCTCTTTGAATCATCATTAACAATGCCGCGAGCAAGACGATCAAATGTTTCCCGACTAAGCCGTAATGCAAGAAGGATACGAAATACGAAACATTGCGAATGAAATGACTGAAGAAGCACAAGGAATTGCCCGTGAAGAGCGAAGAAGAGCGGACGAAGTCGCGGGCATCAACTAGTATATAATAAATAACAAGCGCAGAAATCTACTTAGTTGGACACTCGCAAGATTAAGACAAATCTATTTGTGTAAACGGTTCATGTGTTTATTGTGTTTTGTCTTTATTATAATGGTATAATATCAAATTCAATCAATCTATTTTTCCTTCGCTGGCTTAATACGTACCGCGCTGACAATGTAAACATGCTATAAGTGATTTTCATTAATTGTAGCATGATCGACCGAGCGAAGCGAAGGTCTCTGAGTTTACTTGAGTGAATTTGCACTTGTCCGTCCGTCCGTCCGTCTGTCCGTCTGTCAGAGCCTTATAACTTCTGAATTACTGAACGTAATTACTTCAATTTTAGATATGATATGTAAACCGATTTCCTCCAGCCGAAAATGGCTTAAAAAGTTATAAAAATCTTTATTTCAGGGGGGCTCTCATAGAAGCGAATGCGAAGTAAAATAAATTTTTTTGCATTTCATAGGGTTGCAGTAACTCATTTTAAAGATAATTTGGAACAGAGTACAAAAGTATTTTTTTTTATTTTTTTTCCTAAAATTGACGAAATGGGGGGCTTTCAAAGTGGAGATTTTATTCGAGGCTAGATCTCTAAAACCACTTTATTTTAAAAATTGAAACTTACACATAATTTGAGTTATATTCTGTACTTGAACAACAAATACTAAGATTAGATAAATATTATAAAGAAACGAAATTATTTAAGTTTAAATGGGCATCAATGTTTTTAACAAAACTTCACTGTACTGTTAATAGATGGCGCTGTCTTTAATATTGAAATACAGTTTTGCGTCAGCTATTCTTATTTTGTCTATTACTAATTATGTTATTCAATTAGCAAATTATTATCAATAAAAGTATCACGTTGTTTTTGCAAAAGTAAATCCGTTTCTATTTACAATAATTAGACGTTATCACGTTAGCACCTATTTACTACCGTATGATGCTTGTTTGATGGTACTGTGTCTATGAATGTAAAGATGAGCGCGCATCTAGACATGCTCGCCGCAGAAGCCGCAAGCGCGCAGTCATGGCAGTTTATAATTTTTTTTATTATGAAATCGTATACTACGTAACACCCTTTCAGCGAACCAGCTGAATTTTAGTAAAATACTGTAGGCATACGCATCCCATCCACGAAAGCAGATGACGATTGACGTCATCAGATTCGGCGCGTTTTAATTACAATATAATATAGTTAAAACTACCTTATGGGAATTATGGGATACCGCGAGGTCTCAGTTCGGGGCGAACCACTAGTTACCTTATGACAGCTAAAAAGAAAAACTATATGATAGTACTTTTGAGCTTACTAGCGTTAATTACACATATTTCAGTTAGGATAGCAAAGTACAGCACTATGTCTCATCGGGTGAGATCGTTATCCTATAGTAAATTGATTTATTTTGTAGAACGTACTACGGTCTACGTGGTTGTAAAATAGAAAATGAAATATTTGCGTTGCCTAATGAAATGACAAACTAATTAGATGAAAAGTAAACACACGATTCCGTTCAATGACAACTGCCCAACGTGTAATTTACTAGATAAGGTAAGTTAAATATTGAGTACCTGTCTACTTTAAGTGCCTAATGTTAATTGGGACATCGTCGTAACACTGGCGTTGTACGTCTGAACTATGCTTTATTTTAATTTTGTTCAATTTCCTATATAAACCAGCCTGCTGAATTATTCTAGGATATAAATTCGGGATACAGAGCGATTGCCAGCCTGGCTTCTGGCCGTTATTAGTGGGTATCTACGCCTTCGGTGTTTATTCTATTAATTTAACGATTATTATTATCACGTGTTTGAGAGTTAATACTGGAAAACACCGTGTTCAAGCAGTGCATGTGGTTTAGCATAGATTACTCTTTACAATGTCTGGGCCCGGTGTACCTGAACTAAATCATGCCTTATGACTATGAGTTATTAAAGACCTGCAAAGGGGCCATTACTAATTATTACACGCCCAAATTTTTTTGCGATTAAAACAAACTGAATTACGACAGTGATGTCATTAGACTGATGTGTACAATCAATAAATAATTGTTATGTACCGATGGCGCTCATTTCTCTACTAGCCACCAAGAATGTGTAGAAAGTTGTGATGTCTTCGCATACTAATACCTACACAGTGCACTGTGCAAGCGTTTCGCGCGCCGGTGTCTTTACATCTAGGGCTGACACTATACTATTAAAATGTCACACATACAAATGTTACATCACTGTTAAGCAAATGTCAATGGTTAGCTGCTCAAGAGTTAAACATCAATAACTACCTATATGTCAAAATTATAATTTCAAGTATTATTTGTTTAAAGTAGATATTAGTTTGTAAGAACAAATAAATGATAACTAGGAATTCAATTACCTATCTAGTTTACGTTTAAGTATATTAAATTTAGCGTGTTCTCAAAAAATCTTTTGGAAAATCTTACAATTATTTTACACACAATGCATAACAATTCTTACCTACTGTAAATTGCAGAGTTTTCTTTATGAAGAATATTATCTGCATAGATTTAGGATCGGTTGTCACTACTAGATACCGTCGGGGTACTCTAATAAATTGCGGAAATTCATAGTACGCCTCAATTGACGTACCCACATAGTCAGGTATTTTAAAGTGCGTATTTGCAACCCTAATAACTGAGGGCTTTCGGAACCACGTTTCCCATTAATAAAGACTGGTTAACCTACATACATTGACCGGCTTTGGCATACCTACCTATAAATGTAACTGGGTGGCTTCTACATATAAAGGTAGTATTGAAATAAATCTGACAAAAAGTCTGATTTCTACTCATAATAAGCCCTGACATTTTGGTACAAATGCGTGCGATATATGAAAACATGGTAGGTATGTGTTTAGATTCGATTCAGATTTGCAAAAAAACGGAATCTTGAGAAGCGCATAACATTCCTGACATTTCAGGACAATTATTCTAGCGTTTGGTAACTAGGGTTACCAGCAGTAAGGAGCTGTTTTGGGATTATCAGGAAATATGCCGTGTACTTAACTACCTATATTCCATACAAGCATTTAAGCTTAGCCACCCAGAATATGCCAAATAAAATCGTTAAACAAATTTTTAAAGCCAAGTTTTTGCTTAATAGGTGCCTACCGGAATTATAAATAGGCGTCGATATAACAAAACAATTGAGTCCAAACTCGACTATAGTTTATTGATTAGTAAATTAAGTGTTTTTAAATAGGGAGTTTCAAAGCCTTCATTTTCATTTGCATCCTCTTGTTAAGAAGTGTAAGTATAAAAATAACTCTTGTTTTGTGTTGTTAACTGAGTTTTTAAATCCAACTTTCAGCTCTAGTGCCTAGGCCCTAGTTCCAACCTCGATCATAATTCATCAGACAAGCTCTTAACTTATTCATTTTATCTATTGTCCAAACAACAAGTAGATATTTGTTTTTGAGAGCATTCGGAAACTTGGTAGTGGTCGAAAGATCAGTTACGGCTTACGGAATATAATACACGAACTAAGCAATTCAACAAAAAGCATATAAAGTAGATTGTTTGGCCTTGGGACCAGCCGTTACTATTCAAATAGGTATCTTCAAGTGGTGTCAGGTGTGGTAGCCGGTAACACAGGTATCATATAATTATTTTATTCATTACATTGGTGAAGAAGTTCCATGGTGTTCATTTTATGATAAAATAAAATAATACATCCTTGCAAAAAATTTTATAATCCGTCCAGTTATGACAACGATATAAGTAATATTATATTATTTAATTGTAGACAGAGAGGATTGGTGGTTGTGGAGCGAAGCATCAAGCAATTGACATCACGCCGCACGCTGCGCCTATATTCATCATTTATAAAGTTCCCATAGCTCGGGAAATCGGGCGGTCCCGAAACAAAAAGGACCCCGGTTCGAGTCCAGACGAATTATATTTTCCCCTATGAATTTTATTATTATTATTCATTCATCATCATTAGCAACCCATCAACGGCTCACTACTGAGCGCAGGTCTTCTCTTAGAGAAGGGTTATAGGCCATAGTCCACCACGCTGGTCCAATGCCAATTGGTGGACTTCACACACCTTCGAGAACATTATGAAGAACTCTCAGATGTGCAAGTTTCCTCACGATGTTTTCCTTCACCGTTGAAGCAAGTGATATTTAATTGCTCCGAAAAGTCAGAGACCCGGGACCGAACCTGTGACCCCCCGAATAGGAGACCACATTCCTAACCACTAGGCTATCACTGCTTCATTATTATTATTAATTTTTTTTATTTACCAAAAAAATTAGCCCAGATATTAATGTTTAGATTGCATCCCAGAGACAGACGTAGGTTGCTAAATCCTAACTTGCTACTATCCTAATAAAATACACAACATATTTATTAAGTAAATCTTCAAATAGATCTAAACATTTGAATCAACATAATATGAAGTAGGTGTACTTTTATCCCGGGCATCGGCTACTATTTCTAAATTAAATACCTACCTCTATGAGTATTGAGCCATACTATAAATATTTAATTTTTTAAGTAGATAATATCTACAAAAAGGTAGTTGTGTCTATGCAGCTAAAGCAGTTTAGTAGCTGATAGCTTTCCGCACGCACGCAGATCAGCCCGCAAACGTAAAAATTCACTAGACGTCTTCAGTTTTTAGCAGCATGCGTTTGAAAATCTTACTAATTATAAGGCTTGTAAACGCACGTGGATTAGTAATCAGTAAGATTTCTTGCCTTACGTAGGCACGCAGATGCCTTCGTCCTACTTACCTACGCCTTATCAATTTAGGGCTCTTACTATTGTCACGTTGCTATTACAATCAACGGATGGCCTGACTTTGATAGTGAATAAACTTGACAATCTTATTTGAAATAAGGTTTTTTTGGCAAGCGTTCGCTAGATGTCGTTAGCGTACCGTACGCTTTGAATAGTGAAAGTTAACATCAGTAGTTTTGAGTCAGCGAAACCGGACGTCTAGTGCAATTTTCAGAGCACCACAATACTTGGAAAGTAAGATATTTATTCTATAGGAGCATCTTTTTATTGTTTTATTTCCATGACGGTTAATAAACTTTTTTTATCCTAGCTTCAGGAACCACTAATTTTAACTCAAATAACTAGTGGTTCCTTAACATTTTTTTCATAATATTTTCGGCTTTAGAAAGGCTAGACCATAGATTTACGTATTATTTGTGAATTTCAAGTAGAATCATTATTCTACATTAATGAACTTATCATTAATTCAAGAGTTATACTTATAAGCCTTTAACAGACACTGACACAGCCAGACGGATACGTGCAAGTTCACCCACATAGACTCAGAGATCTCACTTCGCTTGGCCAAAAAAGTAGGTAAGTAGAGTCATCATAATGATTATAAAATAATATTCAGTTCCTACTCTGATAATGAAAAAGCAAGAATACATGAAATGGGTCTGTACTGTTTGTTTTCTTGGAGACATATAGATACGCTCTAGTGAATCACCTGGTCATTTCACTATCACCGCACCCACTTAACCTATCACGTCAATGGTCAAATATACGAAGCAATATGGCCTTGAACCTCATAACCTTTCCAAGATTTACCAAACCGCTCTTAGAACTCGACTGTTGGGAAATATCGCCACACGGTCTATACCTACCTGATACTACAAGAATATTTTAACACGATGTTGCTGTTATTTTCTGAAATTAATAACTTTGATATTAGCTAGGTATGACCTCCAAGTTTAATTAACAAGCTTTGTAAGAATGGAACGCTGCCTTTTACGAATACTGAATCGTAAACATTAACACTATCGTTAAAAGATTAATATGAAAATCTCCACTTGGTTGGTATGCGAAGCATACAAAGTAGTTGTGCAGTGATTTATTTGTTTTTAAAAGCTTTACCTGTTAGTTTTTGAAGAAGTTCTTTGTCTTCAATCATAATTTACCAATTTACAATCGGAACATCCTTAATTTTAGACGTTTAGGTGGGATATTTAGACGGTAGGCAGTAAGCCTGAGTCAGAACCTGAAGTTCTCGTTATTTTGTTGCTGCTGGAGTGGCGACTAGGTTGACAGACGACATCAGACGAGTCGTAGAGAGTCCATAGATAGGTACCACAGATTAATGATTATGTTTAGATAGGTACAAGTAGCGCAAAAACGAGAAATGTATGTGTGTAGCTGTACGTACCTATATAAGTTGATAAAGAAGAAGAGGTAAGTATTGGTAAGTCTATAGGTAATGCATACGGATGAACCAACGGGATTATAGACAGGAACGATCGGTGGCGGCGCGTGTCGTTCTCGCTTCGATGCACAAATCACGCACGCATTAAGTAGGTATATTTAACACACTTTCTGCCGCTATCCGAACTAAAAATACATCCGTTATACCTGTCTACTTACCAAGTACAGTGTGTGAATACAGCTTAAAAAAATTTGAGGATGTCTCGTTATAAATTTACAATGTAGTACAAACTTATAGTCATTTGAAATAATCGGCATTATAGTCTTTTTTCTATCTTAAATATGAATTAGAAGCCTCGATAGGGTAGCGATCAGGCCTGCAAGGACTGCTAAAATACCTACTAACGGAATGGACGACTGTTCAAATCACATTCAAATCCTTAAGCCCACCCATTGTTTTATTGTCGTACCGACTTAGCACACGTTTAGTTGGAGGGGAAAGGGGTACGTACTAGTCATATTTTATGACTAATATTCAAAGACTTCTATGTATACATAGAAGTTTTTGCTAATATTCTCAAAAATAACAATCAGACTTATTTTTACATTTTAAGTATAATAAAACGTAAGCAATAAGACAATTTAGATTTTGTGAACGCCCAATATGTATGGGCAAAGAAATAATAAAGTCACATGACTTTTCCTTTACAACCGTTTAGGGAAGAGTAATTTACGTATGATGGTACTCCTAAAAATTTGCCTAAAATCAATGTCAACAAGAAGTAGATCACTATTGTAATTCATGTGTCGTTTGATTTGGTGAATCAAGCCTGTGAAACAATTATAGAATTTACAATATAATCTTTAGTCTTCTTGCGTAGAAATAAAACAGTAGTAAAATCAACGATAGGTATCAAACTATTGTTAAGTTTTCCATTGACTTTAGGACTGGATATTTCCATTTATAAAAGTTCTTAAATTGCTTTTCGCCACAGTTTAATTATTACTAACTACTCATATGTATTGGGTAGACGGCACTCAATAAGAGTGAAAGGCTTTTTCAAGAATGCTTCGAAAGTCTGCCCAGCGCAAGCCACATGAATAATTTACCAGAAAAATCTCTACGATTTCACGCCAACTATATATTCCGAATGCGTTTGAGTTTCTATTCTGCAATTCATTTACACCTATGAATGCGATCTTATGCAAGTTTGCAGTGTGGTCAGTGAGTTAAAATATTTCAATTCCGTTACCTGCACCGAGAACTAGACGCCTATTAGTTGTTATTATCAATGAAATAAATAATTGAATTTGCAAATCAGATGCCGGACGTGCGTCAAATTACAAATGATACATCAGACCCATTTGAATATTTATATAGTCGCCAAATTCAAAGCTTATAATATAAACTAGTGTGTTGAGTTAAGTATCTGTGAAACCTTAAACGGAAACAAACGTCAATCAGACTGAAGGCATAGAAGACAGCTAGCTACCAGTGAACTTGAAAATTAATACGGCGATGTGATTATACTGGCTTTTATTAGTCAGTTGCGAAATGAGTTTTGCACAAGGAGACCTCGCGTAAGCTGTGCAGTCCGCGTGTGCACTCGACGTGATGTTTCGCAAGACAGCCTTGACAGTGGTGGTGGCACTGGCAGGTGGCGGACGTAAGGCGAATGGTGGGATGAATGTGTGTCGCGCGGACGGCCTTGACTCCCCTCTTATAACCCTCCTCCAACAAACGTCTTTTCTAGTCTGCATCGGCTCAGAAATCATGTGAAGAATACTCATTTAATGTATTCCGTTCTCAATGCTACTTCTCACAACCCGTTTAGAAAACACGCTGTGAAATCGAATTGAATGTAAGTTTTTATTCATTAAAACAATTATTTTTATAAATACAGTAAAAATTTAAGTACATACACTCCTAGCGCACCCGGTTTCCCGTGTTGTTTGTTTTTGTTACGTTTGTAGGATATACAAATTGGCATAAAACTGAACGTAGTCTTAAATACAGAAAATGGGTATCGGAATGATCAAGATTTATTCGAATTACAGTCGATCGAAGTATTTCGCTTCGAGTGAGTGGTCGGTCCGGTGGTTGCGAAACATGCAGGCATGTTGTGGCGATTAGTAGCCGAGTGGGCCATCGTTTCGACATACCTGACTAGATGGCAAGGCGACAGTCATATGTAATGCTGACAAGAAAACTGTTTAAAAACTGTAACCAGACTATGGAAGCTTGAAAAAACTAAGTCATATTAATTTTTTTCGTATAACATTAAGCCTATGTCACCTGGACTATAATAACGAATCCATTGACACCTCATTTATCAAAATTGGCTTAGTAGTAAATGCGCTACGGTGGAAATAGACGTACATACATACATAGACTGCTAAAATCATAACTCTTTATTTTGGATTTGCCGCAGTCGAGTAAAAAATTGGTCCGTCCTAAGACACTCCACCAAACCGTAATATGTCTGTGACATCGAACTATAAAGCTTAGAACAGAAGTTTCTAGCAATGTACCGCTCCAAACGTAGTCTCAATACAACTTTATTTATTAAAGTGAAACTTTTATTACATGGTCTGAAACTTTTTCGTCTGTGTGTTGCATGTCGCGTGACGGTGACGTCAGAGCAGCCAAGGCCAATATGGCGGCGCCTATAGTTCGCAGTAGCTGACCGTGTAGTGTATAGACTATTACTCATTTATATGTATAAATGTCTATAATGTGAAAAAAAGTTTCACTTTTACCGTGGTTTCATAAAACCACACAATCCTATTTTTATTTATTGAAAAGGTACACATAACAGTTTCCAACCAAATATAAACGTAATACAATAACATCAGATTTGGGTTCCAGGTAACAACCCTTAATATGTGTACACAATGGTTATAAAATTTATGCATAGAATCTTTAGAAATTATAGTTAGAATTACACAGTTTACTCAGTTACACAGTAAGTAAAGTTAACATAAATATTTAAAATTTAATGAAAACTTAAAATGCATTTTTGAATATAAATAATGTCTGTCTAAAACTAAAGCTGTAAGTTAAATTATGAGGTCAGAAAAAGTCTATGTATTTGCTTTTTAAATAGGATTGCGTTATTATTGAAAATGTCAATATTATTGTGATTAGTTAATAGTTATGTTAAGATCAACTAATGAATATGTGAGTGCCATGTAATTATTTTCTGATACTGGTACTGATAATTACGTTTTTGATGGTCATTGTGATGAATTATATATTTTTTAATAATTTTCGATTCGATTTCGATACTACGAAATCAACCTTTAAAGGCTTTCTAAAAATGACATCACCATGACTATTGCGTTTCTAAGTGTTTTAGTTCGATGGCCTGTAACAAGAAACTCGATCTGAATCAATCAATGCTTGCAATGGTTAATACTAATTAATATTACTCTGACCTTCGCGAGATTTAATTAATAAAATGGGGGTTTCAATCCAACAGTATTATCATCCGGATTTAAGCTGTAATTTTTTTACTTAACGTAACTTTACTTAACTAACTAACTAACTTTGGTTCTCTTACGGATTTCCTCATTTCCAATTTGATCTTTACCTACATATTATATTTAGTTTTTTTATTGTTCGTATGTTCAAAACGAATTTGTTATTAGGCAAATATTTTTCATTTCAGACGACTAGGAGTAAGGATTTCTACGTTGCTATTACACAATTATCTTTGAAACAAGAAAATATAATATTATTTAACTTATATTAACTTCAAGTTTTATTGGCGCGTAACGTATCGTATGTTCCTTGTTCATTGAATGTTGATCTTTGTGTGTATCTATTAAATTCGAACTAATTAATGTTTGATTATATTAACACATAAAACTGAACTCAGCGAACTTTTAAACCCTAGGTTTTTGAGGAGTCTTTTGAAATCAATACAATAGTTGTAAAAAACACCATTAGGTAGACCGTATTCGTTATAGAAATATGTGTCGACTTGGCTACCAATTAATTGTTTCTAAGATAGCTTCCTTTAAAGCAGGGATTCCCAAAGTTTTTTATCACGGCTTCTATCCTTTCAGAAGGGAGGCGTGATAAAAAAATTGGTTGTCTGTAAAGTAGGTTCACGGGCGATAGTTTTACGTGATAAAGTCATAAAGAAACATTGATGAATAAATGTGTCACAAGCCAACGCTTGGGCCGATCGTGCCTCTCTATCGCTAGCACGCTCAGGCTCAGGCGGAACGTGACACTTTTTCGTGTGTGCAGCCGGTGTTCATCGATTTATAAGACGTTATCACGTCAAAAAGGTTTGGAAACTCCTGCTCTAAAGCGTTAACGATCATAGAAAGAGAATAGATACGACACATAATTGTAATTTGGCTAGGGGGGCTGGCTCATTTGGCATGGCGCGTGCCGAGTCGCGCGTCGGTGGAGCGGACTGCGGAGCCCGTGCCGACGGCCGACCCACATCCCCGCACCGCAGACGGCGCGAGGTACTGTTAAGAAGACCAGTTTGACTTCACACTCATTACTAAATCCCGACAGGTGGGTCAGAGGAAAGTGTTGAACGAATTTTGCTTTCGACGAAACTCTTGTCGTACCCAATAGAAAGTGTTAGTTCTACCGTGTACGTCTTAAATCAATAAAAATTCATTTTCGATGAGTCCATAATTATTATCATTTCATTATACGCCAGCTGATTCATCATTATCGGTTTCGTTTCGCTTTCGTCAATAAGGCCGACTTGCACCAAACTGCTTAATCATGTTTAGTTAAATTTTCTATACCTGTCCTTCTCATGTCCACTCTGAAATAGTATTGTCAGAACGTGACAGCATTACAAAATTTAACTAAACATGATTAAGAAGTTTGGTGCAAGTCGGCCTAAGTGTTATTCATAAAGTTATTTAACTTGCTATGTAACGTAAAAGTTTTAATAACTCACGACTCAGTCACTCGGACTAAGTTGTTTTATAAAACTTCTGAAATCTTGATGAGATGCGCGAGAAATATTTTCTGCTAAATTTTGAGGTCCCCGCCACCCACACACATAATAATTTTACGCACACTTTCGTATTTGATCATTGATCGAAACTGAACAACTAAGTTAACTATAATTCAGATACAACGGGTTTCATAGATTAAATTACTATCTCATTCATATTTTAAAAGTTTATTAATTCCGACTTTCCGGTTCACAAAAGGAATAGCGAAAGCGAATGTCTTTAAAATGTTCATAAGCGTAACAGATTTAAACATTTGCCAATCTCATTTCGTCGAGCACTGTAATAAAAGTTGGCAAAATTAACACAAAAGGGGAAAATATTTTAAGCACATCATCAATGACAGTTAAATAGGGGAGCACCAGACGAAAACATTTAAAATGGATTGATGTCGAAATTGCATATGTTGTCCGCAATAAAATGATTCCTTTTACAGTGCAGCCGGTTCTTCAGCACTTAACGGCATTCCTGTGAGCATTGCGTGATTATCTTTGAAGTAATTAATTTACTTCAAGTGTAAATTGATACTAAGCGTAAGATGTCATAGTTACAAAAATGTGAATTTAAATGGTTAAATCATTTTCAAAACAATATAATATTTTTGTCTCTTATCAATAACATTTCATCAATATGTATCAACTTTATAGATGAACTTGAAAGATTTGATATTTATAATGTGCCATAATTTGAAGTTTTTGTGTCAAAATCTATATTTGTAATCTATTACACAGGGTTGAGTAGAGCTGGACACTTCTGTACTAGGCATCATTAATTATTTAACTAAACTAATTGATAAAAGCTTTTTAAAAAGCGCTTGTGTTATTCTCCATCTGGCTATCAAAATCGATTCAACAGTTGCTAAGCTAAGCCCTGACAAACCTACATTTATTTCAAAATCAAAGAAGAACACTGTAATTCTATTTATTTGTTTAGATTTCACGCGAAGCTTATCTATAAAATGTACCTCTGTTAAAT
This sequence comes from Oeneis ivallda, assembly GCA_029955525.1. Taxonomy (NCBI): domain Eukaryota; kingdom Metazoa; phylum Arthropoda; class Insecta; order Lepidoptera; family Nymphalidae; genus Oeneis; species Oeneis ivallda. Next base: position 13,137,054 of record JARPMR010000012.1, on the reverse strand, counting down.
TAAAAACGTAAGAATGACACACATTTTAACATGCTTATTTATTATCTTGTGTATTGTGATTAAACTTTAAATTCAGTGCAAGTATTAAGAAATAATTAAGTAAATACGGCAATGAGTATAAGGGCAGTGTGAACGTGGCCATGTTGTAGAATTACAAGACAAAATTACCCAAAAGAAGTGAGATGCAAAAAATGACAGACTGTAATTACTAATGATTACCGAGTTAAAATTAAGGAAAACGAATCATTTCAAGCAATCACGACAGCGACGAAAGAGTTGAAGTTATAAGAAAAATAAAATCACGTTGTTACGACATACCTAATTGGCTTATTTCCCATTAACTCTCAAAGTAAAAATTCAAGTCAATTGAAACAATTCAATATCATAAAAGTTCCAAGTTTTAGGATTTTTTGTTGTTTGTGTACTAATACTAGCTTACGTACCAAATTTCAGCTTTCTAGGCCTTTAGGAAGTACCCTAAGAATTTTGGTGATCATCAGTGAGTCAGTCAGTGACGAAATCGGGGTTTTTAGATATCAATAAAATCAAAAGTACTACACTCCCGTGTCCCCAGATAGAATATGTAATTTAGTAGACATAATAATTACTACTATTGTAAGGCATTAATCGTATGATGTCCTTAACAATAAGGATCTAAAATTATTGGAAAACGGAAAACATAGCTTTCAATAAAACATAATGACATCAACCGTTCGATCCTGGTTTGATCATACATTGTTTTTAATACGACAAAATATACTTTTAGGGCTCCGTACTCAAAGGTGGCTTTTACTACCACCACGGGACCCTATTACTAAGCCTCCGCTGTCCGTATGTCCGTCCGTCTGTCAGCGGGCTGTATCTCGTAAGCCGTGATAGGTAAACAGTTGAAATTTTCACAGAGTGTGTATTTCAATTGCCGCTATAACAGCAAATAATAAAAATAAAATAAAATTAAAAAATAAAGGGGGCTCCCATACATGGAAAAGGAGTCGAAATAAAATTTTATTTTTTTCCCCTGGCACGTGGGGTGTCATTGTCTAGAACTCAAATAGTAGAGTATAAGTTGTAGAGTTCAAATATATTTTTTATTATTTTTTAGCTACAAAAATGAAGAAATGGGGGGCCGTCAAAGTTTTCGGTTTTAGACCACTTTTGTTACGGGGTCTATCTCAAAAACTAAACTACTTTCTGAAATTTCTAGAACTAGAAATTTCTGTATATTATGTACTATATAGTGTATTTAAATAACAAATACTGAAAACACCGATTTATGAAGCGGTTTATAAGTAATTGTGGCCGAAACAAACGAGCATTTTTCACCATATGCTAATTTTTTAGAACTATCTAAGAACTAAGATATTTAAATATCTAGTTAGACTAGAAAAGTGAAAGAAGGTCATATGTACGGAACCCTAAAAGAGTGAGGCCCGACTCGCACTTGGCCGATTTTTAATGATATATGCATATAAAAGAATGTTGCAAATAATCTACAATAATAATAAGAAAGTATAAATATTCCAGACGCATACGATCCTGATTAAAACTCAGTTCTCCAGCGTCGGCTTCGCAGTCCAACGAACAATAAGTTACGAGACTTATTCTGAACAATGGTCACAGAAACGATAGGAATCGCCAATATGACGACGCTGACGTTTTACGTCGCATCCTTGACAGCCGCACCTATTGTTGCGGATGGCTATGCGCACGCATTAAGAAATTTGTGGAGCATATCATTTAATCGTAACAAATGAAATTTAAAAAAAACCAGAGTCAATGACCGAACTTTTTGCTCACAAAATCGATGAGTGTTATCCTATTACATAAAAGTTTACGATATCGCGTGTAGAATCACGCACTACGCCGTATAGCAATGCGTAATATATAAACTTGTCTAACCAGAGCGAGATATTATTAAAGTTGTGAATGGTATGCATTGCGGCCATTCACAGACCTCACCCGAGAAATACAGCGAAGCCGCTGAACCTTAGGCTTGTCATATCCGTTGTATGACAGAAGCGACACTACCTTTCGTAATTGGTTTTAGACGTAGTCGTAATTCCTAGTTCCATGGTTCTAACGCAAAGATATGACACATGGAAGTACTACTAAAGCATTTGACATCGAGTTGGAAAGCGACAGATTCTGTCTCTTTCCAACTCGATTTCGGCACAAAGCATATAGCAGAACCGGACGTGGAGATAATTATCCCTATGACTGGCGTCTAAGCGCGGAGCGACTCTGCGCGAAATGATAAAGGTAAGGTAAAGTTAATAAAAGAGAATGTATCATAATATCTCTTTATTAGAAACAGTTTCGCTTTTCAGTCAAGCCGGAGTCTCAGCGGTTTTAATACGGACACAATATTATCCCAGAGTTAAAACATAATACACAAATGGGCATAAAAGTATTTCTACATAATTGGGTATTTGACTGTAGTCAATATATTGATATTCCTTATTTATAATCGAAAATACAATGTAGCATTTGTAAAACCAGAAAATAAAACGGTCCAAAAACAAATAAGTTAAAGAGCTCTAAAGTTTTCTGTTAGACAGACAGAGCGCTACTGAAGCGTGATGTCATAATTCAGCAGATCCATACACGCTGCATAGAAAATTTAGCTTTAGAAAGAGACAGATACAGATTCAGTAAAACATTATGTTATAATATTTAAAAACATTATTTTAAATAAATAAAAAAATATCAGTCAAATACCCAATTATTTTATAATATTTAAAAACATTATTTCAAATAATTAAAAAAATATCAGTCAAATATCCAATTATATGTTTTGACGCTCGTCTCGTATGAGATGTTTATTTACAGAAATCAAAAGAAAAGATACATTCGTTATTAAAGCACCTACCTTAAATGTGGTTTTATTACATTTCTGAATATTGTCAAACGAATTTCGACATCCGCGACGATACTTTTGTACATATATTTGATGTGATATTCTCACAAGGATGATTCATCTTTAACAAGTGGTATTTAAAAATTTAGAACACCCCCGAGATACATCTAAACAGATCTTCATAAATTTAGCTAAGATCTATCTCGATCAACGTGATCGAGATAATCTTAGCTAGAATTAGCTTTCAAACAGAAAAAAACCGCATCAAAATGGGTCAATTCTTTGGATAGCTAGCTAGCCTCGTCTATCTAAGCTAGCTATCTAGCTAGCTTAGATAGACGAGGGAACAAACAGACACACAAATACACGGATACACACGTCAAACTTATAACACCCCTCTTTTCTTGTGGGGGTTAGGGTGTTAAAAATCTATATATATATATAAAAGAAAGTGGTGTTAGTTACACTATTTATAACTCAAGAACGGATGAACCGATTTGGCTGAAAATTGGTGGAGAGGTAGCTTAGAACCAGGAGACGGACATAGGATACTTTTTATCCCGTTCGACCGCGTTTCCGTCAAGTCACTATAAAACGTGGTATAACAAAAATGCATCTGACATGGAATAACAAAACGCAAATGACAGTGGAATAACAAAACGTAAATGACAGCTAATCGTAATTTTGTATTTGGTTAAGTATGGTAAAAAATTTGACAATTATAAAAATGATAGCTAAACGTAATTGATAATATCAGTAATAAGTTTTCTCTTTGAATCATCATTAACAATGCCGCGAGCAAGACGATCAAATGTTTCCTTCTACAACGCTACGGATTGACATGATTTATTGGATAGGTATAGTTGAGAACCTGGAGGGTGACAAAGATTTCCCGCGGGATGTTATGAACTAAATCCACGCAGACGAAGTCGCGGGCATCAGCTAGTAAAACATAAAAGAATATTATACTATTACATAGAAATTAGAATCATACTACATAGTCTGTACTTTCAATATAGAATTCTTAAAATCACACAGACGTACCTCGGTGTACACTGTACGCCCGATTTGTCTCGACAATGATGAATCGGTCATCCTATTCATAAATTATGTCTAGCCGTTTTAGAAGCCTGTATAATGAGTATCAACCACGACAGTTTTAATACTTACAGATTATTTGTAATTACGATAAATTAATCCTGGTGATTTGTAAAAGTTTATTTTAATAAAAAGAAAAATCAATTTATATGCTATGCTCTCATTCATTCATTTTTTTCCATATATAAATCTTTGTACTATATTAATTGTTACTACTTGAGCTTTAATTAATATTGAGAAGGCAGTTGGTCCTAAAAGGTCCTATGGAAAAATTTAAACGTAACCCGAATACGGAAAATTGGATATAACATCCGTCATATTGATTTCGGTCGTGTAAAATGTAGTCTATGTTACCCGAACTATTATAACGAATCGATTGACACCTCAGTCATCAAAATCGGCTCAGTAGTTTAGGCGCCACGGTGGAACATCCGTAAATATGTTCCCACCACTTTGTCTGGTGGGAGGCTTTGGCCGTGGCTAGTTACCACCCTACCGCCAAAGACGTCCCGCCAAGCGATTTAGCGTTCCGGCACGATGGCGTGTAGAAACCAATTAGGGGTAACGGTTGAATGTTCACTGCCATACCCCTTCCAAGTTAGCCCGCTACCATCTTAGACTGCATCGTCACTTACCATCAGGTGAGATCACAGTCAAGGACTAGCTTGTCATCGAATAAAAAAATGAAAAAAAAATAGTCACACACATACAAAGACTGCTAAAACCTAAACCCTTCCTTTTGGCTTTGCCGTAGTCGGGTAAATACTCTTGCAACATGGGACGCCAAAAAGACTATAATAATATACTCTCGTCTCAGACCACAATCCACAATTACGACAATCTCTCTCAATGTAGAACAATAAACATGTATCCAAACTTCTGACATTAACTTGTGATATCAGAACGACCCACCAATGTTATGCAAAGGCTTGCGAAAACTACCTTGAGAGGACATTACTATGGCCTAAGGGCCATAATACTTTCGACAAATATTTCATTTAAGGGTGCTAATATGTAGCTCATAAATAAATAAACCCTACTTTTTACTGGGTTGCCTAATCACTTTAAGATATACACATAATTTATTTTATGAAGTGAAGAAAGAAAGAAAGTTATAGAGAACTTTCTTACTACTAGAGTAACGCATGACAATGAACTTTGTCTAGAGAAAGCCTATGCCACCAGTGAGAGCATTAACCAACTTTTGATAGATCAAATATAATTTCATAACTCATAAGTCATATCATAAATCATAATGTAATATTAGTAAGTTTTATTATAATTTATACCTTAAAATCTGCACTTTATTAAATTGATGGTAAAAGTAGAGAGATTTCTAAAATGTATACTACGGTTACTCAAAGTCCTTAATTATTTATTAAATTATGACTGTTAAACGCTTTGGTATTAAGATCAACTGTTAAAACAAAAGAATAACTAAAAAATTTGATTCTACTCGTATAATATAAATCTTTAGGTGACCGAGTATAAATGGGAAATGAGGCGAAATCAAAAATTATAAACGCGAGGCCGCAGGGCACTTTCACCGGGGTCGTCAGCTTTCGGCCCCTCTCTGGCATCTTAACTGACCACCACTCTCGCTACGAAGGTAGATAATATTATACATCTTTGTTTACGTACGTAGGCTCTGTAGTCTATACCAGTCTATACATACCGGCCAGTAGCTTCGTCTCGTTCTTATGAATGCTAGTGAAAGGTAGCGTCGTCTGTCTACATAGTTAGGTGTATGCGACGCGGACTACTTCCCACATTTTGTTTTATTCTTTTTTATGTAGGGCAAGAACCTGAACGTGACTTAATGACCCAAATTGTTCTTTTTATGGTTCCGTAGTAAAACAAGGAACCTCTTATATTTTCGTCCAGTTCAGAAAGTACAGCTGGAAAGTTGAAAGGCATAGACAAAGAAACTTGTTACAGCTACAGAGTACAGAGACGTAGACTTAAATAAACTCAAAAAACAAAAAATTCAGTGTGTTCATTTACCTACTAATCATCAAAAGCGAAAGTTGAAAAAAAAAGCTCGAGTGGGAAATCATTGATAAAAATGCTTATCTAAGAATTTCACGTGAGTTGGATGTTGTTTCTAAAGTATTATTCTTTACGGTCCTCATCGTCATCATTAACCCTTCTCTGAGAGGAGACCTGCGCTCAGTAGTGAGCCGTTGATGGGTTGATGATGATGATAACTAAAGAAATAAGGTGGACCAAGATAATGTATAGCGCATGCTGCGTTTGGAAGAAGCACTTTAGTGCTAGAGTATAATTATCATACAGCAAATTTCGCGTTTGGTTCAAGCTAAGCTACGGAACTCTTTCTTGCGCGTAGTCTGGCATACACTTGACCAGAAGATCGATTATTTCTTTGTAACTCTTACCGAGTTTAGGTTAACCAGCTCTAGTGATAGAAGAAATTGTGTTCTACTCCAGTTACCGGACATACTAACGTTCATATATGGAGAGTTGATTTACGGTCTCATTAAATAATTCACACACGCATTGCTATGTCGGTGCAAAAATCAGCTTTCTACATTGATTGTAAACTGATGTGGTCACCAGTTAGTAAGTGCGGATCAGTGTTTGATATTTGCGTAACAGGTCCATATCCATAAACCTAATAGACGCGAGAGTAACTGTTATTTTTAACGCCTAATTTCGAAAAAAATTGGCAAGGATATATACCTTGCATCTTCGGGAAAGACATAATATACTTTTATCCCACAATACGAAGGAGTTCCCATGTGATTTTTAAAACACTTAAATCCACGCAGACGAAGTCGCGGGCTTCATTTAGTTTTTAAATAAATAGCATTACTAGCACAGTAGGTAGGTAGGTACAGGTAGTCGGTTAATTCCTAACGTTAACTTGCAATTGCGTGTGTTAAGTTTTATATCTTTGCTTTGCAAATGTTTGCGAATTTGTTATGACAAGTTGTTATCCCCCTTAGCGACAATTTATACACATCATTATGTATACGATGCCATTCATACCAGAAGATCCTTAATGGAGACGACACAATGTTCATATTTAAGTAGTAGGTATTTCGGGTAATTCCGATACTAAATTCCATTTTGACATGCGTTGCATAATAATTCTACACAGTTTAGAGGTCGATTGTTAAGAGAAGTCACCCAGGAATAGGGTTGCCAACCGTACTCAAATTTAATATACCTAGTATTGTACTGTATCGGGTCTAACTATTCGGGTCTGCGTACTAAATACTCTTGAAGAAATATGTAATACATACCTATAGTACGCAAAAATACTATATTTTAGTTGGATGGATCCATTTTTAATATGCAACACCGAAGCTTTGTCCTCAATTTTTAAAATGAACACGCCTTCGATTTATATTTTTGCCTATTTTTTACTCTTCTCAGAAAATACTATTTTTTTTAGGTTTAGGTACTAATTATTCAAATAAAAATACTGTAATCATCTTAAGAAATGTTGGCAACCCTATCCTGGAACGCTCCATACTAACAAATTTTGATTTTTATTTCAATTATTGGATACACGCTCTAGAAAATAATAAATGTGTATGTGCTCTACGCATGTGTGGGCTCAAAGATAAGTCTGTAAATCTTCTTTGAGTGGTGTTCCATAATACCTTTGAGTGTGGACACACTGATTATTATCACGGTAATTTGATAAACGACTTCTTCAAGTTCAAAATCAAAATTATTTATTTCATGTTGTCCAATTTGTGGCTCTTACGACGAGTCAAGATTCTGCCGCAAGAGCCGGTAAGAATCTCGGCAGTTGCACTTTACAAAACAAAGTGTTGCAATATGTAGCTTTGTCAAGTTAACAAATTATGTTACACAGGAATTGGTTTATAGAGCGTATCTATAAACACTGACTTTGATTGTTCTATATTCAAAGAAATATTAAACTTCGTTTGTATGGGACGCACGCTATAGATAAACTCCTCTTAAGGGTCGGCTATATTTTCATCTGTACTGACATTACAATGGATTTCAGCTAAACGTAAATTTGTTATTACATTCTTGTCACGACCGGATATTCCCAAGATAATTTCAAGATTACATACTAGTCAATAAGACCTTGTGTACATACGTACTTATTCTATTTGCATAGAATAAGTATACGTAAGTAATAGAAACTGCAACCGCGTATACCCGAAAGGGTCGAAGATTGACACATTTTCTACGGTTTTCACAACCTAAATCACTGCAAATAACCAATGTAACTAAAGTTTTATGATTAGTGAATAGGGACTATTGTACAATATACAAAGTATATGCCGCATATCTATTTTTTTATGAAATTAGTTTGACCAGTGAGATTTAGGTCAGTCGCATTTGTCTAATTTAAGACAGAAATAAATAGGTACTAGGATTGGATCTTATCTTCACCCGCCTTGAGTTTTGATAGACTTTAGAAGAAACTTGAGACAATCTGTAACTCTATGAATAAATTATGCTTTTGAGGTTTTGAACTGAGAATTCTCTTCTTTATTAGTTTGTAGTTTGGTCAGTAGTTTTTACGTAATTCGCGCTCGAATAATAATTACACAAACAAAATATATCAGTTTTATAGTAGCTAAGATGACTTTCGAATTAACTAACACGCCTGGGGCGTTAGCGTTACTCAAGTAGATTCTCATAAATAAACTAAAGAGCTGTAGAGGTTCTTGATATTAAATATCGTGTTGGATATCGAAAGCGATATCTAATAATGTCCTCCTGAACGAATTTCGGCCACACACACACACACACAGATTTTGTGCACAAGTGTCTTCACGGCGTAGTGTACTAACATCGGAAATCAGACATGAGCGGAGAGAGATCAGGCGCAAAACCAACGCAACGGCTTGACGTGATGGGATTATGGTCCGAGGAATGTAAAGGAGGTTGTAAAACTGCCAACCTCTTTTACTTCATATTATAATTACTTAATAATGTGCTGCACGTGTCGCTACTAAACATTTGCTGAAAGGAACACCTCGATCCGGGATTCGAAGCTACGAATAGGAGTGCATCATGATCAGATCAGATCAGATCGTGTGATGACACACGAATAAGTCAGCAAGCAACTCCACTAAAGATGCAGTTCACAGCTACTTTAATGATGAATCGTATAAGGGCCTTGAAATAATATTGTCTCATTGTTGCAACGCTATGATAACCGATTACGCAATCAGGTGAGATAATTGACACCTACCTTCTTGTGGTTCCAGAGCACGTTGACGGAGGGTTTTCCGCGGCGGAAATCGCTCTGGTCGATGACGTCGTCGTGGATCAGCGACGCTGAGTGGATCATCTCGCTGATCATGGCCACTTGCCTCTGTGATGGCAGCAGCGCACTATAATAAACACATTATAATTTATCAAATTGTGACATTAGGTATAACTAACTAATAGGTATTAAGACGAGCAAATAATATTAAAATAAAATAAAAAAACTCGACTGCTTTAAAGAATATCCACTGAAACATAGCCAGTGTTCAATCCACTTAAAAAAACACGTATACATAAATGAACCTCGAAAACATTAAACTTCTTTTTTTGGACAGTCGTCTATTAAACGGTCAAATCTATTATAACGACTGTTAGGCTGAAACGTAAGCACTCTCACTATCACTCAACTCAGGGTGAGATCTATAGATGACACTCGGGTGAGATCTATAGATGGCACTCTCACTCAGCTCAGACTCAAAACTGATACAGACAGGTTTATGGCAGGACATATTTGTGTCCCATTTAAACTATCTTAAGTATTGAGTAGAGCCAGAGTACGATCTATAGATCTCAGCCTTAGACTCAATACAGATTTGACAACATATTTGTGTCTAGTTTTAACTCTGCCATAAGTCTGAGTCAAGTCAAGCACGCTTTATGCCATGGAATGGAAGCAGTATTCAGTACTACTTCGATGCTTTGTTACACGCAAGGAGTTTTTAGGTGACGCTTTGTTATTCGGTAGCTAATTAAGAATTTTAACTCCTAAACTTCTACATCTTTTAACTATTATTTAGCACTTTCAGGTGGTCAGATTTTACTGCAGCAAGTGTGCACTAAATTGCCACTCACGCATTGGTCTCTATACCTAGTCATAGAAGTCATAGAAGAAAATGCCTTCTAGACAATGTTTAAATTGTCTTTTATAGACGTCAAGGCCTAAATGATGATGAATTTTAGAGCTATTAAGACAACGTTATGAACGTGTTTTATTTCAACGTGTCATAAGCATGATAGGTATCCGCTATCAAAGGACGTGCTAATTATGCGATAATTATGTAATGGCATACCCCAACATGTACAAGTAAATAATTTTGCGGCCGGCCTGTATGAAATCAGCGTGCTCAAGGTTTTGCAAAAGGTCTATATTTTATCTATAATATATATTAATACTGTACTAAATTGTATTTATTTATAATCGAACTACTGATCAAACGGAAGAACTACTGACGTCAGTCGGTTAGACTAAGGTTAAATTTGACCACGAAAAAAAAAAAACGAACAAGTCAAAGAGAGACCTTAAGCTCACTTATGCAACCATTATTTTTTCTGATGCTAATGGGTATAGAATAAATCAGGCTAACTTTAAAGTTTTTATGTTATCAATTAATATTATATATATTGTTTCTTAAACTATTATTTATTCGTTACTAGCTGATGCCCGCGACTTCATCCGCATGGATTTAGTTTTTAAAAATCCCGCGGGAACTCTTTCATTATCTATTACTCTTTCATTAAAAAATCGCATCAATCCGCTGTTCTGTTACGACGTGATTTAAGGACAAACCAACAAACAAACACACTTTCGCATTTATAATATCAGTAATGCTTTATAATTGTCAAATTTTTTACCATACTTAAAAAAAAAACGAACAAGTCAAAGAGAGACCTTAAGCTCACTTATGCAACCATTATTTTTTCTGATGCTAATGGGTATAGAATAAATCAGGCTAACTTTAAAGTTTTTATGTTATCAATTAATATTATATATATTGTTTCTTAAACTATTATTTATTCGTTACTAGCTGATGCCCGCGACTTCATCCGCATGGATTTAGTTTTTAAAAATCCCGCGGGAACTCTTTCATTATCCGAGATAAAAAGTAGCTCTCCCGGTCTGAGGAACCACTACTACATCCATTACTATACCCATGCAAAAAATCGCATCAATCCGCTGTTCTGTTACGACGTGATTTAAGGACAAACCAACAAACAAACACACTTTCGCATTTATAATATCAGTAATGCTTTATAATTGTCAAATTTTTTACCATACTTAAACAAAGACAAAATTACGTTTAGCTGTCATTTACGTTTTGTTATTCCACTGTCATTTGCGTTTTGTTATTCCATGTCAGATGCGTTTTTCTTATACCACGTTTTATAGTGACATGACGGAAACGCGGTCGAACGGGATAAAAAGTATCCTATGTCCGTCTCCTGGTTCTAAGCTACCTCTCCACCAATTTTCAGCCAAATCGGTTCATCCGTTCTTGAGTTATAAATAGTGTAACTAACACCACTTTCTTTTTAACCGACTTCCAAAAAGGAGGAGGTTCCCAATTCGGCCGGTATCTCTTTTTTTTTTTTTTTCTATGTATGTCCACCGATTTCTCCGGGATTACTGGACCGATTCGCGTGATTTTTTTTTTAATCGACAGAGGATGGTTGCGAAATGGTCCCATAAAAATTTTAACCTTCAACTCCTCAAGCCTGATGCTGCAGGCTAAAACTATGGCGATTTAGGAAATTTCGATTACGAATTGATATTGTAGGTAACAAGTATGGACTACATCATGGAGCTCCAGGTCCTAGCTCCTCAATCATAGTATACTACACTTAAAAGCTTAAAATAAAAATTCTTTTCAAAAAACCGACTTCTAACGCCACTACAAAGTATAAAAATAATTTTAGTTTGTCCACGTTTGTTGAAGTCGGGCGGGCCTAAAATACAAACTATGAACGAGTCTATCATATTCTGTAGCGTCGCGCATCGGTTTCATAGTTTGTATATAGGCCCGCCCGACTTCAACAAACGTGGACAAACTAAAATTATTTTTATACTTTGTAGTGGCGTTAGAAGTCGGTTTTTTGAAAAGAATTTTTATTTAAATAGATTTACGCAACTGTTGTAATACCTAACTATTAACAGTTGCATACAAGACTTTATCTACTCCCATGTTTTTTGTAAACAAAACAATAAAAATATTGAAGAAAAATGGCAGAGATTCGAATACCTACTTTTTTTTACGGCACGCGGCGTTCTGGTAGTGAAACGCGCGTGAATGACGATGTCCTTTTTTTTAAATTAATACAGATATCACGCATTGAGCAGTAAGAATGTGGCTGTCTGTTGAGTGAACCCTTTGCGCAGAAGGGATCGAAAAAAAAAACAAAGGAGTGTTATTATGAAATTTAGTACAACATTAAGTATATCATCCGTTTGGATGATATTATGGTTATTAGGACATTGGGTGTTTTAATGTTGACAGTAAGCTAACTGTTTCAGAATCTTTTATAGAGGATTTAAACCATGGGAGTAGTATTGGTTTAATACTCAAAGGAGTAGATAAAAACTTTTATTAATTCTCTCAAGTTTTTTTAGAAAATTAGCCATGCTGAACATGACTGTGCCTCCAACTAAGCGCAAAGCTTGTGGTATGCTCGGCAAAATCGCAACGGATGGGGTTTGAACCCTCGACTTTTCGGTTTTCAGTCTGCCTCTTAACCGTTTCACTAAAGAAGCTTCAATTATATAATATGACTATTGTATTAAGTAATTATAAATAACCTAAACAATTTTAGTCCAAAACAAAGATGACAACCTCCCTTATGTATTATGGAACACTATGATGATATTATTTATAAGATTATAAATAATTCTATACGCAACTTGTGCGCACGCATCGGACTTATCACGTCCTTTAAATATTCTTAAAGTGTATAGGGCAGTACGCGGCGAATCATAGCAACGTGAATATCCTACGTAATTACTAAATTTAATATTCATCCGTTGAATGCCTTAGGTTTTCAAAGAATTCTCAAGTTAGATTTATTTGACTGGAATAAACTAGATATAGACACTAAGGTGTTTGATAGCACAATTTGGAATGTGTTGAGGTAGAGTTACATTTTTAATATGCAATGCTATGTTCACAGTTTAATCTAGGTACTAAGCTGAAGTCTACATAGAGCATACTCTGACTCGGCTCGGGTTTGAGGCAGAGTTAAAACGAGACAGAAATATGTCTTGGCATATCTCGTTTTAACGCTGTCTTGAGTCTGAGCATAGTGAGAGCAAGCTCTATAGACTTCAGCCGAAGAGCTATGCCACAAGGCGCCTTCCGCCGTCATTACCTTATAATTTGCATTTTCTTGTAGAGTATTCATTCCATATTAGACTTCATCGTCATTTACTCGTGCCATCATTCTCGTCAGTCAGACCGAACGCGAAACTCAATGAACTCAGTGCGAAAATAAACTTTCACAAAAAAATATCTAAAATTAATGACTAATCTTAAGCTTCAAGGTGACTCTCTAGAACTAGTTGCGTATAAATTGTAATGTGAGAGCACATTACACGTAATTGATGAAGGGATTTTCCTGGATTGGATGAAGATTAGTCGTTTAGTGCCGTTGTATAACACCGGTGATACTGAGGATCCCTCATGCTTTAGACCAGTCTCTGTCTTACCCGTGCTTAGTAAAGTGTTTGAAAAGATTATGCTAAATCAGCTGCTTTTATATTTTAAAAACAATAACACTTTGCACAGCCAACAATTTGTATTCACTAAGGTCAAATCAACGACTGAAGCCGGAATCGCTCTAAATAAGCATATATTTGAGGCTTGGGAGGGGTCACAAGGTGCGATTGGCGTCTTTTGTAACCTCTCCAAAGTATTTGACTGTGTTATCATCAGATCCTCTTGCGTAAACTGCGGTATTATGGGATCAGAAATCAAGCCCGAGATCTAATACAGTCATATCTCCTCAACAGGCTGCAGAAGGTTGACATAGGTGGTGCTAAATCAGAGGGATCTGTAGTTAAAATGGGAGTATCACAGGGCTCCATTTTGGGGCCGTTTTTATTCCTGGTATATGTTAATGATTTGCCACATATGGTTCAGAACATTGCAGACTTAGTAATGTTTGCCGACGTTACTTCAATAATTATTAAAATTAAAAAACAGTTAAATAATGTGGACGAAGTAAACATTGCTCTGTCGCAAGTTCTGAATTGGTATACAATTACAACGAATAATTTGTTGCTAAATACGAAAAAAACAAAATGGGTCAAATTTACCCTCCCTAACGTACAACAAGTCCACCAATCGAAAAATCAGAAATAATTATGGTCAATAGAGGTTTATATATATTTTACAGGAAAAATAAAACCAACGCTGTAACTAGCATAGTTTTTTTTATATTAACAATAAACCTCCACAAACAAAGTTAACGATTAATAAGCAAATTAACATAATATTGTCGTTTTAATTTTACTTCTAGAGTATGGAACCCTCGGTGCGCGAGTCCGACTCGCACTTGGCCGGTTTTTTATATATATTACAATCATTAATGATAATGAGTAATGACATATGAATATGATGAATAATGTTATTAAATGTATTGACGTTCAACTTGACTTGACTTTGATTTTTCTTCAGCTAACAAAAATAACTTCGATCGGAAAATTGTACCAATATAGCAAAAACATACAACTAGGAAAACATGGTTTTTCCACTTTTAAAAAGAGCTTGAAGATGACTAAACTTAAGGACGCACTTGTAGACATTTGACTATGTATACATCCTGTTCACTTGGTTGCTTCGGTTCCAAAATTAATGCCGTGGCGTGAGATAGTCTGCACGGTGTGACCAGACCATTAAGAATATTTTGGGGAACAGTCAGCAAGTTTCCTTACGATGTTTTCTTTCAGCAAGCAGCTATTAGTAACTCCGAAAAGTTCTAGTTGCGTTTCTGGGTTCAAACTGGGGCTGACGTCTTAATCACTTAGTAAACTATCAACGCTTTAATGTAAATACCATCATCAAACAAATCTACCTGAGTCGATTTACTGTACTGTCAGGCTTTGCAATGAATGTACAATATATAACGATATTGCTCAATAGGTACATCTTTTAGGTATTGCTTCAAACTTTAAAAGGTATTTAAACAAAATCCTTGAGGTACTAATCTCGATCCAAGAAAATAAATTAATAAATCCAAACATACAATTTTGCAACTAACATTAGAGTGAATGGTTCGGTTATGTCCTTAGCTTTGAAAAGGTTATAACACTAGAGCAATTCACGTCTTATAATTTTTGAATATCTATTAATTTTTTGTTAATATTATTTGAGCAAGTTTTTAGTGTACCTACGTGAGAAAAAATCATGCCAGTAAAGTAATAAAAAATACTTTTTAATATGCTATACTATGCTATTAGTAGCTAAAGTTTAGATTTGAATTACAACAAAACACTCATATTTCGATCATCAGTGCTGCAGACGCCACCAGGACGCGTACGGAATAGCGGATGAAGATATTATTTTTCCTTATTTTCACGCTTACAAAAAAAAACCACAATATTATCTGAGCAGGCGTTATACATAGTATTCACTACGCTGCTTCAACGTCGTAGGGCGTCGTCTCTGTTGCACGAAGCCACAAAACGTCTTATAGATGAATAAAAGGGGCGACGCTCTACGAAGCAAAGGTTGGCCGATTTTATTATATCTTTGGGGCTCGATGTGTATGTAATACTAGCTGATACCCGCGACTTCGTCCGCGTGGAGAAGGGTTTTTTTACGACTGCAATACGACACTATGTAGTCTATACTTGGTAGCAACAATAGCAATCCACAACCGAGATTTTTTTCGCGAGCGAAACGAGCACGAAATTTTTTACGACTGCACTGCACCACTATTTAAATACATACTTGGTACCTACAATAGCTTTTCACAACCGAGATTTTCGCGAGCGAAACAAGCGAAATTTTTTACGACTGCAATTTTGTAGTCCATACTCGGTATCTATACAATATCAATTCAAAATCAAGTTTTTAAACTCCCACCATTTAGGTGGGCCGTATCTACCTAGCAGCGCGTCAAGATTGAGGAGTTGGTACCTGGAGCTCTTTGGGTTAGCCCAGTGGTTGATGGCTCCACTACGCAGTAACTTACTTACGTAACTTATAAAAGCAGTTGGTAGATGATACGAGTACGATAGTGTTCTATGAAATGAAGTCTCTTACCTATTTTCTCCATATACGTGGTAGTTGACAGCTCTCGCCATTAGTATCGCCACCATAGGCCTGAGCGCCTTGCCTTGTCCGTCGAAGTAGTATGTAGCTATGGTGTTTAATTCTGGCTGATTTGTGTTGCGTTCCAATTCCTGTTGATGAGAAGAACTAAAGTCGAGTTTGGATCTAATTGTACTCTTAGAGCGAACATTGGCTTCTAACGCCTGGGGGGCTATTCGCTCTCAGTGGCTATCATTTAGTTGCCAACTATAACTGTAAAACTGGCCACTGGAAATGTTAAGAATAGAGAATAAGCCCCCTAAGCGTGAATCCCAATATTTTATTGGAACGTAGTTCCTTATCGCGCGGTGCGGAAGGGGGCTAGACGGAAAAAATTAAGACAAAATTGAACCGACACTTTTTTGAAACCGACACTTTTTTGAATGTGAATTTGGCCTTGTGGTTTCGACAGTCGCTAAACAGTTAAAAGTCGATGGTTCAAATCCCAGCTCGACAGACTGAATTTTCTATTTTCAATTTTATTTTAAATAATTTCTACATGTGTAATTTTTCCCTAATTTTTTATAACTTATTTTTAAGTTTTTGCTCAAATGCTTTCGATCAGACGACAGATTCGTCCTCGAGCGTCTTGATAGAAGCCTGAACCTAAAAACAGCTGCTAAACGTCAGCTGCTGAAAATACTTTAACTACTTGCAACAAACAAAAAGTTGAAAAATTGTAAGCCGTCTACGGAAAATTGGATATACATTAATTCACTCTTCCCAAAAAGAAGGACGTTCTCAATTCAGCCGCCTACAGCCTATGTCTAATGTCACCCGGACTATGGTACCAATTGTCTAAAAGTTTTTCCATTGATCGTATTCGTATTCGGTGACATTAGCGTTAAAGTAAAATAATCCTTAATTGCATTGATTTAAAATCACAAATTCAGTACAACCGATTTTAACATGAAGCGTTATGGAGCGTATCGTACCTACATATCTAAACGTATAAGAATGCATACATGAAAGTGAGCTCTAATTCAATGCTGTTATGGTTTATTTTACTTTGACGCTAATGTCATCGACTACGATTACGATCAATGGAATAACTTTTAGACAATCGCACCTCAGAATAACGAATCGATCGTCAATTCGACACAGTCATTCTTCAAAATCGTCTCAATAGTTTAGGGACTACGGTGAAACATTCATAAATAGTTAGTAATTACACGTAGAATGCTAAAATCATAACCCTTCCTTTTGGCTTTGCTGTAGTCGGGTAAAAACTTAATATTAATTATGGAGAAGATAAATGGCATTAGTAAAATAATAAAACATTATGCTTTATAAGTATTATAAATAGCTTGCTAACGCCATTTAGTTACTACAATTATAATCACTTTTATTACCGTTTATTAAAAATACTTTAGAAAGCGCGTTATTATGAAGAAGTGACCACGAATTAAGTAATGAAGGCCAAGGCTGGTAGGTAAATTATGCCGACACTGAAGTGTTCACGCTTTCTTATCAGCAGACTACGTAAAGATACGTATAATTCTATATATATATATATAAAAGAAAGTGGTGTTAGTTACACTATTTATAACTCAAGAACGGATGAACCGATTTGGCTGAAAATTGGTGGAGAGGTAGCTTAGAACCAGGAGACGGACATAGGATACTTTTTATCCCGTTCGACCGCGTTTCCGTCAAGTCACTATAAAACGTGTTATAACAAAAACGCATCTGACATGGAATAACAAAACGCAAATGACAGTGGAATAACAAAACGTAAATGACAGCTAAACGTAATTTTGTCTTTGGTTAAGTATGGTAAAAAATTTGACAATTATAAAAATGATAGCTAAACGTAATTGATAATATCATCAGTAATATGTTTTCTCTTTGAATCATCATTAACAATGCAGCGAGCAAGACGATCAAAATATGTTTCCTGCTACAAAGCTACGGATTGACGTGATTTATTGGATAGGTATAGTCACGGTAATAATAAGTGTATACAGTATTGTAACTTCATACAAACGGACGAAGCGCGAGCTATGCCTACGCGCCTCGATCTCGGTAAGCACTCGGTACGCAGACAGTCGCGACTGTGCCGCAGTGACGAACGGACGGTGTTATGTTTTTTAACAATAACTGCGCAATTTTTTTACTAAAAATAAGTTCAAGTACATATTTAATATGACGAGGAGGATATATTGTGCTGTTTTTGGTTGCATGAATTCGTCAATAACGCATCCAGAGATAACTTTTTTTAATTTCCCTGGAAACTCTGAAAGGTAAGACTCTAAAATAATTTTACTTACTAGTAGGTAGGTACAAAATGTGTGTATTTTTAATGGATAAGGTATTTCCTTTTATCTCCCGAAAAAAAGATGTCTGGATTAATTAATAAAGTGAATAGAGTAAAGGAAAGTGATTGACACGAGTGAAATAGGTATGTAGTTATAGGCGGTTCACGATACGGTACGTACGCTTGTGTTAAAACCTCGGGGCATGTGTGTTTTGTTTTGTTAGTTTGTATAATTCAATGTAAAGACGTGGTATTTTATTATTAATAATACAGCCGACTCTCGTTGATTCGAAACTCGAGGGACTATTACGAGATATAATAAGGGAAATATTACGAATTATCGAGTGTTTGAAATATCAAATGGTTCGAAATTTTTAAGAGAAAATAAATAAAATTTCGAATAATTTTTATTGAACACTTCCTATTTAATTCACAAAGTATTTTATTTGTTTATATAAAAAAAAGTATATTTACAATCACAAAACTAAATGGAAACACAAAGTAGGCAAATGTAATTAAAATGCTGGAGGCGGGCAGCCCTATCGCATGTTTACGTACCGCGCGGCTGTAGGCATTTATGTCAAAGATACGGCCGAGTTACAATACTGTATGTACATAATATTTACCGTGGTATAGTTGAGAACCTTTAGGGTGACAAAGATTTCCCGCGGGATGTTATGAACTAAATCCACGCAGACGAAGTCGCGGGCATCAGCTAGTTATTTATATAACCGTGATATGTTAGCCATTGTTAGCCACCCGGAAATAAAAGGAAACCAGGCGAACGAGGAAAGGAAAGAAAGAAAGAAAAGGAAAGGAACGCATTCATAAGTCGGGAGGGTGATATCATAGCCGTCTCTATCTCCTGTAGGGAGCCATGAAGTGAATGTGGCAACGTCGCAATTTACTGCCACTGGTAGGCCCATGGGTAAAATGAAAAATCAGTACGAATGTATAGATCAGTATAGACTTCGGTTTTCGGTGTTGATAATTATTTACTTATACTAATTAGCTGCTTTATTTTTAAGGCGTCCACATGAATGAGAACTAACATATTAAATAATTACATAATTTTGTGTTTTTAGAAACATCGAAAAGTGAATTGAAAAGGTAATGATGTAACAAAGTTACAATGTAAACGACATTATGGTACATATCTTTGAAACTACTGACCCGATCTTGATGAAATTTGCACTGTTCCCTAAGTTAAAAGATTCTTAAAACAATTAAGGAAGATATTTAGATAGGTAATGATAAAGTAGGTAGGTAGGTATATCAAAAAATAAAATAAAACTTCTTCACAAAGCGAATATTCTCTTTATTTAATGGTTTCTTATTATTTAGCTTGTTTTTATTTCATTGCCTTTTTAAGAAGAATCTACCACTGGTTCGGAATGCTGCTCTAACCCTAGCGAGAAGAACCAGCAAAAACTCGGCAGCGTCTATGCATTATTACTTAAAAGAAAAAACAATATTTAAGAGTATTATCAACTTCAACATAATTTAGACTACATCATACAATCACTATGAAATAGCCGATAATAGCAAAAATTTAGTTAAAACAATGTCATAGAGTCTTTATAGAGTAAAACATATGTTTATAAAAAAGTAGACAACTTTAAAAGCAAGTATAAAAATAGTCAACCTATTTAGTCAACAAATGACTTAATAAAATCTCTATCTAATTCCTCTTTTAGGTAATACACAATATAATTTTTTTTATAAAAATAGTCAAAGAAATTACATTTACAAGCAAGTACAAAAGTAGTCAACCTATAGTCAACGCAATAACTTGTAGGTAAAACACATACATTATACTTCATACTAATATTATAAATGCGAAAGTGTGTTTGTTGGTTTGTTCGTATGTTTGTTTGTCCTTCAATCACGCCACAACAGAGCTACGGATCGACGTGATTTTTTGCATGGGCATAGTTGAGGACCTGGAGAGTGACACAGGCTACTTTTTATTCCGGAAAATCAAAGAGTTCCCGAGGGACTTTAAAACTAAATTAATCATAAGCTAGCTTCTTATAAAAATAATCAAAGCAAGCACATTTACAAGCAAGTACAAAAGTTATAGTCCATATCTTACTAAACTACTGAACTGATTTTGATGAAACTTGCACTGATCGCTAAGTTAAAAGATTCTTAACCCAATTAAAAGAGAATTACTTGTTGCAATTTGATTTCAAATTTCTGAGAAATACGTAGACATACATAAAACACTTATGAAATTTGACATCTGTTTTGAAACCTACAGAGATAAACTTATATGAATATTGTACATTTCAAACAATATTATATACATACAGGTCGAATTGATAACCTCCTTTTTTTAAATTGGTTAAATAAAAATAATAATAGGTATGTGCAGTAACTATTCTATCTTAATACTAAACCAAAGTGTTTAATTTACGTCGTTTATAATTAATTGTCTTGTCAACATCATTCTTATGCTTAGTATAATTATTTAGCATAATGTTTGCCAAGATATTTGCAGCAATGCTATAATATTCTTTATTCTGTTTTCCACATACACTACACACTGCTGTAAAGTCTACATAAAAAGTATCAGCTTGAAGGCTGTACAGTGTTAAATTATGAAGTAAACTTTTGTGTTGCACAAATTCCAGGAAGGATACTTCTAAATCAACATCATTAATAATATATTCCAAAATTGCTGTCATGTGATAATAAATAAACATGATTTGGTCAGTCGGTGCACATAAACCCCCTCTTTGCAACAAATTAAACTAGTGGTTCGCCCCGAACTGAGACCTCGCGGTAACGGTATCCCATGATTATTCATTCAATCGATACATGATAACCAAAACTGACATTATTATTATGCCCGTTTTCACCAAACATACCTAAATCATCCCCTAAGTAGGAGTCTCTTAACGTAGGTAGCTCCTAAATACAATCCTAAGTCCTAACATCCGTCCCAATATCCTTTTAGGTGTCCCGTACAGGATCGTGATAAATAAGTTGACAGAAAACATCAATCACCTAACTTATAGGTAGCCCGTAAAGGTTAGGGAACGTTAGTGAAAACATTGAATTATTTATCAAACATTGAATTTAACTCGTAGTTCCATGGGAATAGTTACTGACTGCGCCATCTATTAGCATTATTGTGAAGCTATGTTGATGCTATATGAATTACTGACGCCCATTAAAAATTAAATAATCTCGTTTCTTTATAATATTCATATAATTTTAGTATTTGTTGTTCAAGTACAGGATATAAGTGACCTAAAAACATAAAATCAGTTTGAAAATCCATAGCGGATTTTTCTAGAGAGCGTCTTCAAGCGAGCGTATAAAATCGCCACTTTGAAAGCCCCCCATTTCGTCAATTTTAAGGGAAAAATTAAAAAAAAAATATTTTTGTACTCAGTTCAAAATTATCTTTAAAATGATACGTAACAATTTTATGTAACGCGATTTTTTTTTTTTTACTTCGCATTCGCTTCTATGAGAGCCCCCCTGAAATAAAGATTTTTATAACTTTTTAAGCCATTTTCGGCTGGAGGCCATCGGTTTACATATTATATCTAAATTTGAAGTAATTACGTTCAGTAATTCAAAAGTTATAAGGCTCTGACAGACGGACGGACGGACGGACGGACGGACGGACAAGTGCAAATCGCCCTAGTTAACTCAAAGACCTTCGCTTCGCTCGGTCGAATATTCATCATTTACCGCCGTATTTTCATCAATATAAACATTTCTACAATGTTCACAGGAAAACCGATTTAGTAAACTATGTGAAACATAACCACATACATAAATTTGAGACGAAATATCGATTTCACATGCTTCCATATAATTACTGCAGTTTATTATAAACATAAATTTCTTAATATTAACTTCATCTTGAAAACATTCAGCTGATGTACAAGATTTGAGAAAGACCAGATCTCGCTGCTTTAGTAAGTGTTGAAGTCTTATTTTTTTTTCAGACTCAACAATTTGTCTGTAAGCTACATTATAATTACATCCAGAAAGTGACCTGTACCTACTAAATCTTTTTTCTATATTGTCAGTTTAAAACTTCCCAAGAAGTATGTACACCACAAAATTAAAATTTTCAAAACAATACCTTGAAATATCAATTATGACAGATGTGGTATGCAACATAGCTTCATAAGTATCTCTTGTCAAACCTACACAAGTTTCTAAAGATTTCCATTGTCGTAGCCAAATACAGACTGACTTCAAAAACTTCAATTTATCATCATCCCTATGAAATATTGGCGTAGAGTTATGTTTTCTTAATACTTGACCTTTGACTGTGTTTTTCACATTCAATATATCCCACCAGTCCCTAATAATTTGTAGAAAATCTGATGTTTCCACATAACCCTCAGATTTTACAGCAGCGATAGTGGTATCATGAAAAATATTGTTTACTAACATGACATTTTGCCGTTCAAATGTATTAGGATTGATAGATTTATTGTTTAATTTAAAAGCTTTTTTACACAACTTATTTTTTTCAGTCCTATATAATTCTCGCAAATGATGAAAGGATGCTTTTTTTATAATATTATCTTCATGTAAGTCAGGATATGTAAAAGTACAATTATTTAAATTTATCCAATTATTACGAATGTTTTTAAAGATATGAACTGGATCATACAAGACAAATATTTTTTCATCTGTATATTTAGGATTACTGAAGCTACAATTTGATTCATCTGTTAATAACTTAAAACAATTTTGGTTTACACGATTGTTATCAGAAATTATTGAAAGTACTTTCAGTCCAAATGATTGTATGTAATTTACAATGAGCAATAAATTTTCATACAAGAATTTCCCAGATATATTATGTACTGGTAACAACTTAACAACCTCTTTTTTGTTACCAAATGCAGAGCTAATCATAAAAGTCTGTACGGTTTTGGCAAGATTTTTTGGATTATTTTCTGCGTAACCTAGAATAGTTTTGGACTTATACTCTAGGCCACATTTTATATAAATTTCATCAATCAATAAATTTACAACTTTCTCCCTTTCTACCCACGTAGAGCATATTGATTTTAAATAACAATAGTTATTTTCTGGTGAATTCGGACACAGGCCAGTCATCGAAGTTATTTGCTGCAAATGTCTTGCAGTTGGCAAGATTAGGTATTGCCTCAAAGTATTATAGGCACAGGAGGAAATACTAAATATCACAAATGAAAATATAAGTGTAGCAACACTATATCTACGTTGCTTATTTTTTAACAATTTCATTTGGTCTAGAACAAGCTCTGCAGCAAAATTATCATTTTCAATATTAACTGCTTCGTTCAAATAATTAATAGACCTATCAAGACAATAGTCAAATGACTTTGTTGGTTCACAACTATTGTTATAATAACGAGATAGTATATTTTCAAGCTGTGACCATCTGCTTAGCTTAAGTTCACTAGGTAATATCCAGCTTAAATCTTCATGACGCATTAAATGTCCTTTTACATATACCTGAATGCTTAGATTTTCATCCACCAACACACTATTAACTACTTTCACACTGCTGTCACTGTCACCATTATTACTTTCAATATCAAGATTTAACAAATAGAAATAAATCCTCTTATTAGGTATCACTCGATATAACCATTTAGAGTCTCCTTACTTTTCTTGGAATTTATGCACTAAGTCTTCGAATGATGTAATTATGTCACTCTCTAAAAATTTAGACACCTGCTCCTCATGAAATAGTTCAGCTCGTTGTCTCCTTTTTTCGGGGTTGCTTCTTGGAGGTGGAGTGCTCTTCGACATGTATGATGGGAGATTATTGAATATATGGGGTATTGCACCCTCGACTAAACGTGGGTATTTCAATTGCTGTTTAAACACTTGTCCGTCACTTCCAATGACAATTTCCTCAGTCTGGATTTCATGGGTTGTAAAATGGTTGCTGCATACAACTGAGTGTTTTGTAGGTACCCAGTCTTTTCGAGGAATCGCACGTAACCACGCTTGAGAGAGATGAGCATCTTTCGGGAAAGAAAATGTACTTTTAGCTCCTTCAATGCGGATAACACTGGCGTAATTTGATTTGCATTCTGGCACACAGCATTTCCTTGGCATCTAAAACGGTTAAAATAACTTTTATAAACAAACAAAATGAAATAATATGAGTATTTCTTTTGTAGGTTATGTTTTCAAACCTAGATACTTATTTAAATTATGAGTCTGGCACTTAATTGTAAGTTACTACACATCTTTAATCGAAAATATCTTCATTAGTTACATTAAAACATATTGACAGTAGTCAGTCAGTAATAAACTTACCTTAGCAGCTTTGTTTATACTTTGCAGTCGATATAAAGTTAACCACGAAAACGGATTTATCTCGTCATAACTGATGTATTTCTAAAAGGTTTCTATCCACCTTGAGTGAAACCGTACATTAAACACCAAAATTATTGTATCTTTTGTTAATTAATTATGATTTTAATACAAAATAACACGACGCGAAGCAAAACCAAACACCAAACACAAACTTGTCAATGTCGACTGACAGAGCCATAGATAGACCTACGGCCTACCTGCGACGTTGCCAGACTTCTACTTCATGGCTCTCTAAAATAAAGGAGATAGAGACGGCTATGGTGATATACTTAGTTAATAGTCGAGTAGCACGAAGGTTTTGGGATTGTTTATTATTATATGATCCCGATTTATACTATCGTTATTTCATTCGGTATTTGGTGTTCACCACATGGTAAGCTTGTTCTCTATTGTAATAGTACATAATTATACTTACTTTCGGAGCTTCGTCTTAAAAGGTTGCTCATATTGACAATATCAATATGTACATTTTGTTTCCAATGGAAACAACACTTACTTTGGTAAATAACAAAAATGCTGGTAAGTTTGCTATAACAATTACCACGGATCTATTCGTAAGTATCCTAGTTGGTAATAGGTATTAACATAATCAATCTATGAGAGCTTCATTGTTTTATTTTCCCAACTAATTAACATAATGTCCATCGTTCAATATTCATTAAGTAGGTAATTATATTATTTAATTGGCTGATTCACGATTATTTCGTTTAAAATCATATTACACTTGAACTGCTAATAGGTTATTTAAGCGATTGCAAGAATAAAATAAATTAAGGATATCAGTCAGCTTATTTGTGGATTTCAAAAAGGAGGTGGTAATATGGTAACATACCTAAGTATTTATTTCACACTATAATATTATGCAATAGCCTATTCCACTTCCATACGTGAAAAAACCCTCAAAGTATTTTACAACCATATATGCTATGCGAGAAAATTAAGCAAATTGAATGGCAAACATCACATAACCTTCAGTTTTGCAGGGCTATACATATTACGAATATTGGGCAAACCATAGACTTTTTATATTTACTACCGTAGGTCAGACTTTAAGGCCCGCTTGCAGAAACGCAGGGTTATCCTTTTAACCCAGAGTTAGCTGTTGCTTTGACAGATTTCGTATAAAGCTTCTGCCAAAATTAAAAATTTATTCCTGGGTTAGCGAACAAACGTGCAACTCTTTTTGGCAAGATTCAGAACAATGTGATATTTTTTAGGGTTCCGTACCCTAAAAGTGCCAACGCCAGCCTCCGCTGTCCGTCCGTCCGTCTGTCCGTCTGTCAGCGGGCTGTATCTCGTAAACCGTAATAGGTAGACAGTTGAAATTTTCACAGAGTGTGTATTTCTATTGCCGCTATAACAACAAATAATAAAAATTAAATTAAATTAAAAAATAAAGGGGCTCCCATACATTGAGGAGTCGAAATAAAATTTTATTTTTTTACCCTAGCATGTGGGGTGTTATTGTCATAGGTGTATAGCTCATTAAGTAGAGTTCAAATATTTATATTTATATACTTAAGTATTATTTTTTAGCTACAAAAATGAAGGAAAGGGGGGCCGTCAAAGTTGTCGGTTTTAAACAATTTTTGTTACGGGGTCTGTCTCAAGAACTACTACTTAGGAATTTTTGTATATACTATGAAGTGTATTGAAACAACAAATACTGAAAACACCGATTTATAATGCGGTTTCTAAGTTGTGACCAAAACAAAGGAGCATTTTTCCCCATGTTTTTGCTAATTTAGTACTACCTAAGAGCTAAAATATTTAAATATCTAGTTTAAAAAAAAGTTATTTGGTCATATGTACGGAACCCCAAAAGAGCGAGGCCCGACTCGAACTTGGCCGATTTTTTTTATTTAATGACAAGTTGACTGCAATAGCACCTGATGTTTAATGATGATGCAGTCTAAGATGGTAACGGGCTAGCTTGGAATAGGTATGCCTTAAACCCATACCGCTATTGGGTTTCTACTCGTTATTGATTGGAAATCTCAATCGCTTGGGGGCACGTCTTTGACGGTAGGGTGGTATGTACCTACTGTCAGAGCCTCCCACCAGACCAGACCAGACAAATCTGAAATTATAAAATCCTAAATTGTCCCCGCCGAGAATCGAACTTTTGACTTCCCACTTATAAGACTACAACTACTTGTATTATTAAGTATTCTGTGCTAGAACGCTTATCACTGTGCGCCAGGGAGGTCATACGATATTCGTGTAATACTATCAACAATGATTTAGGATTGGTAGGCGTTGCGCACCTAATAAGTACATACCGTCGGCATACCTCCTTACTAGTAAATTGCGGCAGTGCAAAGTACGCCTGAACTGGCATACCCGTGTCAGTCTCGTAGCAATCAATGTTTGACGTTTTCAAAAAGTCAATACAAATTATGACTTTACCTTGATATTACGGTGCCGCATTTAACTATTTTATTTTTAGGAAGGGCGGTATCTAGTAGCTGCATAGCGCCTACCAAACCTAAATCAATGGTTACAAATTAGTTAAACGATTAAAACTTTCTACAAAGTTTGTTATCTGTGTACCTATAGAAAAAAAGACCTGCGATCTGCATGAAAGAGCCTTCAATGAGTGCGTTAAACTCACACTTAACCGGTTTAATTTAAAGTCTTTTTTAAAAGTAGAACAATCTCAGTTTGGTAATCTTACTATAAAAGCGGATTGGTTTCACGGTAGGTAGTCTATAACTAGGTAGTCATTTTATCAGAAAACTTTGCGCCATCATCTCTAACTATATTTCATGCACTGTAAGACCACGTGCAATTTACAGCAGCGGTTTCGCAATGCCTAAAAAGAACGTCCTGCATCATATTATTTACCCATACTGTATAAAGACAATCACACAGTAGGACCCACTACTAGACCACTAACCAGATCATTAAACTAATGGAAGCTTAAATATGAGCTTATGAGTAATGACTAATGAGCTTTGGGAAGATTAAAATCGTATAATGTTGCTATGCGATGCAACTCGTCGCGGCTATTTATTATTTTGCTGATCGCAAAATTAATATTTTAAAAGTAAAAAGCCCACGATCGTGGTCAGAAAGTCTTGAAAGAATACAATTTCCGATTAATAATAATATTCAAATTACCTTTACAGGATATTTTTATACGTGGAAATATTGAACTGTATTTCAAGTCTTCATTGTTAATTAATTTATCCTTCAATCATTAACATATTAACTGTACTGTCGGTCGTCATAAATTTTATCCGTTCTTCAACACAATTCAGTATTAAGTTTAAGAGAAAGCCCATGTGAAAACGCCTTACGATAGAGAGCAGTGTGCTTTTAAAAGTTATAAAAATAACAACATATATGGTTCGAAGAAATTGCCTATGTGCAAATTGTATTTTTGCTTATTTATCGGAAATGAAAACTTACTTTTCATGGACATTTTCAATTAGATTTTTCAATTTAGATTTTCATTTTGTATGGGACCGCACATCTTTTAATCGCAGTCTATTACTCATACATTACACATCGCAGGTGAACACTTTATATTTAAGTATAAAATGATTCTTAACTACTACTCAATAAAACGATCGATTGATAACTTATCATACACCGCGCTCTAAGAAAGGGATCCGGTATATATAGATAGAAGTAAGCCCAATACCTAAAACCCGACAAGTTAATTGCATAATACTAACACATAGAAAAGAAAGTCCGAGCCGTCGCATTGGCGTAACGTTATTGTTTACACATGCGTGTACATAAATTATTATATACTTTACTATACTAATTTTACATACTTTCGCCCGTGACAGTGCGGTGATCACAGATACCATAACTACGGTAAGTAAGACCACAAATACATAAAATAAGTTATGATCATTGACATTATTCGAAGTAGAAAGGAGGAGCCCCGTCAAATAAAAATGATTGTGATATGTATTATCTATAAAATATGTTTATGTTATAAACGGCAACGAAAACAGCCTCTGTTGCATTGCATTTTTTTTTTAAATATGTAACTCTAACAAGAGACTAACAACAATCTTGCTTAAAAAGCGGACACCACCATGAGTCCATGACGCGTTCAAAACAATTAAGCAATTAATAGATTGAAGACATTGTTGTTTGTTTGAGTTAGACGTAGTAATTCCTAGTTCCATGCCGTGGACAGGTCGATAAAATTATGAAAATACTTGTTGAAAATATAGTTATCTTTACTACTATATAATATTATTAATTAATAAATGCACTGTGGGTTTTACAAGGTAACCGAGCGTAGACCAAGTTGACAAGAGAGAGAGGACACGGAACCAGAGATAATAAAAAAGTATACCATCGATAACAAACATAAAGTATAGTGTTATGCCCCTTACATTATTGTTCAAGAGACATTAATTCGCGCTTACCAATCAAATTACCACTTTAAAGATTTATATGGCGTTGATGAATAATAATATCCCATTAAAATTCCTAAAATATTGATTATGAAATAAAAATAATTATGTTGATCATTTTGTACTTTTCGATTGGTGGCCAATGAAATACGAAATGCCATTTTACATCTCTGAATTTAAAACACTTGTGACTTTTGTTCTCTAGTTTCAGGGTTGAAAAGTAGTTTCGTTAGCACATAGGCCGGCAGCAGACCAGCAGGGCTTAGTTATGGAGGTTTGGGCCGAGGCTGGAGCGGACCTGGCCGGTCGCAAATTACGGTTAGGTTAGGTTTCAGTCTCAATAGCCCAACGGTATAATGTATTGACTGAAAACTGAAAGGTCGATATTTATTGTCGTAATCACTCCTAACACAAGCGTTCCGCTTACGTGGACGGCAGAGAAGAACATCAACTCCTCTCAATTTGCTGAGGAGTTGGATATCCCTCAGACTACTAGGTTGATGCTACAGCGCCAACTCAAGGTTACCATGCCTTGGAAATAATCCGAAGTAACAGAACACCATCGAACCAGGGAAAGCTTGTAAGACCCTTTAATCAAGTAGGAAATGAGCTGATGATCTTCAAATGCCTGAGCAGATTTTCATAAATTATAGCTAAGATCCACCTCGATTACGTTAGCTTTCAAACAGAAAAAACCGCATCAAAATCGGTTCATTGGATAGGCTGCTACGAGGGAACAGACAGACACACGGATAACACGTTAAACTTAAAACAACCCTCTTTTTTGTCGGGGGTTACAAAAATAGGTACTATCACAATAACTATATCGCGTAATTATGGATAAGGAAAAATTAATTAAGATAAATTATAGCTAATCATCATTGTAAATTGTAATGGACCTAATTACCACATACTATCGGAAATTTTTGTCTGTTTGTTACCTACACAAGGCCTTAAGTAAAAATAAATTGCATAGAATTTACATATTACTTTGTAGTTTGTAGGAACCGCAATATCCTACTAATATTTTTTTTTGATGGATGGATGGACGCCACAACAAATGAAGCGATTTGGCTGAAATTTGGAATAATTATAGGTCATACCTAGGATCAACACATAGGCTACATTTTATCCCGGAAAATTAAGGAGTTCCTGAGGGAAAAATCCTTAATCCACGCATACGAAGTCGCGGGCATCATCTATTGTGAAATATATGAATGTGTCCTAATAAAAGTGGACAACTACCTACATTATGAAAGATTACACTAGCGGCACGCTATGATGGCCGGTTTGACACATTACAATAGTGATGTGGAATGTCAATTTATTCTCGAACAAAAAACAATTAAGTTTTGTTTTTGTACCTGATTAAATAGGTTTAATAAAACAAAAATGTATATGTTTATTTAATTTATTTGAACGAACTGAATATTTGAATGAAAATGAATATACATACTTTATATGCACACAAGAAACATATGAATACAAAAGATACCAAAAAAGGTGCCACAAAAGGCCATAATTAATCAGATTCGTCCATACTACTATTTTCACTGTCGTCACTGCTATCATCACCTACATTAATAATTATATGTTCGTTTTCTATAATATTATCTATTTTCACATCTCTTTCATAATCTTTCCCTAAAGAACTTTCCCCACCGAAGAATAATCCAGCTTCCTTCAGTGAATGCACCAACTTTTTTCTTGTTGGATACTCCTTCTGTAAATAGTAGCCGTAAACATGTCTTCGGATAGCATCGGCATCAAAGCTATCGATGCCTACGACTGGTTTTGCTCGTTTTCTCTTTTTTGGTGTGTGAAGTTTATTTTCTTCTGTGCCAGTCTCGCCATATTTTGTTTTAGTTATCCGTCTAACAGTTCGTTGTCCAATATTAAGCGCATCAGCTACGCGTTCCACTGACGTTATAGGTAAAATTGGCCCTCCATTTTGAGCTTCACGATCGAAATAGTTACGAAGGCGTATTACGAACTCACGTGTCTGACTATTTAGAACAGTTCTCTGCGTACGTTTGGTCATATCGACGAAATCCACAACAAAGGGCTTGAACAGAGTCCAAATTAACGAGCAAGGGTCAACAGTAATGCAGTATCAATATTTGAAATCCAAAGCCAGGTCAAAACTATATCACAATCGCATTGCACTGACAGTTTATACTTTTCGAAGCAACGTCAATTCGAAACTGCTTTGTTTTGCATTGAGCATTGACGCGAGTTTGCCGGAGGTAGTAGTTGTGCTAGCCAGCGATCCTATGTGACGATCGTATTAGATTCCATTTTTAAAAATTTTCAATTTAGAAAACCAAATGCCGAGTTGTGGTATATATCATATAAAAATAAAAATTTTACCTTTTGTATGAAACAGCTGATATTTTTTTGCGATTTCAGAGGTTTGTCCACATAGTGAAAATTGTTCATATTCACAAGTACATTCACCCCTTAAATGGTGCAAACTGATTTTTCTACACTTGTATACACTTTAGAAATCAATTTAATAAATAAATTTTGAGTCCTAAACCTAAAACTACATTCAATAAAATTTATGAATCTCTGCACATCACTATCGTCAATAAAGTAATACAATTATTTCCTTCAAAGTCGTTATCAATTAATACGGAACTTCATGAGCGGACAAACGTCAAACCGGCCATCATAGCGTGCCGCTAGTGTAGTGATTTCAGTCACGTTAATCAGTATCATACTCGGCAGTAAATATCCTTCTCGACTAGCTTCAGCTTCGTGGATAGTTCTCTCGGTCCTAAAAAGCTACAAAACTGGTACTACTTAGTATGAGTGACGACTTTCTACCAAGCCATCTAATGTGAAATATTTACTTACTCGGGTACTGTAAGTTCATATCAAAGGTAGCCTAAAACAAACCTTGTGAATCTAAAAACTGCTTGTGGTCTAAGATCCGAAGGGAGGTCGTTCTTCACCCATCTGTTTACCAGATGAGAAGTATTTTTTATCGAATATCTATACTAATATTCTTCTTTTCTTCTTTATCAACCTATAGACGTCCACTGCTGGACAAAGGTCTCCTGCATAGACTTCCACAGGCTTCGGTCTTGCGCCGCTTGAATCCAGCGGCTCCCTGCGACTCGTTTGATGTCGTCGGTCCACCTGGTTGGGGGTCTGCCAACACTGCGTTTCCCGGTGCGTGGTCGCCACTCCAACACCTTGGGACCCCAACGACCATCAGCTCTGTGAACTATGTGCCCCGCCCATTTCCACTTCAGTTTCGCGACACGCTGAGCTATGTCGGTGACTTTGGTTCTCCTACGAATCTCCTCATTTCTGATTTGATCTCGCAGGGAAATATCGAGCATAGCTCTCTCCATCGCTCGTTGAGTGACCCTGAGCCTTCTTATGAGGCCCATAGTTAGCGACCATGTCTCGGATCCGTAAGTCATCACTGGCAACACGCACTGTTCGAAGACTTTAGTCTTCAGGCACTGAGGGATTTTGGACGAGAAGACATCTCGGAGCTTCCCGAACGCTGCCCAGCCGAGTTGGATTCGGCGGTTAATCTCTTTCTCGAAATTGGACCTACCTAGCTGGACTGTATGTCCCAGGTATATATACTCGTCTACAATTTCGAGTGCAGAGTTCTCAACGATTACTGGGTGGAGCGGAGCATGAGCATTGGACATGATTTTCGTCTTGCTCATGTTCTTTTTCAGGCCCACCTGTTGAGAAACCCTGCTGAGATCATTGAGCATTGTATTGAGATCTCTCAGAGTCTCTGCCATGACCACTATGTCATCGGCAAATCGCAGGTGAGTGATGTACTCGCCGTTTATGTTGATGCCAAGTCCGTTCCAATCCAGAAGCTTAAAGACGTCCTCCAACGCAGCGGTGAATAGCTTCGGGGAGATTACATCTCCCTGTCACACTCCACGCTGCAAGTGGACTGGTCTCGTTGTCTGGTCCTGTATACGTACTGACATAGTGGCGTTTTCGTACAAGCACTTCAACACTTGGATATACCGGTAGTCAATCCGGCATCTCTGCAGCGACCTCAACACAGCCCAAGTTTCCACCGAATCAAAGGCTTTCTCATAGTCCACAAACGCTAAGCAAAGTGGCCGGTTATACTCTTCCGTCTTTTGTATAACCTGCCGCTGGCCGCAGCGTATGAATGTGATCTATGGTGCCAAAGCCTTTTCGGAATCCGGCTTGTTCGGGAGGCTGGAAGTCGTCAAACCTACGAGCGAGACGATTCGTGATGACTCTCGAGAACAACTTGTAAACATGACTCAGCAGCGAGATGGGTCTATAATTCTTCAGCAAGGTATTATCACCCTTTTTGAAGAACAGGACCACCACGCTCCTGTGCCATGCTTCCGGCGTTATACCCTCGTGAATGACGGAATTGAACAATCGCTGAAAGATCTTAAGTATCGGTTTTCCACCCGCTTTCAGGAGTTCCGCAGTGATTCCGTCATCACCTGGCGCCTTGTTGTTCTTGAGCTGTTTGAGAGCCATTCTAATCTCGTTTAGGCTGACGTCCGGGATATCTTCGGTATAGAATACTAATATTATAAAGAGTACCGAATAGGCTCTGAAACTCCTGCACCGATTTTAACCATTTTTTCACCAATAGAAAGCTAAATGAAAATTGCAATAATGTAAATCAAAGTAGCAAAATTTTGTCTATAAAATGCATTAGTCATTACATTCGTATTAGTCATTAATTCTTCCTTACTAATACATATTATAAATGCGAAAGTGTGTTTGTTTGTTGGTTTGTCCATCAATCACGTTGCAACAAAGCTACGGATTGACGTGATTTTTTGGATAGGTATAGTTGAGAACCTGGAGGGTGAAATAGGCATCCCGGAAAATCAAAGAGTTCCCGCGGGATTTTAAAAACTAAATCCACGCGGAAGAAGTCGCGGGCATCAGCTAGTTATGTATAAAAAAAGAAATCGCAATTGTATTGCCTATTAAAATATATTCAAGGCAATTTTTTTTTAGACTATGATTTTTGTGTCCACGTTTCACTCTCTTGTTTACCGAACGAACTAAAAAGATATTATAAAATATAACATAAGGAACATGCAAATTTCTTTATTACCGGACAAGCAGATAGCAGATATTCAGGTTACTTGGCACAAGTAATTGCACCGATCTGTTTTCTAATTGATACATATATTAAAATAAAGATAATTTTATTGCAAATGCGATGGTATAGTATTGCCTTGAAAATTTGTTCATGAATTACTATTGCCGGGCTTTAAAATTTCAAGCCTTGACCATATTTCAATAGGCAATTCAATTGCGATTTGTTTTTTTTATACATAACTAGCTGATGCCCTCGACTTCGTCCGCGTGGATTCAGTTTTTAAAATCCCGAAGGTACTCTTTGATTTTCCGGGATGCTTTACACTCTACAGGTTCTCAAATATACTTATCCAAAAAAATCACGTCAATCCGTACGCTACGTGATTGACGGACAAATCAACAAAGACAAAATTATGTTTAGCTGTCATTTACGTTTTGTTATTCCACTGTCATTTGCGTTTTGTTATTCCATGTCAGATGCGTTTTTGTTATACCACGTTTTATAGTGACTTGACGGAAACGCGGTCGAACGAGATAAAAAGTATCCTATGTCCGTCTCCTGGTTCTAAGTTACCTCTCTACCAATTTTCAGCAAAATCGGTTCATCCGTTCTTGAGTTATAAATAGTGTAACTAACACCACTTTCTTTTATATATATAGATATTCGATAAAAAAATGCTTTTCATCTGGTTAACAGATTGGTGAAGGACGACCTATCTTCGGGATCTTGTACTATTTTGAAAGTTCCGTCAAAATCAGTCTTCTAGCCTTTCCAAAGATTATCGAGATGATTAATGAGATTACTTGAATGATAGCATCGTTTTATAAAC
This sequence comes from Oeneis ivallda, assembly GCA_029955525.1. Classification (NCBI taxonomy): domain Eukaryota; kingdom Metazoa; phylum Arthropoda; class Insecta; order Lepidoptera; family Nymphalidae; genus Oeneis; species Oeneis ivallda. Next base: position 13,101,880 of record JARPMR010000012.1, on the reverse strand, counting down.
GATGCTATCATTCAAGTATTCCTGGTTTTAATGAGGCAGTTATTTCGAAATCACAGCCTTAACGAGGCACGTAGATAAGTTGCAAGAAGCCCGTCTAAGGTTACCGGTCATGTGGCATGGAAACCACAAAGCTACGTCGGTAATAGATGTCTTAACATCGCCGTCCCTGGAGCTAAATCTCGCGGCCGTCCAAAAAAAGCGCAGGCTGGTTATTGTGAGTGCAGCCCCTCTAGCCAAGTACTCTTTCTACGATAATTGTCACTTGAAGTTTTGGCTAGGGCTCGACTAGATGGCGCTGCAGCTGATCAAAGACAGAAATGTATTGATAAAATATTTCGCGGCATTTTGTATTATAAATGTTTTAAATGCAAAGAAAAAACAATATAAAATGCCGCGAAATATTATCAATACACTTCTGTCTTTAATCAGCTGCAGCGCCATCTAGTCTAGCCCTAGCCAAAACTTCAAGTGACAACTATCGTAGACAGAGAAACGATACAACGAAGTGTAACTTGGCTACAGGAGTTGATTTGAGCGCAAAAAAATTACGAAAATCGGATGCAGAAGATCGGGCAATGCAGGAAAGCGGACCCCACCAAGTGGCATAATGCTTAGTCGAAGAAGGAGGAGTTATTTCGAAATCACAGGCATACTTCGATTTTTTTTAATAAATTTACTTTACATGCATTAACATATTTTAACCTACAGAAAAAAGCCGGGTTCTCTCTCTTCAATAGGAGGTACGTTATTCCGAAATCACAGGCAAACCTTTATTTTGTATTTAAAGACGCATTAAAATGCAACAGCAAAAAGCCGTTCTATCTCTCTTTGAAATGAATTTTCACTGATCTCAATAGTAAGGTCGTCGCTCCCGACCTTGGCCGAGTGAAGCGAGACTGCGCCTTGCCTTTCGCTTATTAAGGGGAATTCCAAATGTCGGTCCTTATTATTACCAAGTAGGTCCCTTGAACCGGGAATCTAAGGTCTATAGCAGACCTCATCCGCGACATAACTGTGTACATACTACATACTATTGATTCGACATAATGAAACGTAACTAAGATGAGTCATCTCTTTGCTATGCGATTTCGGCTACTGACACGGTATAATCATAAATTTTTGACTACATCAAGCCGAAATAGCTCATCGTCAAATCTATGTAGAGTGAAAGTTTCACTTCTCATCCCGCATGTTATGCACTAGGGAGAGAGCACACTGGCTACTTTTAGCAGCAGCGATCACACGCTTTTATTGCCTTTAGCGTTTTTATGGCCTTTTACGTGTATCGTTACGAGCGCGCGAAAATCGCGGCTCATACACGTTCGCGTTTGTATGGCTTTCGATCGCAGAATCGCGAAATCGCGCGAAACGCGATACACGCAAAAGGCCATAAAAACGTTAAAGGCAATAAAAGCGCGCAATCGCTGTCGCTAGAAGTAGCCAGTCTGCCCTCTCCCCTAGACACGTCATGGCGGAACTTCCGCGTCTTTGCTGCTATCGTTTCGCGGTGTGGATGTGCTAAAATCCTAAAAGCTGCAGCGCAACTAAAGCAGTACTTAATCTAAAGAAAGCAATCTCGGTTATTCCGAGTCAAGACAGAGTTAAAAACAGATAGATATAACTCAGGACATATTTGTGACTCGTTTTAACTTTGTTTCATGCCCAAGCAAAGTTAGAGCACGTTCTATATACTCGTATATATGTTTCAGCCCTTTTGACTTTTCAAACAAATAAGCGTTGCGGTGCCGAAGTTGTTTAAGAAAATAACATTCGGTTGCGACGACCACGCCTCCGTTTTCGTGTTTACTGATACTGACAATACACTTCATAACTCATTTATCAGGCAATTATATTTTGTTATTGTTGTGGTTGTAAATATTGAAGAAAACCTCGTATTTCCGATAGTATTTTTCATTAATAGACTCGCCAAGGGTATTCAAACATACAATTAGTAACACTTTTATTGTATTTGAAAGGTTTGCTTTTTTTTTATGCTTTAGTTTAGAGCTTATAATAGGGTACCTATTATATCTAAGTTGGTTAAATAGGGACCGTTTGGACCGTTTATATCAGCCAAGTTGAAGTTGATATTCTCCTCTACCCTCCAAATAAGCGGAAAGCTTGTGTTAGGAGTGGGTACGAATAGTGCAACGGGCGCGATCGCACCTGCGACCTTTCAGTTTTCAGTCCGCACGTTTAACCGTTGGGCTATTGAGGTTTACACGTTGGCGCCTTGGGTTGGCGTTGGGCGTTGTACACAATCTATAAAATAAATTGTCAAACCTAAATCTTATGTTAATCTCATAAGTTCCCTGCAGAAAGGGATATCACTAGATTTTGACCTCTCAATTTAGTCAAGTTTACCATGGAACTAGAAATTACGACTACTAGATTACAGAGAAGTACACAACAAAATTAGCCACATCTGACAAAAAAAATGTGATGGATGCAATTCTCATTTTATGTTACTCTAAGTTACACACTAAACCAAATTATATTTCCTTGGGAAACACATTATATTATAATACATCTAACAACAAATTAAAAATTCAGGCATACGTAATAGAACAATCGCTATTTAAAGATTAAAGCTGAAATCTATAGATCGCACTCTCACTCAACTCTGACTTAAAGACAGATTTAAAATGAGACAGATTGATGTCGACATATAATATTGTTTATCTACTCCAGCATCGAAAAGTTCCAATTTCGAATTTGACAGCTGAATCGAAATGAACCCTCTTTCGGTTTTGCTTCTCATTTCGATGCAGCTCGTTGTATGGGAGCTGAATCGAAATGGTTATCTTCTTAAAATAGGATACCTAAAGCTAAGGCTCTGAGTTCTGGCACTTTTGTACCGTTCATATGACAGAGGCGCCACAGGCGGCTGGTGGCGGCTTACGGAGTTACTTTTTGTTGACAGAGGCGCCACAGGCAGCTGGTGGCGGCTTACGGAGTTACTTTTTGTTACTATATTGAGCCTACGGCGTATTTTGTTAATGATTTTATTTTCCTTGTCGTAGATAAAGTCTTGTATGCAACTGAACGTAATTAGTCATTTTAATTCTCGTACTATCCTATTTTGATACTCGGCAAGCCTCGTATCAAAAAACAGCACTCGAATTAAAATGACCCTCATTACGATGCAGTTGCATAAATAGCTATTGTCTCGTTTCTCGTTTTAACACTGACCAAAGTCCGAGCCCAGTCATGACACGCTCTTATAGATCTCTGCCTAAGTTCTCGCAGATTCATGAAGTGTTTCCTAACTCAGGATAGTCAATGTCAAGTCTATCAATGTTAACATAATGGGCACATAATATGCTGGTCGGTGTTTGCCTCGAAGATGTTTGAAAATCACACAAGGTTAAGTGTTACACTTAACTCAAGCACCTTAAAAATCGACAGTAACAGATTTATATTATAAATGAATTGGTGTTCGTTAGTCTGGCTAAGACTCAAAAACGACTTGACCGATTTGAATATTTTTTTTTCGTTTTGTTCGTTCCAATATAGGATAGGGGTGGTTTAAAAATAAAAAAAAGGAAAACTCAAAACGACAGCTGAAAAAATCGAAAAAAAATCGGCCAAGTGCGAGTCGGGCCTCGCTCTTTTAGGGTTCCGTAAAAAAAAATTAAATAAAAATATTTCCATGTACCCATGGAAACATTTTAATTTAATTTTTTTAATTTAATTTAATTTTTATTATTTGTTGTTATAGCATATAGAAATACATAATATGTGAAAATTTCATCTGTCTATCTATTACGGTTTACGAGATACAGCCCGCTGACAGACGGACAGACGGACGGACGGACGGTCGGACGGACGGACAGCGTAGGCTTAGTAATAGGGTCCCGTTGGTACCCTTTGGGTACGGAACCCTAAAAATCAAAATTGGTAATTTTGTATAGGAATCACTTCGGATTAGTAATTTTACTAGATGGCGGGAGCGAAGTCGCGGGTAAAAGCTAGTAAGTAGAAGAGTAAGAACAAAAGACTGAATCTCCGTACAACTTAATCCTAATAAGTACCTGCGATTGTGAATTTTACACATGGAATAACCTGGAGAGCGAAGAGAAAGGAAAATCTGTTTTATTTTACGTAGTTCTATTTATATAAAAATCATTTATGTATGTTTTGATGCAAGGTCATGTAACTTGTGAATGTGTTTATAGTTCTTCAAGCTACTGATCGCATCGCAGGTGTTTGATAATTGGACAAGGAGGTTATGTGTAAAATCTAGTTACAGAAAATCGTAAAGGAAAATCCTGTATAATCCAATGAATCAGCTTTGTCATTGTTTAGAGCATTTTTATAAATGATCTTTTTATTTATTCACGCAAATTACCACGCAAATTTACAAAGGCAGCATGACTACGCCTTGTCTTCTTCTTCTTTATCAACCGATAGACGTCCACTGCTGGACAAAGGTCTCTTGCATGGACTTCCACAGGTCTCGATCTTGCGCCGCCTGAATCCAGCGGCTCCCTGCGACTCGTTTGATGTCGTCGGTCCACCTGACTAATCGGACGCCTTGTCTAATCTATTCCAAATGTCACCTAAATTAATCCCTAATTTTAGGTGACATTTGGAATAGATTATTGAGGGTGTGAAACAAACAGGGTGTGAAAATTACTGGTTTACTTTTTGTGGTCAATTTAAGTTTCTGAAATTTTCTAACAGTTGGGATTTGAAAACTTTTGTAAATTGTACCCCAGTTGAACCCGCAAACGACTCTTAATAACCCCGACGAATTCAACAAATCACAGGTCACCCCGTAGTATATTCAGAGCATAGCACGCGGACTAAAGAAAGTGATTTTTCTTAAAAGTTTTCTTCTCTGTGTTTAGCCACGAAAGAAGGTCAAATGATTCTGTTTCGCGTGGTTTCACACGCCACTTTCCAACGTCTCTCGCAACGTCAATCCCGTATTGAGATATCTAATAATGCAATTAACATCCATAAATAATTAAATGCTACGTTTTTGCAATATCTGTTAGTTGTTGTTATTATTGGACATTGTTTTATTCAAATTTGAAATAAAGGTCTAGACAAACGGGCTTCATTCGTAATTCGTCAGTTTCAGTTTTGCACGACGAATTGCAAAGTTGCATTATTTGAAATGCACGATAAGTGCTCGCTATACACGTGGATAGTCGGTCGGAAGTTGCAATGCAATTATGTCAACGGTTTAAGGACGGCAATTTTGCAATCTGATTGTTAGCCAAGTGTAGTCCGCCTGTCTAGACACTTACTACATCAGCGTCTTGAATTTATAGCAGCGGAATTAAAGGACATACAAAATTACGTCGAAATGTAACAAAGCCGAAACTGCCTGTGCTAATACAGACATTTGACCATCTAGCTCCGCTGCCATGGCATCGCCATAGAATCTCTTAACTTAAAGGTTATCGATGCACACAATATATTATTCGCGTTCTGTTACACGCACTTTTTGTATATTCTATGTGAGCCACCATCATTGCTTCACCGGCATCGATCTGTTCAAGGCATTCTTGTATTTGAATTTAAAGTTGCATCTTTTATCTGTGGTGTCTTCTCAATCAACGCTACTGTCAAAGAACATCTAAGTCAAGGTCAAATGGTATTCAACACTCGAAACGGATGTTTGCGTAACTAGCTTTGTAATAATATATAGGTATTATTTAAAAATTGACAACACAGTCATTATACAAGATCTTGATTGTAAATAATTGTCTTTGCTCATCTATTCATCGTGTCTTTTTGTAAAAACCTAAAGGTAATCAATTACTTTTATTGTGTACTTTATTATTAAAACTCAAGATGTGGAATTTTTTCTTATCCAACGTTTTTACAAGATTCCACCGAAAATATACCTACCAACATAAATAAATAAATAAACCAACATCGTAAAGCATTAAATACCGCACCGATAAATCGGGAAGCAGCTCAAATAGAACAGTGAGAATTATAACAAAAGTTTTTCCATTTATTCGAATATTTTGTCTTTGTCACTTGACATAAAGTAAGAAAGTGATAAAATTTACGGTTAGGCTATCAGACACTTATCAGAAGGTGGTAATACAGGCCCTAAAAGTTTTTCCATTAACAGACCGGAAAGCAATTCAAGGACCATACACGAGTTTTCCAACTTTGTACAAAAAGTAACTCTTTCCAAAACGGTAACACGCCGTTTTTATGAAAACCTGACGCGCCATCTAGGAAATACAACGTTGCTCGCTTTAGACTAGATATCACAAAGAAAGTAGGCAAACCACATTGTGATAGTGTGATGCAAGATGTAAGCATTATTATGATGACGGGAATTTTATGCACTAATCTGGCATAAGAGGGCCATTTTGAATTAAGGCTCACAGACTGGTGGGGTGGGTCACTGGTAGAGTGGTTGTCTAAATAAGAATGGCAGCAAAATTACTCATTTCCTAAGATGCCATTTTGAATTTAAACATTGTCTCCTTTGGCGAAGTATGTCATAGGCCATACTTAATCAACAAATAAAATTAATGTAAAAAATTCTTTTTAAACAAATTCCCGGTTTACTACATTACACACACGCTATACAAAGTATTTAATTTATTGTTGATATTTTAAAAACTTCTCGACCGATTTCGATAAAATTTAAATGGGACCACCTGGAAAAGTATGCCCTTTGAAACAAAAAAAAAAATTTTCAAACCGGTCCACACGTGTTTGAGTACCTAATCGGTGAACATAAATAAAAAAAAAAGATTCCGACGAATTGAGAACCTCCTCCTTTTTTGAAGTCGGTTAAAAAAAACAAGCGTTTAGTAGTTGTTAATAAAAAATTCAAAAGTTAAAAACTCCATGAGGTTGGGTCGTTAGCAGTTCTCATAGCCGAATTTCGGAGGAGCACCTTGTGGCTACATCACCAGACCTTGGATATCATCTAGGACCAGAATTGTCAAGACGAATCCAATGAGTCCCAACTCGATGGGGTTACATCGTCTTACAACAAAGTTCCCATAGCCACCTTCCAGCTCCATTATCAGACCCTGGATATCATCTAGGGCCAGATTACTTGACAATATGAACCAAACGAGCTCAAACTGGATGGGATTACGTCGTTTTATTACAAAGTTCCCATAGCCACTTTCAGGTCCATCATCAGACCCTTGATATCATCTAGGATTACATTACTTGTCAAGACAAATCAAACGAGCTCAAATTCGATGGGGTTGCGTCGTTTTATTACAGAGTTCCCATAGTCAGCTTCCGGCTCTGTCATCAGATCAGCTCCATGTTACAAAATAATATTGCATTGTCATCCGTTTTACATATAATATGCAAAATTTCAGGTAAATCGGAAATCGTGAAGTATACAATCAAACATAGGCATACCTACATACATCGAAAATTAAATAAAAGTTGTAAAAAAAGCAATACTACATCCGAAAAAACCGAGACAAACGCTTACCTTTCGCTTTTTCGTGCATGAATTCGCTAATTCTAACCCGATCTCAGGAATTGGGCTAATTAAATGAAAAGATCTACATGCAAACTACTTGCATACTATCGTACAATCAACTTTGTATGTCACGTAATATTTCAAGTAGTTATTTACTGCAATATAATTATTTACAAATACATATTATTATATGCAAATGGACATAATAAAGAAATACAATTGCTTCAGCTGTTTTACCTGTTTATTGAAATATTATATTATGCCTTTTTTGTAAAAAAATATGTAGGCGCAGTGTTTTGGCATGGCCTCGATTTTCTACAGGATGCACTTATGAGCACATTTCAAAACTCATCTCATTGCTTTCAAGTGAACACTACCACAATAGTGATCACATTGGCTTTCTCACGGAAAATAGGATCCCTAACCTCTACAATTCTGCATCGTTACACTAATCATCAGGTGATATAATACTTAGGTGATTACAAAGTTGCATGGAAGCGATCGGCTTTGCTTCAAATAGTTTGCTTCAAACAATATTAAAAATTCATTTTTAATATTCCACTGTCTTGTTCTTCTTTGATCACCCGAGTGATATCATATTACCCCAGGTTATAAAAGTTTCCGTTGTACGAATCTTAAAATTATTGGTACAGTATGACGATTGCAATCGCCTCTGATTGGCCGATACTCACTCGCTATTGGCTAAATGCGTTGTTGCAGAAAGATCGCGTTAAATTCAGCCAATCACCATAATAACGGAGACCGTATGAATGATGATGCAGCTTTTTTACATGATTGGCGTGCAGGGTATTCTTTTTTCACGGAAACTTTTTGACAACCGACACCAAAGTTAGTACCTACATTATTGATCGAAGATCGGTGTTCAGAAATACCGGTTTATAATAGGCAACTGCTGATGCGCGTATTGCTTAACCCTTGACAGCTCGCGTGCTGGCACGTCATGACTTTGACACACTTGCCGATCAATGGGCACCACATTGCCACTCTAAAAGTACCATTAATTTGAGATATATAGAATGCGCTCACGTAACCGATTGGCATTCCCATTATGGCACAACATAAGAATTTAAAATACATATTTTGCTCATGACCCTGATTTTAGGAATGACGTGAACACGCACTTCATGAATTCTGAAGTAATTGTAACGTCGTCGTATTGTTAACTCTTACGTTTTATAACTAACCAATGATATAATGTTATTATATCATTGATTTCTTTTGGCTACGATATAGTACCTGCCCGCCCAGTTCAAATACGTTGGTAAGAATATAATATATAGTATATATACGTTTTTATTTCACATTATAATATAATATATCATTAAATACGATTGATTACATCCAACGGTTGTTTTTCTATTTTTTGTGACATTTGAAAATAAAACCACATTATAGGTACTTAGCGCTATTTTTAACCGACTTCAAAAAATACAAAAAAGAGGAGATTCTCAATTCGACGCGTTTTTTTTTTAAGAACTGAAGCTCAGAAATCACCAGCTCAGTGAATAATCCGTTAAAAACTCAATGCGATGACACCGCAACGCGCCGCCGCCGTGAAGCTACTGCTAAAACTATTAATACCATCTTTCAATCTTTCAGTCCCAAAGGGCTGTTAAGTATTATCACATCGCTACAGGGTAGGGTAGGTACAGAACGCTGGAGTGGCACCGCAGAAGTACTGTATCGACGTGTCTCGGTGCCGCAGCCCGTAACGTGTCTTATATCCACGCAACGCATGCAGTAGGACACAGCAGCTGCTGCAACGCGCCTTGTAGCATCACTTTTACGTCCAAAAACTACTCATGTCTTATAATACTAAATTCCATGCTACAATTGAATTTCTTTTTTTATATAGTCTAGCCTAGTCTAGCTGAACTTGATTATTTTCCTCTCTCCTCCAAATAAGCGGAAAGCTTGTGTTACGTCAGTATTATAAGGTCTGTGGTTAGCACAGGGTCACCAACGCTAAGTGCAGAAAAAGTAGTAGTAGAGTCTGTCAATAGAGGGCGCTGCACAGACCTTATAATACTGACGTACAGATACTCCATCAGGAACAAAGAAACGAAACACTGTTAAATTGCTCGGGTGGACCACCCGATGGCTAAAACGGGAATTAATGGCGCTGTTGTAGCGAGCAGCTTCATAAAAGTTAATATGATTACAATTAGATGGCGCTCTAGGGAACAGTTTGATCGAGCCCCGATAGATGACGTTCTTTTGTTGTCGTTGCAGTTATGAAAACGCTAATAGATGGCGTATGCAAGTACCTACAATAGAATATTCGGAAGTGTTTGTATTTTTTTCACAGCGATATCGTTCTAACATGAATGGAAATAGTGTCTATTTTCGTATACGATATACCTAGAACGTATTGCGAGGTTGCCAGCTCGGACAATATCACAATTATTTCGTTTTTCGCAATTTCGCAAGATAGTAAGAAAATAGGCAAAATAGGATTAGCGCAGATGTGGCGCAGATAATATATGGCGCAGTATTCAACTTTTTAGGTCAATGTACCTACTTATCACTACATAGTATAAAACAAAGTCGCTTCCCGCTGTCTGTCTGTCGGTCTGTCTGTCTGTCCCTATGTATGCTTAGATCTTCAAAACTACGCAACGGATTTTGATGCGGGTTTTTTTAATAGATAGAGTGTTTCAAGAGGAAGGTTTTTATGTTTATAACATGCATAATATAGTAGAGAAACACTGATAATTTTAGAGGTTTTTAATGTGATGTCGTAAATAAACACATTTTTTTGCGCTTACATTGCAAACGCTGGCTGAACCCTACCCTACCCTAGATAGATCAAAATAATGTACTACAGCAGTATTATAAGGTCTGTGACTACAGTATTGTACACCTTAAAAAGGTCTACAAAAAAGTCCGCGAAGTTATATAACTATGTCTATCTCTTAGGGATAACTCACAATAACCATTTTTTAGCCTTTAGGTACTTTTTACGAGAAATAATGGCTTATTTACGAAGCGATTTTAAGCAATACAGTATTAATCCTTATTCCATTATGTACCTTAAATAAATTGTGCATTTAATATAGATCAATATGGCCCTTTAGAGCATGTAGCATGTTTATATAGGATTTGACTGAAATTTGGAATGGAGATAGCCTGCTAAATTATATCCTGACTTAACACATACTTAGCCTACATTTTATCCCATTTACCTATTTAAACATCGCGGACGAAGTCGCGGGCGTCAGCTAGTTAAATTATAAAAACTACGTGAAATGCAAGTTAGCGACGACATTTGGTAGTTTACGAGTTACGACCGACCCCTTGTCTAGTCGGCGACCACTTGATTTAATACGAAAAACTAATAATACTTAAAATAATTTAATTATTGAAAATAACAAAACGTTCATATTTAATATAGTTTTTAGTGCCATAATATTATTCATCATATACCTACCAATCATACATTTACGAATTATACATAAAATCAGCCATTTTTTTTTCATGATGTGAAAAAAAAACATTATTGAACTTAACCTGCAATCACAATAATAATAAAACTTCTATGTAAGTACCTAATTTTAGCAGACATGTATTATAACTATAATTTTCAATTAAGGGTCCGGCGAACATAGTTCGCAACTCCAATTATTCAAGGCGCGTGCAAAAATCGGCCGGTATATTGCTATCTCTATTTGGCTGAGAAAGGCGGCTCCATGCTTGGTGCGACAGCAATATTTAGCGTCCGAATTTGTTAAACATTTGGTCTTTTTCCGTAAATACCAAAAATGATGAATGAAAATTTGTTGTGTTTTTCACTTCGTGTTGTTATTTTGTAACTTAACAATATAAGCTATGTTCCTGAGCTAAGATATCGTTGGTTTTATTATGAAACAAATAAGAAGAAAACATGCCATTTACGTCGTAAAAATATGCAAAACGCAATTCGTTTACATTTATCTCATCAAAAAACCATTTCGACTTACCCCCACTCACCTTACTTATTATATTATTTAATTACCTACTCTTATATTATATAACTATACCTACGTATTTCCACATATTATAAACATTACCTCTATACCTGCCGACTGCGCGCCCAAAAATTTAGGGGGTTGCGTGGTTGGCGCGGGGAGAACATCTCGCTCCGCCCAGAACCTCAAGGCCGTTGGGAAATATAGGAGCCTTAAATGTTTTCTACACCGCGCCGCCCGCCACCCGCCCGCCACCTCTCACCGCGCCGCCTCGCGCGTTCATTTTCATGATTCATCATTACAACTTACAAGTAGAGCCGTCGTAAACCATCGTTCGATTCGATAATAATCGTAATTAATAAATTCATCACACTGTCTTTCTTCACCGAGCCCCGAAAAGGCCGATAACAATGATTGTGAAGAATTTCGACATAACGCCCAAAAGTGGTCAGATTCGGAAGATGGAAATGATTCTAGTAAGGTTACGGGCTGTACAGTTAAATTAGCATTGCAGAAAACATCCAATGACGTCGGTATAATGGTATCATTCAACAATGAAAATTTTGAAAACATAAAGATGGGTAACACGCTTATTGGTCAGTTTGTTGCAAAAGAGCTAGAAAAATATGAAGGCGGTAAGCGCTATGAAAAAATAAAAGATATAATTGAGGTCTTTCAGAAATAAAACAATGCGTAGATAAACTGTTAAATTAAAAGTTTAATTAACAAAATAATTCAAGTGTTTTCTTCAACTGTGTTAATGTTTAGAAATTATTTTAAGTAGATTTTTTAAGTAGAAATGTCATAAATCATAAATAATCAATGCTTGATGTTGTTTAGGCATAATTATAATAATCAATCAAAATTTGTGGTATAGTGGGCAAATAAACTGTCCTGAAAATATAATTTAAGCTTACGAACTATTTATTAAGAATACAGGTACCAATGAGGACTGACTGAATTAAAATAATTAATAAATATTATTTGATAATAAACAGTAGTTTTCTTTATACAATCACGTACAATTTTGAACTTTTAATCCGGTAAGGCCTACCTCAGTGAAAAGTGAAAACAGAAGGTTTTTTTTAACCGACTTCAAAAAACAAGGTTTACTGATTAATTTGATTTAACTAAATCTACACTGGTTCGGAATTGCCACTTAACCTAGCCAGAAAGAACCAGCAAGAAAACTGGGTGGCATCTACCCTTTAGTTTAAACTACCCATAAGGCCCATATTACAGTGGTTTATCATCAAAGGGCACAACTATGTCTCTAATTTGATTTGTAAATTCTCAAATGACTTTAATCAGACGTTAAACCAGTGAGCTTTTACGACAGTAACATATTAAATCATTGCGTTAAACAACACATTAGGACTTCCATCCTATTCTAGTCTTCCTCGGCATGTCCTCGGCTTCCAATCTCGATCGTCTGTCTAAATCTAAACCATCTAAACGGTGTGAACTACGTCGCAAATTTCTGAAACTCATAATATTGTGTTTTAATGTGTACTAATAACTTATAATAGCTTCTTATATTTTAAACTAGATGATGCCCGCGGCGCCGCCTGTGTGGATTGAGGTTACTTGGTTCCCGCGGGAACCTAGGATTTTTCCGGGATAAAAAGTAGCCTATGTCCTATTCCAGGGTATAATCTATCTCCATTCCAAATTTCAGCCAAATCGGTTCAGTAGTTACGGCGTGAAAGCGGAACAAACATACAAACAAACTCACTTTCCCATTTATAATATTAGTAAGGATATTAGGATATTAGGATTAGGATATCCAATCGTTCATATTTTCACAAAATAATTTTACTTTAATTTTCATAATTAATAGAAAAAAAATTTGGGAAACTTGTCTATGCGAGTCCTACACGCAAAATGGGGGATCTGTACCTTTAAACTATAAAATGATATAAGAAACACGTACCATCGATAACGACATACTGCAGATGATAAGTTTAAAGATTTTGTAACGGAATTTAAAATAAAATAAGAAATGTAACCATCAACATATCGATCCAATTTATTATTTGTTTTGAAGAATTCTTAATTTAGATGCAGACTGTAAAGATTTTTTCCGACTTTTACAAAAGTCGTGAATCTTAACTTCCATTAATTTCCTAATTAGGTAATCAAAATGATCAAGGTTATGGTAGTGAGTATGGAAGTTTATTTTATTTTTAAAATTATTCATCAAGTTAGATATTACATTACTTTTATGTAATTGGTCAATATTTTCCTGAAAACAGTCTAACATTTTATCAACTAAATTAACTAAATATTCAGTGGGAGATTTAAGTGTTGGCACTGAAATATTGGAGTATGTTTTGTTGATTAACAGTAATTGTTTTTTATCATTTAAATCAACTTGATTGTTCAATAATATTTTTTTACAATCTGAACAATCAAATTTATCTATGCAAGATTTACCTATCCACCCAGCAAAATACACAACAGAACACGTTTCTAATGATAAATTTTGTTGAGACTGCGTAATTTCTATAATATTGCTACTTTGAGTTAGGATTGGAAGTTCTGTTAAAGGGCCTTCAATATTTTCACCTATAAAACCTTGTTGCATTGATGTTGACGGTATGGAATCACACTGTCGTGTATTTTCTTGGTTTGTAGTGGCTGTAGGTAGGAACAAATCCTGATCTGATTCACAATTTGTTTTTTCAAATGTCATCAAGTTATTTAACAAATTGGAACGAAACGTTGATCGTAGTGATCTTGATGTGGGGTTTCTATTGCAACCTCCTTTTAATCTGTAAATTCCAAACAAATTTTCAATTACGTCTTGATTTAATCGATATGTTAATAAAAAATTATTGCCAGTGCCCGTTGTAAATTATTCAGCAGAGAGTTGAAGAACGGCATTAATTGTCTGAACCATACCATCAAAACAAGGGGGGCGAGTTAGCTGCCGTTCATTTTTGTTATTAATTGTTATTTTTTGTAATTCACAAAAAGTTTTTTTGCCTTTAATCAAAGTTAGATTTACTTCCGAGTTTCGGTTTTTTGTGATCGCGCATCTGTACGGATTTCTATTAAATTTATTTTTAGAATTAAGGCAATCAAATAAATCATTACAGAGATTAACAAAATGAGCTGTGTGTTGTGCAGTGTCGTTATTCAACTCTCCACTTTGGATGGCAGTTTGAATTGCCGCTGACACAGATTTACTTAAAACTTGTGTGGCGAGCTTGACTTTCATTTTTTGAAAATTATTAGGGCTTATGTGCGCAGCTGAGAGCTTATGTACAGATTTGCTTTTATTATTTTGATCTGTATTATACACATAAACTATGTCGGAAAAGGAAATTTGATTTCCATTTAAATAAAAATTATTATTAATTAAATTAGTCCTCACATTTTTTATCAAATGTGGGACATCAAATATTGCAAAAATTTTACGTCCATTTAAGAAATAAAAAGGGTAATTAATAGTGGCACCTAAATCTTTAATTACTTTTACGTTTGTCGTTGCTTGATCGCAAACAGTTGCTTTAGGTAATAAACCTGATTCAAACAATTTACTAATTACATTCTCAATTATTGTTTTTAATTTACTGGACTCAATAGTTCTTGACCCCAAAAAGTATGCTACTGGGATCTTCCAATTAATATAAAGGCCCCTGGCAATAAATACTAACGCGTATTTAGCTTCTTTTCCATTTCTCTCACCATTACCAAAATCTTCAAACCCTTCAATTAAATCATATTTTGATGTGTACTCTAAATTAGTCATGATGCTCATTTCATCAAAACATACTACACAAGCACGCTCTTTAATAGATTTATGTAAAAATTTATTTTTAATATTCTCAAAAACTTCTTCGTTAATACCAGGTAGACAATTGGTTTCTTGTAACCAACGCTGTATTGACGTTATAGAAGCTAAGACAGTCCCCGATTTTAACATGTATTTATACGCAGCAGGTGATTTATAATACAAGGACATGCAAAATTTTTTCTCTTCTTCAGTCCAACTTGTCCTAGGTTTTTTAAATTGCATCAAAGCTAATAACTTGCTCGATTCACTTCTAAATTTGTGTTTTGACAAATCTACAATATTCTTATTTATAGCCCTATGTCTCAAATATTTATTTTTCATAATAGAACGTCTTAATTTGTTATTGGTGTCTTTTAATAAAGTTTTTAGTTTCTTACATCTAGGTGTATCTGTATACTCATCTTTTTCCCGTGTCCGTCTTTTCTTAGGTGTGCTCCAAATCAGTTCCTCATGTGATTCGTCAGCTGTGTCGACTGCGACTTCGTGAAATCGTCGCTTATTACTATATACCTTTTTAGGTGTTAGAACCTTTAGATCTGGTGATCCTACAAATAATAATAACGAAACAAAAAAGTGATCCAACCAACCTTTAAAAACACTAATAAATTTTAAGAGTCGAGTCAAAAATGAGGACTAGAAAAACTCTAGGTTTTATAATAACATTAAAGTCATTAAATAAGGCCATGAACTGAATATAATGTGAAAACGTAATTTCGGGTGTAAAAAAAGCCGTGGTAGCCGAGTGGTTACACACCGCGGCCTCCTAATCGGGCGTCGCGGGTTCGAGCCTGGCACGACCGATGACTTTTCGGAGTTATGTGCGTTTTAAGAAATTAAATATCACTTGATTTAACGGTGAACGGTGAACGGGTAACATCGTGAGGAAACCTACATACCTGAGAGTTCTTACTGTTCTCAGAGGTGTGTAAAGTCTACCAATCCGCATTGGGCCAGCGAGGTGGACTATGGCATAATCCTTCTCGTTCTGAGAGGAGACCCGTCTTCAGCAGTGAGCCGTCAATGGGTTGATGTGGTGGTGGTGTGGTTTTTGTGTACATGTGTGTGGGTGTGAGTGAGTGTGTGTTTGGGCTATAATATCTGTGGTTTGGGTGTGTAAAGGGCATTGAAAGAATATTTGTTACAATAATTAAAAATTCAAAAAATTTTAGTTCAGGTTTTTTGAAACTATAAATTTAAATGCCTAGGTACCTGGAGAAGGAGTTCGTGAATGTTCATGAGGTTGCCTTTGTAGGTTGGTGTCATCATAATTCACTGTAAAAAAAATTCAACATTGTTAAAGAAAATAACCTCTTCATTTTGCATTCAAAAGGTTACATCTTTAAAATTTTAAAAAATTTTGTTCAGATTTTTTGAAACTATAAATTTAAAAAATGAATAGGTACCTGGTGAAGGAGTTCGTGAATGTAAACCATGAGGTTGTTGAGAATTCAGATATGGTTCGGGTACAGCTGATGGTGTCAGGAGTTTTCTAAAGCCATTCTGAATTATGTGTTTTGCATCAAAGTGATCAATACATATGCGTTTATTTTCCAAACACTTAGGAGGTAGATGGTCAATAGTCATGTTGCCTGAAACAAACTTATTCATGTTCAGATGTACAGGCAAAAATAACAGTAGCAATATTCAGACTGTTTTAAATTCAGTTATATTGTAAAACATTTTACTTGGCAGATAGACAGAAGGACGAACTATTTATTATACAAGAAATATAACGGAAATTTAAAAGGAAATTGGTTTTTAGTGCTCAAATTTCAATATATTATATATTATTGAAATTGAATTAACACGTATTTTTTATTTTTTAGTTTTGCTTAAAAACACCAATATTTTATCATAGATATTTACGTCCAATATTATCGTCGAATATTTCTATTATTATTTCCTCTTTAAGTTGCCTGGTAGAGATCGTTTCTTAGCGATAAGGCCGCCTATTGTACAGCTATTTCCGCCTATTGTATATTATATATATAAAACAACTTATTCCACGCGGACGAAGTCGCGGGCATCAGCTAGTATATTATATTCTTATACTGTGCCATAGTGAAAAAATTCTGTTTTGTTATTATAAAGTCTGTGGTTATACTTTAAATTTATCATTCGAGGGGATGCGTGATTGGCGCGGGGAGAACATCTCGCTCCGCCCAGACCCTCAAGGCCGTTGAGAAATACACGGGCCTTAAGCAATTCAAGTTTGATGATGAAACGCGAGGAAAGTTAGGTATATAGCAAGTGTAGAAAAAAAACACCATTCTACAGCTAGCAACAATAGATACGTTATACTTACTTTATGTGTTTCTACTACTATAAGATCTAGATTATATAAGATCTAGATTCTATGGCAATCATTTAAGTCTGTAAATTTTAAAAACCCGACTCCAAGTTCCTAATTAGGTACATTTAAATATATGATATATATTCTTGTAATCTCCTTTTAATTCCCTTCATTTTGATACACCACTCGATAGGTTTGGATATGTAATATATTTTTTTGAATGACTTACATTTTGGCGCCAAAAACCCAGCATATTGATATATTTTTTTTTAAAACCTATCTAAGAACACTTGGGTAGCTGAAACGAATCTACTCGTAACAATGCCTCAATCGTCAAAATCCATCCAGCTGTTTGGAAGATACCTACGAGGTAATAAAGAAATTGCGCGAAAAACATAACCCTTCTTGCAGTCGGGTAATAAGAATATAGCATATTGTGATATATAGGTAATATGGAATGCAATGTACACTGAAAGCATTTTAATTATGGGAGATATCTATTAATATACTTAAACCATTAAATCATAGATTTATATAGGTCGTCGCTCGCGCTCCGACTATTACTGTATAGTCATTGGTCATAGATATTATAATAGTTAATGTGTGCTGTTAGTGTTATGATAAATGCATATACGTCGTGGAAAAATAATTACTTACCGCTATTTTCCAGCCATTTTTTTAAACGATTTGCGTCCATCGATGGAAATTTAAACATGGTTTTTTCACCATTTACCGATGAGCAGTTGTAATATGAACATTTGTATTTATACGCTTTATTACGCTTGTGTGTTTCTTGCATTTTGTTAAACTGTGTCACAGGGTTAAACACAAATAATTACTTATCAATATTGTTGTTTTGAAAATAAAACGACTATAACTTTTATGTAGTTAAAAGCGCGGTCGAGTTCAAAGACCAAAGAGAATGGACATTGGGGAATATTCAGTGTGACCACTTTTTAATGAGGGAATCTACCAAAGACACTGCTAAATCTACTGAAATATACTAGGTCGCATTTTAAATACATAAATGTATGATTCTGCGAATGCAAACGACTAAATAAAAATGTTGTTGTTATTATGTTGTCATTATAGGAGCAACTTAAAAATGATTGAAAGACCTAGGTATTTTATAAAAATTGTATTTATCTATTGGACAATTAAATTCAATTTGCTATGCCCACAGTACGTCAGTATTATAAGGTCTGTGCCCACAGTAACGTTCATTCAATAATAAGGGAATCCCCCAAATCACTTTCAAGTGTTGCCAACTGTAAAATTAAGTAAAACTTTTTGGACATGGATGCCTAATATTCTTTGATAGCGAATTAATAGCAAAACCTACTGATGTGTTTCTCATTAATTCTACTAAATTCTACTCAGACATTAAAATATCCTACTAGATTATCGTCTTATTTGCTTCAAATCTACTATAAAAGATGAAATCTACTAAAAGTGGTCACACTGGCAATATTGCTTTGTCATCGACGGGGATCGTAAAACCACAGGCAAAACATAGATGTTATAATATCTGTGGTTAGGGGATTAGGTAATACGAAATTTAAAAATAACTCTGAAACGTACCAATAGTATTATAATACATGTGAAAGAACCAAAATAAACATATAAATTAAATGAATAAATAAAATAAAATATCAATTTTTTAATAAGCGCCATCTGTTAATCTTCTGATCTATAATTTTTAAAGCGCCATCTGTTAACCTAACTATTCATAATTTCATCTTGCAATGTAGTTCAAATAATTGCCGCTTGTCGCTAGTAAGCTGAATTTCATGAAATAAATCTCAAATCGCTACCTCTAGCGCCCTCTATTGACAGACTCTACTACTACTTTTTCTGCACTTAGCGTTGGTGACCCTGTGGATTAGGTACGACAATAGTGAAACAGGTAGTGGAAATGTCGACCTTTCAGTTTTCAGTCCGCACCTTTAACCGTTGCGCTATTGAGGCTATTTGTACAAGGATTTGTAAGAAAATGCTTACTGATCGTATATCCTCATATATGCCGTTGAGGTCGTCTTCCAATAGACGATAAGGGTCGACGATCTGTGTGCCGTAGTCGGGAAGTGAACCGGTGCTCGTGCTCTGTAGGCTGGAGGCCAGCCGCCTCGCCGCGCCGGCCGCGGCTGCTGAGCCGGCGGACCCGCACGCTGGACCGCATGTTGTTACTCGCTGTGGACAGAGAATGGACAAGTTTCATATTCCAATTCAAAATATTTGTACTTCTTTTGGTATAATCCGCCAAACTCAATGGCCACAACTCGGCGTGCAGCCAACTGTAAAGCTAAACTTATTCAGTAGGAAAGTGGGTATGTCAGACTTGCCTACTGAATAAGTTGTTTTTCGTGTGCCGAGCTAGCGCGCGTATAGCGGAAACCGCAGGCGACTGTAATTTCGCTGCAAACCAGCCGCTAAACTGAACGAGTCTTCGTCTAACTGCAAGCTGTGTACTGTACGTATAGTGTAAAAGCTCTGTTATGAAATACGAATAGTATTGGACGCAAATTGGAGACAGTGGGTGTAATGTGAGCACGCCTTTAATCTGGAAAATGTTAGGTTACTTATGGTAAAGTGCAAATGGTATCGTCCAAATTCATACCGTAGAAAACTGCAGTACGTAGATATTTCTCTGTTCTACTTAGATCTGACCTGATATTATGTCACATTGTAAAACTTTAATTACCCTGCACTGGCGCACCGTTAAAGGACTATCAAATAGTATTTCACTAAACTTTTCCGGTCAATTACTTATTTTGCAATTTGCACACTGGTTCATATGAACTGGTACATATGGTTCTAGTTCAATCATAGAATAGGTATGTAGCTATTTAATAGATTCGACTGTTGTCTAGTTTGTCACCAATTTCTGACAGTAGGTTGGTGGCAGAGTGGCAGACAAAAAAAATCGTATAAGTTGAAAAAAACATTGTAGCCTGTTTTCACTTCTCATCAGCATCTCTTTTTCGCTTAAACTGTCATTTTTATATTTTTTTATGACAACTCTACCTACTGTATGAGTTAAAATGATAATTGATAAAAGTTATTAAAATAGTATTGTTACCATTAACTATGTGAATCTACGTAATTCTTTATGCATAGGGGACAAAACAACATTACGAAACAATAGTTGCATCACAACGAACGTTACTGAACATGCAAAACCGCGGGACATGTCATACTTATTTAAGGGTCGACCGTTCTGGTTATAATCTAATAGGTACCTTTAAACGAGCAATTCTTGTAAATATCTTAATATATATAAATTACGTGTCACGTTGTTTGTCCGCGATGGACTCCTAAACTACTTAACCGATTTTAATCAAACTTCGTAAGTATCTGTAATTTGGTCCAACTTAAAAGATAGGATAGCTTTTTGGATTGGGTTAGTTTATTTATTTTATTTATATAGATAAGTTGGCGGTAGGAAGTTCGCTGGGCCAGCTTTTTAGTATATATATTATACTAGCTGATGCCCGCGACTTCGTTCGCGTGGATTTAGTTTTTAAAATCCCGCGGGAACTCTTTGATTTTGCGGCATGCCTGTCACCCTCCAGGTTCTCAACTATACCTATCCAAAAAATCACGTCAATCCGTAGCTTTGTTGCAGCTTGATTGACGGACAAACCAACAAACAAACACACTTTCGCATTTATAATATTACTCGCGGCATTGTTAATGATGATTCAAAGAGAAAACATACTACTGATGATATTATCAATTACGTTTAGCTATCATTTTTATAATTGTCAAAATTTTTACCATACTTAACCAAAGACAAAATTACGTTTAGCTGTCATTTACGTTTTGTTATTCCGCTGTCATTTGCGTTTTGTTATTCCATGTCAGATGCGTTTTTGTTATACCTACCACGTTTTTTTTTTTTTTTTCGGAAACGCGGTCGAACGGGATAAAAAGTATCCTATGTCCGTCTCCTGGTTCTAAGCTACCTCTAAACCAATTTTCAGCCAAATCGGTTCATCCGTTCTTGAGTTATAAATAGTGTAACTAACACCACTTTCTTTTATATATATAGATAATCTGAATCTCGTAAACGGCTCCAACGATTTTCATGAAATTTAGTATGGAGGGGGTTTCGGGGGCGATAAATCGATCTCATTTCTCTTCATCGGTTTCATTTTTAGAAAAGGTCGTTTTATCCGTGTTTTGAGGCAATGAAAAACCTCTTACAATATCATTAGAATACGAAGTTAAATTTCGCCATCATCTATAAAAAGTCCCAATAGCTCGGGAAATCGGACGGTCCCGAAACCAGAAGACCCCGGTTCGAGTCCTGACGATTATATTTTCCCCTATTAATTTTATCATTATTATTATTTTTATTTTTTCCCCTAAATATATAAGTAATTTCCAAAAAACACAATTTACCAAAAAAAAATCGGCCAATCGCGAGTCGGGCCTCGCTCTTTTAGGGTTCCGTTAAAAAAATTTAAATAAAAATATTTCCATGTACCCATGGAAATATTTTAATTTAATTTTTTTAATTTAATTTAATTTTTATTATTTGTTGTTATAGCGGCAATAGAAATACATAATATGTGAAAATTTCATATGTCTATCTATTACGGTTTACGAGATACAGCTCGCTGACAGACGGACGGACGGACGGACGGACAGCGTAGGCTTAGTAATAGGGTCCCGTTGGTACCCTTTGGGTACGGAACCCTAAAAAAACGGTCACCCAGGTATTTTATATAATTTACAAGGATGTAGCTGTGCCGATGAAATTTTTTTTGTAAGCGCGAAAATATCTTCATCCGCTATTTGGTGTGCGTATTGGCATCCTGCTTTGAGTAATAAACCAACCTGTTATAAATTGATTCTCTTGTTAGTACTTTAAATCTAAACCTAAAGCAATAAATCTACAAGGTCTGCATATCATTAGTGTTTATAATAATTTTTGGCGGCAAGATTATTTTTCAGGTAAATTGTTATCTGATTCAAAATACTACATAGTTCGAGGGAACGGATAATATTTAATATTTATCATTTATACATGTTCGCTAGCATAACATTACATTACTAGGAGCTGAATTTAGCTTAGAGATGTATATGTTACGGTAAATGTGATAAATGTGGTAATTATTAATAATATTCGGTAATTATTAATAATTACTTCATCATTTGGTAAATTTGATAAATACTATGAATTTCATCACTTTTATTGGTTATTATTACTAATTGTCAAGGTCGAGCTGATGGTCCTTGGAGTGCCTAGGTGCTGAAGTGACGACCTTGCACCAGGAAGCACAGTGTTGGCAGACCTCCCAATAAGACCCTAAGCTGAAGACCAGATGTAGTAAATGATCACCAAATCTTGTTTAACAAGTACTATAATTGCCAAAATCTTAGGTTAGGTTAGGGTTAGACATGAATAGTCAGGTGCCAGGCACTTAGGTTCTATTGGGTTAATATACCTAACTTAAGCTTCTATAATCACCGAAAAAGTAAATAATTTATTACTTTTACCATCAATAGTGGTAATTATTTATAATGATCGGTAATTATTAATAATTTTCAATTTATTACATTTACCGTAACATATATAATATCAGAATTATTAGTATAATGATTGTATAATCCTTCATCGTTTGGCTAAAAATGGAAATTTACTCGAGTTTTAAAAGAAAACACGTAATGAAAAAAAAAAACACTAAGTTGGTACAGTAAAGAAAAATGTTTGTATGCAGCATTTTGAAATGGATCTGGGTGAGTAACAGTGTTTTTGCAACAGCTAAAGAACATAAATTATAATAGTTATTTGTGTTATATGGGGCCAAAGAAATTTTTTGTTCCCCGAGGGCGTTATTTTGAATTCAGAGCGAAGTGAAGGATTCTAAAGCAGAATCCTGAGCGTAGCGAGGAATTCAATATACGCCGCCCGAGAACAAAATATTTTGGCCCCGAATGAAACACACAGCCCAGGCATACAGCAGGCAGCAGCAGTATTGCTGAGAACAGAGCGAAGTGAAGGATTCTAAAGCAGAATCCTGAGCGTAGCGAGGAATTCAATATACGCCGCCCGAGAACAAAATATTTTGGCCCCGAATGAAACACACAGCCCAGGCATACAGCAGGCAGCAGCAGTATTGCTGAGAATTGAGATAAGATGCTAACTCCTCGTATATCTTTCTAGTTGTCTTCGATGTTTTTGATGAGTTAATTAAGTTAGTTAATGTGGCAGGTATTTTGAAATCAAAAAGACGCTTAGGTACTATTTTATTTTATATGAACAGATTGCAGCAGATTTACTCTAGTTTCAATGAATGCGATCAGTGGTTCTGATATCTCTATATTACAGTTTTTGCAATTCACGAAGGCGAGTGAGCTTTACTCGTCGTTACTTCGTGTACATGCACATTGCATAAGTGTGCGTGCCTGTCAAAGCCTAGGTGGGAGGGGGCAGGCGCGAGCATTGCGCTCGCTCACACTTATACAGATCGGCCACACACACACAACCATACGTCAGTCGCCCTCGTGAATTGCAAGAACTATATCATAATGATGATAATAATGCTATTTTGATGAGAAACGTAAGTTATTGCCAGGAGATAGGATGCGCATCCTTAGTTCGGGCGTTTTCAGAACCATACAAACAGTGACATGGCATCTTGAACGAGCTTGACTGATGTTCGATAAACCGTACATTTCGTAAATTTCATGTCTTTGTTTTTAAAAAAAACTGTTCAGCAAATTATAATATTATAAATACGAAAGTGTGTTTGTTGGTTTGTCTTTCAATCAAGCCGCAACAGAGCCACGGATCGACGTGATTTTTGCATGGGTATAGTTGAGGACCGGAGAGTGACATAGGCTACTTTTTACCCCGGAAATTCAAGCCGTTCCCGAGGGATTTTTAAACTAAATCCACGCGGACGAAGTCGCGGGCATCAGCTAGTTTTCTATCTGATCTTTTTAGCGGCTACAAGGCATTCGATTATTATTGTAATTCGATTTATCAATCTCTTCTAAGTCTCCACATTAATGGTGTGTCACCACATTATCACACCTTCGCTATATAAGGTGAATATTAATGAATTTTTAGGGTTCTGTAAATCAATGAACCCTTAATATTTGTCGTCTTTTCAGTCCGGCCTGTCTGTGTGTTATAGCCATTTATTTCCAACCACTAAGTTTTTTCGGAAAAAGCTACTTACCTTTTATGAAATAATGAGGGCCAGTGAGTGATGACTTGATGAGTTTTACATGATTTAATGTCCTACTATACTATACTATAGTATACTATAGCAAACAAATCCAAAAATTTCTAGAATATTTGAAATTAAAACCAAAATTATCACTGCTATCATAAGGCAAAAATTTCTAACAGAGGCTACTTGACAAAATATATATACTATATATTACATAATAATTATTAAAATACGAGTACATATAAGTTTCTTATACTCTTCGTTCATAAAGCGATGGTTTTTAAAATTATGTCTGCGGAGCCCTACTTGTTCTGACACGCACTTCACCAGCTATTATTTTAAAATAAAGCATAGGTAGATATATTATAATCGTAAGTTGATACGCTTTAATATAAACTCCAATGTTCCACATAGGCATTATATGTGTAGGTATACCATAAATGGAAATAAAACACCCACTTTGTGTTAACGAGTTATAATTTTTTTTCTGACTGCAAATACCAGTTTCATCTCTACGAATTCGGAAATGAATACGGATGAATACGGATGGATGAACACAATGAACGTGATCTAAAATCCCAGTTTAATTAAATATAGAGGTCGACTACATATGTGCAAATAATAAATTGTTTGAATTAATCTAAATGCGAAATCAATATTTTAAATGTTTCAAAATGCACGGAAACTGTTTCGTAATTATGGAACAACAAAATAATTGCATAAAAAAAAAGTAACATTGGGATTTACCTTGGTTTTCGCATTTAGTTATATCTAATCAGTTTATACTAATATTATAAAGAGGAAAGATTTTTTTTTTGTTTGTTTGTTTGATTGTACCGAATAGGCTCTGTAACTCCTGCACCGATTTTAACCATTTTTTCACCAATAGAAAGCTAAATTATCAGGAAGTAACATAGGCTATAATTTATTTTCAAAAAAATTAGAGATCCTTAAGAAAATTGCAATAATGTAACCCAAAGTAGCAAAATTTTGCTTATAAAATGCATTATTTGGCGTGTGCTGAGAAAACTATTGATGATATACAAAAATTATGTACTAATTGGTTGTCTGTAAAGTCGGTTTACGGACGATAGTTTTACGTGCGTCATAGACATTGATGATTAATATGTGTCGTAAGCCAACGCTTTGGCCGATCGTGCCTCTCTATCGCATGTTCCGCGCTCTCGCTTGCAGGCACAGGCTTAGGCGGAAAGAGACACTTTTTCGTGCGTGCAGCGGGTGTTCATCGATTTATAAGACGTTTTCACGTCAAAAAGACTACTACACTTTTTTGGAATTTTGATATTTTTATGGCTGCATTCATGCTATAAAATTATTACGTTTTACAAGACAAACAATCCAATAATATTATGTTTTATTTTCTTAAATAATGAAACAGAAAATTTACTCTTTTACGCACTTGCACAGCAATAGATAATAATTACTTTTTCATTTTTGTCACGCGAATGCGCAAGTGTATAACGATCCTCCTCGTAGTAAATGCATCTACGTAATATTTGAGTCGTCCTTGAGTTAGCGAATTCCATTGCAAACATTAGCGGGTTCAGGTAGTTAGTCCTCTCGAGTCAAATATTTGAATGATTCAGTTTGAGTTGATAAAGCGAGGGTGCGGCAGGTGCCCTTAGCTCAAAAGCGGCAGTGACCGAGATCCGTGTTTCGCAACTGTTTATGCAACCACGCGAGTGCAGTCCACACCTGATGGGCTACGGCCGGCCGTTGCAAAACCAACAAGCTACGACCGATGCACGCATGCACATTATATACCTACGTGCGCCGCGTACGCTACACCACCACTTACGCCGTACGCGTAGTGTTCTTTACGGCTTTAAAGTTATTAGAAATCTGAGAACATCACACTCTTATATTTAACTAGCTGATGCCCGCGACTTCCCTTAAAATCCCTCGAGAACTCTTTGATTTTCCGGGATCAAAAGTAGCCTATGTCACCATGTCCTCAACTATACCCATGCAAAATCACGTCGATCCGTAGCTCTGTTGCGGCGTGATTGAAGGACAAACCAACAAACAAACACAATTTCGCATTTATAATATTAGTATGATAACCTTACTAATCCAGACTAATATTACAAAAACGTGGAAGTTTGTTTGGTCGTGACTTTGTCCTTAAATGACGCAGCAACGACGACGTGATTTCTCCCACGAGGACTTTGAGAGTGGGATGAAAAATTCTCGGAAAAATAGAGGATTCCCACCTCCTAAACCTAACTCTACGTGGACGATGTCACGGACAAAAGCTAGTAAAATATATTTTTTGACGACCTCCCTGGCGCAGTGGTGAGCGATGTGGTCTTATAAGTAGGAGATCTCAGTTTCGATTCCCAGCAGGGGCAATTTTGTAAGCTTGTTATTTCTGAAGGCTATAATAGTCAGTCCCTCTATTCTCTAACATTTATATATTTTGTTCCATTGAAGGTTCGCTAGGAATTAGTTATATTTATTTCATAGCAAACCTTCAGTGGGTAAAAAATATATGTCAGTAGCTATCAGTTTTTGATGGGCACTGAGTTGCCAGGTCTAGTGGGAGGCGACCGTGGCTATTATTTACAACTCTAATGTAAAAAACGTGCCACCAAGTAGGAAGTGCCTTCCGGTACGATTGCGTGTAAATCTAGTTAGTTAAAAAATATATTAATATAATATCATGGTAAGTTTCAATTTCAGAAAGCCTCAATAGCGCAATGGTGAAAAGCGCGGCCTGAAAACTGAAAGGTCGTAGCTTCAATCACATTGCACTATTGTCGTACCCACTCTTAAGACAAGCTTACCGCTTATTTGGAGGGGAGAGTAGAATGTCTTTGTTTTAAAAAAAATTGATACTACATAGTACATCATTTTTCTGTGTAAGTGACCAATAGTGAGTTGTGAGTTTGTTATTCGCTGAAACTGTTTTTGATGACCTTTGACCCCGTTTAAAACTTTTAGCGGAACTCTGAAGCTACGTGCCAAAAGCTTTCCCGGGTTTTTGCGAAGCTGCGACTTTTGTTTCATTGGGGAAAATACAGATCATTTCAAGAAAAACAATATATACATATCAAAATTTTTTGTTCATTACATTAGTCAGAGTTTAAGAGATCACAAAAAAAAGGCACCCTTCAAATTCAAATTCAAATTCAAATTCAAATTATTTATTTGCACAGATTGAGTAGTACAATGGTGTTACATTATAATAAAAGTCCTTACAATCTGCCGGATAGGCATGCAAAAATAATATTCAATAATAATTCTTATTCTAAGTTTACATATTATATAGGTGGTACAAGTCAAGAGCCCTACAATAACAACATTTCAAAAAGTAAGTGCTCCGTAGAATTTCAAGGAGGTACTATCGATTCAATTCATTTTATTAGAATGTCAAATAATGTTATTAATACCGACCGAATAATATTTTTTCCTCATTAAAAATTCCTTAATTGGAACGAAGTTCCCCACCGCGCGCCGCGAAAGGGGGCTAGACGGAAAAAATCAAGACCAAAATGGGTACCGACACCCTTTTGAATGTGAACTTGACATTGCGCTCAACCACACCACAACATTAGATCTCCATAGCCTTGTGGTTTAAATATTCAGCCACACTGTAGAAGCATTTCCCTAGTAACCACTCGAAAAGTATAGTTTTTAATTTATTTAAAGACAAAGAATTATCTTTAAGCCCTTTTGGCAACTTATTATACAATTTTGCACTCATTGCATAACAGTTTTTACTAAAGAGTGCAGAACTAACTTTATGGGGTATGAGTATCCTATTAATGTCTCTACTATCCCTCATGAGTTGGTCTCTTTCAGGGGCTTTTGTAAAAAGCGCATTGTTTCGTTTAATAAAAATAATAATTTCATAAATGTACAAACATGGGAGTGGTAAAACTTTCAGTCTTTTGAAAAGAGGTTTGCATGACTCTAGAGGTCCTGCTCCACAGACCGCCCGAACACATTTTTTTTGGGCTATAAAAGCTTTATTTATGTCGCAGGAGTTCCCCCATATAATTAGTCCGTAACGAAGATTACTCGATATGTATCCATGGTAAGCCATTAACGCGGTTTTTTCGTTTATAGTCTTTTGTATTCTTCTTAGTGCAAAGACAAATTTATTAAGTTTATTATACTAGCGGCACGCTATGATGGCCGGTTTGACACATTACAATAGTGATGTGGAATGTCAATTTATTCTCGAACAAAAAACAATTAAGTTTTGTTTTTGTACCTGATTAAATAGGTTTAATAAAACAAAAATGTATATGTTTATTTAATTTATTTGAACGAACTGAATATTTGAATGAAAATGAATATACATACTTTATATGCACACAAGAAACATATGAATACAAAAGATACCAAAAAAGGTGCCACAAAAGGCCATAATTAATCAGATTCGTCCATACTACTATTTTCACTGTCGTCACTGCTATCATCACCTACATTAATAATTATATGTTCGTTTTCTATAATATTATCTATTTTCACATCTCTTTCATAATCTTCCCTTATTAATTTAACAGTTCTATTCACAACCTTTTCCCAGTCTCCTTTAGTCACATGTTCACAAGCTTCTTCTAATAATTTTAGCATTTTTTTTGTGGTAAATGGGGGTTCTGTATTGTGTCTTGCAGCATATCCCTTAATTTGAGCCCACACCAACTCAATCGCATTATACTCACAATGGTAAGGCGGTAACCGTATAACTCTGTGCCCATGTTCTAATGCTATTTCGTCAATGACGTATCGGATCTTGGTTGGTTTGTTTTCTTTTAAAAGACGTACTAATTTCGCTTTTAACATATTCATGTTTGCATCTACGCCATTTTTACGAAGCCATGCGACGATATCAGCTTTCTTTTGGGATTGGGCAGGTGGCTTGTCAATTTGCATCGAGTGGTATGGGGCGTTGTCCATAATTATAATAGATGGTTCAGGGAGGCTACACAACATTGAGGTAAACCATTCAGTAAACTTTTCTCCATTCATGTCTTCATGATAGTCTCCAGTGGTTTTTGACGCAAAAGCCATGAGAGAACCTTCGACAAACCCGTTGATGGTTCCGGCGTGACAAATTATAAGTCGCGATCCTTTTCCTACAGGAACTTTGGAAGTAGATGCTGCTGTGTCATCGTTCCAAGAACGGCCTACAGTATGGTTAGCATTAAGCCATGTTTCATCCAAGAACACAACATTTTGCCAATTTTTGATTTCTTTCACTTGCCGTAAAAAAGTATACCTTGCCATCGCTATATCAAATCTTTCCATCAATATTTTGCGTTTGTTACATTTTTTGTATCGAAATCCAATGGTCTTCAAAATCTTCGTTAAAGAACTTTCCCCACCGAAGAATAATCCAGCTTCCTTCAGTGAATGCACCAACTTTTTTCTTGTTGGATACTCCTTCTGTAAATAGTAGCCGTAAACATGTCTTCGGATAGCATCGGCATCAAAGCTATCGATGCCTACGACTGGTTTTGCTCGTTTTCTCTTTTTTGGTGTGTGAAGTTTATTTTCTTCTGTGCCAGTCTCGCCATATTTTTTTTTAGTTATCCGTCTAACAGTTCGTTGTCCAATATTAAGCGCATCAGCTACGCGTTCAACCACTGACGTTATAGGTAAAATTGGCCCTCCATTTTGAGCTTCACGATCGAAATAGTTACGAAGGCGTATTACGAACTCACGTGTCTGACTATTTAGAACAGTTCTCTGCGTACGTTCGGTCATATCGACGAAATCCACAACAAAGGGCTTGAACAGAGTCCAAATTAACGAGCAAGGGTCAACAGTAATGCAGTATCAATATTTGAAATCCAAAGCCAGGTCAAAACTATATCACAATCGCATTGCACTGACAGTTTATACTTTTCGAAGCAACGTCAATTCGAAACTGCTTTGTTTTGCATTGAGCATTGACGCGAGTTTGCCGGAGGTAGTAGTTGTGCTAGCCAGCGATCCTATGTGACGATCGTATTAGATTCCATTTTTAAAAATTTTCAATTTAGAAAACCAAATGCCGAGTTGTGGTATATATCATATAAAAATAAAAATTTTACCTTTTGTATGAAACAGCTGATATTTTTTTGCGATTTCAGAGGTTTGTCCACATAGTGAAAATTGTTCATATTCACAAGTACATTCACCCCTTAAATGGTGCAAACTGATTTTTCTACACTTGTATACATTTTAGAAATCAATTTAATAAATAAATTTTGAGTCCTAAACCTAAAACTACATTCGATAAAATTTATGAATCTCTGCACATCACTATCGTCAATAAAGTAATACAATTATTTCCTTCAAAGTCGTTATCAATTAATACGGAACTTCATGAGCGGACAAACGTCAAACCGGCCATCATAGCGTGCCGCTAGTGTAGATACCTTTGCTATATGGGATTTCCAGTTACAGTTACGATCTACTTCTATTCCTAAAAATGTCGTTACATCGTCCGGTTCAATTTTTTGCCCATTGTAGTGTACATTGAGGTCTTTTGGGATAATATTAGGTTTTTTAGTGAATTGAATGTACTTGGTTTTATTTATATTAACGGTTAGTTTGTTAGTCGTTAGCCAATCAATTATACTCTTTGTAGCTTCATTTATATCCGGTTTACTTTCCTCTTGTTCTATTATTACAGATATATCATCAGCAAACAGGGTGCAGGGTTGATTTACACAGTCCGGGAGATCATTTATATATATAATGAATAGTAAAGGACCCAGAACGCTCCCTTGAGGTTATAATAGCTTTCTCGGCTTTTGTTTCAGAAATTACTTCCTACTTTTGTTTCAAAATAACATTCCAACATAAATATAAGCCTGTTCCGTTGATAATGACGCTTGAAATTATAATTTACTTGTAATTTTCAGCATAAATAAAATAAAATAAAACATTTCGATATATTAGAGTAAAATTATAATTTAACAAGCCAGCCTCACTGTCAAAAACAATCTGGATGCTCTAACTGCCGCACTCGGAGTCGCTAATCGTTACTTAACGACTTCTTGGATTTTAAAAAGTTTCATTCTCAGAAGTTAACGCTTCGTTTGTACATTAATGACACTTCAGTAATAGATTTAATGGTAATTAATTAATTAATCGTTAAATAATATAATTTAATACATGCGCCTGAGTGCTGCAGTTAATCACAAGTCAATGATTAATTAATCATAATTTAATGAATGACTCTGAGTGCAGCAGTAAGTCTACTAGAAGCCTACTAGCGATAGAAATGCGTAATACTTTGGGTGTAAAAACAAAACATTTGTAAGCACTGCGTTACTGAACAATGTGTGTAAATTATGTTCAATATTTCCTCTAATGGAGTACAATTTACTGGAGAATGAAAATATTCGAGCGCAAACTTTTCGTGACCAAGTTATTGTACCTAATTTACAGAAGTCCTTATTGTGTATGTACACGAATGCTTTGAATAAAAGATTAATTTAAATTTGAATCACTTGAAATTGGACAGTAGTTACCTAACAAATTACCAGTTGATGTTCTCATTAGTCACAGGAAAATCTGACAATTTCATTTTGTAGTAAATTACTCATAAATTAACATGGGTAACGTAACAAATGGGTCGAACACAATTTCAACATGAATTGTAAAATATGAACAAGAGTAAACTACTTTCATACATAGGGTGGACACATCGTTTTTGTATCATTCCGAAATTGTAGTTAGTAATGAAACTGTCTCTAGATGAATTATTAAAAACTTTAAAAACAATTAAAAAAGAAATACTTTCACAAAATAGTTTCGATTCTTTTTTACCAAGTATATTACTATTTTACTTTTTATCTTATTTTACTTTTTTTTTTTTTATTTTTTTTTTTTGAAATAATTTTGAATATTATAAAGAGGAAAGATTTGTTTGTTTGTTTGTTTGAATTGAATAGGCTCCGAAACTACTGGGACGATTTGAAAAATTCTTTCACCATTAGAATCCTACATTATTCCTCATGAACATAGTCTATAGAATATTTTCAAAAGGTTAGGGATCCCTATGAAAACTTCGATAATGTAACCCAAGGTGTGAAAAAAATACCAAAAAATATCCTTATATCGCGTACGCTGCGGAAACTATTGACAATAGAGCAAAGTGATGTACTATAGTTTTATAGAAGACATCAATATCTACAAAAAGGTCCGAGATACTATAATTATGTCAACGGATCGACGTGATTTTTTGCATGGGTATACTTTTTATCCCGTAAAATCAAAGAGTTCCCGAGGGATTTTAAGAACTAAATCCACGCGGCGAAGTCGCGAGCACTAGCTTGTTATGTTATACATATTTTAAATAAAATATCGCCTGCACACACAGTCCTTTCATCTTATAAGTAATAGGTATGTAGTGTGCGTCATAAAAGTGACAAATCATAAGTCTAAATATTTCTCTAGAAAAAACAGTACATTACATTGTAAAGGTATTATTCATATAATTACTTGGCACGTAGTGGTAAGTTATTACCTTGGGCAGGTACTTAGCAATTGGGTTAGGTCAACGCACAAATTATAATAATACTTACTTACTTACTCCAGAAAATAAATATTTGTAAAAAGGCACACGAAGTACCTTGTATTCAATTTCGTCACGAATTTTAATATTGTGAGCACGTTTACTAGGCAAATTTATTTGAACAAATAATTCTGTTTAAGAACACAGTCAGTACGTAGTAGTCTTCGTACAATACCTACCTAAGACTTTCTTCATAAAATACTTACTTTGTCAGTAGACAACCAGATATTTGTAAAAAATCAACCGTTTTAAGCCTATTAAAGAAGGCTGGCGTTTGCCGGCAACTACGTCTACTTGGATTTTTAAAAATCCCGAGGGTACCCATTGGTTTTAGGAATAAAATGTATCCTATGCCATATTGCAGATTTTTAACTATACTCATTCGAAGATTCCGTTCCTCTGTTCTGTTCCTCTGAAGGACAAAGCAATTAACAAACACACTTTCGCATTTATAAATAAGGAGGGACTAAAAAGATACTTGAAATTAATACAAGAAAGTAATAAATATTACGATAAGTACATATAGGTATGCAATTAATGACTAAAATCGCGATAACGATTCATTATAAAGACCACAGTTCATTAAGACTGACGCAAATTAACTTCATACGCATGTTAATACAATAGCGTACAACAAATAATAATAACCTGACCCAACTTTGTTTCATTCATTGAAATCGTTTACAAATTAGGTATCGAAACATAAATTAAAACCCGACAAGCTATTTAGCAATCTATCCAATTCACAGCGACAGTCACGGATAGCATAATAATGATTTACATTTGATTTCGCACTCCAGAGTCGAAACAGCGATGTTCGCAGAAAGTTTTATTTTCTTGACTAGGTAACATTTTAAATTAAAATATATTACATGTAATAAATAACAATAGTTTAAGTTATGTCATCGTCATAATAATATAAGTAGCGAGACTAAATACCTAATTAGTTTGAGTACGTGCCTGATATAAATTCAATTTCATTCGTAAATAAATACATAGGAAGTACATAAGTACCTACATAGATTTAGGATTGGTAGTCGCTTTGCAACTACTAGATATCTTGGAACCTTATGGTTGCGTTTAGAATAGAATAGAATAGAATAGAAATATTTTTTATTCTAATAAACTTTTACAAGTGCTTTTGAATAGTCAATGAATCTACCACTGCTTTATTTTTTATCTCTTTAGCTTGCTGATGCTCGTTTCTGTTTCAAAGCCAAATTACGTCTGGTTAATGGTTATCGATAATAATAATTTACTATAGCAACGATATTTGTCAAACAAGTGTAAATTAAAAAAAATATTAACAAGCTTTTATTTATTATCTGGCTGCATCATCAAATCCCGAATATCATCTAGGACTAAAGTACTCTTGTCAAGACGAATCAAACGGGCCCAAATTCGATGGTGTTACGTCGTTTTATTACAGAGTTCCAACTTCCAATAGTCATCTTTCAGCTACATCAACAGATCAGCTCCACGTCACAATAATATTGCATTCTCATTGCATTTGCAAGTTAAATAAAAGCTTGTAAAAATCCCGTAAATGACAAATAACAAGGTTGCTAGGTATAAGTTATCGACACATATCAAATAGAGTGATTGAAGATTTTTGGCACGGTACCGCTGTTACACAGTGAAATGCGTGAAAAAAGGTGAAAATGTGTTTTAAAAATTAATATTTTTAGCAAGATATAAAAACTATAGCTTACGAAATAATAAGCGTCAGAGTGTCTGTTAACTGTAGGAAGATTAGACAGACAGATACACTTTGGCATTTATTGACCGAGCGAAGCGAAGGTCTCTGCGTCTACTTGAGTGAATTTGCACTTGTCCGTCCGTCCGTCCGTCTGTCCGTCCGTCTGTCAGAGCCTTATAACTTCAACTGAATTACTTAACGTAATTACTTCAATTTTAGATATAATATGTATGGCCTCCAGCCGAGAATGGCTTAAAACGTTATAAAAATCTTTATTTCATGGGGGCTTTCATAGAAGCGAATGCGAAGTAAAATATTTTTACAGCGTTTCATAGGGTTGCAGTATATAATTTCAAAGATAATTTGGAACAGAGTACAAAAGTATTTTTTTTAATTTTTTTTCCTAAAATTGACGAAATGGGGGGCTTTCAAAGTGGAGATTATATTTGACCTCAGAACGGATTAAATCGTTGAAAGGCCGGGCTTGAAACTATACAATTATTAGCGTTATATCATGTACTTGAAGAACAAATACTAAAATTAGATAAATTTAATAAGGAAACTAAATTATTTAACAGAACTTCACAATGATATCAATAGATGGCGCTCTCATCTCATATTGCAAATGCAGCTATATGTAAATTATTATTATTTTGTATGACAAGTACTAAAACATATTATTCAATTTAAATTATTATTTAGTTATTTAACAAACATCAATAAAACTTCACGTTGCAGTTTGTTTTTAGATGTTTTCTGATCGTGTCGATAGAATATGACGCTGTGTACAAATAATTTCATTTGAATGTTCCAAAAAACTATACCTCAGTTTGGTTGTGGCTTGATTTCACTACAGTTCCCTAACCTTTACGGGCTAAGTTAGTTGACGCTTTCTGTCAACTTTGTTATTACGAACCTCTACGAGACAACTAAAGGTGAAAGGTCATGCTGGTGAACGGGCGCCACCGGCGGGAATGGGGCTGCTTTCTGTCTGCCCGTCTTAACGTGAATTGAATTGTAGTACCTACGCTTTTTTTGGAACCTCACCTCATTGTGGAAATATTATATTCTATTCTATTCTAACAAAGTTGCATGGGTTAAATCGGTATGGCATCTGGATGCCCATAAGATAGTATAAAAAACTTATTACAATGTAATAGCTGTATAATAATATTGTAAAATGATTATTTTGAAAAGAGCTTGGTTGGCTTACATGAAATAAATATTTCTGAATTTGAATTTTGAATTTGAAAATGACATTGGGATGTTAGGATTGTATTTAGGGGCTACCTACGTAAAGAGACTTCTACAGAGGGGATGATTTAGGTATGGTTGGTGAAAACGGGCATAATAATAATGTCAATTTTGATCGTCATGTATCTATTGAATGAATAAGTAATTATGGGAAACCGTTACCGCGAGGTCTCAGTTCGGGGCGAACCACTAGTACTTTTTTGCATGGATATAGTTATTTACGAAATCCGAATCGGAAAAGCATCGCGTTCAGTTAAATAGACGAATACAACATTTCCTTTACTACATTACCCAAATCACGCATTATCACTGCATGCGTACCTAGTTCACTCACAAGTCGTAAATTATAAAAAAAAAATTCGTTTACAATGTTAATGCGGGCGCACATTGCCGCACGTAAAATTGCATGTGTCAGCGGCACATAACAATTAATACGATAGAAAGTTAGCACCGACAGACCTGCGCTTCTAAAAATAGTTACTGACCAATTGACACGTTCGATTGGTTGAAATAAACACAACCAATGCGTAATCAGTAATCACTAATCAGAACAATAAAAATTTGTTATTGCAAATGTGGTCTATCTTGTCTTTAACATGGACAAGAAAGGGATGGATAATATTCCTATCCCTTTTCAGTGTATACAATTTGTCAGATGTAAAGTTACACTAAACCATCGTACTATAAATATTCTGTATTTACAAGTTTCACAACGTTGAACTTCCTGGTTCTCTAAACATAACACTTTCTTTACGATTTTGCGCTACTTCTCTCATAAAAGCCGTGCGAATAATAAGTTGATTTGGGGTCTTACAAAACGCGTTTCTGATTCACAAACTGATGTTAGAACTGAGTTTTATATGTTTACTAAAGTGCTTACCTACATCAACATCACTATTTCAACTGATAGAGTGCTGGATGAACATTGGTCTCATGAAATAATCGTCACAGGAAACGATCTGTATCCAGCGGCTACCATGCAGCAGAACCCGATTACCGACATAGCTTATCGTGCCGCAATGCTGAAGCGACAGCGAAGCACACGACTCGAAAAGTCGATGGGCGTTGGGGTCCCAAGGTGCTAGAATAGCGATCCTGGACCGGGAGCTGCAGCGTTGATAGACCCCACACTAGATGGACGAACGATCTCAAGCGAGAAACTTACCTACACTACATGAAGGTTTCCGAATAAATAGTTGCTTAAACTGTTTGAAAATAGATACATATCACAAGTTTCGGCGAAGACGGGAAATGGTGTAAGAACAAAGGCCGTGGCGTAAGGTCAACATACTCAGAGCGCGATTCCCGAGAGATGTGGGTTTGTGCCCCGTCAGTTCCAATTTGATAAAAAATATTCGACCTGGTAGAGATTTGACTTGTCATAAAAGTCACAAGTCGGCATATAAGTATAAGAAACAAATCATTTTGAATTTGAAATACATGATACATGATATTACAAGCTTTTATTTAACTTGCAATGTTTCTTTGGGTAAAATTTTGCAAGATGAATTAGACCCACTTCCCGGTTTCTGATCGAGCTCAAATTTTGCATGTATTTGTAAATCGGATGACAATGCAATATTATTGTGACATGGAGCTGATCTGATGATGGAGACGGAAGCTGGCTATCGGAACTCTGTAATAAAACCATGTAACCCCATCGAGTTTGGGCTCGTTTGATTCGTCATAAAATTACTCTGATCCTAGATGATATCCAGAGTCTAATGATGTAGCTACTAAAAGCTTGCACTTAAAAATAAAATTTTTAATTTACACTTGTTATTAACTGCTAATAGCCTAAACTACCGCGAAGTTGTCTCCGAAGCAAAAGACATAAACGCGCGCCGCGCGGCGAGTGCGCGCATTATTACCTACTGCAAAATTATACTATTTCAGTGCTTGCTCTCGGCTTGACCTTTCGGAGATTACATATCACTTACCTAATGTCACACACATGTATCCTACCGTCTCGTCCGCTGTGTGCGAGGGAGTGCCGAGGGGGAGCGAGGCGCGCGGGACGCCGGGCAGCCGCGCGCGCCGCCGCGCTCGCGCGTTCTACAGCAGCAGTACGTACCGGGCTGGTAAAGTCGCGCCCACGGCAGACTCAGTCATCGGCTCAACAGTCGCAGCCATCGGCTCGACAGTGGCAGCCGTCGGCTCGAAAGTAGCAGCCGTCGGCTCGAAAGCAGCAGTCGTCGGCTCGAAAGTAGCAGCCGTCGGCGCGAAAACAGCAGCCGTCGGCTCGAAAGTAGCAGCCGTCGGCTCGAAAGTAGCAGCCGTCGGCTCGAAAGCAACAGCCGTCGGCTCGAAAGTAGCAGCCGTCGCCTCGACGGTCGCAGCCGTCGGCTCAATAATCGTAGCTGTTGGGTCGAAAGTCGCAGCTGTCGGCTCGACAGACGCGGCCGTCGGCTCGACAGACGCAGCCTGCGGCTCGACGCCAGTGCAGATGTCGGGTCCACTCACTGTTCGGAGCCGTCGGCTCGACAGTCGCGAGGGTTGCCTGTGTGCTTATCACTAACAGAATGCGCACGTGCTTAGTTTTCTTCTGTTGACGGTTTCTTTTTTGTTGGTTCTAGATGGCTCAAGGGGGCCGGTTCATCACCTTGGGGGAGCTACTCAAGGAAGATACAGAGTCGGAACAAGATAAGGCTATTTTGGAGAGAATAAAGCTTCTAGCGCAAGAAATTCGACCCTGATCTGAACCACCTTTCGGAAAGAGGCTTCCGAGAGCTTAAGGTTAAGCTGCTGGATTGGGAATTTGCCCGGGCACTGATAATGAGCCCCCCGTCGGTATCAAACAGGATACGGGGTTCAGCTGTTCAGACAGAGATATTTAACAAGGCGGTGGCCTCCTTAAAGCCATTGTTATTGACAAGATCCCAGGCGGATAGGATCCTTTCTGGGGAAGGTGATTCTGCAGAGGAACTATCACGTAGGAGGAGAAGTAGTTCGTCCGGCGCGAGGTCGTCGCAGCCAGGGGCGAAGAAAGCGAAGGTTGATGTCTTGGAGAGGCGGATGGAAGACATGTTCTCTATTCTTATGGAAAAAATAGAGTCTCTGCAGGCCGGCAATCGTCCGGAAGTCCTTGTACATTCAGAGGATGAATCGACTAGTGAAGGGGAGCACTCTGCGTCAGATGTCTCGAGGTCAAATTTCGGTGATTCAGGGGCGACGTGGAGAGCGCCTGAGTTTGACCACACCATGGAGTCGGCACTTGGGGCTGATGATCAGATGGAATTTCTGCCGAGGGTAAAGGAGGCAGAGCCACTGGTTCCGGAACCCAACCCTCAGATTAAGAGGGAGGGGATTGAATGCCAGAGGCTGGGGAAGGAGAGCTGGAGTAGAATAAGGTATAAGGAAGTGGAGAAGGCCTTGCATGCGGCTCCGGTGTTCAGTGCGCTGAAGGTAAATATGGAGCTCGGAGGCCAGGGAACCCAGATCTCGCCTCTATTTGCGAGGCAAGAGGGAATGCTGGGTACCATCACACATGGGCTCCTGCTGCAAAGGAAGGCACTAGCGGAGGAGCTTAAAAAGCTGGCAAAAGGTTGCCCTTCTGCGGCGGAAGGGGTACGTAAGGTGCTAGCGGAGGAGTCGCTTTTCAAGGTAGTCTCCGATAACCTGCTGCAATATGTCTGCGCGCATCGGGCTGAGGCCATCGAAATTAGACGAAAAGCCTTTAAAGCAAAAAATGAGGCCCTCAACATGGCGTTGCACCAGATTCCCCCATCGGAATCGCATTTGTTTGAGGTCAGGGAGTTATCAGCATTCGTCAAGGATAACGGTGGGGTGAATCAAATTTTTCCTGCGCGATTCGGAAAGTTTCCCGAGAAGAGAGAGGAGGGGCGAGACTTTTTTCGAAAACCCGCGGCAGCTGCTCGGACCACGAAGTCAAAGCAACCCTCGTGGCGGACACGAGCAAACACAGTGTCAGGCCAATCTTCCGCGCCTCGTGCGAGAGCGCGTAAAAGCGCAACATCCGGTATGCGAACAAGGCAGCGGTCCGTCAATACCAAACCATCCAGCCGAGCGGATGGACAATATCAGAGGGGCCGAAAGTACTGACAGCTTCCGGGGGGGGGGGCAGTTGAGGGATTTTCTTCCGGAGTGGGAAAAGTTGGGTGCTCCGGCGCCGGTGTTAAATATAATATCGGGGTATGCAATACCATTTGTAAAAAAGCCCCCCTCTGTTCCCCTGAACAACCGTATTTTATTAGAGGCATTCGCGACAGAGTCCTCGACCCGCATGGCCAGGGAGATA
Source organism: Oeneis ivallda (assembly GCA_029955525.1). Classification (NCBI taxonomy): domain Eukaryota; kingdom Metazoa; phylum Arthropoda; class Insecta; order Lepidoptera; family Nymphalidae; genus Oeneis; species Oeneis ivallda. The sequence continues at coordinate 13,061,445 of JARPMR010000012.1, read as the reverse complement.
AGGTTGCTAAAAGATATAGGCGTTATAGAGAACTCTTCTGTCAACGCGGGGTTTCTATCGCGAATGTTTCTAATACCGAAGTCCAACGGAAAGGTAAGGCAGATATTCGATCTGCGTCGTCTGAACAAATATCTGAATCCCCGAAAGTTTCGGCTTGTGAACCAGTCTCATGTGCCCAAGTTTCTTCAGGAAGGGGATTGCATGGGGAAAATAGATATCAGTCAAGCCTATTTTCATATCCCCATAAAGGAGAGTCATCGAAGATATCTTTGTTTCGTCTTCGAAAACGATCTTTTTCAGATGACGTGCCTCCCATTCGGGTTATCAAGCGCCCCGTTGGCCTTCTCTCGCGTGAGCAACTGGGTAGCGAGTGTTATGAGGGACAAGGGACTTCGAGTCATTGTCTACCTGGACGATTTTTTGTTCGCCCATCAGGATCCGCAGACTTTAGAGAGGCAGATGGTTTACGCTGTAAGCTTGCTTCGGAGTCTAGGGTGGCACGTGAATATGGAGAAGTCAGTAAGAAGGGCCACAACGGAGATAGAGTTTTTAGGGATAGTCTGGGACACGAAGGAAAATCAAGTGAGGTTACCAGAGGAAAAGATAGGTCAATTGCAGGAAGAGTTAGTAAAACTTCAAACACAACGCAAGTGGTCTTGGCAGGCCGGCATGTCCCTAATAGGAAAACTGGGCTTTGCATCGCTGGTGACACCAATGGGTCGGTTGAACACCAGACAGTTGCAAAGGGCAAGTCGAAAGCTCACGGAAAGTCGTCCTCGCACGATGGTCAAGATGCCCATGATGGCGCTAGAGGACTGCGCGTGGTGGATGCGAAATGTAAGAAATCCCGGCATTCTTTTTTTGCGGGAACCGACGGTGTTTATCACGACAGATGCCTCCGACGGAGGCTGGGGGGTCCAGCTAGGAGACTTTTGCCTCTCGGGCCGATGGAAAGACAGTCAGTTGAACTGGCACATAAACAAAAAGGAACTTTTTACAGTCTACATTGCCCTCTCAGAGTTCAGAGACTTCGTGAGGGGGGAGTCGGTAATGATACAATCCGACAACAAAACTGTTGTTTCGTATATCAGAAACCAGGGGGGAACCAGGTCGGTTCTACTGTTGGAGGCAACAAGGGATTTGTTGGTTCTAGCAGCAGATCTGGAGGTGACTCTACAGGCGTTTTACTTGCCAGGTCGGTTCAACACGATCGCGGACTGCCTTTCCAGAGGGAAACGCCTCCCAGACTGGCACCTCGACAGCAAAATAGTGGAGAAGATTTTCCTAAGATGGGGAGTCCCCCAGATAGATTTGTTTGCTACAGCCCAATCAAAGGTGGTCCCGAGATATGTTTCAATAGACGCGCGGGATTCTCAGGCGTTATTCAAAAATGCGTTCAGCCGGCAGTGGAATTACAGCCTAGCTTGGGTATTTCCTCCACCGCCGTTAATGCCCAGAGTCCTTCAGCATCTGAACAAGTCAAGGGGGATATTTCTGGTGGTGGCCCCACGGTGGGAGAAGGTGTTCTGGAGGAGCGACCTCAAGCACAGGGCGTTGGAAGCCCCATTTCAAATAAGGGAAGTGAGGCATCATCTGGTCGATCTTTCAACCAATCTTCCACCGCCAAGAATAGAAAATCTTTGTTTGGAGGTCTGGAGAGTACGGGGTGGAGCGAACTTACAGAAGGGTTAGATGAGAAAGACATTGAATTGCTTCGGTCAGCTTGGCGAGATTCTACCTGGCGCACTTATAGCTCAGCTTGGAGGCAATGGATTAATTGGTGCAAACTACACGGGGTGACTCCTAAGAATCCCCACCCACAACAAGTTGCCAGATACCTGGGTTATTTATGTCGTATAAAAAAGTTGGCTTACGCAACAATTTTGGTGCATAAGTCAGTCATAGTTACCCTGGCAAACCCAGTTCTCGGACAAAGTTTATCATCCCATCCGCTGATTACGGCAATGCTTAAGGCGTTGGGTAATAGAAACTCTTTTTCGAAAGACTACCTCCCGCCTAAGGTTTGGAATATTCAGGAGTTATTGCGTTGGCTAAGGACTCATGTTCCCTCACACGACAGTATCTTTCAAATCTCTCGGCATGTTGCATTTCTCCTTCTCGTCGCCTCTGGGCGCCGTGTACATGACTTAACCCTTCTGAGCATCGATAAGGATCATTGTGAAATTACAGACTCATCAGTAATTTTCTGGCCAAGATTCGGGTCGAAAACAGACAATGCCAGATACCGCCAGTCAGGTTGGCAGTTATTTTGTTCGGGGGACCCGGCACTTAGTTTAGTTACCTGGGTAAAAAGTTTAATTAGCGTTTCGGCGGATAGGAGACGAGCCCGTAAAGAGTTGGTTAGTTTATTTATTACCACACGGGGGACCGTAAAAGCGGCTTCAAGGGCAGTGATTTCCGGTTGGCTTAAGCCAACTTTTGCTGAGTTGGGTATCGTCTGCAGTCCAGGATCTATTAGGTCTGCAGTAGCATCTAATGACTACGAACAGAATGTACCTTTAGATCTGATTCTAAAGCGGGGAAACTGGAGAGGTTCAGGGAATTTCTTTAAACATTACTGTAAATCGGTGGAAAAGCCCCGTGTGGCTAATAGCAATGTCTTAAATGATTGTTTTAAAGTGGTCTAGAATAAGTATAAGTTGTTTTATTTTTGAATTTTTATTTGTGAAGATGGATCTCATTTGACAGGCTTATTGTTATTGACTGGAAATATGACTGAGATATTTTATAATTATTTTAAGTTGCCTGTTTTAAATATTTTGTTTTGCTGTTCTCGACTATGGTTAACTTAGGTTATAGTTCCTTCTGGTTTGATTAAAGCAATGATAGTTTCAATTTGTATTTAATTTCTTCCTTTACGGAATTAAATTCATATACGCAACAGCTAGTCACAGTACGCTAGTGACGCCGGCAGAGTTCAAACATCTCTCCGAAAGGTCAAGCCGAGAGCAAGCACTGAAATAGTACAGTTTTCCACCCCGAAGGGAAGAAAACTATTATTTCAGGTCTTGCCGAGGCTTGACCTGAGTAAGGCCTTGCCGGCTTCTCGGTGAGAGTACTGAAGAACGCGCGAGCGCGGAGGCGCGCGCGGCTGCCCGGCGTCCCGCGCGCCTCGCTCCCCCTCGGCACTCCCTCGCACACAGCGGACGAGACGGTAGGATACATGTGTGTGACATTAGGTAAGTGATATGTAATCTCCGAAAGGTCAAGCCTCGGCAAGACCTGAAATAATAGTTTTCTTCCCTTCGGGGTGGAAAACTGTACTATTTACAAAGTGAGTGGACCTTTTATTCCCCATATCCATATTAAAAGCCTAAATCCACACAGACGAAGTTTTGGATATCATCTAGTATTTTTAAGGAACTGTCTCGTAGTAAAACTACTTGCACAAAACGTTGAACTACAAAAGTCCAACGCAAAGAAATCATAATTAATTAAATACAGAAATGGATGAGTAATTGGTTTCCAGCATTCTTACAATGTAATTTAAGTATTTAGAATACATTTTATAATTTTAAAAGATCATCCGCCTTGCAATTCTTTATTCAACTCACAAGCTGAATTTATTGCCGTTTAAATAACTTTAATGTCAGTGCGCAGCTACGAACAATGTACAAAAAGACACAGGGAAATGTTCTTTCCCTTAGGTACCTACTGCATTCCTTTACAATGTTATAATGTGCGTGTAAAATGCTAAATTTTATTGCGATAAGATTGAATATCACAGGTTCGTTCTTTTACCCGGATCCATAAGCATTTTTTAATCATATTATATTTCACGCTCGTGAAAAACCACGAGAAATGCAGAATAATTATAGAGCAATCAAAATTTATAATAATGCATCCTTTCTTGGATAAAAAATAACTGACCGAGTGCCAGTAAAATAATAATAATTGAAAGAACCCTTTCAATTATTATTATTTTATTTTTTGCAATGCAAAATTAAAATGGTAAAATAATTTTATAATTTAAGATTTGTAGAGATTCGTCAACTATCAGTAAAGTACCTAAATCAGTATTTAAAAAAATAGTCCACTACCTATGAACAATTGAATTCTAAGTTTGGGGAAAGATGAGCTCCGTCGAGTGCCCTTATTAACCCTCGACAAAAATAAAAAAGACTTATGTATTTGTGTATCTGTGTGTCTGTTCCCTTGTAGCTCCCTAAAGAATTGACCGATTTTGATGCGGTTTTTTCTATTTGAAAGCTAACGTAATCGAGGTGGATTTAGCTATATAATTTATGAAGATTTACTCAGGCGTTTGAAGATCATCCGCTAATTTCTTACTTGATTATCTAAAGGGTCTTACAAACTTTCACTGGTGCGATTGATTTGGGTGTATTGTTACTTACGATTATTTCCAAGGCCAAGGCATGGTAACCATGAGCTGATGGCGCGGCATCGCATAGTCTGCGGGTTACCAAACTCCTCAGCCACTTACAAACTCCTCAGCAACTTACAGCAAATATAGTATGTTTGGACTCATTAGAATGGTCTCAATGAGTAGGTGTCAGATAGATGATGATCGAGGATCGAGGACGAGGGTCTGATGATGGAGCAGAAAACTGGGTGACAGGATGTCAGGTTGTATATCGTACAAAGTCCAACCACAGTGTCACATGTCGGGCAATTTACACTTGTATAAACGAAGTTTGCTTTTTAACCAACTTTCAAAAAGTAGGAGGTTCTCAATTCGGACATCTTTTGTTATGTGAATATAAATCAATCAGTCACTGACATTTCGTAGACCAGTTCTAGAAACTAAAATCTTCAAAAGAATGACAATTATTTACTTCACGGGAATTGAGATAATTTTATTGGGAATGCAATATCTACTGAAACGTGCAACCGTTGTAGGATTAAAAATTATGATCAATTAAATAGGCATTCCAAGGTTATAGGTTCGTTAACCAGTAAAATAAATTAAAATGAAAAATATAAATAATCACTCAGGAGGATGTTTTATAAAATTAAATGGGTTTACTAGCAAGCTTTATGGTAATAAACTGGCTTTTTATTATAATAGTATCAATTCACTCACAATTTAAATACTTAAAACCTCCCATTCTTTTATTATTTTCTGACGCTCGTAAATTCTTCGTCTCAGGTACGCGTAGGTACGAGTACTTTATTCATGCATGGGTATTCCCTACCAGAAGTAATACTTTTGTTTAATATTTATAGGATACTTTACATATTAACTATTGTGTTATGTTAAAAGTCATTTACAAAACCTTTTATGGAAGACCATATACATTAGTTATAAGTTATAACAAAAGTAAGTTTGTAAAATATTTACCTATATTTTTATTTTTCAATTTTCTTTAGAAAAAGTACGCTATAGTTTCCTGAGTGAACATTAACCAATAATTTATTTATATAATCATTTATTTATTATATAATATATTATTATGTATTACATATTAAAGATTTTTAGTTTAGGTTTTCAGGTTTAACTATTCAAGTACCCTACTCTAGCTAATCTAGCTTATTTTTATGACGATTACAAAATGGGAACAAACAGGTCATCATCATTATCAGCAACCCATCAAAGTCTCACTACTGAACGAAGGCCTCCTCTCAGAGAAGGGTTATAGGCCATAGTCCACCACGCTGGCCCAATGCGAATTGGCGGACTTCACACACCTTTGAGAACATTATGGAGAACTCTCAGGTATGCAGGTTTCCTCAAGATGTTTTCCTTCACCGTTGAAACTTGTGATATTTAATTGCTTAAACGCACAGTCAGAGGTGCGTGCCCGGTATGAACCTGCGACCCCCCGAATTGGAGAGACCAGAGTCTAACCACTAGCCTATCACTGCTTTTTTTATGCTGCACTGCTTATAACATAAATATTTTCAAAATGATACTCTCTCGTTTGATATAAAAATCGATATCTCAAAATTATGTTTACTTGGCATATTATTGGCATAGGTACTTACCAGTCATAAAGAAATTTTTCATGACGTCATAATATAGCCTATGACACTTGTCCTAAGACAAAGCTAACGATATCTTATTTGTCAAAATGGAGTGAGTCTGGCAAATGGCAATATTTTAAAGAAACCGATGAGCCGACAAATAATAATTAATTAGTAAGTAAACACACACACACATATAATAGTTATAACTATCACTATACCCTGCCGTAGTGTGTTGGGTTGAATAGACTAAGGGTGATATTTACAGCATTTTTATCACAGTGAGACTCTGAGTGCCATTCTCTAGGGTCATAAATTATACAAGTGTACGTGTAATAGGTAATAATTGCGACTGTAATTAGTTATAAAGGCCCAAACAAGCGGTAAGTGGGTCAAAGACCGCAACACAGCCTTCAAAGGTCAAAAAATCAAGGGCGTATTTTATGAGTGAAGCAATGTAGTCAACTTAGGCTACCCGCACACAGTCAATATTATTGTCAATAATCACGAAAATTGTCAATAATATTGCATGTGTGCGGGGTGTATTCAAGGATTGATCAATATTTTTGTTAAAAAATCAAAATATTGTCAATATTTTTATTGACAACTAGCTGATGCCCGCGACTTCTTCTGCGTGAACTTAGCCTTTAAAATGCCTTGGGAACTCTGACTTTGCGGGATAAAAAGTAGCCTGTCACTCTCCAGGTCCTCAACTATAGGTACACTGCAAAAAATCACGTCGATCCGTAGCTCTGTTGGGGCGTGATTGAAGGACAAACCAACGCACTTTCGCAGTCATAATATTTCACCATATAAAGTGTAGGTGCATATAGTCAACAAGGTTTTTAGGGTTCCGTACCCAAAGGGTGCCAACGGGACCCTATTACTAAGCCTCCGCTGTCCGTCCGTCCGTCTGTCAGCGGCCTGTATCTCGTATTACCGTAATAGATAGACAGTTGAAATTTTCACATATTTTGTATTTCTATTGCCGCTATAACAACAAATAATAAAAATTAAATTAAATTAAAAAATTAATATAAAATTAAAATATTTCCATGTACCCATGGAAATATTCTAATTTAATTTTTTTTAATGGAACCCTAAAAGAGCGAAGACCGACTCACACTTGGCCGATTTTTTTTACACAGGTAAAGTTGAGGACCTGGAAAATAACACAGGTTACTTTTTATCCCGGGAGCATACATTTAAACGCCCGCGCCACTACAAAGTATATAATTTATTGTAGATTTTTTAAAAAACGCTCGACTGATTTCTATAAAATTTAAATGGGACCACCTGGGAAGTATAACCCTTTGAAACAAAAAAGAATTTTCCAAATCGGTTCAGGCGTCTTCGAGTAATCGGTGATCATACATAAAAAAAGATTCCATTGAATTGAGATCCTCCTCCTTTTTTGAAGTCGGTACATACATACATTCATACATACATACATACATACATACATGCATACATGCATACATGCATACATGCATACATACATACATACATACATACATACATACATACATACATACATACATACATACATACATACATACATACATACATACATACATACATACATACATACATACATACATACATACATACATACATACATACATACATACATACATACATACATACATACATACATACATACATACATACATACATACATACATACATACATACATACATACATACATACATACATACATACATACATACATACATACATACATACATACATACATACATACATACATACATACATACATACATACATACATACATACATACATACATACATACATACATACATACATACATACATACATACATACATACATACATACATACATACATACATACATACATACATACATACATACATACATACATACATACATACATACATACATACATACATACATACATACATACATACATACATACATACATACATACATACATACATACATACATACATACATACATACATACATACATACATACATACATACATACATACATACATACATACATACATACATACATACATACATACATACATACATACATACATACATACATACATACATACATACATACATACATTTACGTTAATCTAAAACTCCATTGCGCGTATTTTGAAGGACAAATGCGTAAAAAATAGCGATGCTATCCCGCGGGAACTGTTTGCTTTCCCAGGATAAAAGGTAGCCTTTGTCACTTTTCAAGTCATCAACTATGCCAATCCAAAAAACCACGTCAATCTGTAACTCCGTTGGCGCATAATTGAAAGATAAATGTGTGAAAAGTAGTATACTAATATCCCGCAGGAACCGTTTGTTTTCCCGAGATAAAAAGTAGTCTTTGTCATTTTTCAGGCTCTTAACTTTACCTGTGCAAAAAAATCACGTTAATCTAAAACTCCATTGCGCGTATTTTGAAGGACAAATGCTTAAAAAATAGCGATGCTATCCCGCAGGAACTGTTTGCTTTTCCGGGATAAAAAGTAGCCTATGTGCTATTCCAGACTATATTCTATGCCTGTGCCAAATTTCAGCAAAATCGGTTCATTCGTTGTCGCGTTAAAGAGTAACAAACATCCATCCATCCAAACTTTCGCATTTATAATAATAGGATAGGATAGGATAGGATCTACACACGACCAGTCATTATAATATCTAGCAATGTACTCACTATGACTGGACAAATCGATACCTTGTACTATTTGTATTATTTATTTCGTAATCCATCCCTAATCCCTAAGAAATTTTCTATTGCTAATGAAAAACTTCAATAACTGTGTTTATCCTACTCAGATTGTTGAATTGAAATTTTTTACTTTATTCTCGATGCTGCGGATAATGTAAGCATGATTTAAGTACATTCAGCGCCATCTATCAGTGGTTTTTCAAAATCCCGCGGGAACCTTGGATTTTTCCGGGATAATTTGTAGCCTATGTGTTATTCCAGGGTATAATCTATCTCCATTCAGCCAAATCCATCCAGTAGTTTTTGCGTGAAAGAGGAACAAACATACACACAAACTTTCGCCTTTATAATATTAGTAGGATAGTAGGAAGTAGGATAATATTGACTGGGTGCGGGTAGCCTTAGGTGTAGTAAGTATTTATTAATTACTTATTTATACGAGCACCTTTTTATTTATTTATAATGAAATATTTGCAATGGTACTTTACTTAAGTAACGATCTAGCCTAGAATAGGTAAGGTAACTGAGTAAAGTTAATAAAGTAACATTATTTTAACTTAAACTTATCCATATTTTGGGGAATCGGTCTATTTTCTTAATTTAGTGTGATAAGGCACTCTTGCAGAAACGTCGGGTTATCCTTTTAACCCAGAGTTAGCAACTAACTCTGGGTTAAAAGGACAGATTTGACAGATTTCGTATAAAGATTCTGGCAAAATTACAAATTTATTCCTGGGTTAACTAACTCGGCGTCTCTGCAAGCGGGCCTTAGATAATATAGACACTAAATATGTATCTAGTTTTTAAAAAAGTGATTTGGTCATATGTACGGAACCCTAAAAGAGCGAGGCCCGACTCGCACTTAGCCGATTTTTGTTTATCTAGACATTTCCGCCCTTCGTTTAACAAGATAATAATATATAGTTATACATATACTTATAAGGAATATTTCAAACATTTATCTTTTTAAGTAAATGTAAATTTACCAACACCGTAGTTTTGCGTTGACGGGTGAGTGTAAACAAATAACATAATAACTATGAATACGACGAAAAATTCATCGAAAGGGAAACCATGTTATCTTTAGAGTACCTATAGCTAGCAAACTTATAATATAGTATATACTTATAGTATAGTATAACTTTTTTTACTTGGTCCTTACTATCTGTTTCACAACATATGTTTCGGAACAATAGTAACTTTTGCCGTACATAGTCAAAAGACAATGGAATAAGCTGAGAGCTTACGACTTACGAGAAACGAGCCCGACTACGCTAAATGAAATTTTTTCACTGCATGCTCCGTCCGTGTTCGGTTCGCCAAACGTAGACGTAGCTTCAGCAATTATATTTTAGCCAGAGGTATTTTTTTAATTAACTTTCACACTTCCGATTAAAACATTCGTTATAATAATTAGCTGTGGGACTTTTAACTTTTCAGAATCAATATGCAGCCATTTTCAATTTAACCCCCCCCCCCCTCCACTCCCCCCACAAAAAAAAAGAAAAAAAAGGAGTGTTAAAGTTTGAGCTCTTGGTCTGTGTGTCTGCATCGTAGTGCTTTCGGGGATGGTATATTGTTTAGCCGAGAGCAGGTTTAACAGGAATTGTTGATAAAAATCTATTCAGGCGTTTGATGATTAAGGGCCTGTTTCACCACGTTCAAGTAAACTTTAACCGATGAATACGTTTGACGTTTTGACAGATTGGCCATACAAAAACTGTCAAAACGTCAACTTTATTTGTCGGTTAAAGTTTACTTGAAGGTGGTGAAACACCAGGTGTTGGTCCTGAGTATCAGCTCTTTTTCCAGGCGGTATTGGGATCTGAATCTAAAATTGATACATATTATACGAGTACATTATCGCTTCCACTTATCTAATCGATTCAAAATTTGGAACATCATTGGTAGATGCAGCAACCAGAACGATCTGCTGACCACACTACTCAACAACTTACACCAGACACAATATGTTGGCTCATTGATTTGATCCTGAAGAGATGATGATTTATAGACAGAATGCAGCTTTATGAAACCTAGACCGAGTTGAAAATGTCATGATTGCAAAAAAACACGTAGAAAAGATTTAATAGGTTTATGAATATGGATATAAATGATACCCAAAAATAAATAATTTATTAAAATCTTTTTGATTTGCTGGATTCTATCACGCAGTTATTATTATATGTATGCCAAGGATGTATGCTATGATTTATGAAGATATATTTTACAATAAATAATTCGTCTCAGTGTGAGTGTCGAATCATATTATATGACTGCATGAATGCAATATGCTATCAGAACGAGTTGCATTAAGTAGGCATTCGACATTACAAAACATGGAGCGGTCACGCTCTCAAAAACTGAAAGAACTCATATTACCTTTACCTTATTAAATAACTATCCAAATCGAGGATACTCTTTAAGATTGAATTTTTTTGATTTGATTATAATTTTCAAGTTATAGTTATGCTTATTATGTAAGCAGATAATAATTTACAAATTTTTTACTCATGTACATAAGGAATAAGTTGATACCTTGGCTTTACCCTACCTTTAATAGTTTCAATCCACTATGCATTAAAATATGTACATCTTATTATTACGTATAACATAAACATAACGAACATAAAGGATTGTTTTTTGCTTATTGTTTATTTAGTAACCGACTTTAAAAAAACAAAAAGAGGAGGTTCTCAATTAGACGAGTATTTTTTTTTGTCGATGTAACTCCATAACTCCGTCAAATCTGAAATTTTTTATATAAATAATTAATATTTAAAATTTATAATTTAATTTTATACAATTATTTTTTTTTATTCAAAGTTATATACTCAAAGGGTGAAAAAGTTCATTGTGCAACTTGGTCCGTCGGCGTCGATCACAGCAGATTAATATTATTTCAGGAACTGCTAATGCTATCTACTCGTTCCTATGTACCTAGTTTGGAATAGTTTTGAGATAATATCATGCTTGCCCCAATTGCAAAATAAAGCATTGCATTTACAATGAAAACAAACAAAAATAATTTTCATATTATTACTAGCTGATGCCCGCGACTTCGTCTGCGTGGATTTAGTTCATAACATCCCGCGGGAAATCTTTGTCACCCTCCAGGTTCTCAACTAAGTATACCTATCCAATAAATCACGTCAATCCGTAGCTTTGTAGCAGGAAACATTTGATCGTCTTGCTCGCGGCATTGTTAATGATGATTCAAAGAGAAAACATATTATTACTGATGATATTATCAATTAAGTTAAACTATAATTTTTATAATTGTTTTTACCATAATTAACCAAATACAAAATTACGTTTAGCTGTCATTTACGTTTTGTTCTTCCACTGTCATTTTCGTTTTTTTATTCCATGTCAGATGCGTTTTTCTTATACCACGTTTTATAGTGACATGACGGAAACGCGGTCGAACGGGATAAAAAGTATCCTATGTCCGTCTCCTGGTTCTAAGCTACCTCTCCACCAATTTTCAGCCAAATCGGTTCATCCGTTCTTGAGTTATAAATAGTGTAACTAACACCACTTTCTTTTATATATATAGATATAGATTCTGTGCCCAGACCTATAAACTAAAATTTTGGCTAGCGTGGCGCATTCGTTTCATCGTTTCTATTTAGGCCCGCCCGACTTCAACATACGTGTATAAACTGAAATTATTTTATACTTTTCAGTGGCGTTTGAAGTCGGAATTTTTAAAAGAATTTTTATATTTTATTATTTTAATAACTTGACACATTCACACGAATAAAATTGAAAACAACACGTTTCATAGTTACTGTTTGTGATTTTTAACCGACTTCAAAACGGAGGAGGTCCTCAATTCAGGCGGTAGGTATCTTTTTTTCTATGTATGTATATGCCCACTGATTTCTCTGGGATTACTGGACCGATTTGAGTGATTTTTTTTAACGATAGAGGGTACTTTTGCTGAGGCTGATGCTGCAGGGGTCTGCCCACTGGGGACTTAGGAAATGTTGATTACGAATTAATTTATAATTGTAACTCAAGGTCCTAGCTCCTTCATCTTGATACTGCAGGGTACTGCCCACCTAAACTGCGGGGATTTAGGAATTGTTGATTACGAACTGATATTGTAAGTAACAACCATAGACTACATCATGGAACTCTTGGTCCTAGCTCCTCAATCCTGATGCTACAGGGTATTGCCCACCTAAATTGCGGGGATTTAGGAATTCTGGATTGTTGATAAATACTGTAGGTACCAAGTATAGACTAAGTAAATTAGTAGCGTAGCATTGGAGGAAGGGAAGAAGCGGAGCAGGATCAAGCTACACAAAACTCTAAACAGCTTAAAATAAAAATTCTTTTCAAAAAACCGACTTCAAACGCCACCACAAAGTATTAAATGAATTTTAGTTTGTACACGTTGTTGAAGTCGGGTGGGCGGGGGCCTAAATAGAAACAATGAAACCGATAAGCGTTGCTCGCTCGACTTTAACAAAGGTGTCTCTCATATTGGTGTCATCAGAAGGCAAAAGGTGCGTGCCTGGGATCAAACCTGCGACCCCGTATAGGAGACCACAGTCCTTACCACTACGCTATCACTGCTTAGTTAGCTGAAGTTCCCTATAAAAAAGTAAAAATATTTTTTGGACAGAAATTTTTTCCAAATAGCTCAGACTCCAAAGTCTTATTATTTTAGGTTCAAATCGGTGACGTTGTTTAATATCGATGTGTTTTTAGGGTTCCGTACCAAAATGGTAAAAATGGAACCCTTATGGTGAGACTTTCTCCGTCCGTCCGTCCGTCTGTCACAGTCGATTATTTCAGTAACTATTAAAGCTATCGACATGAAATTTGGCATAGTTGTGTATAGTAGTGGCCCAACATCATTGGAATAAAGAAAAATCGAAAATTATTTTTAGTTTTATTAAAAAAGGGGGAAAATCAGGGGGTTTGAAATTTCAAAGTAAAATAACTATACCGAGTGGCGTATCATATGAAAGGCCTTTACTTATGCATTCTAAATCAGTTTTTTATTTATTTCTGTATATAATAGTTTTTCAGTAATCGGCCAAAATGTCGAAAAAAATACCGTTCCCCCCCCCCCCCCCCCTTATCTCCGAAGTTTACCAATCGAAAAATCTGAAATAATTATGGTCAATAGAGGTTTATGTATATTTTACAGGAAAAATAAAAGCAACGCGAAAATTATTTTAGTTTGATTAAAAAAGGGGGAAAATCGGGGGTTTGAAATTTAAAAGTAAGATAACTATACCGAGTGGGGTATCATATGAAAGGCCTTTACTTGTGCATTCTAATACAGTTTTTTATTTATTTCTATATACATATAATAGTTTTTGAGTAATCGGCCAAAATGTCGAAAAAAATACCGTTCCCCCCCCCCCCCCTTATCTCCGAAGTTTACCAATCGAAAAATCTGAAATAATTATGGTCAATAGAAGTTTATGTATATTTTACAGGAAAAATAAAATCAACGCGAAAATTATTTTAGTTTAATTAAAAGAGGGGGAAAATCAGGGGTTTGAAATTTCAAAGTAAGATAATTATACCAAGTGGGGTATCATATGAAAGGCCTTTACTTGTGCATTCTAAAACAGTTTTTTATTTATTTCTATATATAATAGTTTTTGAGTAATCGGCCAAAATGTCTAAAAAAATACCGTTCCCCCCCCCCTTATCTCCGAAGTTTACCAATCAAAAAATCTGAAATAATTATGGTCAATAGAGGTTTATGTATATTTTACAGGAAAAATAAAATCAACGCGAAAATGATTTTAGTTTAATTAAAAGAGGGGGAAAATCAGGGGTTCGAAATTTCAAAGTAAGATAATTATACAAAGTGGGGTATCATATGAAAGGCCTTTACTTGTGCATTCTAAAACAGTTTTTTATTTATTTCTATATATAATAGTTTTTGAGTAATCGGCCAAAATGTCGAAAAAAATACCGTCCCCCCCCCCGCCCTTATCTCCGAAGTTTACCAATCCAAAAATCTGAAATAATTATGGTCAATAGAGGTTTATGTATATTTTACAGGAAAAATAAAACCAACGCTCTAACTATCATAGTTTTTTTTATATTAACAATAAACCTCTACAAACAAAGTTAACGATAAATAAGCAAATTAATATAATATTATCGTTTTACTTTTACTTTTGGAGTACGGAACCCTCGGTGCGCGAGTCCGACTCGCACTTGGCTGGTTTTTTATGTATGTAGCTAAGTATTTAACAACATAGTCATGAATGAACGCTTCGAGCGTGTGAAAATACACCCGTGCGAAACTGGGCTAGTATTTTTAAAAACTTATGTTCTTGATAAGTAGGTAAGTACTGCGAAATTCTCAGACCTTATCGAGCTCCAGCATCACGTGCCAGGGTAACTGCAATTAATATTGCTTCTACAATCACTGATGAGTTCATTGTTTGCAAGAGGCGACCGAAACGCGCTTGCTCAATGGTAATAGGTTAAACATTCAGCGGTTGCAAGGACGTTTAGTGACCGGAGACCGCTTGTGCTATAATATACTAAATGCATTTGTCATCATTACCCCTACACCAATAGAAGTGTTATAAGTTTTAAACGTTTCAATTGTTATTGTGTTAGATACTATCAGTTATAAACTTATCATTGCAAACCAATTTTCATTGAAAAATCCAACGTAGGAACGCCTCACGACTTGAAGGAGGAGTGTGTTTACTTGTACTCATTTTAAGAATACAAACATAAGTTATAAAGTTGAAGAAGTATGGATATTTCTTTTTTCATTTGTCGTCATGTGAGAAATAATTTTTCACGAATATTTTTTTGATAGATTTTGCATGTGACTTCTATATCTTTTACATTATGTGTGTTTAATAGGGATAGTTCTTAGCTGACGTAAAATCTGTACAGCCGTTTGAAGATTTTGCTCAGCTAGTGCTTCGATCTCAGTCATACAATTGCTATTTATATGTTACATATATTACTATACTACCTACTATACATTGGTAGTAATAAGGAATCTGAAAATTTTACCTACGAATATTTCCTTTTATGTAGATCAGTATCGCTACTAACCAGCTCCAAGGAACTACCTATTGCAATTATACAAAAAGCTAACACAATAATATTTCAATCAGAATCCTATGGCAAGTGACGGCCAAAGCCAACGAGAGTAGCCTGAATAAAATGAGTCGATTTGTAAAATATCTCACGTTTGTATACGAACTACAACTGGTAAAATTTACGTAATTTTTATATATGTATACGTATAACCTACTCCAAAGGTATGTAAAACATCGAACGATTGGTCAATTGAATAATGTGATGAGTTATTGCGAAAATAATTTAAAATTTTGTTTCATGTGGCAATATTAAATCTACGTCGAATTACGAATCAAAGTTTATTTCAAGGTAATTATACTCATTTAAAACTACTTAATGTATTGCGATTTTATGACCTATGTCATACCTCCAGAGTAATTACTATTACTAGGTGCCCTTTGGTATGGTTAGCACGTATTTTGGTATCGAAAAGAGTGTTGTAAGTTCGAAATAACATATGCTACGATGTATGTATTGCTACAAGGTCTTATACAATGATGTCGACTGAACAAATAGTTATGTATTCCGCATTTCTAGTGAGCATCATCTGCAAAGGATTATTACGTGCCCGTCGATTTATTTGAACCAGTATTTAATTTAATAAATCAACGAAATTATACTCTTAAGAGCGCGTGTAACCCCAAAAAAAAATCAGATTTCGCGATGAGATAAAACATAGCCACAACCTCATGTGAGGCGCGACAAAAGAAAGCGTTTTGCGCGGAATAGGAGTATAGTAAGCGCCAAAATACTTCGTAACTCGTAAAATATTCATTTTCTTTTCAATTCGCTAGGCTACTCTCTTGATAATATCAATCGGAATTTAATGTAAAGATTTTGGCTCTGTAATATGCAACACATTGAAAATAAATGAATATTGGTTAAAAATTAGACCTAACTTCGCGATTTTTTATTATCGAACAAATTTCATCATTTTATGTTTTTGCCCAAACACGTCCCTTGGCAGTATGATGTAATTCTTGCGTGTTTTTTTCGGATAATTGAAACTTGATCTACTACTGTAAAAATCAAATCTGTTTACTGTTAACGAGCGCACACCCACTCTTAATAAGGACTTGAATTTATCATAAGTTCAAGTCTAAGAATATTAATTTTTTGTATAGGATAGGAACTAACTTAAATAATGATTGATGTTTTTAGAATGGACTACAATATAGGTATGACATCAAAGATTAATTATTATTTATTTAATTTAATTTCTATTGATCTTACATGGACGTATAGGTATTTTCAGAGTTATTGGAAAGCATACAGTATTACTTACTAAGTTACTACGTACCTCGCAACATGCTTGAATACTACATAATAGACATTAGGATCGTCTCAAGTTTAAGTTAAGCCCCTGAATTTAGTGCATCGATTCAGTGGCACATGGAAGTTGTTAATACGCTTTTGCGAAAATAATTGCGCAAAAAAATCTGTGTTTTGCTACAGAACCACAGCGCTAACATTGCGGAAAAAATAGCGCGGGTAGGCTCTTGAAAGTGTTTTTCTCCGTGTTATATCTTGGCAGGATCAACTCGCCATGGTAAATAAATATTTTGTCCTTTGTCATTCTAAATATCCCAATTTTTAACCCCCGACGCAAAGAGGGGTGTTATAAGTTTGACGTCTATGTCGGTCTGTCTGTGTGTGTGTGTGTGTGTGTGTGTGTGTGTGTGTGTGTGTGTGTGTGTGTGTGTGTGTGTGTGTGTGTGTGTGTGTGTGTGTGTGTGTGTGTGTGTCTGTGGCATCGTAGCTCTCAAACGGATGGACCGATTTCGATGCGGTTTTTTCATTTGAAAGCCAGTTTCCTTGCGGTGGTTTTTAGCTATGTTTGGTTAATATCGGTCCAGCAGTGTAAGAGTATCAGCTCTTTTCCAAAATGATGTAAGGCATTTTTGGCGTATGATTACTCGATTAAGTGCTTCACATGTGCCAGTATAATCGATAAATGACAATTCATTGATAACTTCGACCTGATGCTGCAACCAGAATCATACATAGTCCGGCCATAGATTCACATGTCGGGGGTGTTTTAAATTTTAAATTTACGCTTGTTTTGACTATTTAGTTTATATGTGTGTCTATTCTCGCTAGTCTTAGTAAAATTATCTACTCTACACAGTAATACTGTGTAATATTACATTTATACTATAAATGTAAATAAATAAAATTTAAGTGTCTGTCTGTGATTTCTAAACTGTCTTCTATTTAGCTCATAAATAAAGTTACGATAGCATATAACCATTTTTGTCTGTCCGTCTATTTGTAAGAGAAATAGATTTTATTTATCTATTTGTACGCGCGACGTAAAGAAAACGCGCAACGAGATTTTGTAAAATGGGCTTAGATAGGTACCTACCCTTATTTTCGAGCTACCCTTTGGCCTTTAGTAATTCTGTATGTTGTTATTTTAGTTGGGCTATAATATATATTATACCTACAGAGATGGGAAGTTTTTCATTGATTATTACAAGTGTTTCATTGGTTACAAATTTAATCGATTTTTACATATTTATGTATTTCTTTTCAAGTATCTGGTGGAGTTATGTGGATGAATGAAAATTTAGGAGCTGCTGAGCTTTACTTTAGTACATTTGGCCACGCAGAATTTGTCACTTTTGTGATCTGGAGAAATCCTAAATTTTTCCTACGACTTCTTGAGTGACTAATAACCTTGCGCTTAACTTTTAAGATGATATAAAATACCATCGCTACAGGTCATCTACCCAACATTGGCACTAATAAAAATTTGCCGAAACTCACACAACTTTCACTGACAACCGGCACTGAGCAATGCATGACTTTTATTTGATTAAGTAGACGTTTTCTTTAAAATTCTCGTATTTGTGAATGACGGCGACTTTTCTTAGATGGTTAGGTAGGTTTTAAGTAGAAACTTTTAGAGATATCAAAAAAGTAGAATCAAGGTGAATGGCAATAACTATGTCTCTATCTTAAAACCTCAAAGGAAAACAAGATTAACACCTACTAGTAAAAGCACTAAGGTTGGTTACCTACCTAGTTACCTTGCTCATAGATCTATTATTTAACTACAACCAGTTGCTATTACCTAGTTTGCTACTTTCCTCTCTTTACGGATATGTTTCGAACCTACCTATTGCAAAGAATTCAAGTTAGAAACGAGCAATCTGAGAACAGTAGATCGTTTTTAGCAAGAGAATATCTCTTGAGATTCGAAACAGTGAAATGAAATATAATGTCTTATATAGCCGTAATTGTTGCTTAGAAAGTTTTGTGTGACTCGTCAAGATTTTACATCGCATGCTAGCACGCGGCGCGAGGCCGAGAAAGCCAAAGCGACGCGGCTTACGACCGTACCAACTACCAGTGTCCGCTTCCATTCCACACACCTACGAGCATTGGTTGCTATTAAATCACTCAATTTATAACAATTATTGCTTTAAGGAAATGTAATGTATAAACCACTAACGCACTAGTTATTAATGTTTACGTAAATAAAATAATACATTTCAACATACGCTTGTGGAAAGTAAAAGCTTTGATTTCAGTGGAAATCGCAGGTTAAACCCGAGAAACCTGTGCCGAGTATTGACCTACTGACCGAGGACAATTTCACTTTTTAGAATTTCGTTTTCGTTATACTATTTCCCAGACATATTTTTGAACGTTTTATGGTATTGTAACAAAGTCAATAATTGTTATGAAATTTCTATAGAAACCTACCTACCTAAATAGATCAGCTGACTTGTAGGTTAATGTCATGCTGTTATGTAAAAATGATTGTTTAAGTGTCAAAATAACAACCTGTAACAACCAAGTCTGAATTACATTTGCAATTATATATATTTATAAACTAATCAAAATCGTATCTTTACGTAACGAAGTATAAATAATTTAAAAAGACTTGTATTTGTTAAAAATAATTAACTAACCTGACAGGTCTTTCCAAATATCCGCAATGGAGACGGTCCGGGAGGTTTGAGTTTCACAAATACAGTCTGTCTTCGAACTTTAGGTCCGAATTGACACAAAAACTTATCCTGAACACGAGCACACAGCCTACTCGAACTTAAACACGCCATAGCTACAACTGCGACCAAACGCTTGAAGACATGAACTACATAACGTACATAGCACATAGGCGATCGGCCTTTTCCTCCCCACTCAGGACAGCCGACAGCTGATTGTCAATCTCGTGAATTTATCAGTATTGCCAGATAAAACTAACTTTCTACCAATTTAGTTAATAAGATTTTGGAGAGCTTTTTAGGGTTCCATACCAAATTACCTATTTGGTAAAAATGGAACCTTTATGGTGCGACTTTCTCCGTCCATCCGTCTGTCACAGTTGATTATTTTAGTAACTAGTAAAGCTTTCGATATGAAATTTGGAATAATTGTACATAGTAGTGGCCCAACGCCATTGGACTAAAATAAAAAAATTGGTGTGGGCATTTGAATCCAACCGCAGGAATTAAGAGTGGTAGGGGGGATGGGGGAGGGGGGAGGGGGGGTAGTACCTTGTTATATCACTCCCCCTGCGGGAGCCTCTTAGTTTTTTTTTTATGAATTTTTAAAAATCTCATTTTGAGGTTAGGTTTTGTATAAATTTTGGGGTTGCATTAGAATCCAACCGCAGGAATTAAGAATGGTAGGGTAGAGGGGGAGGGGGGGGGGGGGTAGTACCATGTTATATCACTCCCCTCTGCGGGCGCCTCCTAGTTGTTTTTAATGAATTTTTAAAAATCTCATTTTGAGGTTGTGGTGTACTTAATGAAACAACGGACTATCGCAGACTGGTTTATTTGCAGTGACTGAAAACACAGTACCGACATTGCTCTGTATGATTTGACTACCTACATACCTGACACTGCTCCTCTCTTAAATTAACTTAAAGTATAATTAACAAAAAAAATTTATACTTAAAATTATAGTAACAATCGTATTCATTTTATCATTTTTTTAATGCGCGGTCTTAACGTCATGCGAAGTGGACTGTTGGTGGTCACTTGCGAAGGTGAAGGCGCCTTTTTATTATTACTATGATTTTTATTATTACTATACTAGCGACCACTGAGTTCTCAGAACTTTTGTTGAGCTCGTTACTAGTCTCACTTTCTCCCGAGTTGTCGTTTTCCACACCTATTAATGAGTACCTAGATTTTCTGATGCTTTTGTTGATAATCTGATCAACGTGTCTCTTACATGTGCGATTGTCATCATTAGTTTTGACCACGTAAGAGACGGGCCCTGTTCTATCCATAACTACACCTTCTTTCCATTTGATCAAATTATCATTATAGTTTCGGACAAGCACGCGGTCTCCAGTAGTCATTTCGCGCAATGAGCCGCCGCGACGTTCTTCTTGATTTAATTGTTTATTGCAAACTACATCTCGAGTATTCGGTCGTAATAGGTCTAACCGACCGCGTAACCTATGCCCTAAAAGTGCCACTGAAGGTTCTTTTTGGGTAGTACAATGCTCTGTGTTTCGGTATGTGAATAAAAATTTACATAATGCCTTATTTATATTTTCGTTTTCGATTACGGCCTTTTTTAGTACTAGTTTTACGGTTTTAACTACATTTTCAGCCGCGATGCGCCGTTGCTAGATGGATGGTATGGAGCTACTAAAATGCGCTTAATACCATTTTTATTCAAGTATGTCAAATATTCAGACGAAGAAAATGGCGGCCCTCTGTCACTGACGATGACTTTGCACAAACCCCAGCGAGCAAATAGCTTGCGCAGACAAGCTATTACAGTTGCTGCTGAGGTACTTGAAACCGGTTCTACTTCCAGCCATTTAGAATGAGCATCTAATATAACTAAATAATATTGATTTCGAAATGGACCTAGAAAGTCAACGTTCAACCTCGACCAAGGCTCAGTCGGCCACTCCCAGGTGTGCAGTGGCGCAGGCGGTGGCTGCGCGCGCTGCGCACTGCACGCCGCGCACTCGCAGCACAAGCGCTCGATGTCCACGTCCAAACCACTCCACCAAACATAGTTTCGTGCCAGTTGCTTCATCTTAACGACACCAATATGCCCTGAGTGTAATTCATCTAACACGGCGTCATGCAAGCTGGTGGGAATTATTACTCTGTAACCCCAAACTAAACATCCCTGTTCTAAGAATATATTTTCCCGTCTGATGTGATATTGTTTAATAATATTATCATCTGTTCGTTCGGGCCAACCGAACTTAACATAACTTACTATCTTGTTAAGAGTGGTGTCTTTAGCTGTTTCACTCTTAATTTCATTAAATGTTATAGGTAATTTGTCTTCTATAAAAAAACAAATAGCTTTTGTCCCTGTTATTATCATTATGTGCGATACGTTGGTTTTCTCCCAATGGCAGACGAGACAAAACGTCTGCGAAACGATTTCTCGATGAAGAAATAAATTCGATGTCAAAATTGTAAGCGGCCAAGCGTATCGCATATCTCTGCAAACGGCCTGCCGCCGTTTGCGGTATGCCTTTGTTTTTACCAAAAATGTAACTTAAAGCCCGTTGATCACTGCGCAAAATGAAATGCCGACCGAAAATATACCTATGATGCCTGCTAACTCCAAAGATAATGGCTAAAGCTTCTTTGTCTAACTGTGAATAATTCCGCTCGGCATCATTGAGTGTGCGCGAGGCGCAACTGATAAGACGTTCCGAGCCGTCGGGGTAGCGGTGCGACAGCACCGCGCCGAGCCCGTACGCGCTGCTGTCGACCGACAACAACAGCGGCAACTTCGGGTCGTAGTGAGCTAGCACCGGCGAACTACTGAGTATTTGTTTAATTCTATTAAAGGCACTTTCACATCCTGGACTCCAAATCCATTTGGCATTTTTCTTAAGCAAGTCATACAAAGGTTTCAATACAGAACTCATGTTAACGCAAAATTTATTGTAAAAGTTAACAAGCCCTAGAAAACTTTTCAATTGCGTTACATCTTTTGGCGATGGCGCTGACACAATCGCTTCTATCTTATTTACATCAGTGTGTAAGCCTTCTTTATCAATTTTATACCCTAAGTATGTTACACTATCTTTAAAGAACTCACACTTGGACCAATTAACTCGCAAACCAGCTTCTTTTAATCTAGCTAGAACTGCGCGTAAGTTTTTACAATGTGTTTTTCTATCTTTACCGGTTACACAAATATCGTCTTGAAAAGCTACGGTAGACGATAGCCCACATAAAGTTTCTTCTATCAACTTTTCAAAATATTCAGGAACACATTTTATTCCGAAGGGCACTCGCTTGTAAACAAAAGTACCTACATGTGTCGTTATAGCGGTCATAGGCTGAGAGTCCTCCGTTAACAACACTTGCTGATAGGCGTGGGACAAATCCAATTTCGAAAACTGTTCGCCTCCCCCGAGCGAGGCAAATATATCTTCAATTCGTGGCAGAGGATAATGAAAATCTTTTAATAACGGATTAATTGTTATCTTATAGTCTCCACATATACGAATATCTCCATTTTTTTTAATAATAGGCACAATAGGTGTACCGTAATCAGATCGGTCTACCTTATATATGACGTCATCGCGCTGCAACCGCTCGAGCTCGCGCTCGACCGGGGCGCGGAGCGCGAGGGGAAACGGCCGTGATTTTACAAAAACTGGAGTCTTATCGGCTAAGTGTAACTGCATACGAGTTTTAAAGGTCCCGAGTCCATCAGCAAAAACCTCAGGAAATTCCTTTCTCAATGACTCGATGGTATCACTATTGTCACTCTTTACAGACAAGTTATGACAGCTCGTGATATCTATTTGTAAAAGTCTTATCCAGGTTCGGCCTAGTAAAGGAGGGCCTCCATTTTCAATTATAAAAAGCGGTAACTTGTGCGAACAAGAGTGATATTTGACATTTACCATGATGTATCCGAGAGGTTCGATAACATTACCTGTGTAAGACTTTAACTTTAAGTTCTTATGTTGTAAACAAACATTAGAGAAATGTTTATCATAATAATATTTTGAAATTGCAGAAATCTTACTACCAGTATCTATTTCGAATTTAATTACTGAGTTTTCTACATTTAATTTGAGGTAATACGGGCCGTCATTGCCCTCGCTAATTATATTATAAAATTCTGACTCGCTCTCATCGGAATCATTTAAAAAAAACTGACCTTTGGAATTCTTCTGGTTCGCCGAATCACTGTACTTGTCACTAATAACAACACAAGCGGCCTTTAAATGGCCTCTCTTACCACATGTATCACAAACGTACGACTTAAACCTGCAACGGGACGGGGCGTGCCTCCCGCGCCCACACCGCCAGCACGAGCGCTGCCCCTCTGCGCTCGCGGCGCCTGCCCTGGATCCAGCTGCATCGGGCTGCGTGTCTCCTGAGTCTCTGCACCGCTCCGTGCGGCCGCGCTCCCCGCGCGCCGTCGAGGGTCTGATGCGGTGCAGCCCTTCCGGTTCAGCGCTGGAGCTCACCCCGGTAGCCGCCTCCGCCGCGTGCCTCTCCGCCGCCTCGAGCGCCAAAGCGAGTTCCACCGCTCGCTTATAATCGATGTTCCGCTCGGCAAACAATCTCGACCTCATGTCTTCACTATGAAGACCAGAAACAAACTGGTCTCTCAAATTAACCTCGAGAGAATCTCGAAAATTGCAGTGTTTCGCTAGATGCTTCAAACTTTTCAAATAATCACTCACTGCTTCCCCTTGTGATTGTTTCCTTTGCCGGAACATATGCCTCTCTGCGATCTCCGACTCTGTGGCTCTAAATGATCTTTGACGATTTTCACTAGTTGTTCGAAAGTCTTGTCTTCAGGTAAATCCGGTGAGCACAAGTCACACATTAGTTCGTAACATGTAATGCCGACGTGCGTGACCAGCGTGGCCACGTGTAACTCTTCACTTATGTTATTTAAAGCAATAAATTGCTTTACCCGGCGGCAATAAGCATCCCAGTTGTGGGAACTGACGTCAAATGGTTCTATTTTGCCAAAAGGCATGATTTTAACCAAAAAAAAACTAAACAAAACCGAACTGCGCCAAATGTGGTGTACTTAATGAAACAACGGACTATCGCAGACTGGTTTATTTGCAGTGACTGAAAACACAGTACCGACATTGCTCTGTATGATTTGACTACCTACATACCTGACAGAGGTTAGGTTAGATGGGAGGGGGGTGGGGGAGTGGAGGGAGGTGTCCCCAACCCCCAACACCACTCCCATGAAAAGGTAATGAGAATTTTTTTTTTTAAATTGTAATTTTTTAGGTTAGTCTTGCCAAAATTCGAGCAAAACTTCGCTTAGTGAAGGAGTGAAGGTAAAAAAAGAGTGGGAGGGAGGGGAAAAGGAGTAGAGTAGATGGGAGCTCATGTTTATTATAAAATATAAAGAAATTATTATCATATTATACTGTTGTTTTATTTCTGACAATAATATGTACTTATAGCAAAAAAGCTTTTCCACTCTGAAACGACATGGACTAATATAGGTCGAACAGTGTGACAGAACGGAATTGGCCAACCCCGACTCCACGTAGTCTTGTCTGTCCTACCCCTAGAGTGTTTTTATGAAGCGCGAAGCCAGAAGCTCGCGAAGGAGGTCCTGAACGAAGGTCGAGTAGGTGAAGCTGAATCAAGGGGCGACGGAGCGAGTCTTCTGGCGTAGCCCATTTGATTTGTAGCTTGAACAAAACGCAACTCACGCCACAGCCTTCGTGTTTATACCCCCCACCCCTCCCCCCTCCCCCACTACCCTACCATTCTTAATTCCTGCGGTTGGATTCTAATGCAACCCCAAAATTTATACAAAAACCTAACCTCAAAAAGTGATTTTTAAAATTCATTAAAAAAAACTAAGAGGAGCCCGCAGGGGGGAGTGATATAACAAGGTACTACCCCCCTCCCCCCTCTCCCCCTCCCCCTACCACTCTTAATTCCTGCGGTTGGATTCAAATGCAACCCCAAAAATTGGCCAAGTGCGAGTCGGGCGCATCATAAATCGGTGTTTTCGGTATTTGTTGTGTAAATACACTATATGGTACATAATATACAGAAATTTCAAATTCCTAAGTAGTTTAGTTTTTGAGATAGACCCCGTAACAAAAGTGGTCCAAAACCGAAAACTTTGATGGCCCTTCATTTCTTCATTTTTATAGCTAAAAACCAATAAAAAATATATTTGAACTCTTACTTAATGAGTTTTATTTTTTATTTATTTTTATTTTTTAAAATTTTAATTATTTATTTATTTATTTTTTAATTTTATTTTATTTTAATTATTTGTTGTTATAGCGGCAATAGAAATACACACTCACAACTGTCTGCCAATTATTGTTAAGAAATACTGCCCGCTGACAGATGGACGGACGGACGAACGGACAAACGGACAGCGGAGGCTTAGTAATAGGGTCCCATTGGCACCCTTTGGGTAGGGAACCCTAAAAACGGAAATCATTTTTAGTTTAATTAAAAAACGGGGAAAATCGGGGGTTTGAAATTTCAAAGTAAGATAACTATACCGTGTGGGATATCATATGAAAGGGCTTTACCTGTACATTCTAAAACAGATTTTTATTTATTTTTATACATAACAGTTTTTGATTAATCGTGCAAAATGTTGAAAAAAAAATAATGGATGTAATTTAGAGATAAACCACGTGGTTAATCTCTAAATAATAAATGAACTCGAATTTTGGCATGGTAAACAACGTTCCACTGAAATTGTTGTTTTGCGCAAACACGAAACGAAATCATAATTATGTATTATAATTACCATTTAAAACTATTAATGAGTTTTTTTGTAAGGTGTCGAAAATTAGTTCTATTCTCAAGAAATAATGTATTGTTAATGTAAATAACCTAAAAGATCCAAATCAAGAGCTTTTTAAGTTAAGCTTTAATAGTATTGGGAGAAATCATAAAATTATTATGGCAGCACTTAAACCAAATTGTAGTACAGATTATCTAAAAAATACCTGCTCAATGTCAAATGGCATGTCATCCTATAATAAATTCTACAATCTATTAGCTCTACGATCTACGATACTATAACTAACCTAAAAGTCCTAAAACTCTAAAAGCTAGATAAAATTATTGTTAAAGTTAATCCTTAGCACGTTTAAACTTTAAATAATAGTAAACGATTCACGTTATAGAGCAGGTAAATTAAGAAGTTAGTACTTTACTGGAAGGTGAAACTATAAAGGTGTCCCGAGGTCTTGGTTCTATTATCTAAGATAAATAAAAATATTTGTTTTTCAGCTCAAAATGTTATCCCGTCTCCATCACCTGAAGAATATACTAAAAAATGTTGAAAGGAATATCTTACAGATATTTGGACTTCCCCCTAGAGGTATCATTCCAAAAATTTATTAAATTGTAACTACAGCAAAGGCCTGTACTTACCTCTATTGTCATATTCTTCTACAAAAGTTGAACTAGTCAAGTGTTTTGTGTTTAGTTTATGCTAATGCTGAGAAAAACGGAGTGGTCCTATTATTTTAGGCTTAGAATTGACCCTCATCTGTGCAGACCCTCATAGATGAGAAAGTGACCTACCCCATACCCTATAGTGTATCAACTATTATGGTGTCATAAATATCCAAGGGATTTAGAAACATGTACTATCTAATCCATGTCTCTACTGTAAAACCTTCAAGAAAAGATTCCTTAAATTATATAGAAAACCATATCAAAATCAGCTATTGCTTATTCCTATCAGCTATTGTTTATTTTTAACTGACTTCAAAAAAAAGGAGGAAGTTCTCAATTCATCAGAACCTTTTTTTATTACATATATTTTTTTTATGTATGTTCACCCATAACTTGAAGACGCCTGAACCAATTTGGAAAAATTCTTTTTTGTTTCAAAGGGTATACTTCCCAGGTGGTCCCAACTCCCATTGAAATTTTATCGAAATCGGTCAAGCAGTTTTTAAAATATCAACAATAAATTATATACTTTGTACTGGCGCGGGCGTTTGAAGTCAGTATTTTAAAAATATTTTTTTATATTAAATTATTATGATCTATAGAAGAAATAAATGCATAAAGTGGCTGGGGTTCCTGGTTTCAAGGTGCTAGAGTGGAGGCCTCACACTGATAGGTGCAGTGTTGGTAGAACCGTTGGTAGCAGAGATTCTGCAAATGTTTTAGTTTCTGGCTGGAATTTATGAAGGAAGTTTCAATTTTAGAAGAAAAATTCAAATCACTGCACAGAGAAAATGTGTGGTGTTATTCACTTTCCGGCAGCCACTCTAGTCGGTGGATAACAAAGTTCCTATTATTATTATTTACTAGATGATGCCCGCAACATCGTCCACATGGATTATGGGTTTTTAATTATTATAATAATTTTCCAAGTAAAATGTAGCCTAAATGCTAATCCTGGGTATAAGCTATCTCTATTCCAAATTTCAGCCAGTCAGTTCATTCATTGTGGCGTTACAGACTAACAAACATCCATCCATCCGTACATAGATCTATACATCCATCCTCACAAAATTTCGCATTTATAATATTAGTAGGAAGTAGGATAGTAGGATTACTATCTGATCCATAGCCCAATCAACTCAAATAATTTTTTATACTATAAATTTTTGAATCGATTCCAAGTATCTATACAAAAGCAAGTCTTACTTACCCAGTGTATTATATAATATCTTCTCTTCGACTAAGCGTTATCCCACTAGGTGGGGTCCGCTCTCTGGCATGCTCTAGCCCACTTTGTCCGGTCTTCTGCATCCAGTGTATAATATTATAGTGAATCATAAATACAGGAGTCAGCAGACACATTTGCTATAAACCCACACTAGGAGATCAAATATTAGACAAGTTCAGGAACTGTTGGATACAGGTAGCCAAGAGCAAGGGATGTAGTAGAACTATTTATGAGACCTGCAGGGAATGTATCTGTTGATAGACAAGAGGTTTAATACCTACCCACTTTTATTGATATTTGTATTTTATTACTTATTAGTTTTTGTCTTCTAGAGTTGGCGTTGGCATATACTTATGAAAAAAAATTACCAGAACCAGAAAAGTTTTCTATAAAAGATATTGTTGGAGATGGTATCCTGTTAGCTGTACCTAAATTCAGGAGAACTGTGGAAAAGAGGTTGAAGAGAAAATTTGGAAGTCCTGAATATGTTTGGAAAATGCTAATACCAAAAAATAATATCATTGTGTGCAATGATTGTGGACATTACAATGAACGTGGCTATATCTGTGGTATATATTTAGTAATAACTCCTAATTTCAACTAGCCAAATGTACTAATTGAACAAAGAATTGTTGCAGCCTCTGTCCTTGGCATGCCACTCAGGCATGATTTATTTGTATAGTAATAAGCTTAGGTTGGCTATATGTTTTACTAGCTTTTGCCTGCGGCTTCGTTCATGTTAAGTTCGATTTTTCAATCCTCTATTTTACTCCCTTAGGTGTGAATTTTGAAAAATCTATATGCCAAATTTCAGCCTGATATGTCTGGTGGTTTGAGATGAGTGTTGATATATCAGCCAGTCAGTCACATTTTCCTTTTATAATTATATTTATTTACTAAATTACTAAATGATGCCCGCAATTTTGTCCATGTGAGTTAAATTTATTGATTCCTGTGGGAACTCTAATTTTCGGGGACAAAACAATTAACCTTTAATTAAATTAATTTAAGGTTGTAGCCTGTGTTAATCCAGGGTATAATTTATCTCTATTCCAAATGTCAGCCAAATCCGTCCAGTAGTTTTTGCGTGAAAGAGTAACAAACATACACAAAAACACACACATACATACATACAAATAAACAAACTTTCGCCTTTATAATATTATTTTGATATGACCATTTTAATTCAAATAACCTTGTTGTGTTTCACCAAAATAGCTATCACTGTTGCAATAGCTACAGAAATACAACTAAATAAAATAACTTTTATTGCTATTTAAATACAATAAAATCTTATTTAGTTCAAAAATATGATTGTTAAAATTTAAAATTGGGAACCTTGTGTTTTAGGTCACTGTTACAAAAAAGTGGAAGCTGAAACAAAAGAAATTCAAGACAAAATCCAAGAAAAATTGGGTAACCTTAAACCAATTGAAAATGAGGTCATTGTTCTATATAATGGGGAGAACTTACCAGAACAGGTACTTATTTGTTAAGTTTGATGACCACTACTTTACTGCACTTGGCTTTACGTTTCAAGTGTCTCCATACAAATTATTCCACCCCATTAGGTTTAGGGATGGAATTAAAAAAATCTCATATACATCTCTGAAATACCTACCCATAGTACTCCAGAGATGCTTTTAAATCAATACCCTCAAAACTCCTCTGATTTAGGTGTTACACTGGTATAATGGAATAGCGTTGCCTACATGTTTTAATAAAGAATTTTTGCTTTAAGTTTGCCAGTTTAGTCTATGCTTTTTTAGAACTGTAATTAATTTAATAAATACTATCTTAATTAATCTTTTCTGTGACTAATTTTATTTATTTTTTATAGCCCAAAGAGTTCTGGCAAGGGAAAAGGATTATTGAAATGAAGAAAGATAGACCACAGTGGTTCAGTAAAAATCTGTTGCAGAAAACAACGCAACAACCATCAGAATCTAAAGATGTCAAACCTACAGATTTAGCTTAAAGAGTAAAAGGAGTATTTATATAAGTTGATTAAATAGCATTTTCAAATGAGTGGGCTTTTTATTTATTGAACTAAAATTGGACCCCATGGTAGCTTGGATTTATCCATAAAATAATAGATCCATATTAAATTATTTAATTGAACTTATCTTAAAAATCATAATAAGATGCAATACACTAAAATAAATATATCACAAGATTATAATTAAATTTTCTCTTTACATCACATTATCTAATGAATTTGGCACTGTATCAAAATTGTCCATAGAATCTGTTTCATTTTCACCAATAAAATGATTTTCTACATGGGTCTGGAAATCTGCAAATGAAGTATTTCTTTGATATTTTTCTCCACATATTGGACACATCTTATCAAACGATTCATTATTTTCATCATCTTGATTGTTTCCAGCGTTCATATTGTTTGGTGTAGTTTTGTTATCCTCAAACTCATTACTGCTAGAACTCCCTTGTGTTCTGTCAACAAGACTATCACTGGTTTCAGTTTCTTTATTTTCACTTAAAGCACTTTTTGATTTATTTGCTAGGCACGTTGGACATTTATAACCTTCTGAAATAAAAGGCAAATTAAATGTTAATCAAGAATTCTTATTTCCTGGTAAAAACGTAGCCTGTCTGTGTCAAAAAAGATCGCTTGAGCAGTTAGACAGCCGTTAGAATGAAAATATATTGTTCCTATAGTCAAAACCTTTTTTTAGGAACCGTAAATATAAGTTATAAAAAATACAGTAACAAGATGTGAAAATCAAGTTGAGTAAGTTCAACCATTCCAAAGAGGCCTGCAAATAATCAGCAACCCATTAATGGCTCACTACTAAGCACAGGTCTCCTTTCAGAGAAGGGTTATATGCTGTAGTCCACCACACTGGCCCAAAATGAATCAGCCTTCAACACCTTTGAGAACATTAGGAGAACTCTCAGGTGTGCAAGGTTTCCTCACAATGTTTTCTTTCACCATTGAAGCATGCAATATTAATTAATTACTAAATCATACATTACTCTGAAAAGTCAGATGCAAAGTCAGCCTAGAACCTGCAACCCCCTGAAATAGATCACATTCCTAACCACTGGGCTATCACTGCTTCTAAACATTACTAAACATAACTGCAGAAAAATAACTACTATAATTCATAATTCATTTATTAATTTGTGAATATGGTACAGTCAAGATGTTATAATATACAATTTAAAATGTCCATATATCATATACCAAAGTGTGAAATATATATGTCAAAAAAAAATTAAATTAAATGTCAAAAAATAATATACAACAGTTAAAATTTTACTATCTATCATCATCATCATATCATAATCATAACATCATAACATGAGCTGAATAAGAGGCAGTTAGTACAAAGTTGCAGGCAGACACTTCAATTTCAATTTTGTAAAGTAGATTTACTTACCATTCATTATTACTTCAATTCTTGATATAACTGTTTTTAAATCTTTTTCTTGTTGGGCTAAATCTTTCTTGAGACTTTGTAGCTTTTCTGTTTGACTACGAATTTCCTTAAGTGAATCAGTCGCTGGATCTTCCATATATGTGAATCCTATTGAATCCATGTTTAAAATATCATCATCTAAGTCTTGCAGTTGTGTCATTTGTTCATATTGTTCGACGAGTTGTGACTTTTCCTGTATATAACTGTTAATTAATTTCAAAGATATTTCTTCTAAGCTTGAGTCCGAGTATTTCTCTTGATGTTGAGAACTGTATTTGGGAGTACTGTGTATGTATGTGTTTGTGCGAATCAGAGGTTGTTTTGGACGTTCTTCTACTGACCTCTCCGATCCTTTCAAGGAAGATAGCTTACTCCACAAGTTCTTGTTTTCACATGAAACCATAAAGACGTGGTGCAGCAGTTGCGATTTCTGTTTGTTAAGCTCTGCTATTTTTTGATGCAGATATATCTTGTCATCTTCTTGTAGATGTGCGTAAGGAGATTTTTCTGCTGCTTTGGTAATATCCAACTTTAAGCGCATGTTATCTGTTTCCAGTGTGTTAATTCTACGTTGAAGTAATAGGCATCGATCTCTCATGGCATGAAGTGCCAATTCATGGACGTTAGTGTAATCAGCTTTTATTGTTGTTTGATAAGTGGAATCATTGTTAAAACTTACAATAGATGAAGAATCCATAGCTATTTAATAAGTAGTTTGACAAAGTTGCCTTGCATATGATGTTATTTTTTATTTAAAACGCGATACATACACACATTTTACTAAGGTAACAAAAAGTGATCAGGATTCAAGAACGGAATGGGAAAAAACTTGGGAATACTGAATTAACAAAACACAAAAATTATTTATTTATATTTAAGGTAGCATTTAAAGTTTTTAGACTCCAACCCACAGCTCCAACCACAGAACCACCACAGATCACTATTAAACTAGTCGGGGGACACAGAACACTATTACTCCTAGTCCTAGGGGAGAAGACTGACAACTTTAAAAAAAAGCGGGACCGTTCTTACTAGCGCCATCTATATTCAACCCAGTGACAACTCTTTGAAGGCGGGAGATTCAAATGTGGAAATAAGCTAATATCCAGATTTCCTTACTTGAGTATTCGAGTAAACAAACACCTCTTGATATGAATATCACTTATTTACACACAAATCACACATTTTTAACTATGTATAACTGTCTAGATCTATTCATCAAACACATTCGTTACGATTTACACCAAAAATTGCTTTAGTCCGGGAGGAATCGGCGCATGCGTACCGAAAACTATTCGACCTCAATTTTTTTATGCGATCCTCTTCAAATGGCCCTCCTAATTATATAAATGCATGTTGCCAGGGCGCCACCTGGTGCCATATTGTTTAAACCAAAATTGTTTAAACAATTGCAAGGAATTGTTATTTTTCAACCGGACAAATTTTTTTTATATTCTTTATTAAAATACCAATAAAAAAGGTCCTATGACTTTTCACGATAAAGTTAATATTTTTAAAGATGTGAATTTTTAAAGGTTCGAAAAATCTCAAATTTGGGTACTTTCGACCCTTGAAAAATATATTTAAAAAAAACATAATGTTTAAGTAATATTTTTTTTTAAATTCTCTATACAATAATTAATAATATTGTTACTAGAGATTTAAAAAAAATTCATTGTTTATATCTTTTTTTTAATTGTTAATTTCGCGCGCTCACAAGTATGTCGTCGCTTACCTTTAAGATTTTTAAGAAAATTTTATTGACCTAATAACTAGGCCAGTGGCAATAACTGGGACTTTTACTTTACTTTCCGTTTTAATAACAAAAAAGTAATATAAACTGATAAAAAAGTAATTTTAATGACATGTTCCGATTTATGCTTAAATAACTTTTGAAAAATTGATTTCAGAAAAAAATTATTGAAAACAAATTGTAGACAATTTAATTATTAATAACATTGCTCTCTTTAACAATCTTGATAAAGTTGATAGTTTTTAAGATAAATGATAAATAATGATTCAAGACACAGAGAGGCCGATGCAACGCATGAGTCAGAGAGAGACAGCGATACTTAAAGGTAAGCAATGGAGCAATGTTATTAATAATTAAATTGTCTACAATTTGTTTTTAATATTTTTTTTTCTGTAATCAATTTTTCAAAAGTTATTTAAGCATAAATCGGAACATGTCATTAAAATTACTTTTTTATCAGTTATTATTACTTTTTTGTTATTAAAACGGAAAGTAAAGTAAAAGACCCAGTTATTGACACTGGCCTAGTTATTAGGTCAATAAAATTTTCTTAAAAATTTTCTTAAAGGTAAGCGTAATACTTGTGAGCGCGCGAAATTAACAATTAAAAAAAAGATATAAACAATGAAATTTTTTTAAATCTCTAGTAACAATATGATTAACTATTGTATAGAGAATTTAAAAAAAAATATTACTTAAACATTATGTTTTTTTTTAATATATTTTTCAAGGGTCGAAAGTACCCAAATTTGAGATTTTTCGAACCTTTAAAAATTCATATCTTTAAAAATATTAACTTTATCGTGAAAAGTCATAGGACCTTTTTTATTGGTATTTTAATAAAGAATATAAAAAAAATTTGTCCGGTTGAAAAATAACAATTCCTTTCAATTGTTTAAACAATTTCGGTTTAAACAATATGGCACCAGGTGGCGCCCTGGCAACATGCATTTATATAATTAGGAGGGTCATTTGAAGAGGATCGCATAAAAAAATTGAGGTCGAATAGTTTTCGGTACGCATGCGCCGATTCCTCCCGGACTACTTCGAGTTTACCATTATAAGATATTTATTTTCTCAAAAACGAAATAATAGCAGAACTCATTTGCACAGATTAGGAGAAAGTGACATTTCGTAACCCTACACTAGCGGCACGCTATGATGGCCGGTTTGACGTTTGTCCGCTCATGAAGTTCCGTATTAATTGATAACGACTTTGAAGGAAATAATTGTATTACTTTATTGACGATAGTGATGTGCAGAGATTCATAAATTTTATCGAATGTAGTTTTAGGTTTAGGACTCAAAATTTATTTATTAAATTGATTTCTAAAATGTATGTACAAGTGTAGAAAAATCAGTTTGCACCATTTAAGGGGTGAATGTACTTGTGAATATGAACAATTTTCACTATGTGGACAAACCTCTGAAATCGCAAAAAAATATCAGCTGTTTCATACAAAAGGTAAAATTTTTATTTTTATATGATATATACCACAACTCGGCATTTGGTTTTCTAAATTGAAAATTTTTAAAAATGGAATCTAATACGATCGTCACATAGGATCGCTGGCTAGCACAACTACTACCTCCGGCAAACTCGCGTCAATGCTCAATGCAAAACAAAGCAGTTTCGAATTGACGTTGCTTCGAAAAGTATAAACTGTCAGTGCAATGCGATTGTGATATAGTTTTGACCTGGCTTTGGATTTCAAATATTGATACTGCATTACTGTTGACCCTTGCTCGTTAATTTGGACTCTGTTCAAGCCCTTTGTTGTGGATTTCGTCGATATGACCGAACGTACGCAGAGAACTGTTCTAAATAGTCAGACACGTGAGTTCGTAATACGCCTTCGTAACTATTTCGATCGTGAAGCTCAAAATGGAGGGCCAATTTTACCTATAACGTCAGTGGTTGAACGCGTAGCTGATGCGCTTAATATTGGACAACGAACTGTTAGACGGATAACTAAAAAAAAATATGGCGAGACTGGCACAGAAGAAAATAAACTTCACACACCAAAAAAGAGAAAACGAGCAAAACCAGTCGTAGGCATCGATAGCTTTGATGCCGATGCTATCCGAAGACATGTTTACGGCTACTATTTACAGAAGGAGTATCCAACAAGAAAAAAGTTGGTGCATTCACTGAAGGAAGCTGGATTATTCTTCGGTGGGGAAAGTTCTTTAACGAAGATTTTGAAGACCATTGGATTTCGATACAAAAAATGTAACAAACGCAAAATATTGATGGAAAGATTTGATATAGCGATGGCAAGGTATACTTTTTTACGGCAAGTGAAAGAAATCAAAAATTGGCAAAATGTTGTGTTCTTGGATGAAACATGGCTTAATGCTAACCATACTGTAGGCCGTTCTTGGAACGATGACACAGCAACATCTACTTCCAAAGTTCCTGTAGGAAAAGGATCGCGACTTATAATTTGTCACGCCGGAACCATCAACGGGTTTGTCGAAGGTTCTCTCATGGCTTTTGCGTCAAAAACCACTGGAGACTATCATGAAGACATGAATGGAGAAAAGTTTACTGAATGGTTTACCTCAATGTTGTGTAGCCTCCCTGAACCATCTATTATAATTATGGACAACGCCCCATACCACTCGATGCAAATTGACAAGCCACCTGCCCAATCCCAAAAGAAAGCTGATATCGTCGCATGGCTTCGTAAAAATGGCGTAGATGCAAACATGAATATGTTAAAAGCGGAATTAGTACGTCTTTTAAAAGAAAACAAACCAACCAAGATCCGATACGTCATTGACGAAATAGCATTAGAACATGGGCACAGAGTTATACGGTTACCGCCTTACCATTGTGAGTATAATGCGATTGAGTTGGTGTGGGCTCAAATTAAGGGATATGCTGCAAGACACAATACAGAACCCCCATTTACCACAAAAAAAATGCTAAAATTATTAGAAGAAGCTTGTGAACATGTGACTAAAGGAGACTGGGAAAAGGTTGTGAATAGAACTGTTAAATTAATAAGGGAAGATTATGAAAGAGATGTGAAAATAGATAATATTATAGAAAACGAACATATAATTATTAATGTAGGTGATGATAGCAGTGACGACAGTGAAAATAGTAGTATGGACGAATCTGATTAATTATGGCCTTTTGTGGCACCTTTTTTGGTATCTTTTGTATTCATATGTTTCTTGTGTGCATATAAAGTATGTATATTCATTTTCATTCAAATATTCAGTTCGTTCAAATAAATTAAATAAACATATACATTTTTGTTTTATTAAACCTATTTAATCAGGTACAAAAACAAAACTTAATTGTTTTTTGTTCGAGAATAAATTGACATTCCACATCACTATTGTAATGTGTCAAACCGGCCATCATAGCGTGCCGCTAGTTTAGATTGTCTATGAATCGTTGAGGTGGGGACAGGCGAATGAGTGACCTTATGAATAGATTGAATCCATGGAACTAGGAATTACGACTAGTCTTCCTACTTCAATGATTGAATCATCATTACAGTAGAGGTGAGTAACTTTAGAACATAAAATATAATGGATATTGATAAAAAATAAATCACTAGCAGAAAATGATTGTAATGGTTATCTTAAATAAAATTAGATATTATTATAAAATATAATATAATAAAACTGTAACAGGTCCAATTCTGTACATTGAAGATATTTTGAAAATTTTTATTTGAGGGCACTCTATAATCGATACTGAAGCCAAAACAATTTTTTTTTAATTTTTTGTCTGTCTGTCTGTCTGTCTGTCTGTCTGTCTGTCTGTCTGTATCTTGGCCGCGCATCACGCCGAAACTACTGGACGGATTTAAATGAAACTTGACACGACTTAAGTTAATACTACGAGGTATAATATAGGATACTTTTTATCCCGAAATTCAGCACGGTTCCTTTGGGAGAGGGGATGAAAGTCAAAATGTGTATTTCGCTGTAATTCATTAAGGCGTATTCCGATTTAATCCATTCTTTTTTTGTTAGAAAGCAGGTTCTTTAGAGATTGTCCTGTAATTATTTCAAGGTCGTCAATTTCGTAGTACAGGAATTATAGACATCACAATCTTCAGTATAGGTCCAAATAACTTGAACCCCGGAATCTACAGGATACTTTGAATGAACGGCTCATCTTAAGCTGGCTTTCGTAATTTTTCGTATATAGCCATCGTGGATACTATTTTGTCAAAGTCAAACTACCTACTCCAAAGGCGTCAGATTTTGCCAAACCATCATTATACCTACATACTACTACATAGTAGGTATGGATGTAATACATCGTATGGACGTAATATTACAGTGTTTTCCTATGTAAGTAATTTAATATTCTAATCATACTTACTAATATTATAAATGCGAAAGTGTGTTTGTTTGTTTTTTTGTCGTTCAATCACGCCGCAACAGAGCCACGGATCTACGTGATTTTTTGCATGGGTATAATTGAGGACCTGGAGAGTGAGATAGGCTACTTTTATCCCGGAAAATCAAAGTGTTCCCGAGGGATTTTAAAAACTAAATCCACGCGGACGAAGTCGCGGGCATCAGCTAGTTATAAAATAAAATATAGATAATCTTAATCTTAATTATTACCAAACTAAAGAACATTTTACTAAAGAAAACAGGTAAATAAAAATACACTACTGTTTTTTTTAAGAAAATTGTTTGTATCACAATGTTACCCACAAATGGGGTATACTTTAGAATAGAACAAAAATCTGATTAGTAATAATTAATAAATCTTCGTTAATTTTTTCTTGTAAATTCCTCTTTTTAATATAATTATGAAAAAGATATTGTTTCGTTACTTTTTACGTCAAATTTGTAGTAATGGTACACGTCTATGACCATCGCAGTTGGGATGAAAATCATTCAGTTGTATAATGCTTTCACATGCGTTCAATCGCTTATGCGATAACTTCCCAACCCTATAAATTGTCTTTGGTTAACATTCGGCCATTATTGTTTACTCGAGTACTCAAGTAAGGAAATCTGGACTATACATATCCTATTTTGACTCTTAGGGTGGAACCACATTTGTGAGGATCGTTTCGGATTTCGCCCATACAAAACTGTCAAATTCCATAGAAACGTGCACGGATCAAATCGGCTTTTCGATGCGTACACGAATGTATGGAAAATGACAGTTTTGTATAGGCAAAATCCGAATCGATCCTCACAAATGTGGTTCCACCCTAAAGAGAACTTGGTATTTTTAAGGGTGGAACCACATTTGTGAGGATCGTTTCTGATTTCGCCCATACAAAACTGTCAAATTCCATAGAAACGTGTACGGATCAAATCGGCTTTTCGATGCGTACACGAATGTATGGAAAATGACAATTTTGTATAGGCAAAATCCGAATCGATCCTCACAAATGTGGTTCCACCCTAAAATACAAGTTCCCTTTAGAGTCAAAATACCATATCAATAAGGTTTCAGTTCAGGTTTAAAACAAAACAACGGGGTTTTTGTTCTAGCAAATATAAATGAACATTTATTTTTATGTAAATATATTAATTTTTTCTTTGTCGAACGCTTTTACAACATTCTATCTTCACCGTACAATTTCACCTGCAGGGATGATGAAGTGTTAGCCATAGACTCAGAAGCGGAACTTATCACTCAAAACTAATCACGCCTTAAGAGAATACATCTCTTAAAACGCTAAAACCCTACCTATAGCCGTCTCCTCCTCCCCCACAACGGCCCATTTCCACTCAGCTAATAACCACACCACGACAGACAAACCACCATCTGAACGTGAGGGTAGTTATAAAAAACATCTAAATATCAATTACACTAATCTAAGCGTACTGTCAATATTTCACGAATCTGACAATTCGGCTGTCCTGCAACTAAACACGTCCTCGTGTTTCTAACCTATCTCAGTTAGTCATTATTCGTCTCGGGCAGTCTTGCCCATTGTCAGATCACAGGCGTTCATGCCCTTATTCAGATCTCAGGCAATTTTGCCATAATCACAGTCAAGGGCGATCGTGCCCTCAGTCAAGTCAATGACGGTCATCTGTCAAAAAGTGTAAGTTATCTTTAATTCAATAATTCAAAGCCGAACTCTCAGTTTTAACGTTTAAACTCATGACTCATTTTCTGAATTCTAAATCATTGACCGAGCGAAGCGAGGTCTCTGAGTTAACTAGAGCGATTTGCACTTGTCCGTCCGTCCGTCCGTCCGTCTGTCAGAGCCTTATAACTTTTGAATTACTGAACGTAATTACTTCAAATTTAGATATAATATGTAAACCGATGGCCTCCAGCCGAAAATGGCTTAAAAAGTTATAAAAATCTTTATTTCAGGGGGGCTCTCATAGAAGCGAATGCGAAGTAAAATTTTTTTTTTGCTATTCACAGGTTTTCTGTATATCATTTAAAAGACAATTTGGAACAGAGTACAAACGTATTTTTTTTTATTTTTTTTTCCTAAAATTGACGAAATGGGGGGCTTTCAAAGTGGCGATTTAATACGCTCGCTTGAAGACGCTCTCTGGGAAAATTGGTTACTTATTTTCAAGATCTACTTATTTTCTTACTTCACTTGTATCCTGTACTTGAACAACAAATACTAAAATTATATGAATATTATAAAGAAACGAGATTATTTAACTTTTAATGAGCATCAGTAAATTTCACATAGCTTCACAATAATGCTAATAGATGGCGCAGTCATTAACTTTTCCGTGGAACTACTCGTAGGAGTTACGACTACGATCTATCCCAAAAACAGTTTTGCGTCGAGCATTATTATTTAGGTACATAATATAATACATATTATTCAACTAAAATTATTCTTTAGTTAAATATCAAACTTGTAGGAGCTACGACTACGATCTATCCCAAAAACAGTTTTGCGTCGAGCATTATTATTTAGGTACATAATATAATAACATATTATTCAATTAAAATTATTCTTTAGTTAAATATCAAACTTCAATAAACTAATTTTGTATATTTTCTATTCGCGTCGATAGATGACGATTTGTACAGATGCCCTAACCCGTTTTCACTCGTTAGTACCTACATAATAATTCAATGTTTTCACTGACGTTCCCTAACCTTTACGGGCTACCTATGATAAGTTAGGTGATGATTACTGTCAACTTCTTTATCACGATCCTGTACGGGACACCTAAAAGGACATTGGGACGGATGTTAGGACTTAGGATTGTGTTTTGGAGCTACCTACGTAAAGAGACTCCTACATACATTTGTTTATTATACTAAATTTGGAACTTAAGGCACTGTCTAATCATCTTTTAAAATATTGCAATATTTCGCAATGTACCTATTACTAATGCAAACTGATTACCACCATCTTGCGTTGAATAGTAATATTGTTATATATGTGGAATAAAATAACAGTTATCAAGTTGGCGCATGTAGTTTTCCAAGTCTAATATAAATAATAATAATTATACAATGAAATATGTTTCAGGAGTGTGCTGTATCATGCATCATCAGAAGTGTTGTGACTTTCATGTACCTAGGTAGTCGTTGCTAATTAGGTTTCTCCGTTTTCAATATAAATTCAGCAGCAACAGTTACTGAATCTCCATAACTTACGCAGGCAGTACCTAACCTTGCAGAATCAGAATTAAAGAGTTGATGCAGAAATGTTTATAAAACCATCTCGCAAAGTTTCTCTATCAAGTAAAAAAATAACCAGGCGATTCGGTAATCCAATCTAGGAGAAATTGGCGTAGGTACAAATAAAAAATTTGGTGACATGTTTGTATTTATGTTTAAATTAAAACTAAAATTAACTAACTAAAATTTTCTGATATTACATTACGATAGTGAAAAAATAATAAAAATTGATTCATTGGTTTCCGAGTAATAATATTAATAATATTGAGAGTTACAAATAATAATGTGTATTATTAATTCAAAGCAATCATGTTTCGTGTTTGTGTCGATAGATGACGCTGTACTCAGATAGTTTAATTTGAAATTGCGCTTTGTTAAATGTTTTAAAAAAGTATAAGTAAAACTCAATTCTGGTCGTCATTTATCGAATACAAATAATAATATCTACTATTACTTTTTGTTCTTCAGTTATCGTTTCTTATTTTAATATAAATAAATTAAGAATTATTATCCATTGTTTTGTTCTTTAGTTGCCAACTTTTTAGTTTTTCGTTTTGATTTTTGTTTAGGCGTGATGGAGATTTCAAATATAAACTATGAATTCAGTCCTAATTACATTTTAAATGAAAGTACGTACGTTGAAGATGATTTAGTTAACGCATTTCATGCTATTTTAAGTCGTTATACTTCGCACGTAATATATCCAATGGATTTTCTAAGGTCCATTTCTGACATACAGCCCATTCATCCAGACCAGCAACATATTCAACTTCTTTATTACGGAGATAATTTTAGCGGTGTTGGACATTGGGTTTGTCTTTTTTACAACGGAGATATATTAAGAGTGTATGATAGTTTATTGGGAAAACAATTACCCCCGATGCAACAGGCCTTTGTAGATGCTCTCTTACCTCACAAGCCAACAACGTTGTTCGTTGACGTTCAACGTCAACGAAACAATTATGATTGTGGGGTTATGGCAATTGCATTTGCAACATCATTAGCCATGAATAAAAACCCTGTTTTTGAAAACTATGTTTTTGACCAAATGCGGCCTCATTTGGTAAATATAATAGAAAGTGGTGATTTGATAGCATTCCCGTCTCAACCGCGAAAGCCAAGAGGTAATCCTCGCCGCAATATATTTTTAAAAAGTAAGACCACAAAAAAAAGATCACCGGAAAGTATTCAGCAACCTGCAGAAGGCGCAGTAGAAAAAAATATTTGTTCAAAAATTGAATTAAGACAGTTAAACACCAAGCAAAAACAAATTTCAAGGTCCATAAATAAGATTTATCTTAATGAAAAAGAACGGAACAAAATTCAAAAACGAATTGAAAGGTCCGTTTCTTCAAAACGTTCGAAAAATCTTCAGTTGAATAATTCTCGAGCCCGTAAAATGTCACGTCAAGACTTTGACTTTCGTGAGGCAGAGCAGTTGCGCAATACGCAAGCTCACCAAATAGCACGGCAAGATCTTGACTATCGCGAGGCTGAACAATTGAGCAATACGCAAGCTCACCAACTAGCACGTCAAGATCTTGACTTCCGTGATACAGAGCGAACGCGAAATACCCGAATGCGTCGAATTGCACGCCAGCGGTCTGAAAATGAGCAACTGTGTGAACCAAATACAAGTAAAAATAATGCAGATTTTTCAAATTATGATACAAACAGCAATCAACCATATACAGTTTTCGAAAAAAGTCAAAAATTGATAAACTGGGATGAATGCCAAATTTGCAGGGAATCATTTCCAAATTTAAAAGTTGTTAAAGGTGCGTGCACGCGTTGTAATAAGACAGGACTTCTAAATCTATTTACCATTGACAATAACATGGACCCAGGAGAATGTCCAGCAGAATTAAAAGATTTAACTATGATTGAGGAGCAGTTAATAGCAAAAGTGCATCCCGTCATATCAGTTTATAGAATTCGAGGGCAACAGTTCGCCTTCAGTGGGCAAATAATAAATTTCCCACAAGACGTTAACACTATTGCAACACAACTTCCACATTCCATTAATTCCCTTTCTTCAATATTGATTATTCGACGACAGGGTGTTGAAGATTATAAAGATTTCAGAGTAAGTCGGAATAAAGTATACAGAGCTCTCAAATATTTAAAAGAAAATAATATTTACTACAAAGATATAGAAATTAGCTATGAAAATCTTGCAGAAATTCCGGAAAATGGAAACTTAACGCAAATTTTAAGTCAGGAAATAAGTAATCAAATTAATCATAATGTTGAAGATCTTGTAGAAAATGACACAGAAGAGGTGATTGACTCAAATATACTTGGAATTGCACCGAATGATCAGCTCAGAATGGTGAGATGTGCTTTAGGTACAGCAGGAAATCCATTACAATGGCCAGAAATATCGTCTAATCCAATAAACGAGTTTACTACTGCTGGTTATATAGCAATGGCATTTCCAACATTGTTTCCTACTGGTGCTGCGGACTTAAGTTCGCCTAGACAAAAAACTGTAACACACCTTCAGTACTTTCAACATTTGATGCATAACAAAGATCAGCGATTTGCCAAACATTCGCGTTTTAGGTTCTTCGCATTAAATAGCCATATGAGATGGTCAGCGCTTCAAAATAGTTCAGTATGTGTTAAAAGAAATTCTGAAATAAGTAAGTTATGTGTTGCTGAACTAAAACAGAAAATGAGTCTAGACCCTTCCCTAATCAATAAATTAATTTGTTTTAATTCAAATTTACGTGGAACCAGCACATATTGGCATGCTCGATGTAATGAATTATTGGAGATGGTTGAATTTCTGGGTACTCCTACTTTGTTTTTTACGTTGAGTGCTGCTGACTTACACTGGCCGGAATTATATCGTATAATTGCACCACAGATAAATTTTGATATATTAGACGCAAAAATAGCAATGAAAATTAAAAATAAGCTTTTGAATGAAAATCCGTTGCTTGTTTCGTGGTTTTTCCAGCAAAGGGCCGACGTTTTTATTAATAAGATGATGAAACCCTACTTTTCTGTAAAAGATTATTGGTATAGGACCGAATTTCAGCATCGTGGTAGTCCACATATTCATGGTATATTGTGGTTGGAAGACGCTCCTGATGTGTCGTTATTAAATCAAATGACAGAAAACGCCAGACAAGGCGTTTCAAACTTTTTTGGCAATTTAGTTACAACCATAAATCCTAACATTAACAAACCTGCGCCAATAATTCATCCATGTCAGCAGCATTATACAGATATCATTGATCATCAAGAGGATTATGAAAACCTCATAAACTGTTGTCAGCGACACACACGTCATGGCAAACAGTGTATGAGGAAAAACAA
Organism: Oeneis ivallda; assembly: GCA_029955525.1. Lineage (NCBI taxonomy): Eukaryota > Metazoa > Arthropoda > Insecta > Lepidoptera > Nymphalidae > Oeneis > Oeneis ivallda. Next base: position 13,016,930 of record JARPMR010000012.1, on the reverse strand, counting down.
AAAAACTAAAGTACAGGAGTGTAGATTTAAATTTCCGTTTCAATTACGAGATTGTAACGAACTATTGAAGGAAAATAATGAGTGGACTTTTAAGTCTGCCCGTAATGATCCACTGATTAATTCACATAACCGTTACGTTTGTGAACATTGGCGAGCAAACACGGACATGCAGTGTATTGTGTCAACAACAGCAATTTTAAATTACATTGCCAAATACGCAAGCAAATCGGAACCAAAATCTAAAGCGTTTACAGAAATGTATTCTTTAGTTTTAGAAAATCATAGTGAAGGCCGAGCGAAAGAAGTCTTGCAGAAAATTTTTTTGAAAGTTTGTGCGGAGCGTGATATATCCGCACAAGAAACATTTCATATTTTAATGGGATGGCCTTTATATCATGCCAGTAGATCATTCGTGAATATAAACGTAGAAAATGATCAGTGGATCAGATGGAACATAAATGAAACGGGTGGAGCTAGCTCAAAATGTATGTTGGACGATTATCCTCTTAGGCCGCAAATTTATGATAGAATGAGTTTAAGAGATTTTTTTTCCAAACATTACAAGAAAGGAAATCGATGGATTACTCGCAGGCAACCGGCAGTACCACGGGTATTTTCCCATCGTACTTTGAATAACAATGAAGAACAGTTTTATAGACAACAGGTTATATTGAATGTGCCATGGAGAAATATTAGTGAATTCACAAATACTGGAAAAAGTTGGAAAGAGCTGTACAATGAAAACATTGTTAGATATCCATTATTGGAAATACCAGAAGTTACAAATGAATATGAACAAGAAGAGTCTGACGATGATAGGGAACAAGATGAGTGGATGTTAATAGCTGGAATGGGTCCGAATCAAAAGGATATACCCACCACAGAATTGGGTGTACGGGAATCCGACTTGCAAAATAATTGGGCTGATACTTACGATAACTATGTTAATCCAGGAAATTTGGCATCATTTGTGTCTGAGTTTAACAAGGGCCAAAATTCAAGATTGTATGTAAAATGCAGCTTGCCTGATATAACTCTCAATTATGAACAAACGGACGTTGTTAATTTCTTAAAACATCAAGTTCAAATTGTTAAACGTGGCCACGATATACAATACCAGGATCAGTGCGTGATAATACAAGGAAAAGCGGGAAGCGGCAAGAGCACCCTGATTGCAGCGATGTGTCATACATTATCTACAGAATTAGGGCCCAATAGCTTCCTGTTGATGGCACCCACAGGCGTTGCAGCAGTAAATGTTGGTGGATGTACAATACACTCAGGGCTACATATAGGACTGGAAAGAATATTTAAAGATTTAGACGGAGAAGCAGCAACTAAATTTCAGAAAGAAATGGAGACTTGCTTTTTTGTAATAATAGACGAAATGAGCATGGTAGGGTGTTCAATGCTATTTAAAATAGATCAAAGATGTAGGCAAGCTAAACCACGAAATTCTCAAGTACCATTTGGTGGTATGTGTTTATATCTCCTCGGAGATCTAAAACAGTTACCACCAGTAATGGATCGCCCATTTTATGGTAATGGCTACAATAATGCATACTCAGATCAAGGGCAATTATTGTATAAGTCAATAAAAAAATGCGTTATATTAAAGACGGCTCACAGACAAAAAGGAGATGGTCAAAAAGTATTCAGGGAAGTCTTAGATCGATTAAGTGTTGGAGAGTGTTCAATCCAAGACTGGACATTATTGATGACGCGCGAAAAATCTCGGCTGTCGTCTGCTGAAATATTAAATTTTAATAAGGCTGTTAAACTGATACCATATAATGAGGCTGTTTGTGCTTACAATTTATTAAAACTCGAATTACTTAATACTCCCATAGCCCAAATTATTGCAAAACATAACAACCCAACAGCAGCAAAAGGCGAAGCAGATGTGGCGCAAGGACTAGAAAAAGTAATATATCTGGCAAAAGGCAGTAGAGTCATGTTAAAGTCAAATTTGTGGGTAGCTAAAGGTTTGGTGAATGGAGCCTTAGGTTATGTGCAAGACATAGTCTATGAACCTAGCTCGGCCCCTCCCCATGATATGCCTCTTGTAGTTTGCGTGTTATTTGATAAATATACGGGTCCCACTATCAATGGAGTGGTTCCGATTGCACCGATGACCCGATCATGGAAGTCAGGCAAAATATCATGTTCTCGCACACAATTTCCACTATCGTTGGCGTGGGCCGTTACTGTTCACAAGTCGCAAGGACTCACACTGGACAAAGTGATTGTGGATATCGGTGATAAAGAGCTAGCGGTAGGATGCACTTACGTAGCGTTATCGAGATCGAAACGGCTTGAAGATATCATTTTTGATCGTCCCTTTGATTTTGTGAGGCTCGAAAAGATTAAAAAAATGAAAATTTTGCAGTCCAGGATTACTGAAGAAAGAAGATTAGAAAGTATTGCACGAAGTATGATTTCGTAAAACTAGAAAAACACTTATAAGTATATCGTAAGTTGCATGATTTCTTATGGTTGGTGCAAACCCACAAACAGTTTTGCTCACAGATATCGAGATAAGAAAGCATTCTTAATACAGCCTTTAATTACTTACCCAGTTTCACCCTAATTAGCCTATATGTTCTAATAATAAATAGCTTCGCACCTTTTGTTACGGCGGCAACGGCAATAAATATTAAAAGTCTATGTTGCGCAAAGGAACTTTATAAAATTATTGCAACATCTATGACTAAATATCTTAGGTACCTATACAAGCGAAGGATTTACATGCAAAAGCATTAATTATTTTCATTGCTCTTTTGCGACTAATGTATCAAAGTTTATCTGTGCTACCATTAGGTGTACGATATTATTACGGCCAGTGTGCAGCACTCAACGTAAAAAAGTAGGAGTACCCAAAAATTCAACCATCTCCAGTAACTCTTTAGCTCTTCTTGCGTCTAATGTTAAAAGTTAACTATTACAATAAATAGTTAAAACTACCTTAGGGGGAATTATGGGATGCCGCGAGGTCTCAGTTCGGGGCGAACCACTAGTTTAAAATAACACAACTGTGTAGATAGCTCGAGCAAATCAAGGCAACGCGAGTCAATATCCCACTTCTGAGTTGTTAGCCATAGACTCAGAAGCGGAACTTATCACTCAAAACTAATCACGCCTTAAGAGAATACATCTCATAAAACGCTAAAACCCTACGTATAGCCGTCTCCTCCTCCCCCACAACGGCCCCTTTCCACTCAGTTAATAACCACACCACGACAGACAAACCACCATCTGAACGTGAGGGTAGTTATAAAAAACATCTAAATATCAATTACACTAATTTAAGCGTACTGTCAATATTTATTCGATTAGGGTGCAATTGCTATCGCAATCCCTCAATCAAATACAACGACCTAGACACGAAAGCATCTACTAGTCGGATGAGTCTCTGGGCAGAGACTGAATTCGTATCGTCAAAACAGCTGTTTATACTAATATTTCAAAATAGCGCGCAAGATGGCGTGCCCGTGCTGTCAAAGTCAAATGTTAATTTGACTAAACTAATTTCAATAAATAAAAGGATACGGAAATCAAAACAATACTCTTAATTAGTTAAACGGAAATCAATTTAAAACACGAATCTGACAGTTGAGTAGTCTGTTTCAGGAAAAAAATGTACTGAGCATAGTTAGTTCACATCTGAAAATAAACAATTTTATTTTTTTAGTACCTATTACAAGTATCATATACCATAATACTAGCAAAAAGCTGAGCTTTGTGAGGGCTCGCATAGTTTTTCTTACCGGTAATAATTTTTAAGTAAATGGTTTTAAAATTATATTTTTTTGACAGATAACACATCTGGATATAAATTTAAATTACTATGTTAAATCACAAATCTATAGGCATGATAGTTTTTCAGTAAAGTGTATCACAAAATGCTCAGGTTAGGTTAGTTAAAAGAGAGTTAGTATTTCTAATAGCCTTTTGGTAATTAGTACACCCCATAGTAAGTGTATACAACACTTACTATAAATGAACATTTATTGGAACAAAGTTCCTTATCGCGCGATGCGAAAGGGGGCTAGACGGAAAAAATTAAGACTAAATTGAACAGACACTTTTTTGAATGTGAATTTGGCATTGTGTTCAATATTTTCACACTACAATATTAGATCTCCGTAGCCTTGTGGTTTCTACAGTCACATAAAGGTCGATGGTTCGAATCCCAGCTCGACAGACAGAATTTTCTATTTTAATTTTTTTATTTTATTTATTTTTATCATTACTTTATTATTAAAAGGAACTTCGTTCCAACCGAGTGTTCCACGACACTCACGTATTTTTTAAATAGTTTTTCTTAATGGGATCTGCGTAGTGGGACGTAAGTGTGGGACATGGTTGACATAAACACAAACAATACTATTATATACCCTTTATATACCAATATGCTCATCAAAAACCTATAGACACAAGTACTCTACACTAGCGGCACGCTATGATGGCCGGTTTGACACATTACAATAGTGATGTGGAATGTCAATTTATTCTCGAACAAAAAACAATTAAGTTTTGTTTTTGTACCTGATTAAATAGGTTTAATAAAACAAAAATGTATATGTTTATTTAATTTATTTGAACGAACTGAATATTTGAATGAAAATGAATATACATACTTTATATGCACACAAGAAACATATGAATACAAAAGATACCAAAAAAGGTGCCACAAAAGGCCATAATTAATCAGATTCGTCCATACTACTATTTTCACTGTCGTCACTGCTATCATCACCTACATTAATAATTATATGTTCGTTTTCTATAATATTATCTATTTTCACATCTCTTTCATAATCTTCCCTTATTAATTTAACAGTTCTATTCACAACCTTTTCCCAGTCTCCTTTAGTCACATGTTCACAAGCTTCTTCTAATAATTTTAGCATTTTTTTTGTGGTAAATGGGGGTTCTGTATTGTGTCTTGCAGCATATCCCTTAATTTGAGCCCACACCAACTCAATCGCATTATACTCACAATGGTAAGGCGGTAACCGTATAACTCTGTGCCCATGTTCTAATGCTATTTCGTCAATGACGTATCGGATCTTGGTTGGTTTGTTTTCTTTTAAAAGACGTACTAATTCCGCTTTTAACATATTCATGTTTGCATCTACGCCATTTTTACGAAGCCATGCGACGATATCAGCTTTCTTTTGGGATTGGGCAGGTGGCTTGTCAATTTGCATCGAGTGGTATGGGGCGTTGTCCATAATTATAATAGATGGTTCAGGGAGGCTACACAACATTGAGGTAAACCATTCAGTAAACTTTTCTCCATTCATGTCTTCATGATAGTCTCCAGTGGTTTTTGACGCAAAAGCCATGAGAGAACCTTCGACAAACCCGTTGATGGTTCCGGCGTGACAAATTATAAGTCGCGATCCTTTTCCTACAGGAACTTTGGAAGTAGATGCTGCTGTGTCATCGTTCCAAGAACGGCCTACAGTATGGTTAGCATTAAGCCATGTTTCATCCAAGATCACAACATTTTGCCAATTTTTGATTTCTTTCACTTGCCGTAAAAAAGTATACCTTGCCATCGCTATATCAAATCTTTCCATCAATATTTTGCGTTTGTTACATTTTTTGTATCGAAATCCAATGGTCTTCAAAATCTTCGTTAAAGAACTTTCCCCACCGAAGAATAATCCAGCTTCCTTCAGTGAATGCACCAACTTTTTTCTTGTTGGATACTCCTTCTGTAAATAGTAGCCGTAAACATGTCTTCGGATAGCATCGGCATCAAAGCTATCGATGCCTACGACTGGTTTTGCTCGTTTTCTCTTTTTTGGTGTGTGAAGTTTATTTTCTTCTGTGCCAGTCTCGCCATATTTTTTTTTAGTTATCCGTCTAACAGTTCGTTGTCCAATATTAAGCGCATCAGCTACGCGTTCAACCACTGACGTTATAGGTAAAATTGGCCCTCCATTTTGAGCTTCACGATCGAAATAGTTACGAAGGCGTATTACGAACTCACGTGTCTGACTATTTAGAACAGTTCTCTGCGTACGTTCGGTCATATCGACGAAATCCACAACAAAGGGCTTGAACAGAGTCCAAATTAACGAGCAAGGGTCAACAGTAATGCAGTATCAATATTTGAAATCCAAAGCCAGGTCAAAACTATATCACAATCGCATTGCACTGACAGTTTATACTTTTCGAAGCAACGTCAATTCGAAACTGCTTTGTTTTGCATTGAGCATTGACGCGAGTTTGCCGGAGGTAGTAGTTGTGCTAGCCAGCGATCCTATGTGACGATCGTATTAGATTCCATTTTTAAAAATTTTCAATTTAGAAAACCAAATGCCGAGTTGTGGTATATATCATATAAAAATAAAAATTTTACCTTTTGTATGAAACAGCTGATATTTTTTTGCGATTTCAGAGGTTTGTCCACATAGTGAAAATTGTTCATATTCACAAGTACATTCACCCCTTAAATGGTGCAAACTGATTTTTCTACACTTGTATACATTTTAGAAATCAATTTAATAAATAAATTTTGAGTCCTAAACCTAAAACTACATTCGATAAAATTTATGAATCTCTGCACATCACTATCGTCAATAAAGTAATACAATTATTTCCTTCAAAGTCGTTATCAATTAATACGGAACTTCATGAGCGGACAAACGTCAAACCGGCCATCATAGCGTGCCGCTAGTTTAAATATCAAAAAGTATGCTTTTGCCTGTAAAAGGATAATTAATCTTAATCATAATAATATTATAAATGTGAGTTTGTTTGTTAGTTTGTCCTTTAATCAAGCGCAACAGAGCTACGGATCGACGTTATTTTTAGCATGGGTATAGTTGAGGATCTGAGAGTGACATAGGCTACATTTTATCCCGGAAAATCTAAATTCCCGAGGGATTTTAAAAACTACATCCACGCGGACGAAGACGTGGGCATCAGCTATTATAGTTTTAACTTAAAGTAGCACTTTCAGAACATAGCTAATACGTGCCATTTAGTTCAAGATTCCTAAAAGCAGGTTTAGGAAAAACAATGTATCGAAACAATGTTGTTTTTAGCCGGTGAACATGTCAAACATTACCTCTTGTTTCTTTCTAAGCCATTTTAAAAACAAAATACACAAGTCCTGTCTCCGTGAAACAAGAGTAGCACTGCACTTTAAAATACATAGACGATGAACACTAGGTTAAAAAAGTGATTTTGCACTCTGAGATTTTGCCCTAGTAGGTATTTACATCTGCCCCATACAAAGTTGACCCCCCCCCTGAGTTCAACCGTCAACGTAGTTTATTTAAGACAAAAAAGTTTAAAGTTGTAAAAAAATCTATAAAAGTAGGTACTCTGTGTCTATGATCACTGGTCACAGAAAAATAATAAAGTTACTTTCTTTCACCTAGACAAAGTGTTCTGTGGTTACTAGAAAACACCACCACAGAAGAAACATAAGTTTACTGTGACAAGAACGTAGAGCTGCGTAGAGCTTAAAATAATGTTCTGTGGATTATTTTAAGTCTGCACCATGGAACTAGGAATTAGGAAAGCTGGACCATGTACCACAAACATTAATTATAAGGAAGCCATTTAAAGCCCAGACGACAGGTAGGAAAAAGTGGGGTTTGGTGGAAAAAGGTTGTAAGTTAATGAAACTTTAGGATGTTGTTCAGGGATGGTTAATTAACATTTTCTCAAATTTTGGACTTCGAGGACCCTGTGCTGAAGGACCCCTCCTTCAGCGTCCGGGGCTGCAAAATTTTCGACCTAGACACCCCATTCCCCCACTCAACCCGACTCTCTCTCAACTCAATTGACAAAGCGTGCCAAAAAAATTTTCAAAACTTATTGAGGAAAAACCGGAGGAAGGTCGAAAATTTTGCAGCAGGTCCTTGAGGTCCAAAACTTGAGGAAATTTTAATTAACCGTAGTCCGTACCTCACCAATCGGCGCGGCGAACCTTGATCCCTATGACACTGACAGCTAATGTCACCATATAACATTGTAGTGGCGTCATCATTAAATTGGGATCATATTGGGGGCGTCTAAAAATGCCATTTATAAATTTTACGTAGCTTTATACCATTAGTAATGATATTCCGTTGATATTTTTAACAATTCTTAACATTTACAAGAAGTTATCTCAATCTGAATTTATGTTTACGTCCTACAAAACTTACGTCGTGTGACGTTTATCGACTAGGGCGGAAAGTAAAAATGTCGGTAATGGAAACGAGTGCACAATTTTTTTTCATACTCACATTTTAGTTCATATATTATGGAATGGAACAGAATATTACGATCATACCATTCATACATACACACATGATTATATTATACCCAAGAAAATTAAAAAATAACAGCTATAGGACAAAATGAAATGAAACAAAATCTGTTTAACAATTATTTATTTACATACACAGGGTCAAGGTTGTAACAAAAGTAAGTCATAATACTTTAGGGTTTGCATGTGTTCCTCATATTATAGTTTACAGTGGAAGTACTCAGCGCTGAAAGCGAAAAATTTTTTTTGTGATTTGTATGGGCAAGCGCCACATGAGCTTCCCCATGCAAATCACAAAAAAAAATTTTTTGCTTTTAGCGCTGCTACTTTTCCAGTGAACTCTATATAAGGGACACTACACACCCTAAAGTATTATCACTTACTTTTGTTACACTCTGTATTTTATTCTGAATCTGATAATGACATGAGTGTTTGCGTCTCAGACTCGGAATCTGAACTGCAACTGCTGTCACCTACATTTATCAATAATGGTTGATCTTCAAGAGTGTCGTATCGCACATCTCGATTCCAATCATCGTAGCAAAGTTTTTTGGTCTTTTCTACGACTTTCCTCCAATTATCCGGAGTCACTTCACTACAAGCTTTTTCTAATAATGTCAGCATTTTATTGGCTGTAAATGGCGGAGTGGTGTTAAGCCTGGCTGCACAACCTGAAACAATATTTATTTTGAGTATGATGCAAAGTAAAAGAGTGAGATTGAAGTAAAAGTACATAATATGTAATTTGTACATAAAAGTTAAAATAACTAATTACCCACCTTTGATTTGCGCCCATATCATCTCAATGGCATTATATTGGCAGTGGTATGGCGGTAACCGAATCACTGTGTGACCTTTAGATTTTGCCATTTCATCCAAAAAATATGTCCGCTTTGTTAGGAGTTTTTGTAAGTTTAATAATCTGACCAACTCTTTTTTTAACAGTTGACTGTCAGCCTCCACACCATTGCGTTGCAGCCACTCTAGTATTTCACCTTTATTACTGTTGCTGGTGGGTGGTTTGTTTACTTGTACGGAATGGTATGGGGCGTTGTCCATCAAAATATGGTGGGGCTCATGCAGATTATCCAAAAGTTTTATGAACCATTGCTTAAAATTGACAAAATTCATCTCTTCGTGATAATCTGTAGTTTTGACTGATTTGAAGGCCCACAAGCAATTAGGCACAAAACCTTTGGCTGTACCAGCGTGGCAGATAATCAAACGCTGGCCCTTGCCTTCAGGAGCTTTGATACAGGATTTCGCTGTATCGTCTGTCCATGTTTTGGAGACCGTGTGATTGGCGTTAAGCCACGTTTCGTCCAGATAGACCACATTGTCCCAATTCTCTATTTTCTTTATTTTTCGTAGAAAATCACACCTCATCAATGCTATATCCTTACGCTCCATTAACACTTTTCTTTTGTCACACTTCCCATACCGAAATCTGCATTTTTTTATGACTACTCTGAGCGAAGTCATACTGCCATTAAATAAACTGGCTGATTTCAGCGACGTCAATAACTTTTTACAAGTCGGCAGTTCACCTCGGAAGTAGTAACCGTAAATATGGTTACGTATCGCAGCCATGTCGAAGTCATCTGGACTGGTGACGGGATGTACCCTATTACATTTTTTCTTCTTTGGAGTTGAGAGTTTGTTCTCCTCCATCGATGATTCGCCGAACTTTTCCTTTGTGATTCGGGAAACGGTAGCCTTGCCAATCCCTAGAACATCAGCAACACGCTCGCGTACGTTGTCAAGTGGCAACAAAGGGCCGACATTTTGTTGTTCACGAGCAAAGTAATCTCGCAACGCACAACAAACTCCCTCGTTTCACTGTTGAGTACAGTTTTTCGTAGTCTTTTCGGCATTTTTCAATACCAGCAATAACAAAACAGCAACAAAAACAAAAAAAATCGGCCAAGTGCGAGTCGGGCCTCGCTCTTTCAGGGTTCCGTTAAAAAAAAATTAAATAAAAATATTTCCATGTACCCATGGAAATATTTTAATTTAATTTAATTTTTATTATTTGTTGTTATAGCGGCAATAGAAATACATAATATGTGAAAATTTCATCTGTCTATCTATTACGGTTTACGAGATACAGCCCGCTGACAGACGGACGGACGGACGGACGGACAGCGTAGGCTTAGTAATAGGGTCCCGTTGGTACCCTTTGGGTACGGAACCCTAAAAACAGTAATAACAAGAAAACAATAATAACAAGTAACACTCCGATAACAAAAAACACGTGGCGCATACAAGACGTTAGCACTCGTACTGAAGAAGCGAGCGCCGGGCGCCGGCCGCCGAGCAATCGCGCGCGTCGCGTCGTAGTGACCGACCAAATCGTTTGGCTATATCTAAAAATATCCTATAATATTATTATAACCTATTGAATAGAATAGAATAGAATAGAATATTATTTATTGTAACAAAATTTTTTCAGACAAAATAAATAAATGGGGAACATTCATTTTCATGATAAAATATATACTTATATAGCAAAAACGTGTTTACCGGGTTAAACATTATTAGAAAATAACAAGGTTGGAAACTTTCGTTTTACTTACCTACTTAATCTATGCCAAAAATCTTAAATTAATACAACAACAACATAATGGACATTAAAAATGCACATTATAATATTTTTTAAAATATGTTTACCAACGTGGCTGAATGCAAGCCACGCCTTTGTCTAAAAAAAAAATTATCGACACGACCAAAGACACGACCCATCACTAACACGAACTTTCATAGGGATCAAGGTGTCTAAAGTCGGAATTTTAATTCGATTCCAGATTTGACAATTTCAGTGTTGCAACGTTATGACAAGTACTAAATAGTGACGTTACGAAATGATTCGATACGGAAATGGAATATTTCCGAATCGATTCCTCTCGTTTATAGTAGTATATCTAAACAACTACTACTTTAATAGAAACTAAGTATATCCGGAAATTAAATTTATTTATTTATTTATTTATTTATTTATTAGGCAAACCAAACAGATTACAATTATTACTTATACCTAAATTCTTAATTTATAACATTTCGATCTTATTGTAACCCTATAGGACTGCACAGCATGAACAAGGTCTCAAAAAACAATAAATAGTCATGCACGCTTGGTAGGTAATTAATAGTACATAATATGGTAATAAGCACACAAGTACCTATGAATAAATATTATGTAAGAAGAACAAACGACAACGGCCACCCATTTACCTAATTAACTTACAAGCTGTCACTTTCTGTAACATGTATTATAAATGTGTCTGTGATATTGTCAATTAAAATATCTAGCCTACTCATTTTTTCCTCTTCTTTGACAACATGGGATACGCATTTAGACCATTCGGTAGCCGTAATTTTTTGAATGCCTTCCTCAAATAAATTTCTCACGTCTGTCAATTTGAAGGTTTTATTATTTTGAGCTACATGCCCCTTTACCTGCGCCCATATCAATTCGATAGGGTTCAGCTTGCAATGGTAAGGGGGCAGTCTTAAAACCGTGATCCCATGTTGTGCTGCCATTTCGTCTACAGCGTACTTATTAAAAGACTCGTTATGTGGAATCAGTTCTAAAAGCGTAGCTTTAACCATATCTGGTTCGTAATGAATATTTTTATTTAAAAGCCAGTCTTGAATGGCAGCTTTTTTCCAGCTCATTTTTGGTGCCGTTTCCAATTTTCGGGAGTGGTAAGGTGCATTATCCATCACCACAATTGAGTTTGGTCTTAATTTTGGTAAGACTCCAGCGAACCACTCCTCAAAACAAACTGCGTTCATCTCATCATGGTAATCTTCACAATTTTTCTTTGCTTCAAAAATCATGAGCCCCTTTTCCAGGAAGCCTTCTTCACTACCTATATGGCTAATTATGAGACGTTTGCCTTTTCCAGATGGATTTTTTAATCCACTGGTCAGTCCCTCCAAAAACGCTTGCCGAGATGATGTGACTTTCTTGTCCACCCAAGTTTTTTTTACAGTATGACCTAAAAATAAATATAGTACATTAACATTCAATATTACTATTAAATTTAATGTAAAATGTATATAAATTCAAAATGTTAGCCTTACCTGCGTTAACCCAAGTTTCATCTTGATAATATATATGTCTCCCTTCTCGTCGAAACTGACATATAGATCGCAAGTAACGCTGGCGCCATGTTATTATATCATTTCGATCAATAAGTGTGCTCTTGCGTGACCGTGCAACAAATTTAAAATTAAGATGCTTCAAAATTTTTCTGAGGGTGTCTTTGGAAACCTTGGGCATTTCTGGATCATCGTTCATCACTTGTAAAATCTAAAATAGTAAATTTTATAATAGTTTGGAATCATTACTTATATATATAAAAGATGTAGGTATAAAATAATACTGTCTGACTGATTGACTAACCTTTGCAATCGTTGGAGGTTCATTTCGGTAAAAGAACTGATGAACAAGTCTTCGTATTGCGGAGAATGTAAATTCATCAATTTTGTCTTTGAAACTTCGCTTTGGTCCAGTTTTTTTAGGAGGAGTTGGCGCCGCACCTTTATTTACTTCCTTCAAAACGTTACAAACAGAGCGTGAGGTTATTCCCAATATGTCAGCAACTTTGCTCATACATTCATTTTCTTCCACTACTTCAAAGGTCTCCAATTGCGCAGAAGTTTCATTTTTCACGTACTTGTAGGCATTGCGGATCATTACTTTTTCAGTAACAGTGAAAGCTTTTCGTGGACGTTTCTTTCTTGGGGACAAGAAAACATCCACGTCTTTTTGTGATGTACTTGGCTGAGGATCCATTTTGATGGAAAACTAAAACAAATAGATTCACTCAAAGTTCACAAAAAAACTATAAACGTAACAACAAACACAACGTAACAAAACTTTAACAAAAACCCAACAAAATAACAAAATATCGATTCGCAATGAAACAAGATATTCGTGCAGTCAGACTGGGAGAATGAAGCCGAATGACAAGATAAACAAAATGGCGATAGCTGCACGAGCGCGCACGGGTTGCCAATACAGAAAACTATCTAGGTTCTTTTATTATAAGTTTTGTTTTTAATATAAAAAACAAAAATATTAACTTTTTATAAAATAAAACAGCGGTTACTAATTAATAAATAATTATTATGAGTAATTATGTATTTATTTAAATAAAAATCAATAATTTAGTCTTTAATTGGCACACCAATATTATGATTACATAAACATAAATCGCGATTGTTTATCGATTTTTGTGTTCATCACTACACTATTATATGTGGTATCATTATTTTACAAAATGACAGTAGCTAATGTCAAACGTGGAATCGAATTATAATTCCGATTATAAAAAAAAAATTATCGACACGACCAAAGACACGACCCATCACTATCACGAACTGTCATAGGGATCAAGGTGTCTAAAAAAAAAAAAAACGACACGACCCATCACTAACACGAACTGTCATAGGGATCAAGGTTCGCCGCGCCGAGTATAACTTCTGACCTTTTTCCATCTGAAACTACCGCAGTTGCCCTTAGAGTGGAACCACATTTGTGAGGATCGATTCGGATTTTGCCCATACAAAACTGTCATTTTCCATACATTCGTGTACGCATCGAAAAGCCGATTTGATCCGTACACGTTTCTATGGAATTTGACAGTTTTGTATGGGCGAAATCCGAAACGATCCTCACAAATGTGGTTCCACCCTTAGAAGTATTTTTCTCTGACCCAACTCTGTCATCTGTGTCTATTGTCTAAGTTTTTTGTTTTGAATTTTTGCTTGTTGATTGCTCCGAGAATTTTTCCTCCTTTTTTCAATTTAAATGTGACGTGCAACCTATAGGACAAAAAGGAAATAACTTAAGCTTTTAAGTTTTATATTTTATTCGATAAGAAGGTCTTAATTGTAGTCCTGGGATTTATGTGAAACTAGAAAAACACGTTTATAGAGTGTCTACTCAAATGCTTTGAATTAATTATGATATATATCATCATAATATTTTAACTCTTTACTCTTGAGGATAATTATTGTACACTCAGTATACCCAAGTATAATATAAAGCCATTGAACAAAACTAATTAACTTAATCTAACCATGTCGTTATCTATTCCTCTTCTGCAGGTGGTGGCCTTTTTGGTGAGTTTCGTCTTTTATCGTTTATAATAAGTACGTGCCAGAATGCAAACATAGAAGAACGTGTATTCACGTGGTATTCACTGATCACACAATCACAACTCACTAAAGTTCCCTTATCACTGAAATGTCCATGGAACTAGGAAGATGAGTTGTAATTCCTCATCATCATCATTAGCAACCCATCAACGGCTCACTACTGAGCGCAGGTCTCCTCTCAGAGAAAGGTTATAGGCCATAGTCCACCACGCTGGCCCAATTGGCAGACTTCACACACCTTTGAGAACATTTTGAAGAACTCTCAGGTGATCAGGTTTCCTCACGATGTTTTCCTTCCGTTGAAGCAAGTGATATTTAATTGCTTAAATGCACTTGACTCAGAAAATTCAGAGGTGTGTAACAGGGATTGAACCCACGACCCCCCGAATAGGGGATCACAGTCCTAACCACCTGGCTATCACTGCTTCCCACAGTCCTAACCACTAGGCTATATAGTTCCCTTATAGGCTAGGTTATAAAAGTTCCCATATATGCACTCATTATTTCACATTTGATTGCTTCAAATTCAAATCACTGAAAGACCCGGCCCTCGGCATCCGTATTTATAAGGCTCTGATATAAAGATAAATATTCCAGGCCTCTCTCGCAGACTGCCTTGTTTAAAAACAACCGTGGGAACTTTTATCAATGGGCCTAAATATTTAAGGCAATAATTAAGGCATCGAAAACAATAGGTACCTACTTGTATGTACTAGAAAACAAATTCAAAATTAACAAGCTTATTGAAAAAGTCATTCTTCCTAGCCGCTTTCAAAACAGGCCAGCCCAGTAACAATATAATGAAAGGGGTTTTAAATGAGTCTTAAAAATAAAATGTGTAATCTTTATATTTTGTTGCTTTATAAGTATTCAGTGTGTTCAAATTTCAGGATCTATTAGCAGTTGGTCTCATAGTGCCATTAATACCAAACCATGTGCGACAGATGGGAGGCAACCATGTATACATTGGTCTACTTGGCTCAATATATGCAGGTTTCCAATTGTGGTCAGGTCCAGTCATAGTATGTATATTTTAACTATGAAAGATTTATTCAGCTTCTTATTCCATATCCATCCATCCATACCACTCTGTTAGAAAGTGTTTAAAAGTATTGAACAATGCTAGTTGATGCTTTAATTTTATATCATGTGGCATGCCCTCTTAGCCCAGGGTTGGTCTTTTTCAAAAACAAATTTTCGAAATCGGGGATGTTGTAGAACTTATTCAAGATTTTGTATGTCTCAATAAGAATGCAACAGGTAGGGTGAACCATCAACCTTTCTATTTTTAGTCTGCATTCTTAACTTTTGTGCTATTGAGGCTTCAACTAATTGCAATCACATGCTAATACTTAAAAAGTATCAATCAATGACTTGTAGCCAGAGCATAACAATGACTCTGTGACATAGGGTTTTTGTTCAGTTAAAAAATTTTAGAGTAGCTACTATTTAAGAGTAGCCCACAAATATGTCCACCTGGAGTTGTTTTAAAAACAGGGTTTTGTTCAGTTCAATAATTTAAGAGTAGCCCATGAATATGTCCACCTGGACTTGTTTTAAGAAAGGAGGATCTGATCATGACGATGGAGCAGAAAACTGGGTAGTAGGATGTCAGGTATGTTGTCCGGCCATAGATTCACATGTCTAGATGTCCAGGGTGTTTTAAATTTAGAATATAAACTTGTTCTAGTATTAAAGGTAGTCAAGTTGCTGTGTGATTGGAGGACAAACCAACAAATAAATAATTTCACATTTATAATATTAGCAAATATTATTCTTAGGATGATACTGATGGTGATGGATTATTATTATTTGTTTTCTTTTATTTCTAGGGTAGCCTGAGTGACCTGAAGGGCCGCAAACAAATACTTATTTTAACATTAATAGTATGTTGTGCAGCTTATTTGATATTGGGAGGAACAAATTCAATAGCAATTATCTTGTTTATGAGAGCTGTTTTAGGTAAATGTTTTAATTGTTATTTTATTTTAATATTTGGTTAAAGGTCAAGTTTTAGGGGCAGCAGTGATGGCCAATTTCATAACACACTGACCTCTATGATTAACACTGGACAGGCTGCTGTCATATTTTTTTGACCCACTTGATTGACACCATTTTGGCACTGTAAATAGTTACGAGTAGCCAAGAGACATCCAAGAGACTAAAATTAGTGACAGCACTAGTTGACAACTGATAGTTGATAGTTTTTGGCACTTCCTGCAGTCCTTTATTATTATGTCCAGCGACACTCATAATAATATGTGGAATTGATCCATAATATAAGTGATACCCTTCACAGTGATGAGAAAGGTGATGAGCAGTCTGAGATAGAAGCAGATTAACCTGAAAGGGATAGGACATATTTCTGTACTTATTATTTTACATTTCAGGTATATTCAAACAAACACAGTTATTGACAAAGGCATTGGTCCCTGATTACGAGAGGGTAGAGAAGAAACAGTCTGTGATATATGGCAAAATGGCTGCCATATCTGGAGTTGGTATCACAATAGGGCCTGTGGTTGGTGGGCATATTGTGGAGGATCATCCAGTACATGGGTTCAGCATTGTAGCTGTTTTAGTAGCGATCTGCTTCTTTGTCAATGCTTGTAAATATCCTAACTAATATGTCTACTAATCATACTAATATTATAAATGTGAGTGTGTTTGTTGGTTTGTCCTTCAATCACGCCGCAACAGAGCCACGGATCGACGTGATTTTTTGCATGGGTATAATTGAGGACCTGCCTGGAGAGACATAGGCTTCTTTTTATCCCGGAAAATAAAAAAGAGTTCCCGAGGGATTTTAAAAATGAAATTCACGCGGATGAAGTTGCGGGCATCGGCTAGTATTATAAATAGAATAGAATAGAAATATTTTTTATTCAAATAAACTTTTACAAGTGCTTTTGAATGGTCAATGAATCTACCACTGGTTCGGAATGCCTTTCCTGCCGAGAAGAACCAGCAAGAAACTCGGCGGTTGCTCTTTTCAAAACAGATTTACAATACAGTAAATACTATGCTATATATGCAGTGTTTCCACAATGAGGAAAGTTCCAAAAATGCATACAGACTAACTTCTATCTTAAGATGGGCAGACATAAAGTAGCCCCATTCCCGCCGGTGGCACCCGTTCACGAGCATGACGCATGACCCAGCCATTGCTTCGCTCAACCATATTTGAGGGAACGTAACAAATATGAAAGTGTTTGTTGGTTTGTCCTACAATCATGCTGCAACAGAGCTACGGATCAACATTATTTTTTTGCATTGGTATGGTTGAGGCCCTGGAGTGTGACATGGGCTACTTTTATCCTGGAAAATCAAAGAGTTCCCATAGAATTTCTAAAAACTATATTCACGCAGATGAAGTTGGTGGCATCAGCTAGGTTATTATCAGTTGAATTTGCAGCAAATCAGCAATAGTTGCTAATATAAATGCAAAAATGCCTTTTCAGTCATTCAACGGCTGAACCAATCTTGATGTTTGGCAAATATATATATATATAGATTGCTTCTTGGAGCTGTCTCCAAAATGCAATCTATATCTTCAATCTATATCTTTATCATTTGTAGATCTTAAAGAAAATAATTATATTTGATTATGTTCAATAGATTATTATTGTTGAGTTATTATTTATTACCTTTAATAATATATTGACAATGATCTATCTATTGTATTACCTATTTAAAAAAAAGCTTTTTGAATGACTAAATTAATAATCACTGATATCAGATAGATCATAGAGGACCTAATAATATTATGTAATCAATCACTTGCATAAATGAATAATATTAATTACTTACCAACTTGAGCTTTGGCATTATATTATTATTTTTCAGGTCTTGTGTATCTGCTGCCAAAAGTAAAAGATCCTGTAAGGAGAAAATCTAACCCCACAGTTTCTTCACAAAATATTTTACAGTCTCTTCTATCTTGTAGTAAGCAATCTTTTGTACAATTGTCAAGAGTGGAATGGTCAAAATATTGGACTATTTTCATGTTTCAAGCTCTAAACAGTTTTGCAATGGGTGTATACTTTTCAAATTATGCAGTATATTTGAAAACCCAATATGGCCTTACACCAAAACACATTGGGTATGTTGTTTCCATACAGGGTGTTATTGGTGCAATATCAAGTTTTATGATGGGCTACATTAACAGCTTTTACATTCATGACAAAGATTATAGCATCAGAAACAATCATGTATTTATTCTGTTGTGTGCATCATTGTTAGGGATAAGTTTATCTATCAACATTTTTATGTACACTGTTTTGTTAATTCCACTAGCAATAGCTAATGCAGTAGGTAGACTAGTCACATTAGAAATGGTATTGAAGAGGAGTCATGGAGACCATAGAGGTACTTTAATAGGAGCTTCAAATAGTGTCAGGTCACTGTCTGGTGTTGTTGCTCCTTTGGTGGCTGGATTAGTGGGTGAATTCTTGGGTGTAGCATATGTGATATATGCTTCATTCTTTTCTGCATTTATTGGACTTTTAATGAGTTTCCATTACAAAAGTAAATGGGTCAAGCAAGACTAAATATTTTGAAAATAAGCGTCAGTGGAATTGTTACTATTATTTTATTACAATGTTGTTATACCAATTACTGCAGTTTTATTTTAATACTTAGTAGCTATTGTGTGAAACTTGTGTTTTTTATTAATGTGTTTAAACTTAACAGTTTCAATCTTTAATGTGTCATAATTACGCTGAAAAGCGATTTTTCTGTATCTTATTCACAGATACAGCAAAATCAAATTTAGACACGAAACACCACACAAAATACTGGATGCAAAAGTCATTTTCTGATACATGATTGTGTCAAGATACATCAAAATCCAGCATCAATATGATGATAAAGTGGGTTCGATCCCCGCCAGCTCTCCAGTTTTTTGTACCTATATTTAACACTCTCACCGCCATGTGGGCTGCCGGCGGCCCACAAAATTCTATCCTAGCAGGCCACTATC